>CM022672.1:9825403-9870403 GCA_012295275.1 Chrysomallon squamiferum | reverse complement strand
AATGTTCCAGCTTCCTAAGGCCATGGTTTTTATGAGCCACTTCTATGAATTGTAATCCCGCTGACTAAATGGATCACCAAGCAATTGTCTGTGTTGTTGTCAGACCACTGAATGGATGGATGGTTAACTGTTTTCATTTTTAGTATGATCTCCGTGTGTGGTGATGGTTTCCTGAAACAAGATAATTATTAAAGTCAGTTTTCAAAGATGATTCATTTTCTGTAGTATTTGAAAGCAGTATCTGGCTTGTGTGTTTATGATTGAGTACTGGTGTGTGCATGTGTGTTTGAGTGTATGTTTGTGTGTTTCTGTATGTGTCAATGAGTGTAGGTATGCATGAGTATGCATGCATGTGTATAATTATTAACAGAACAAAAAAATATGTACATGTATAATTATAATAATAATACTCATTATTATTATTATTATTATTATTATTATTATTATAACAACTACTACTCTATACAGAAAGGACATATTCTTAGACTTCAATACATATCAATTATTATTATTGCTATTATTGTTGTTGTTGAAGTAATCTTTATTGTTGATTTTGTGACATGATTACTTTTACTTTAATATCTATTTTAATATATGTATTCTAAAAGAAAAACACAGAAATAAATAAATAATTAAATAAACTAAAATAAAAAATATGTTGATAACTCTTAAAAAAAGAAATTGATAATGCTAAAATAAAGAAGAAAAAGTGACTATTAATAATACTAAGATTTGAAAGAAAAAAATATAGAAGTGAATTTGATATATTATTATTAATGGGAGGCAGAGTATGAAAGAAAAAAAAAGAAAATAAAATAAATTAAGGATGAGTCTGCAATCTCTTTCTGACAGTTTTCTTTGATACATTAAAATTTAACTATGATGACTGTATGGATTTTTTTGTGGGTTTTTTCAGTTGAAAACCGTCCAGTAAACAAATTCTCCATTGACAAGTTTTGAGTGTTTCAAAACCAGTCGCTGATACTGCAAGATCTCTTCATTAAGTCATTTCACTCTCTGACCTTTTGAAAATGGACACTTTATTTTCATTTCTTCAAACCAATTGGATTTTCATGCAAGAATGTGTTTTTAATAATTATCTTCTATGCAAGATGAAGGAAAAAACGGATGTATGGGAAGCCATATTGATTCAGTTTTGAGATGCATACTTGTGAATGGTGAAATGAGTGAAGCATATAAAATATTAGAAAATCTTGCAGACGCAGCCAAGCATGAACTAATATGGAATTAAATAGTCACCAACAGCAATTGGTCATTTTTCACTTTTCTGTTTATAAATCAATTTGATTTCCAAGTGTGATTCCTTTCATCGAGTGCTTACAAGTAGATTGGTCATTACAGGCAGTCAAACTGAGAATTCACACAGAAAGTGCAGAATATAATGTTGATGGAGTTTTCTTATTGCCTTGCAAATTTCTATATAGAAAAAATATGCAGACATCCTCAGACACTTACATATATACATGCATAGATATATGCATACAAACACACACATACACACACATATACATACATATAAACATGAACACATACACATACATACATTCAAACATACAGACACACACACATACACATGTATACATACATACATACATATATAAACAGTAATGCATACTTATCTATAAATATACACACATACATACATAAGATTGTCTTCTTCTTATTACGATTCAGATATATGTTTACTTCATTCCAGACATTAAATAATATAAGTGGAAGTGATATTTAGAATTTTTACTGAACATGAATTAATTATGTTATGGCAAATATGTGTGTGTGTGTGTGTGTGTGTGTGTGTGTGTGTGTGTGTCAATATTTATATCTATCTATCTATCAGTATATCATATATATATATATATATATTTGGTACTAAATATATATATACATATATATATATATATATATATATATTTGGTACTAAATAATAAATATATCATACATGAATTACGTGCAAATATGTGTGTGTGAGGGGGGTGCCAGATAAGATACTGACAATTTATTTTAAAAAGAACCACTCGTGCATTTATACTACTTTTTACAATACTGTATTAATGCTAAAATGTAGATCAATAATAAAACAATTTTTTTATTTCTTATTTTTTAAATAAATTGTTTTCTCTCTGATTATTAGGTAACAGTTGTTTCTGTGTTGTGTACTGTTCAATTATTTGGTAATAGCATTTTCTTACACACCAGATGTTGCTTGTTTATGATATATTTTAAATTGATTAGTGTTTAATACTGAATTTGACATATGTGAACAGGAATGTTTATATTAAAAAGTAAAAAAATAAAAACTGCAAAACCTCCATTAAGTATTATGTTCGCATATATTACAATCTAAAATACATTCTTAATTCTAATGCAATGTGTATTAATTATAATTTAAAATTTTAAAAATTTAAACAATAATAAATGTTTTGTACATATATAATTATAAAAATATATAAATTTTGTTTTTATTATACTTGAATTTTTTTTTATTCATCGATATATTTTCAAATAATGCACACCATATTTTTCATCATTATTTTTTACATATGTCACTGCTACTGTTACTGTCATTACTACTACTACTACTACTACTACTACTACTACTACTACTTCAACTACTATTACAGTCATTACTGTTACTACTATTACTGCTACCACAACAACTACTAATAATAATGAAATTAATAATAATAATAGTCATCATCATCATCATCATCATCATCATTATACATAATTATACTAATTAATTTAGATATTATCTCAGCTTTGGACAAAATTAATAAGCCAATAATTTCCAAACTTTCAACAATCTTTAATTACTATCAACACAGTTTAATAATTACTTCTTCCATTTTTAAAAAATAATTTTGTGTGTAGGGGTTTCAAAGAAAAACAGAAGATTAATCTTGAAACTTCATACCTACTAACTATGGGGTGGAACAATCTCCAGCTTAAGTTTTTATTCTAACTTACACTGAAGATAACAAAGGTTGATAACATGCAGAGAGCATGGGATAGCCATTAATTAAGAAAACGGAACACACAAAATCAAGGGACTCTTATGAATGCTCAATGTAATTTGGAGAGTGGGCAGCAGATACATGCAGGCAATCAACGATGTTGCTGCAGCTATTTTGGAAAGCCATTCACACAGGCATTGTACATCCAGACTTAATGTAAAGGAGCCTACTAAAATGAATAGCAGAACAATTGGATTGTCCCAAAGCAGCTGGCTTCTTACTACAGGTCCGTGTAGTAGTGTAACAATTTGGGAAGATTATAGTAAGGTGGTTTTTAAAAATAAGTGATCCTTTTCATTCAGAATGAAGTTTTAAATGCTTTAGCATTGCATGTTTATTGCATTTATAATATGCCCATATCATACACACATACTGCATATATACTACATGCACACACTGCAGACATACTGAGACAAAATACATATTACAGTTATACATCAAACATATTTAAACCAGTAAACATAATATGCAATTTTGATTTTTTGACATTTTTAAACTTTCATTCTCTACACAGCCTAAGAATAAAATACATAAACAAAACACCATTTGACATTCATATTTTCACTCTGTACATTAAGTCTAAGAGTAAAATACATAAACTGAACACAATTTGACATTCATATTTTCACTCTGTACACTAAGTCTAAGAATAAAACACATAAACTACACAAATTGACATATATACACTCACTCTATACACTAAGTCTACATAAACAGTACACAAATTGACATATATACACTTTCAGTCTATACACTAAGTCTACATAAACAGTACACAATCATTTATACACTTTCACTCTGTACACTAAGTCTAAGAATAAAATACATAAACAGTACACAAATTGACATATATACACTTTCACTCTGTACACTAAGTCTAAGAAGAAAACACATAAACAGTATGCAAACTGACATTCATACACACTTTCATCTTTCCAATAATCTCTTTGAATTTGATCTCTGTGTCTGCCATGTTAAAAACTTGTTAGTGTCAGCAGTGCTAGTTTGGGATGATTATTCTGTTGGTTTATACTGGGTGTCTCTCCCTCTGTCATTCTCCTTTCACTTAATACAATTACACAGGTCAGTTATGGCTGCTGTGTGTTATTATTTGCAGACACACAGTCTGGTTTATGAATGAAAATAAAGATTTGAATTACAGAGTTTTTGTTTTGTAAAGACAGTTTGCAGTTTCTGGTTCTTTTGATGTCGTACATCTTTAATAATTTTATTGAAGAATTTAATGCTTTTTATCTTTCTGGGTATTTAAGGAGACTTGGAGAAAAGAAGTGATGTAGTTTGTATTAAACAATTTATTTTATAGTGTATGCCAGTGTATGTGTTTGTTACATGAATCTGAGAGTAAAATAGAGTGAGACTGAGAGAGAGAGAGAGAGAGAGAGAGAGAGAGAGAGAGAGAGAGAGAGAGAGAGAGAGAGAGAGAGAGAGAGAGAGAGAGAGAGAGAGAGAGAGAGAGAGAGAGAGAGAGAATTAAAATAATGAAAAGATGTTATATTTTTGGTGATGTTTTAAAAAATTAATTATTTCAATAATTTTTATATTTATTATTGTTTTGTTTCTAACGTAATCTTACTTTCTATACTTATTTAATTTATTTTATTTCATGATATTGAAAAACCAGAATGATTATTTTGCAGACATAATATTGGCTTTATTATGTAGTTGGGTTTTTTTGTTTAATTTTTTGTTTTGTTTTTTACTTTCAAATATTTTTCTTCTCTTTTTTTTTCGTTTTTTTTTTTTCAATTTAATTCTTATTATTATTTTATTTTATTTTATTTTATTTATTTTTCACAATCGCTGTTTTTCTGACAGGAAGAACTGATTCCAGTGTAATTAGAATCACAACAATATTGAATTATCTCTGTTTTGTTTTATTTCCTCTCTTTGTGTTAATGGTTATCATAGAAACATAACCACATTATTTTTCAACACTGATGGGTATTTTGAACTTTGTTTGCTGTGGTAAATAGGCATGTGCACGTACATGACTGAGTATGTGAAAAAACATGCACATAAACAACTCCTTTCATACAAGCATGCACGTACAAACACATGTATTTATTCATGCATAACAACACTCATTTGCTCTAACATTAATGCATGAAGAGATCCATAGATATGTTAGGTACATTTACGTAGACATACCACATATCTAAACACACATACCTGCATTCTTTTGTAGACACATACAGTGCACAAACATATTCTTTTTTTCATAAATTCATACATATACTGATATATGTATAAAAAAACTACATACATACATACATACATACATACATACATACATACATACATACATACATACATACATATATACATACATATATACATACATAGATATATACATACATACATAGATACATACATACATACATACATAAAGACAGACAAGTACATACATACATAGATATACATACACACACAAACATACATAATCACACATAAGTATACACACAAATGTATAAAAGTATAAATACACACAGACGTGTACACATTAGAATTGCACATGAAAAACCAACCTACTAATTACTTATACGTTTCTTTAAATTACTTATGTTAAATTCATCATGTACCTTTTCTTTTTCTCTCAAATGTTTCAGAACCAATGACTTAATTACTACAGAAACACACTGAGAATGGAGAACTTGGCAAAACTCAGGAATTTGTGACTGTATGAGAAAAACAGATCAAATATTTATTCCCTTTGGAAACATAGTTTTAAAAACAAATCTAAAGCTTACAGATTTTATTATTACATAGATTTATTCAGATACACCTTGGTTTAGTAAGTTTAGGTCTTCTTCTTCTTGTTCTTATGGGTTGTTTTTTTCATCATAATCATCATCATCATCATTTTAAATTAATAAATGTTAGGTGAATATAATATTCAGCTAATGAATATTAAAAGATTTCTTGTGTGTGTGTGTGTGTGTATATATGGGTATATATATATATGTATATATGTATAGATGTATGTGTGCAAAATAGAATCTCTCTCTCTCTCTCTCTCTCTCTCTCTCTCTCTCTCTCTCTCTCTCTATATATATATATATATATATATAGATAAAACATCTTATTGGAAAATAAATAAATACAGTTATATTATAGTGTCAGAAAAATGATACCAATAAATGAAAAATTATATTCATAAAATAACTTGAATGTTATAAAAAATAAATGGTGGATATGAATTTTTTTTTATATTATATCTACTAACAGACGGGCCTCTAAAAATGTACACATCTGTCATTTAAAAAAACAATAATAATAACAAAAATAATAGTAAAAAGTCAATTGACTAATTGATTAATTACTGTTTGCCTTTCTTCAGCGTGACACATGTTTTACAGGTGTGCTGTATTTAATGATCAAAAGATTATTATAAGTTTAATATAAATATTTGATTGTTTTATTCATTGTATTTAATGAGTTGAAATTAAAAGGTTATTATAAATTTTAAAATAAGTAAATAAGTGATTAAATTTTATTTATTTTTTAAATAAAAGGGGTTTAATTTATGTCAGTTTCATAAGGACAAGCTTACTAAATAATACATTTATTAATTATTATTTATTATTATTATCATCATAATTATTATGTCTTCATTGTTTTCTTTTTATAAATACAGGCACACATTTGACATTGTTTCAGTTATTAATTTAAAAAATAAAATTTACTAAGGGAATGAATTCTAATTAAAATTTAATTTTCTATATTAATTTGAAAATATAATTATTTTATATATTTACCTTAAATTACATGTGCATCAAATGAATTAAAATCAACTTGCAAATAAAATATTACACACACTAGCTAATTCACTCATATATAAATAAAACTTATTTAAATTCTCTTTGCCTTTACAAAACATTTACTTCAAAACAACAAATAACTTTTAAATTCTTTCTTCCATTACTAAAATAAAATCCCTTTGAAAAATTAAAAAAATATATATATATATATATTTATTTTCATTATTATTATTTTTTTGTTATCCTGAACTTTTACATAAACGAAGAATATTTAAAAAAAAAAAAAAAAAAATGCAGTAAATATATCACACTATAATTATGATATATATATACTACCCAGTGTATATTACTGTTTAATCCACGAGATTTATCATGATCAGTGTACAATGATTCCTACCTTATTCTAGTTAAATCCATAGATTTCCCTCAGAATCTTTTAACTTAACTGATTGCACGAGGAAAGTTCACATTATGTGAATGCAGCTTGTCAGTACGATAGGTCTTTGTTGAGCCCATGCACGTTTTACTGGCTGCCGCTCGCTATTGATTATTCACAGATCAGCTTCCCATTGACTGGATGAGAGAGAGGCAAAGGGGACATCGCAGAAACAAGAGGCGAAATCCACATCGAAATAGTCGCTCCCTCGCCAAAAAGGAACTTTCATCACTTGCGACAGCTTACGTTTTTTGTTGATAAATCTTTTTTCTATGTTTTATCTTGTAATGGAGTTGATTACACACGTTAATAGTGAAGTGTATTGTTAAATGGGATGTTAATAGTGGAGTGTATTGTTTAAGGGGAAGTTTTGATAGTGGGGCGTATTGTTAAAGTGGGGAAGTTAAATAGTGGAATGCATTGTTAATAGTGGAGTGTATTGTTAAATGGGAATTTTGGTAGTGGAGTTTATTGTTAGAGTTGAAAATAGAATTTTTTGTTGTAGTGGGATTTTTGATAGTGGAGTCGGTTGCTGCTAAATGTGATATTAATAGTGAAGTAGATAGTTAAATGGGAAAGTTAATAGTGGAGTATATTTTATTAAAGGGGAATGTTGAAAGCTAGTTAAAGTTTCAGTTGATAGTTGAGTATTTTGATAAACATGATGTTAATAACAGAAAGTATTGTTAAAGTGGAACAGTTAAAAGTGAACTATATTGTTAATGGAAAATTTTGATAGCTGAATTGCATATTGATAAAATGGGATTTTTAATACTGGATCGTTTTGATAAAAGTGATGTTAAAAGTGGAGTTTATTGTTGATAGTAGAGTGTCCTTATTAAAGTTGAATGTTGATATTGATGTTTATTGTTAAAAATATCAGGCAGGTATGGAGTCTATTGTTAAGTGGGATCCTAACAGTGGAGTGTATTGTTAAAGGGTAATGTTCATAGTGAAGTATACTGTCAATGTTTCAGTTGATAATGGAATATATTGTTAATATGAGAAGATTGATGATAGAGTATATTGTTAATATGATAAGATTGATGATAGAGTATATTGTTAATTTGAAAACAATTCTTAAAGTAAAAATATTGATAATTGGATATATTGTTTATGAAATGGGAAGACTGATAATGGATTTAGTTATTAAAATGGGAAAGTTGATAATGAGTAGATTTTAAATGGGAATATTGTTAAATGAAAGGATTTACAATGGTGTGTATTGTTAAATGAGAGTTTTTATAATGGAGTGTACTGTTAAATGAGAAGATTTATAATGGAGTATACTGTTAAATGAGAAGATTTATAATAGAGTATGCTGGGCGTTAACAGAAAGTAAACTCTATGAACTACTCATGACCTTATTATAAATACTCAGACACACTCGAGATACAGGGTAATCATTATCTATAATTGGAAATGATAATACACTTCTCCAGTAATATAACCTGCAATCGAACTCAGATTGGTAACTGCAATCATAATTGTTACAGAAATAACTAAAATTGCCAGGATTATGGTTAGATGACCCCAACATAAAAATGATTGAGACTTGTAATAAATACCAGTATGTGTATTTTATGGTTAAAATTGTGTTCATTTACACACACACTCACACACACACGCAGACACAAACAAAAAACACACATATGCATCTGTACATACACATATACATATGTACTGAAGTAAATACACAAATCAGTACAAATCTACATTGCTGTATTCTGCATATATACTAAATATTTTGTCTGTTTTACAAAGAAACAAACTTCTTGGGATTTCAAGTCTATTTCTGCTCAGTGCCTTTACATCTAAAAATTGTTTTGTTTTGCTTCACTAATTCAGATATGCTTGTAGATAACTTGTATCTTTACAAGTATATTAATATTCTGGTGTAAATTAATTTTATTTAACACACACACACACACACAAATAATAATGAAAGTATCTCTTTTTTTTTTTTTTTTTTTTTTTTTTTCAGCCCACTGATTCTTCTTGTTAAATACCAGCAACATTCTTAACTAAAAATATTAATATAAATATAGTGTCCACCCTCTGACATGCAATGATGTAAAAGATTTTATTTTGGTATTTGATTCTTTATTTCTTGCTGTTTCTAGTACACTGCAGAGCCACCTACATCTAGACTGATCAAGCTGTGTATGTAATTGAATTTCACACAATTTCCTTGTCTTTTTAAATTATTAATTCTTTGAGGTTATAGCAGATAGAATAGAAAAGAGTCTTTTGCTATTTTATTTTTTATATAATGAATTTTCATACACACACAATATATATGTAAGTGTATATATATATGTTTGTACATGAATCTGTGTGCGTGTTTGTGTGTATGTATGTATGTATGTATGTATATAATATGTATGTATATATGTATGTGTCTGTGTGTGTGTGTGTATATGTGTGTGTATGCTTGTTGTTTTTATATGTGTTTGTATGTACATATGTATGTAACTATTAACTAATAACAGCAATAAAAGTAATTAAAATATTTCAAAAGAAATGAAAACTAAATTTGTAAAATATTTTTTCTATTTCAAAACAAAAAAATCAAATAACTTTCTTGTTAAATTGCTGAGAAACACTGTTCATTACAGTAATGATAAAAACAAACAAATATCAGCTGAACTAATGTCTTATACAGCTTTTCCCATTCAGGCACAGATCTCTTAATCATTTAATAGTATAAACATGTTATGTATATAAAGGGGAGTTCCAGAATGAAATATCATTAAGATCTGTAAATAGAATATTTCTAAGCATCATATCACGCATAATAAATTTCATATCAGCTATTTCTGTAATTGAAGCTTATCTTATTTTTCCCAGTTTTCATTATTATTATTATTATTATTATTATTATTATTATTATTATTATTATTATTATTATGTATTTTATTTTTTTTTTTTTTTTTTTTTTTTTTATTTTTTTATTTTTTTTATGGACATCATTTATTTTTACTTACATCTTAGATAAAGAATATATATATATATATATATTTTTTTTTCCCCATTCTAACATTGGGGAAGTCACAGCAGACTTATGATGATGTCTAGACAGTTATACTGGAAATGGTAAATATTTTAAATTGTCTTCTAAGTAAATATTAATTGTTGAGTACTGATAATGATTACCCACACTGATATAGACTGAATCTATTAATATTTATTTATTATTATAAGTAATGATGATGATGATGATGATTATAAGTTCACTAGATTGTTCATTTTCATTACAATCGATGAGCTGTCTCACATTCCAACCAGTGCTGCTTATCTTGTTAATGTGTTTTCTTGTTTATTGGATGGTGCATAAAAAGAGTCCTTGTTCTTTATTGAACAAGTAATGGAAATAAATAAATAATAAATAAATAAATAATTATATAACAGTAAGATTATTAATATTACTGTTAAAATAGTGTCAATATGGCTTAAACAAACTCATTCATTCACTTAATAATTTGTTATTCAGTGTTTCATTATTTATTTATTCAGTCAGTCAGTTAATGAGCTCACTGTTTAAAGACATTTACCATAAAGTAAGACACCAAGTTTCACAGAATATTTCTAGTTTTATTTATTTTAATGTTTCTTTACCTCACAAAACATGTACTGAACAAATTTTTGAAAAAATGTGTTTAAAGACACAAACAACCCTGACTCTTGTTATAAATAAATAAAAACATTTCTTAATATGACCAGAACCTTAAAAAAAAAAAAAAAAAAAAAAAAAAAAAGACTTGTTAATTTATTTCCATAGACATGCAATATGAACATAACAACTAAACAACTCAGAAAAGGTCTTGTGTAAATTCAGTCATCCATTTTCTGCATGTGCTTTCTTTTCATACTTCATTTCTTCTGCACTATTTGAGTTTAATCTGGGCTCAAGTAGTCATAATGGCATTATCAGTATTGGAATGTACAAAACAATACATTTTGAATGTTTACTAAGATCTTTTAGGAAACTGAATAATTTTCATCTCACTGGTTTACTGTTAGTTACATTCATTAGACTATTTTAGTGCCCCATCTTTGGACTATACCTGTTAGAATATTTCTCATGCCAATAATCCTTGCAAAGATAAAACAATGTTAAGAGTGTTTTATATATTACAAATTTTTGTTTTATGTAGTATATATATATATATATACATTTTACATAAAACTTGAAAAAATTTAATACATAAAACAATCTTAATTTTGTAATTGTATATATTTGTTTTGTAAAATTTTGAAAGAAAAAAGTATTTAAAAGAAAATTATATATATATATATTTTATTTCATAGTTTTCAAGATAGGATATCTTTAAAAGACACTATCAGTTTCAGAACTTAAACCATTTTATATCTGTGAATAATAGTCTCCCATATTATTATCCAGTTTTTCATTCTTTTCTTCCATAATATTCTCGTCTCTCATCAAATGTATTAAAAAAACAAAGGTTGCACTGGATGTGTTTGTTTAATCAAACTGTTACACAGTATTTTTTCATGCTTGGTATCAAATGTTGTTTGTTATTTTCCAGTCCTGTCAATATAAGAAAAAGATTGAGATTGAAAATGGTGGCTGATAATGTGTTTTGAATTTCTCTTTTGTTTGTTTTAAGCAGCTGCTGGAGTCAAAGAAAAAAGAAATTAATCAACCCAGAAAACTGAACAAACAAATCGTTTTTAATTTCTACAAGTGGAAAATGTAAAATGGATTATGACATAGACAGATTACTGATAAATTAAAAAAAAAAAAAAAAAAAATTGTTATTAAAAGTGATCTGGTTCTAATTATGTTCCATATTCTTTCACTTAATAACTTAATTTGGAAATACACTTCTCTTAATGTTTTTCATTTATTAATTTACATATTGATCTTCTTTTTTGATTTATTTATTAATTTATTTTATTTTTTTGATTTAATAATAATAATAATAATAATTTTAATAATGATAAAGTAAAGAAAAATAAACTAAAAAAAAAATAGATGAAACAAACATAAAATAAATAAATGAAAAAAGACAGAAGTTTCACTGAATTATTATTTTTTTTAATAAAGCTTGTATTATTTTCACTCAGTTACATGCATTTAAAAAAAAAAAATCCATATTTTATTTGATTGTTTGTTAAAATACAATTATTGAAAAGCATCGAAAACTTTTAAACTAACTGAATTGATTTAAGCCAAAATAACTGACTGTGAATAAATCTTATTGAATTTACTGTGAACTGAAATAATTTACTGTAAATTGAGCTTACTGAATGTATATTGAATTATGCCTGTTGAATTTACTTTAAATTAAACTTACTGAATTTACTTTGAATCAAACTTTCTGAATTTACTTTGGACTGAAATAATTTACTGTGAATTAATGTTACTGAATTTACTTTGAATACTGTTTTTATTATTATTATTTTTTTTTTTTACTGTAGACAGACTTTTAGAAAATGATTAAACTGCCTGGAGATAAAGGTCAGGGCAGGAAAGAAACTGGATACACTGATGCATAAGCTCAAAAATAAGTCACCTACTTTATGTAAACTCTTTTTAAATTTTTAATCCTCAAAGCTGAAAAAAAAGACAACAAGAAAAAACAAACAAAAAAAAAAAGTAAAAAAACACAACTATGTCAGCATGTCCTCCAAAAATTGACCAATAAAAGTGAAGTATATTTTTTCTTCTACACTTTTGATGGAAGAAATTTGATTAATCTTTAGCCAAAAAAAAAAGATCACTTAAAAACAGTTTTTTGATCTGTGGAATATTGTGTTAAAAGTTGCAAGTATGTAAAAAAAATGTTTTAAAAAAGTTACATATATAAAGATTTTTGATCTTTGAATGTTAAAGTAATGATATTTGCAGAAAGCTGTTGAAAGCAGTTCTCTCTTACACATGGAATTTTGTGTCATAATAAAAATGCTGATAGTTTTGATTTGAAGTTGGTTTTAATTTGGTGTTACTGTTGTACATAAGAATGGTGTGTGTGTTTGGCATATCATCATAATTATGATCTTGTTAAAGGTTTATGAGAAAACTGCATATGTTGTTTGAATTTAAAAAGTTTTTAATTCATCTGATAATTCCTGTAGGTTCTAGAAATTATTATTAATGTTGTGGCTTTGATGATGACTGTAAGTGTTGTTGTTATTCTTCTTCTTCTTCTTCTTATTATTATTATTATAATTATTATTATTGTTATTGCAATTGTTATTGTTGTAGGTGTTGTTATTATTATGATTATTATGACTATGCTGCTGTTGATGATGATAATGATTATTATTAATATTAAAGATATTAAATTATAATCAATTAATATACTAGTGTTAGTTTGACACTATAAACTGACATTGTGATATAGTATATAAAACAGAGATATGTTGTATGAAATGTATATTATATGTGTGCGGCTCTCAAAACTGTTTAACTTTATTACTAATGATTATTGATTACTTATCATAAGAAGGTAGAAAATAATAAAGCTACTGATGAAGACTGGTGTCACAGTGTACTCGAAGCTGTACAGAAACTGAAATAAGTGATGTGTAAAGCTGAGTGATTGATTATGATTCACATCTCTGCATGTTGTTACACAGGGCAGAGGCAATCTTCTTTTTTTATATCACTTGTCATGGTGTGTAGATAGTTTTTGACAAACACACACACACACACACACACACACACATACACACATTACACACACACACATGCATATAGACATAACCAGATACACTCAAACACACACACATACATTAAACCAGATACACACACACAAACACATACACACATTACACATGCGCATGTACCCGGACATTTACAACGCAATAACATATATACAATTGTATTCACACTTATATTCACACACAGAAATGCTCACATACTACTTACTTATATTCGTATACTTTTAATTAATTTATTTCATTTTTTTAATTAAATTTCATTAGTACAATGCCAACAACAACCCTATAAATATAACATCAAATTGCCCATAAAAACTGATACCAGTTGCTAGCATTGTAATAGTGCACCATCCAGTATGATATACAGTTCATCATATTGTTACATGCACATACTGCACTGTTATACACACAGATTATATTTTTTCCATGATTTGAATTTTTGTTTTATATTATACTCCAAACTGCATTTCAGTGTGTACGCCTGCTTAATATTTATTACATTTTATTATTAGTTTTTTCTATCTTACCTTGCAGGATTAGAATAAAACATGCATGCATGCTTAATATTTATTACATTTTTTTTTTTTTAAATCTTTCTTTGCAGGATTATAATAAAACATGCATGTATGCTTAATATTTATTACTATACGTTATTATTAGTAGTTTTTTTTTTTTTTTTCTTTTTTTTCTTCTCCTATTTTACCTGACAGGGTTACAATAACAATTAAATAATCTGAAAATAATACCAGTACACACTGAAAATATGTTAAAAGCTAAAACCTGATGCAAATTAGTATAATTACTATTTCAGTATATTGAAAATATTCCTCTGAGGCCAGCATGTGTTACTTTAATAGATTGCCTGACATCATTAGCACTGTTTTCTATTTTCAATACAAAATGTATTGATATTGCATTTTGTCATTTATTTATTAAATACATCAATAACATAAGTTTTTTTAAACTTAATTTTTAAATGTATCAGTATCACATTGCATTCATTTAATCCGTTATTTTGTATTTACCATTATACACTAATTTTTAAATTGTCATTGATATAGCAATGTTTTACAGTTTTGCATTAATTAGTAAAAGCATAAATATCGCAGTTGTTTTGTTTTACACTAATTAAATATATCAGTATTACATTAATTAGGCTAATAAATGTATCAGTATAATGTATTTTATTTACAGTTTTCACATTAATTAATTAATATATCAAAATTATATTTTTTTAACAATTTAACAGTAATTATTAGATATATCAGTATTATTTTTTTTTAGTTTTACACTAATTATTACATATATTATAATTTTATTTCAATTTTACACTAATTATTAAATATGTAAATCAACATTACTTTTTTTTTAGTTTTACATTAATTATTAAATGTAACAAAATTACATTTTTTACTTTTACACTAATTATTAAATTAAATAATGACACATTTTTTTTTTTACAGTTTTAAACTAATTGTTAAAAATACCAATATACCATATTGTTTTTTAAAGTACTAAATATTCTAATTCATGCTCAATAACTAACATTCATTTTAAAATTGTGTTAACAATAACGGCTAAATGCATCAAAATTCATTTAACTGTATAGTCAAAAAACCAAATGTAGTACAATATTTTACCTGCTAAGAATACTTGACATGACAACCTAACTCTGTTCCTGAGCATCTTGGCCACCCTGCTGTATGTTATTGAAAGATGTAAGTCAAAAGATAAGTTGAAAATGAAGAAGCTAAATGTAATTGTTTTTACATATACCACACACACTTACTGTTTCAATATTCGTTACAAAGGCATACTTGTTGTTTGGCAATCTATTAACTTGAATGTAGAAATTCTTTTATCAGAAAGATTTTTGTTTATTTTTATTTTTTTTTATTTTTTTTTTTAATTTCTGGCTTGATTGAACACGACAAGAAATGTTTAATTTTTTGTTTTGTTTGAGTGTTCATGAAGAGTATGCGATAAACAGACTTTATTTCAATTTACTGAAACATTCAGTGCGTGTGTTTTTGTGTGTGGGTGTGTGATTGTGTCTGTGTGTGGGTGTATTTGTGAGTGAGTGTATGTGATTGTGTATCTGCATGTCTGCATGTGTATGTGTGTGTGTGTGTGTGTGTGTGGGTGAATGATTGTGTGTGAAAGCAGCTATAAAGAAAGAGTGACCTTTTTAAACATATTTACACATCATCATGATAATGTTTCTCTACTAATTGTCTAAATAAAACATTGTTAATTGTCCCAGTAAGGTTTGTCTACCAGTTGTGCCGGTAATATTGGCCACTAATTGTCCAGGTAAGGTTTATCTGCTAAATGTCCACATAATGTTTGCCAGTTGTCCAGGGAATATTGTCCACTAACTGTCCAGGTAATGTTTGTCTGCCCTTTGTCCAGTAATTGTCCATTTATTAACTCTTCTGGTTTCTTCATGAAGTTCACATATTATTGTTTCAAGTAGCAATTCTCCTGTGACAATGATCATGCTTTGCACCTCATCTACTTGCAAATGACATCTTGGAATCATTTTTGTGTAACACTTGAGCTGTAAACAGCCTTGAATTCAATTTCCTTAACAAATGACAACATCATGAAGGATATCCCCAGGCTCCTAGTTTGATTTGCTAGCACAAAAGTCTTTGTTGGCTACAAGCTTTAACAAACATGATGATCCAACAATGACATGGAAGACCAGCTGTTATGTTGAAGATTTCAAAAAAACCAACAGAAAACAGTTTTTATGTAATTTGTATTATGTGTACTCAAATGTATTTGTGAAGTATATATTGTTCTGTGTGTATGTGTGTTTGTGTATATGTATGAGTGTATAAATGTATGTGTCCGTCTGTGTGAATTATACTGCAAGAAATTAACAAGGAGTATCTTAATAACCATCATCATGATAAATATAACCACAGTCATAACTATCATTGTCATCTTTATTGTTCTTGTTTTCTGAGTCATGTACAGAAGTCTGCTGTTTTATTCTTTCAGATGTTCTCAGTGATAATCTATGCATGGTTTCTGCCCTGTTCAATTTTAGTTCTTATTTTTTAAATCATTTTGCTACAATGTTCAGTCTTTTTGTATTCTTTTATCATCATCATCATCAAGGCCGACATCATTTCATTATCAACATCATGAACATCATGATGATCATCATTACCAACACCATCATTATCATTATTAGTATTCTTATTATATTTATTATTATTTTAATTTTGTTGTTATGTATAAGCATTTCATCTTCCATGCCAGAGCTAATATACAAGTTCTAATAATGATGATATATTTCTCTCTTTTTTTTTAATATAATGATTCATGTAGGTATTATTTCGCAGAAGCATTTCATCCATATACATGTGTATACACTGACAGCCTGAAGAGGCTCACAGTTAATGAAATGCAGTGTTTACATTCTGAAATAAATGAGGAGAGTCATTGCCTGCATCTCAGCTAATGGACTGCACCTGTATCTGAACACAGTGTTGTTTTCCACCTAGCACTCAGTGTTGAAAATAGCTGTAAAACATGGCTGATAACAGATCTTGAGAAACTTGTTGACTGAAGCTTTGTTTTCTCACAGCTTTGTTGATTTAAATACCATCTCTCTTTAGATTTTTTTAAATACCATATTCTTTTTTTTTCTTCTTTTTTTTTCTTCTTCTTTTTTTAATGCCAGCCTCACTTATGTTTTTTAAATGCCACATTATCGTTTTCCTCTTTTTCACTCTTCTTTTTTTAATACCAGCCTCTTTTAGATTTCTTTAAATACCACATTATCTTTTTTTTAAATTATTTTAATTTTATTCTTAATACCATCATTTCATTAAGTTACTTTAAATATCATCCATATACCTATTTCCTTTTTTTATTATTTTTTATTTTATTTTTTTTAAATATAAATAAAATCTTTAGATTTAAAAAAATGTTAAATTCATTATTTTTCTTTTGAATTTTGTGTTGTAATTTTTTCTTCAAATACCATCTTTTCTTTATGTTTTTCTACGGAAACCCTACTTTTAAGTTCTTCACATTAAAACGCATCCTCTCTTTACTTTTTTCATAACATTCATTTTACGATCTATTTATTAACATTCTGTTCTAAACTCAAATAGCACACAGTTAATAGACACATCAGAACCATGAAGAGACAAGTACCGTTTTGGTACTGTTGTGGGGTTTATGATCCAGACTCAAGGTTGTGGCAGCACTAATCAAATTTTCTCCTGTGTTTATCAGAAGTGTGTTCACATACATATGCTGACTGTGAATTAATGGTTGCTTTGAAGAGTCACATTAATGCAGTTTGTCTTGTCTTGTCACGGTCAAACAGTACTTACGGTCAGTCATGGTCAAACAACACTCACTTGATAGATACTTTGTCTGATACAGCCGAGTATTGTGTAATATTAATGTCTGTACGTTTGTTGTATGGTTAATCTAATTTGATGAGGAATCTTATTAATAATGCTGTGTCTTCTTTTTCTCCTTTGTTATTTAGTTGGGTTTTTTAAAATTATTATTAGTATTTGTTTTATATATATTGTTTTTTTGTGTCTTTTTAAATTTTATTTCACATTTTGATAATTTTATTTATTTATTTATTTATTTATTTATTTATTTATTTATTATTGTTATTATTGTTGATTGATTGATTGATTGACTGATTTTAGTTATACATTTATTTAATTAAACTATTTTTTCTTCCTCTTTGTAGCATACAAATACTTATTAATTAGCAGTCTAATAACAGTTATCTCGCTTATTAAATCGGACACATTGCATAATGAAATTATGAGTATGACATCTGTAATTGTTTTTTGCTGCATAATGTAACCAGTGAAACAACAACTTGTTTATTGTCTTTCATTCAGGTCTGGAATGATTCACTTTCAGCTTCAAACCATCTTTATTCAGTAACTGAGAGATACACTGTATTGTATATAACAAACCAAAGTTTATTTGCAAAGTTTAGGATCTACTTTATGCACCACTGTGTTTCTAATCAGTGTCTGAAACCTCAGTTATCAAACATTGTGGTTTAAAACACCTATCACCTTTATTTTATTTACATAATTTATTTACATATTATATATTATTTAATTTTTTTTATTTTAATGTTTTTTCTCTGTTATCAGTTTACATTTTGTTTTGTTTTTTGGGTTTTTTTCTCATGTCTAAAATTTGTGACCCACTCTGGTTATTTCTGGACAAAAAAAAAAAAAAAGAGACAAGATATTAATTCTTATGTCCAGCATGGCTGAAAAGCTGCCACTCAGAGGTTAATAACACATTATGTCGCAAGTTATTTTCTGATGGCATTTTCTATATTTATTCCAAGAGGTTTAGAACCATCAGTGTGATGGGAATAAAAATCAGTGTGATGAAATTTCATGATTTTTATGGCAGACACAAAATGTCTAGAACATTAATAAATGAAAAGAGTATTTTCATTACTCACCTTGCCATTGTTCTGTGTGAAAAGTCTTCTTTGCTTTCTGTGATGATAGTTTGTGATTTTTTTTTTTTTGATGTTTTTTTTTTTTTTTTGTAGCAGACACAAACATCATTAATAAATGAATAGAGTATTTTCATTACTGTGAAAAGTTTTCTTTGATTTCATTATAATGTTCTGTGATGAAATTTTCATGAATTTTGTGACAGACAGACATTGTTCTTTATGAAAAATCTTCTTTCAGCAATGTCATCTTTGCTTTGTGTACAGGTTATGTTCTCTGACTTTGATGTACACTTGGTAATAGAATTTGGATTGTTACAAATAACTAAGGGATGGGCTGTGGCTTGATGAATAGAGTATTGAATTAAGGAATGGTTGGTCATAGGAACAAGTCTGTTTAGTGCACCCATTGGCTATATGTCGTCCAAGCCAACACATACTGGTTTATCTATATATGGGAAAGGTTTTTATAAAACATATTTTCCTGCTAACAAGTAGTACAACTTATTTATGTCCAGTAACAAACTATAAGTTGTTTTATTATTCGATATTTAACATTCATATTTACTACATTTACTGGTTTATAAAAGGCATTTATTTTCCTGTCTATGGAAAGTCTATATTAAACATCCTTTTTTGCTAATCAAAAAAATAGTCTGTCTAAAAGGATTAGTGATAAACTATATATTGTGTTGTTGTTGTTGTTGTTATTATTATTATTATTATTATTATTATTATTATTATTATTATTATTATTATTATTATTATTTTAATTTAATATGTAACCATAATATTTACTACATTTCTTGCTGTTATGTAAGAACTCTAATTTGTACAAGCAACATACTGTGGTCCATTATAGAAACAACAATGATCCATTAATATCATTCACTAATATATATTTTTATTGTCAACTTTATTTATTAGTGTTATAAGTAATAACAGAGAGGATTTTTATCAGTTCATTAATTTCCATTTCCTGACAATGGAAAGAGGAAAAAAATTCTAATTCACAATCATCAGCAATAATTATTCAGAAGTTTAGCAAAACATGTTGATATAGTATCCCATTATACTTTCTAATGAATTATGACCTTGTCAGGTTTTATGTTTGCTAGCAGAATCCCAGTTCAAGCCATAATGATCTGTATCACACACCAACCAGAGTGATATGGAATGTTTTAAATATCAGAATAATGTTAACTCATGCTGTGGTATGTTCAGTGTGAAAAAAAAAAAGATCCTTTATAAATGATGGTCGTGCTGATGTTTTAATTTTTGAGGGATTAGCTGATATTCAGGAGATCTGACTGAGAAGTAGTATTCAGTTGCACTTGGTTGAAAGTGTGAGAGAGAAAAATGCATGACACAGGAGGGAAAAATGAGTGACACTGCAGAGCGAAATGTGTGACACTGCTGAGCTGATATGTGTGGCACTGCATGACTAAATATTTGATACTGGAGGACTAAATGTGTGAAAGAGGAGGATAAATGAGTTATTCTGGAGAGCAAAATGTGTGAAACTGATGGGGCAAATGTATGACAGTGGGGTACTAAATGTATGGCACTGAGGGTCTGAATGTATTTTACTGAAGGACAGCATGTCACCAGCACAAATATCAAAAGTCAAGAATTTGTTTTCAATATTCAGATTTATATTTTATTTTATATGTCTTTTATAGCTGAATTTTAATAAAATGACTTTTTCTTTTCTTCATCTTCAATAAAAAAAATGGGAGAAAGATAAAAATTGATTTTAGTTAATAAATGTCACATAAAAATGCCGATTGATGGAGTTTCTGTGAATATTTCTTTTATTAATTTATTAGATTTATCAGTGGTTTTCTGCAAGCCATGTAAAACCATAAGCATGACTCATGCACACCAACATATCTAACAAAGATTTATTTTGTTATTGTTTCAAAAGCTGTTTCAAAAGCTGTTAATGTTTTATTAACTTATGATTATTCATTAGATTTTGGTATTTCAGTTTGCCCAAAAAAAAAAAGCGTAATGAAAAACACACAGAATATTTATATTTTGGCATTAGAGTTTTTCAAAATACATGCACTGAGAACATTTATACATACACAAATACAGTTTGACATTAACAACTACACATGTACATTATACATACCTAATGCATGTTTTTAGAAATTACTGGTGTTATTAACATTGTATCTTATTGCCAAGCAACAAAAAGTTGAATAATTAGTAATCATCAAACAAAAGACTGAAGCAGTGAACATTGAGTGTAGAGAAACTAATGATGTCTTTGTCGTTTGCTTACACAGAAGTTTATATTGTTCTCAAGCCTATTAATGTATTTCACAGTGCAGAGTGCACATAACTGTCACCATAAATTAGTTAGTATGTTTTGTGTGCAGTGTGTTTTATTTTCTTCTCATTCCTTTTTATCTTTTATCTTTATCTTTGGTATTAATAATTTTGTCTCAGTTAACTTATTATCCAGGTTTCTCTTTACATTAATTTTGTGTTTTTAAAACTTTGTACGTCATATAGAATTTAATACAACAACAACAATAAAAAAAAAAAATTAAATTTCATAAACTAATGAATAATTTTAGTGATTAATTTTGTAGTCATAATACACTGATTTATAACAGAATCTCTGGTGTATCATTTCATATTTTGCATTCATCCAGTGCAACATCTAAATTTCATCTACTTTTTACTACAGTTCAAATTTTTTGCTGTCTGCTCTAGTCTTAGAGGTTATAAGCAGTATAAAGCAGTATAAAGCTTGGATGTCCATTGTTCAAAGATTTGCTTTAATTGCTAACGTATTTATACTGAATTTCATGGTTAAATCATTTATTTAAATTTAAAATTACCCTTATTGCAGGCTTGGACTGAAATCTGAATCACTGAAACAGCATGGATGCATGAAAAATGGTCCTTCCCAACCAATGTGCCAATGTTAGCTCTAGATATATACAAGAGATTTTTAATTCAGTAGTCTCTCCCAAAAGAAACATATCAGTATTAGCATTAGATATATTCAAGAGTCTCTCCCAAACAATATATCAATGCTAACTCTAAATACTACAAGATTTTCTAATTCAATAGCATCTCCCAGCAACATACCAATGCTAGCTTTAGATATATTCAAGAGTTTTTTTAATTCAGTAGTCTCTCCCAAATAACATATCAGTGCTAGCTCTTAATATATTCAAGAGTTTTTTTAATTCATCTCTTCCAAACAACATATCAATGCTAGCTCTAGGTATATTTAAGACAAATCAATTCAACAGAGCAAAGAAATAGCAGATGAAAAAACATAAACACATGTTTCATAAACCCACTTTAAGAAAATGTACAACCATCCAGCAGAAATATTGTTTATAGACTTTAGGGCATGGACAACTTCCAGATAAGGAAAAAAAACAAAAAAGTATTTGTCAAAGTTAGATAATGGATATCATATGTAAACATTCAGAATTTCAGTTTATGTACCATATTTTATTTATGATGTAGTACTGGGAGATCAGAGAATGCCTTCTTTCTCACAATAAAAATAAAGCTATAAAATATTTACAAAAGGATTTTGTTTTTGTTGTTACAGAAAATCAGGCTTTTCCATGTTGTTTCAATACATGAGGTTGCCACTGTAATTTAATTTCCTTCTTGTAACTAATTTCAAAAGGGATGACTGTGATATTTAGGTTAATTATTTCAGCGTTTTACAACCTGAGTACTGACTCGTATCTGAAGTTAAAGGTCAGTGCATCAGCTATTCTCTAAACACATGAACCAACTCTTTCAAATTTAGTAACATGTTAATTTGTTAACTTTATAGTATACTAATAAATTCTTCTCCATTCAACAGATATGCCAACACATCTCTAATCTACACACTAACAACTTTTTGTCTAATCTGCAAATATACTAACTCGGGTTATCTGACCAACTAACATTCTAACTCTTCTCTAATATACTGATAAACTAACCTATGCCTCTCTAATCTGTCAGTGTTATCTATTCTCTGACTCACTAACAAACTGTTCTCTAATTTATATTTATACTGACCAATTCTTCTGTAACCTGCTAACATGCTAACTATTTTTTTTTATAACTTATTAAAATACTAACAACAGTTTTCTAATCTTCAGATAAAATAACCACCCATTATCTTAGCAACAGGCTAACTATTCTTTATTTTTTTTATTAATATACTAAATAATCTTCTCAAATATGGTAATATGTTAACACTTCTTTAACTTTCTAATATACCAACCCACTTCCCTCTTAAACTATTAACATTCTCTCTTTTTTAACTTACAAATGTACTCACCATCTCTTCTCTAAGCTGCTGACATGCTAAATCTTCTTTAAGTTTCCAATATACTAATCAATTATCTTCTAATCTACTAACATGCTCTCTCTCTCTCTTCTAACTTACTAATTTTCTAACCAGTCTTCTCTAACCCGCTAACTCTTTTCAAATATACTAACCAACACTTCTCTGACTATCTTACTTATACTAATACAGCTCTGGTTATGCAGAGATGTATAAGATTCAAGTTCTGTGTGTCACAGACAAGTTGTATGTCACAGTCTGCAATACTCTAACCAGTGGTGGCTGGATCAGGAAATAACTTAATGGTTCTACTCAACTGTAATCCATTTCAAATTATATGAAAATCTAAAGTACTGGGAATTTCATTTACTTCTTTTTTTTTTCTTTTTTTTTAATGAAGGAGCCAATGCTTTCCAGACAAAGTGAGTATGTGGTGCAGTTACAGAATGTGCTAACCTTGTATAAAATGGTTTTCCTGATACCAGTTCCTGAATGAGATAGATTGGTGAGAAATAAAAATGTCTCCTTTTTACACTGATAGTTTTGACAGGAATAGATTTTAATTATTGCCATGTTCAAAGTTTGAACACAGTGACCTAGCTGTTTTATGTGGTTGGTCTATAATTAACACTTTTACCATTATAGCTAACAGTTCTACTACTACTACTACTACTACTACTACTACCACTACTACTACTAGTACTACTACTACTATCAACACTACTACTAATACTGATATTACTACAACAACCACTACTACCACTACTACTAATACTGTTACAACCACTTTTATCACTGCTACAACTACAATTATTACCACTGCTACAACTACTATTATCACCTCTGTTACTGCTTTACTACTATGATTACTACTGTTACTACTATTGTACTTCTGCTATTGCTTTTACTACTGTGTTACAAATGTTGCAACTGTTATTGCCATTATATTCACAATGCCACCAACACTAATGTTATTACTATTGTTTTTTCTGCTATTGCAACTGCAACTGTTATTACTGCTGCTACAAATGCTTATATTGCCATACACTCAAAAACACACACACACACACACACACACACACACACACAAACACACACACATATACACACACACACACTCAAACACACACAAACACACACAAACACATTTTTTTTTTCAAACGTCCATTGACAAAATGTTAAGTTTGATTAAATATAATTTAAAATATGCAATCTTCCATTTAAAATTCTTTGAATTAGTCCTCCATAGGCTAATCTGATTTGAGCACTTTATAGTTTTATAATCATTTTTTAATTGTATCAGTTCTGAGCTGGAGGTGAGAAAAAAAAGAAAGTGGAGGAAATAAATCATGCTGCTACATATAAAAAAGAAAAAATTTGTCACATATTTGTTGTTACAGTATTTAAATATAAAAAAAAAAAAAGAAGAAAGATTTAAAAAAGAAGAGAAAATAGATTAAACTACTATGTATATAAAACAAAATTTGTCAGATATTGGTTGTTGTAGAATTTTAATATAAAAAAAAAAATGATTTGCATGAATATTATATTTTTCTTACACACACACACACACACACACACACACACACACACACACACACACACAAATATATACATATATTTTGTATTCTGTATGCCTGCAACCAAAAACTTGACAGATATTTTCATAATTATTAACATCCAATTATTTTTAATTGCCTATCAACTGTTTACAAGTATATAATTAATCTCCTTTATAATTGAGTATGGTTCTATATTTCCTGTTAACATGCTGATCCTTTCAGTTTTGTACTGTATACTTATCTCTTATCCCAGAGTGCTTGGAACTGAAATTGTTTTGGATTTGAAAATAGAATCTATTATATTTCATATACAGCTTATACAAATAATCTGCAAGATTGTTTATACAAAGTTTTTAATTATTTTGTGCATAAAATAACATTTGTGTATGCAAAACAATCTAAAAGCTATAAGATATCATCATTCTTTCTGCAGCTCAGAAAAAGTTTAGTATTTTTGAGCTTTTCAGATTTCAAAGTTTTGGATAAGATATCCTCAGTCTGTATTTATTTATTTATTTATTTGTTTATTTATTTATTTATTTTTGACATCAGTCACTTTTATGAATTGTGGATCTGCTTTTGGAGTGTGGATAAATTTAATCATATCTGAACATAAAACTATTATCTCTATGCAATACATATTGTAAGGGATTGAAAAAGTGAAACTGTATTATTATTAATCTGCTTTAGATATTTATACTGTGTCAGATGACACTGAAAATAAAAAAATTCAAAAATTAGCACCAACCTTAATGATAACAGTAATACAACAATAACATAAAATAATAATAATAATAATAATAATAATAATAATAATAATAATAATAATAATAATAAAGAAATAAAGGTAGAAAGAAAGAACAAGTTAAAAAATAAAATAAAACTTTATTATATTAAAAATATGTATTAAAAGCCATATATTTTTCAGAAAACTTAAACACCCATGATTTAAGCTGTGTAAGTGTGTACATCTATGATGAAATAGCTGTGTAAATAATCTACAGTTGAACATGTGTGCAGTATCAAGTATGTGCAGGCTTTTTGTCTCCAGTGTTAAAAAAAAATATATATATATATATATATTAAAAATAAAAAAGATCTGGGTAAAGTTAATTTAAATTTATTTTTTGTTTTTTTCCTCTTTATGCTTATTATTCTTCTTCTTAGTGCTGTTATTATTATTATTGTTAAGTTATTGTTATTGTTTTTTTTATTATTATTATTATTATCATCATCATCATCATCATCATCATCATCATCATCATTTTTCTCCAACTACTTCAATTATGAGTACATTTCTGTTTACTTCAAACATGTTTTATATACACTGTTTTTCACAAGACATTTTCTTGTCATAACCATTTACTGCAGTGTTCTGGACGCTGGACAATGTCCAGTTTGGCCAGTCGTTTCACTGGAATGTTGGGACAAACATAATTACCGATTTTATCATGCACAAACCTTTTTATTCAAGATAAGAATTGGACATTTCCTGCTTTGGAGAATACCATTTTCATGTGTAATCCTGTAAGGCAAATCACATTGCTATGGAACATTAGACCACGGAACAGGCCAAACACAAGACTGATTGGAGAACTTGATGTGAAGCCACTGGACTAGTACATTGTTTTAACAGGTGTTGGGATTCTGTGCTGGGGGATATCCTGATGCTAGATAATCTTGATATGGGGCAGGGATGGACCAAGATCAGTGTTTAGTATAAACAATGTCAGGACTTGTTTTCTTCATATTTGTCAATGGATTAATTTTGGATGTTATTGGGCTTTCTTTTTGTTTTGTTTTGTTGTTGTTGTTTTTTTGAGGGGGGGTTGTTGGGGAGGTTTTATTTTAAATATTCTTTTTTGGTTTGTTAACATATTTCTGTATTTTTTATAAAATATTACAGTTATCTAAACTGATTATTGTGTGACATCTGAATTGTTCTGGTATAACAAAACAAGAACAGAACACAATATTAATTACAAAATTGTCCATTATTATTAAAATTTTAAAGATACATTAAAAAAATAAATAATAAAATAAAAACCACCTGATAACAAACTCATTATTAAATGACCATATTAAGAAAAACCAAAAAACACATTTGAAGTCTCTTCATTGTAAATTTACTAACACAACATCAAGAAGCTGTAGAAATGTTCATTAGTTAACTTTTATAAAATGTAAAAAAGAAAAATTAAGAAATAAATGTTAGGCCTGTGGTATTATGAAATGACGGTATAAGTGACATCTATAAGTCAGCTGTTCCAACAGTTATTATATAGTTTTTGTTTCACTGAAAAATAGTACTGAACACAGTGTTCAAGTGGCCCTTAACTTTTTTGACTAGTATACTGTTAAACTATCGTAAGTACTGAACATTTTTTTGTAAAATAAAAAAAAAATGAAAAAAAAAAAAAAAAAAAAAAAAAAATAATTATTAACATTATGCAGTTCTTCAGAAAGGAATATTTTATTTTTAATATCTAACATGACACTTTCTAATTTTCGTCATTTCTTTTATCTTCTAATTTCTTTTGCGGTTTTGTTTTCTAATAGAGAGTACTTGAAAGATCTTCTGTTCAGTTTTATGATACCATCTTCCAAACCAGCAAGTATTTTTCCTGCATAAACAGTTTAAAACAGAAGGTATTCCACAGTTTATTACGAACCTGATCACAGTCGAAGCTGTTTTCAAAAGTGCTGAAGCAGAAACATAATTTCACACAGCAAATAAACATGAATGTTTGAAGCTGCAGTCTGCTATAATATGACTTCTTTTATCTAACATTATCTCATTTATTATTAACCTGTTTATTGAATTACAGCTGTTGGATATGAGTATTATTACACTGGCAAACACATTTGTTAATCATAATGTTGTGTTTTTATTGCATTGACAAAAAAAAACACAAACAAATCATAAATTTACAATTTATTGGCAAACACACACATCCGTAGTGTTGTGTTTTACTGAGAAACACGCACAAACCATAAACTTTCAGTTATTGACAAACACGTACATTTTTATAACGTTATGTTTTACTGAGAAACATATGTAAAAATTTTTTTTTTTGATGTTTTTTTTATTAACAAAGACATATTCCATGTTTCAGTTACTGACAGATACACAGATATACACTTGCTGTGAGGTTTTAGTATATTGACATGCGTAAAGCATAAAATTGTGTTTTACCAATATATACAGACTCATACCAGAATTTTATGTTTTACTGAGAATTATATTACATCAAAATTATCTCTTTTTCTTTGTTGTTTCTTAAAGAGGTTTTATATGTATGTGTTTGTATGTGTTTTTGTGTGTGTGTGTATCTGATTTTATGAAAAATTTTGTTTTCTTTTATTTACATTATTGGATGGTGTTTGACACACTGCATTATGTGTAACACTGAACAATATTTTATTCTATTTTTTATTTATCTATTACAATTATTATTATTATTATTATTATTATTATTATTATTGTTGGGCTTTCTTTTTTCTTCTTTTTTTTCAATAATTGTTTTGTTGTTTGTTGATGCTTTTTCTACCTTTTTTTCACTAACATTTATTTTTTAATTTTGTTTTCAGTTCTCTAGATAACATTACTTGCTTTCATATGTAAATATTTATATTAAAAATGCCATTGTCAGTTAGTTGTACATATGCTATGTTAATTGTTTTCTGAGGTTTACATATATCACTGCCAAAACATTCAGACATCATAAAATTCTGTTACAGGCATCCAAAATAACTAATTAACCTTGATTTTCTTCATTATATTCTTTTTCTTCTTCTTCTTTTCTTTCTTTCTTTTTCTTATTTGTTTCTTTTTGTTTTTGTTTTTTCTTATTCTTACTGTTATTATTATTATTTTAAATGTACTGTTGTTATTATCGTCTTGTTTTTATTACATTTATTATTATTATTACTATTATTATTATTATTATTATTATTATAATATTATTTTTATTTTATTTTATTATTATTATTATTATTATTATTATTATTATTATTATTATTATTATTATTATTATTATTTTTATTTTATTTTATTTTATTATTATTTTTTTTATTATTATTATTATTATTTCAATTTTATTTTTGTTTTGTTTTTTTTTGTTTTTTTTTTGGTTTTGGGGGTTGAGTTGTTATTTCTTCTCCTACATTATTTACCTTTTCCCATGTCTGTTTTTCCTCTAGGTTTATTATTGTGAGAACAAGGTTAAGTCTTTTTCTCCTGAGTATAAACCCAGCTAGTACAGTTTGACTTTATTTGGTTAGTTAATAAGTTAGGGATTAGTTACTGAAAAACACAATTTCCAAAAAACAATAACCATAACATTAGCAGGAATCATTTCCCATCAGTACTGTTTACAAGAAATTAAATGTTCTTTAAAAAGAGAGAAATTTAATTTGTCATCAGATAAAGGGTTAACTTTAAGGTTAATTGAGCCCAGGATGAACCATATTGTGTGCTGTGTTTTCTCAAAGCTGCATCTAAAACCAGTATTTGTTTTTGCAATTATTACATATTCTCTTGTAAATTTTTATCCATCCACACATTTATTTATCTTTTTTTTTTTATAATTAATTTTTTGTTCTCGTTAAATATGTAAACGATTTATAAAATTTTTCCCGTGTTGTTGTTATCTTTTTCATCCTTGTGTAAACACAGACTCACACACACACACACACACACACACACACACACACACACACACACACACATGCACATACACAGAACACAGTCAGGCAAGTGTTATTATAACTGTTTATTATTTTACTGATATTAAAAGTGGACTTATAATTACTTTAGTGTTTATGTGTCTGAATGTGTGTACATGCATGACAGCATGTGTGTATATCTGTGTCTATATATGTGCCTATGTTTGTATGTGTGTATATATATATATATATACACACATGCATATATACATATATACACACACATACAGATATATACATATAAACATACATATATATACTTATATATGTGTGTGCATGCGTGTGTGCATGCGTGTGTGTGTGTGTGTGTGTGTGTGTGTAAAGTGCATGTTTTTATTTGTCTCTGTATGTCTTTGTCTGCATAAATGCTTATGTTCGTCTGTCTGTGTGTGTGTGTGTGTGTGTGTGTGTGTGTGTGTGTGTGTGTGTGTGTTTCAGATTGATAATTTCCTCTCCCTTGCAATGATTGAGCAATGAATCCTATTATGCACACTGATGATGAGTTAATAAAACAGTGATTGAAGAACAAAGTGTGAGGCAGGACAAATTATCTCGTGTGCGGGGATGCTGCTGCTGGTGGTGGTGGTGGTGGAATGGGTTTCTGTCTAATCAATTTACTGCGGAAACAATTACACCAGAGCATTGTGGTGGTTACATACACGTTCACGTTTCAAAGCCACGATGATTACATGTGAATTGTTTTTTTACTTGTCAGAACATTATTTCTCACTTTGATGTCCATTTGATTTAATCATCATCAAATTCATGTCTTGCTTGGTGAATATTGATCGAGTTTTTTTTTTTTTTTTGTTGAATATGTACTCCTGGGCAGGAGTAATTTCGATGTGGGTAAAAGATTTATGAAATCTCTGACGGTTTGTTTTGATATTAGTGAAAAGAGTTAGGAAATGTTTGAGTATTTGTTTTTGGTGTTAGTGAAAAAGAAGCTGTGAGATATGTTTTGGAAGTAGTTTTTGATTATCTGGATAGAGAAGTAAATAGATAAACTGTAACTATATCATAAAGTAATTGATTTATATTAATAAAGAAATGCATTTATTTATTTTTATTTTATTTTATATTTTTATATTTTTTACAAATCACAAAATTACAATTTCTTTTTGCATTAGGAACGTGATTCTTTCTTTTTACTAATTTATGCTTAATATCATTAAAATTTATTATTTTATAATCATCATCATCATTTTCACTGTACTGTTTACCCTTAAAGATTTTAGCTTTTATAAATAAAGACAAATAAGGTCACCATTACATAACATTGTTAACAAAGCTTATACATTAACATGAAAAAAAAAAAACTCTCTCTTTTTCTCTTACTGTTTCCTACCCTCTCTCTTTCTCTCACTCTCTCTGATTATATTTTCACTAATTGATTATTTATATTTAATTTCCTGACATTTCATCCAGCTATGTTAACTTGTATATCTTTACATCAAACAGATGGTTATTTAATAAATACTTTTTATAAACTGATAAAACCATTACCAAACGCAGTCTGCAAAGACTCTTAATGTGAAACATTCATCTTTTTCATCTTAATTTTTAGTTTTCATATTTTATTCTATCTACTGGGAATCTCTATTATATCATGACATACCTTCCAGGAATTACAGGAAATATTTTTTTTTATTTTTTTTTTAACTAAAACCCTGCAGGTATGAAACGTGGCTTGTAGACTTCTGTATTTGTTTTTGAAGCTGAATACACAGAGATGTGTGTGTACCTGATGATACCTGACATATCCACACTGCTATCTATCTTGCTAAACTAACAAACGTGTCAAAAGATTTGCAATGAAACAAACAACTTTTGTAGTATCTTGGGCTTTGCTGACATTTATATTGTTCTGTGAATGAATTTTCTGAAAATCTTCTGCAATCCACATCTGCAGAATGATATCTTCTGTCCAACTGGCAGAGTTTTGTTCTTTGAAATACGATATACTGTGTTACGTATTTTGAATTACTGTAAATCTTGTCATGGACAGAGTAAAGGTCATAATGAATATGTTTTAAAATTAGATGTGTCCATGTTTGTGTTCATATTTTCACTCTACACGCAAAGTTTCTGAAATACCATATACTGTATAGTGCACTTTTTTTAACTTAAGATTGAGTCATGCTTAAAGTAAATGTCATAATAAGTATGTTTAAAATTAGATATATTCATGGTGATGATCATTTTCTTTGAAAATGTTTAAATTATCCCTAAATGAAACTGATATTGTTTATTAATAGTACTAATATTACTAATTGTACTAATAATACTGATACTATATAACTATGACTACTGCTATAATTACTACAACTTCTACAAATGCTACTACTTCAACTATTATTACTACTACTACTACTACTACTACTACAAATACTGTTACTACTTTCTGAAAATTGCTTTCACCATCACAGCTATTTCCACCACTATTTGTTGCTGCTGTTGTTACATATTTAAGCAGAAAGTTAACATCATTACTAATCTAATTAACAAAGATAGTGTGTTTATTTCAACAGTGTTTATGAATTCGGAAAGCAAACACTAACAACAAAAACAGCAAGAATGTACTTTAAACAGTTGCTTTCCTCATCATAAATGCATGGTTTATAACCAATAAAAAGAGGGAATATTTAAAAACCAGAATGCTGGGACGATACAGGTAAGATCTTTTCAGCCATAAACCAGCGACAGAGAGCTCGTTTTACCCTTTCTCCCAAAACAGCATGTACAGTTGATCAAACAAGCAGACATTTTGAAAAAATGGATATATCTTGTTTCCCAACTTAATTCATTGACTGCTTGTCTTCTTGTATTTACCTGTACAGATGTCCTCGACATAAATTAGTTCAGAATTGTTTAAGGGTTGTTTTGTTTTCTTTGGTTTGCATATCGTTTTGTTCTTGTGTTTTCTTTCTTTGTTGTTTATAAGATTTCTTTCAGGTTTTTTTTTTTTTTTTTTTTTACTTTTTTCTGTTTGTCTTTGTTTTTCATTTATGATTTGTTTGTTTGTTTCTCTTAGTCAGCATTTTCCTAAAGGTTTTCTTTTCTTTCTTGTTCTTAAGTATTTTTTTTTTTCAGTGTTCTCTTTTTCTTCCATTTTATTTCTTCTACTCTTTTCTTTCTTCTTCTTCACTTTTTCTTTTTAACTTTTTATAAACTTTCAATTCTTCTGTTTTCTTTCTTCTTTTATACTTTTCTTTCTTTCATTTTTCTTCCATTTCTTTCTCCTTTTTCACTTTTCTTTCCTTCTTTCATTTTTTCTTTCTTTCTTTGTTTCTTTTTCTTCTTTTACAGTTCTCTCTCTCTCTAAATCAACTTTCTTATCTTTTTTTTTTCTTTATTTATTTCTTTTCTTTTTTTAAGGATTTGGTAACATCATTGTTTACCACAAACAAAGTGCCATACAATAAACAACATTACTAACAAAATTCATTTTCCCTACACAACACACAGACAAACTTTCTCCACATAAAAAAAAAAAAAAAAAAAAAAAAAAAACTTCTTTTGACCAGAACAGACAAATTAATCATCCATTTAGCTCTAATTATATACCTTTACATCATTAAATCAAACAGTACCAGTGAGAGGAAAGCAAAACCTTTTCATTAATCATTTGATCATTAATGAGTACCTACGTGTCCACCATCACAAAACTCTGCTGCCATGCATTGTTCTTGATTTCAGCCATTAATCGGCTCGTTAGATATCAGGTTTATAATGGAGTAGATGGAACATGTCAAAGACTTTATCTCAAGTACCTGCTGTTCAAGTAAATTTAATTAAAATCAACATCCAGTGATGTAAACAAACACTTATAAGAGCTCAAGAGTGAACGGTTAGAATGCAGGAGATGAGGAGACCAGTCTTCAATAACCAAACTTTGCTAAAAATAAAGTATGGGAAAATAATGAGCTGCTGTTTTTTTTTATTGTGAAATTGTTGTATGTATCATATATGTATATACAACTGGAGTTTTCAAAAGAATGATTTTTTGGGGGGGGTTGTTTATTGTTATTTATTAGTTATTTGTTGTTTTTTTGTTTAAAACATTACTTTTGTTTAATTATATATTAGTATATATAATCAGTTTATTACAAATATTTTTGAATGTTTTTCATGTGTAAATCTTTTAGACTGTAATATCTCTGAGAATACCTCTTGTTTATTTATTTATTTATTTTTATTTCTTTCTTTGTATTTCTGTATTTTTTTAATGTTTCTTTTTTGCTTTTTCACATGTATTTTTTATTATTATTATTCTGTTTTATTATTATTTATTTATTATATTTTTCGTTTATTTATTTATTATATATATATATATTTTTTTTAAATTTATTATTATTATTATTATTTTTTAATGTGTATATGAATATTTAACTGTTTTCCTTAAAACTAAATCTATACAGATTATTACTTACATCCTGCCCCTGGGGATTTCAGATAAGGAACTAATAGTTAACCTCATTTTTCCAAAGATGCCGGTCGCCTATAGATTTGCTAGTCTTTTTAATCACCATTTGGACCAACTCTTTTTTTCAGATTCTTTGCACTGTTTTTTGTGGGACTTTATGCATTTGAACATAAAGCATTCACTTACATAATTATGTACATATATATTTAGTTTAATATGTATATGTATATGTTCTCTGAATATTTTTGCTGTAAATAAATCCTATACACTAGTGACTCACTTAGGAAATTGTACTTTATTGTTTTGTTGTTGTTGTTTTGGGGTTTTTTTGGAGTTAGGAATGAATTACTTTTTTTCTCCATGAAATATATCATTTGTATAATGGTGGAATTATATTTACTTTCATTTGTATATTTTACATGTTCTACTGAATATTTCCCCTAGAAATAAATCCTGTTGACTATATTTATATCCTGTCTCTAAGGGTTTCAGATAAGGGAAGGGATTGTCAACCTCATTTTTCCTGGAATTGCAAATCTTGGCTTTTTAATCACCATTTCGACCACTTCTTTTATAAATAACTTCAATTGTTTTTTGTTTTTGTTTTTTGTGTTTTTTTCTTGTTTTGTAAAATTTTAGTTGCGAGTTTTTCTTGTCATTTTAAAAAATTCTTTTTCCTTTCAGCATTCCTAAGATTTAACTGAAGATGATGTATTTATTAAGGTCTAATATTTTGGCCTTTTTTTTTTTTAATTATTAAGTACAGAGGAAAGCATACCACATAAAAACTTCATTCTGTCAACACTCTGCATACATGTTTTAACCTCCGTTAGATTGAAATGATGTCAGATGGAAATAAAATTCAGATATTTTTATATTTATGGCGCAGTAATTGCCAGATGAATTGCTTTATCTGACTGGAAAGAATGTGGTATAAAGTGTTTTTGAAAATAAAAATGAAATGAATGTTTAATGACATCACTATAAATTTTATTTGTTTGTCATGGTTTGTTAGAAACGCATGATAGAAATACACGTTTTTCTGTAATGTTAATGACATGTAAATTTTTCTAATGACAGAATAAATTAACTAATTGCTAAATGATGATGATGTGATAATGTAAAAAAAAAAAAAACTGTAACAGTTACAATAATGATGATGATCAAATTTGTTATATAATAAAAGTAATAATAATAATAAAAAAAAAAAAAAAAAAAAAAATAAAAAACATAGAAAGTCTGTGATATTAATGTTAGGTATTATGAAACTGAATGTCCAGGTGAATGTGGTTGTATGTTTGATGTGTGTTTCTGTATTTCTAAGGGTTAAAATGCATGAATGTCTATTTATATCAGTACAAAGGTAAGTATTTTATATATGAATGTGTATTTATGTGTGCGTGCATTTGTATATATGTATGTATGTATATATAATAAAAGTAGAAAAAAAATAATAATAATTACAACTGTATAGTACTATATGTGTCAGGTGAGTTGATTTAAGACATTAACCAGCTGACTCACAGGTTAAGTTAACACAAGAAGAAATAACACTATTGACTTTTCAATAAACTGAAAAATAATAGCTTAGCTTAGTAACCTGAAATTATTGTTCTCAATGTGTTTATTATCAGTTACTCTGTAACATACACAGTTTTCGTCCTTTCACACACACACATATATATATATATATATACATACATACATACATATATACATATATACATATATACATATATACATAGACATAGACACATATATATCAAGATAAAAAGCGATATAAGACTTTTAAGACAAATTTAATGGTCTCGTGTCCAAAATGATTGACTTTTACAACATCTTGCTCAAGACATTAAGCCGCTTTTGTTTTCTACAGCTTGTAAGCAGATGTGTGCAAAACTGTACAATTAAATTATATTTCTGACATAAGCATTGTGAAATGTTGTACACAGGTGATTGATTAGCTGTCAGGCTGTCAAATCAAATTTTTATTTATATTAATTTACTTGATGGTTGCAAAGTGGGTGAATGTTAATAGATCATTCTTCAACACACTGTCATTGATTTTTTTTTTTTTCCTTTGTGTTTGAAGGGGGTCGTGATCTTGATTTAGGCTATGTGTTTGTCATTTTTAATTAGATTTCATTTTTATTTATTTTATTTTTATTTTATTTTATTTTATTTTATTTTATTTTATTTTATTTTATTTTATTTTATTTTAATTTAATTTAATTTAATTTTTTATTTTATTTTTATTTTATTTTATTTTATTTTTTTATTTTTTTTAGAGGTCATATTTAATTTATTTATTTATTATATATTTTTTTTTATTATTATTTTTTTTTTTATTTAATCATAATGTAATAATAGGTAATAAATAAAGCAAAGATTTCATGTAGCCAGTTGTTGTTGGTTTTTTTGATAAAGACAGTACTTTTCTAAGTTCAGGATATATGTATTTCATTTTAATTCTTTAATTCAGCTAATGTTGTGGTTCTTTTAAATTTGTGTAACAAGAAAATAAAATTCCACTTTAATCTGATTATGTTCTATTATAGTATTACAGTCAGACACCTGTACTGATTTGTTAAATTGACCATATATATGCTGATAAAAATCAGCATTCTTTGTTTAAAACAGATCAATTATTATGCTTAATGAAATCTCAATTTTTTTCATCATATATCATATATTATATGTAAATATAGATAATATAGATAACATGATTATAATCCAATATATCTGAAAACATCTATCTGTGTGAATGTGTGTATGTGTGAGTCTGTGTATTCAAAAGGCATGCAGGAATCTTTCCATTGTATATATACATTAAACAATCCCGTGATGCCAATCAGATGATTTTTTGATATGTTATTTCTCTAATGTATCAAACATCATCACACTGATGCAGTATGACCTCTCTGTGTGTATCAGAGAATTCTAATTAATCAAACACCTTTCTTATTATGTCAAGTGAAGTTCCTTAATTATTGATTTTTGAATAATGAAAATTAAAGTGTGCCAGTCATAAATCTGGTTTCTGTAATTGTCAGTGGTGTTGTGGTGGTGTTAAACAGGTTAGGCAGGAGTAATAATTGAGTTTACAGTATGAATTACTGTACATCAGAAGACTGGGTTACTGAGGCAGGCTGGATTAATTCTGTCTTTGTTTTGTATCAGAGTGGCAGAGTGTCGCTCAGTGGTTAGAGTGCAGGAGTGATACGTGATGGGTTCAGTCCTGTTCACACAAAATCAGTTCCCGTACCATCCAGTGTACTGTAATTTTAGTAAAGAATTTATTATTATTTCCTCTCTGTGGGATGGGATAAAATGTCCCGTTAACTTAAAAGAACAAGACAGTCCATGCTGGCATTGGATTTCCCCACTCTTCCCTTGACTTTATCTATTTTCATTTGAACATATTTTTTCCATTGTGAAGGTGTGTGTGGAGGGGTGTTTGTTTATGATATATATATATATTAAATATGTGTATAGCATGTATATACATATAGAATGTTCAGACATAGATGTATATAGACAAATAGATAGACAGACAGTTAATTAAGATACTATCATAATGTGAATGGGATATTTTGGTGTTAGGTTTACAAGTTCATGAGAGAAAATAACTAGATGCAGTGGTTAAAACATTACAGTTGAGACTGACAGACATGGAGTCTGCTGCCCAATACAGACTCCTACTTAAAGTCAACTCCAGTGATATAACATAAACATGTCAGCTTTTCTCTCTAATCTTTCTGGTCATACACCTTCCTCTTTCCAGGCAGACATGTTGGAGGTCATGGCCAGAAGAGATCTTTTTAGACTTTGAGGATGATTATACTCTTGGTAATTTTCTAATTAATCTTGAAACGTTTTTGGAGAAACAAACTAAATATAGTATGTGTCAAAATTGGATGTGCATTGCAACTGTTTGCATGACAGCATGATATAAAAACTGATAACATTGAACATACAACAAATAATCTTGAGTGAATTAAAATTAAATAATAATAATATGGAAAATCAAAAAATATATTTATATAAACTAAAAATGTTTGAAAACTGGATAACCTGATATTATTATCTCTTCATTTAGACTTTGATAAAAGAACACTGATGAGTGAATGTCTGACTGTTCTTTAACTCATTGAGACATTAATATTATTTCTCTATCCTGATTAAATCAGATGAAACATATTGTTGTGCAACTGTTATTTTTCATTAGCTATAACGAATCATTTTTTATGTACCATAGTTAGGGAAAACATGTACCAGAATATATTACATACCAGATATGAGATATTGGTTGGAATGGGCAAACCAAGGATTGATTCCATGAACCTCAGGTGTAGAAATGAAACAATAGCAGTATTTTATATTTTTTGAAATAGGAATCACTCAACAGAACAATTAACATGGAAGATCCATAACTTTGATATATTAGACATTATGGTGTGTTTTGTTTTTTTGGTTCTTAACACCTTTTCAATCTTCAGGTGTTTTAGTATTCCGATAATTTGCAAATCACCAAATAAAAGGTTTGTAGCAGTGTAAACAACTGTTAAGTAATTTAGGTAATCAAATTAACAGCACCCAGACAGTTAGGAGCTATATATCGAAAGAAAAAAATATTTTTGAGAACTGTTTTATGAATAATGTGATTTGCGCTTGTCAAGAGCAAAATTGAAATGATATGAATGAGCATTTAATTGTAACTGTTTTTCAGATTAGGTCATACATTCCTTATACATACATACATACATACATATATCTATATCTATATATATATGTAACAAAATTTCACATCACATTTTCCTAATTAAAGTTTTATCAAATGTTTCATATTAACCAAAATTTCATTCAAAAAAACATAACTCAAAAATCAGATTTGGCTCTATTTTCCATAACAAAACAGAGAGCACAAAGCCAATAATCCTTGAACAGTTTATCAAATTATATGGTAAATAGTATCCTATAGTATTTATATATATATATAATTTATTTTTAAAACTTGTACACTTTAAACCAGTAGACAGATCCAGTAGACTTCATCAGTTTAACACATCACTCTTATTATTTTGGTGATGAAATTATTCATACAGTTATTGAAATTTAAATTAATTAATTAATTAAATTTAGGACTTGTACACACTCAGAAACAAGAGACAGATCCAGGTATTTAAGCTTCATCAATTTATCACATTACAGTTAGTTATTTTGGTGGTGAAATTGTTTACAGAGCGAGGTACAGTGAGAATTGTTGAGAATATTGAATCTCGTACAAATTGGATGTGTGCGGTCTCAAGGGTGATCAGTTCTAGAGAAGGTAGTACAATTACAGCAGCAGACTTAATAGCACACAGCTATTGATGTTTTGTTCTTGCTGCTAACTTTTGTATACAGCTCAAAGTTTGTATGTAAATTTTCTAGTTCATAATTGTATTCGGTTGTTGCAAATTGATGTTTTGTTCTTGCTGTTAATGTTTATATTCAGCTTTTGCAAATTGATGTTGTTGTTTTTTCTGTTAACTTTTCTATTAAGCCCTGTTGCAAACTGATGTTTTATTCCTGCTGTTAATATTTTTCTACAGCCTATATTTCATACTTACTTGCTCTTGCTAACTTTTTGTATTCAGATGTTCCAAACTGATATTCTGTACTTACATTTTCCCTTCTCTCTCTCTCTCTCTCTCTCTCTCTCTCTCTCTCTCTCTCTCTCTCTCTCTCTCTCTCTCTCTCTCTCTCTCTCTTTTGCACTATTTCTCTGTGTTAACATATTAATTTTTTTTTAAAAACACAGCACAGGTAATACATAGCAAGAGCTTGTTTAATATATTAAAAGAAAGAAAATACTCTGGTGTACTGGCTAGGTTCATTATTTTTCTTTTAGGTGGAAGCCAGGAACACATCATTCAGTCATCCATTCATAACAACCCAACTTATGCTTTCAAAATTCTTCATATATATTAAAATTAATAACTTCTGTTTTGGGATTTTGCCCACATTTATGTTCCCAAAGCTAAGAAATATTTCTTTCAGTATTAATTATAGATATCTTATTTTAATCTGCTTTATGTTTCTGGAAATGTTAAGATACGATACATGTGCAGAAACAAACATAAAATTAATTTCAGAATTCTCTGCAGTAATGAAGTAGTTGGATAATACTTACAAACCATCTCTGTGGAATTCTGAGCATCTACTTTAGTACCCTATGCATATGAATGGAACAAAGTAAACTGTTTTTCACACTTTTATTGCACGTATGTGCACCAGTCATGTTTTTGCATTAGTCAGAAATACATTTTTATGACAACATTCAATAATGCATGAATTGTTTTTCTTTCTTTTTTTTCACAGTTTCTGTTGAATTTCAAACATACCTTGAAGTAGTTTGTTTCTCTAAGTAGATCTAAACAACTCATTTTTAATACTTTTGTTACACATATATGCACCAAGTCAAGCTGAATTAGTAGTCTGAAACTGGGTTCATGTTATAAGTTCATGAACAGACATCATTATCTGCTGCTGTTGTTTCAAATGTACATACAACAATAATCATGGAAAAATGTTTTAACAAATAATAATACATAAAAAAAACTTTAAAAAAAAAAATGCAATAATTTTTCTCCAATTTATCTCACCAGCATTTGAAAAGACTGCTTTGAATAAATAATAAAATAACTAAAATATATAGATATGGTATTATCCAACTTCTTCATTACCACAGAGAATTCAGAAATTATTAATTTTATTTTTGTTTGTGCAGGTGTATCATATCTTAACATTTCCAGAAACATAAAGCAGATTAAAATAAGATATCTGTAATTAGTACTGAAATAAATGTTTCTTATCTTTGGGAACATAGGTTTGGGCAAAATCACCACAAAAGAATTATTAATTTTCAAATATGTATATATAAATATATATATATATATATTTAAAAAATATAAAAATAAAAATAAAATAAATAATTAAAAAAAAGAGTAAATAATAGTAATAAGACAAAGAAGATGAAGAAAAAAAAAATGTCATCAAACTTTACACACAGTCATTGGCATTAAACAGAATGGACAAAATGAAACACTTAACCTCCTGTCACACCTCTGTATCTTTTACACTGATACCATTTACTGCAAACGACTGGCCCAGGAGTTCTGAGATTCATACCACTGCCTGTTCCCAGGATGGCAACATAAAACAGAGCAAAGTGTAAAACAGTCACACTGTGTGCAGACCACATATCTCTCCTGTCAGAGGACTTCAGCTCTCTGCATCGGTGAAATAATGTAATCCCTGTAGTGTTTGTACCAGATGGTTATTTCATAGCTTGCAGTATTGTGTACAGTTCTTGTGTGCTTCATTGGTCAAGAGAGTGCAATTTTAAAAATTGACTGTAGATAGTTAAGTACTATTTTCTGTTTTTTATGTGTCTTTTATGTCTTTATTTATTTTATTTTATTTTATTTTATTTTATTTTATTTATTTTTTATTTATTTATTTATTTATTTATTTATTTATTTTTGTTTATCTTTTTATTATTATTTATTTATTTATTTATTTGTTATTTTATTTATTGTTTTATTTATTTTAGTTGCTTATTTAATTTATATTATTTTGTTTTTATTAATTAATTAATTTTTTATTTTTTATTTCTTATATTTATTTTATTTTGTTTCTTTTTGTTATTCGTTCTCTGTATATTTAATGGTATTTTAACGACTCAAAAGTGTTAGATATTAGACTATTTTAGAGACTGATGGCTTCTTAATGATACAAAATAATCAAAATTGTTTTTGAAGTACATTCATAAACTAATTATTTTGTTTTGTTTTCAAGGGAGTCCGATGATCACAAACTTCAAACAATAGCTAAAAAATAAACCAAAAAAATATTTTCTTTTGTAAATTTCAACATATTTATATGGTTCCATAGTCATTAAATAACAACACAGATAATAAGAGATACAAAATTATCATGCAATGGTAAAAATTTTTGATTAGCAGCAAAAAATCTTTTATATCCACCTTCTCACAGAAAGTAAAAACATTCACGACCTTTCTTAAACCAGAAATAAGCATAAATCTGGAAATAATTAAAAACCCAGATGAAGACTAGGTCCCATAATCCTCAGTTTTCTAAGCTATAGATTATTTCAATGAAATATTGATACTGTAGTTTTAGGATTGTTCTTCGTATCTTCATTGGTTTTAATATGAGAAGGAAAATACGTCTTCTTGTATATATATATATATATATATATATATATATATTAATTTCCTAATAATGGTTATCCTTACAAACTTAAATTAGTCTTGCTCTTCGTGATGCTAATGAAAGAAATGTTGATATTTTATATACAGAACAAACAACACAGGTAATAATACAGGAGTATAATATACCATTGTTCTAGCACAGTTCTTTGCGCTCTGTGTTTTGATGTGATATGGTATTAAGGGAAAGTCAATATTCTTAGATACAGCCTCTGCTAATTAGAAATATTATCAGTACTTTTCCAGTTCAAAATCCTTGCAGTCTTGTAAATATTTGGATTTAATTAAAGTTATGATTTGAAAGCATTTTCACTGTTTTAAGAGAAGGTTGTATGTCATAATCTTGCAATTTATTCACCTATTAGAGTGTTAATGTCTTATTTAGTTTGAATATTCAGAGATATTACCAAATTTGTCATATGAGCATAGACACCTATATACAAACATACAAACATACACTCACATATATACACACTCAGATATATACAAAAGCAATCATAAACAGACACATACACATATATACATCTACACACTCACATGCACACACTAACCCTTTTTCTGCATGAAATAGATTTTCACTGCTCAGGTTTTAAAAAAAAACCCAGGTTGTGTCAATATTCTGGTTGTTGTGGTTCCACAGACATAAATTCTTACTGTTTATTCCTGGTTTTTCATGGTCTTGAAAGAGAGAATGGTGTGTTTATTATGATGTTGAGTGTATCGCTGTAGTAACATTTGTTTGTCACGTCACACTTAAACAGACATAAAACACCTTGAATACATCAGCAAACTGACATAACTACAGAAGCATGCTGATAATGATGCAGTGACAAAAACAATATATTTTTGGAAGTTTTATGATCTGCATGTCCATAAGCAGAATTCTTGTGTTATGTTTTACCCAGGTTTTTTTTTTTTTTTTTTTTTTTTGTAGAGATGTAAAATAATATTTTCTTATATAAATAACATTTAATGCATGTTAAAATGTGTTTCAGTTTTTTTTAACAAAGAATGTAAACAGAAAATATGTTTGTACAGATATAGATATATACATTGATCTGTAAACAGATAAAAAGATGAATAAATAGTAGACAGACAGACAGACAGGTAGACCAGTAATAGATATAAAATACATATATAGATACATAATATATATTAGAAAGAAAAATAAATAGATAAATACATATGTTTATTTAGTTTAAATTCTGGATTTTCCTTTAAAAATAAACCTTAAGCAAATATATAATAATCAAACAATGCACACACACACACACACACACACACACACACACACACACACACACTCACACACACACACGTGCACAGGCAGAAATAGTGCAATACCATAAAAAAAAGGTTAGATTTATGTAATTATTTATTTAAGGTTCCATTTAAAGCAAAAAACATTGGAAAACTAGTACATACCTTTTTTTCGCATTTTTTATTTTATTAATTAATATAGTGGTCTACTTTGACTCCACAAAAAAAAAAAAAAAGGAAAACAAATCAAGACACAAGCTTTTTTCATTTCCCTTTTTATTTATTTGTTTACTTAACTATCAGCTAGTTTCTGTGTTTACATGCAAGATTTTTTTTATTTAGATTCTTTTCAAGAAAATAGTGTACTACTTATCCAAGTTTATCGACCTATTCTGTGTGGTGTTTATTTCTGTGTGTATTATCTAATTATCATCCTGAGAATGAAAACAAATTCCACATGGTCATGGTTTCTCGTTTATAAATTCTTGTACAGGTTCAACCCTGGTAAAAGTTGTCAGTGCTATATGAAAAGGAAAGCTAGTTTCCTGTACTACAACAAACCTTTTTTTTTTTTTTTTTTTTTTTTTTACAAAAAAAGAAGTTACAATAGTTGTTTTTCTTATAATGTTTTCCTAAGAATGTTTTTCCAACCTTTAGTGTTGTGTTACAAAACAGAAATAATTTGTGTGTTAAGTTGTTGTAGGATAAAGTTAAAGTCAGTGGTAACTGAAGGGATTTGATCCTGAAATAAGAATGTATAAATAAATGAATATGTTTTTACATATTTTGGTGTTTCAAAGATTTCATTATGTTTGGGGTTTTTCACTTAAATTTAGATTTAAAAACTAAATAAATAAAATTAAAAATTAACAATAGAACAAAGTTTAAAATAAATAAAAAAGAAAGAAAAAAAATAATTGAAGAACATTCTTTGTCATTTATTTACATTAATGTATATTTTATGATTTGTCTCTCAGAATTTCATATTAAATCATACTATATTATTTTGAT
>CM022672.1:9682903-9820403 GCA_012295275.1 Chrysomallon squamiferum | reverse complement strand
TAATGAACAATTTGTGCCAATGGGACATTTGAAAAGAGCCAATATATGATTACAGCCCGGTGATGAAAAACATGAAGGGAAATGGTAAATTGTTGGCAGTATTGAAGTTTTTTTTATCTATTGGTGTTGGGTTATGGGGCATCTTGCAGTGCAGTTTATGAAAGAAGTTTTTATATCAAGTTGGAGATGTTTATAGTGTTGCTGATGGTGGTTGGCTGCAGTAACAGAATAAAATATTTTCTTTGAGTAAACTGTGATTTGTCAAACATTAGTTTATTTTTGTTTTATATTAGTTACTCAAGTTTTGGCCATTTAATTGTGAATGTCTGTAGTCCATGACAGAGCTTTTGAAAACTAAGAATATAAGTAAATGAATAAATAAATAATTATAGATAGCCATTTTCTATAGTGAAGCTTTTGAAAATGAAGAAAAATAATATAAATTAGTAAACAAAAATATAAATGAATTAAAGAAATAAAAGTATTTGTGAGTTGAATAATTATAGTTAAAATATTATATGGAAACTATAAATTCTGTTCTCTGTTATCAGAGAACAATGCAGAATTTCATTTGTTGAACAGAAAATAACCAAATTTCCAAATTCAGAACATAACTGAATAAAAGTATTTGTTTTGGTGTCATTATTAGTAGTAGGAGTGGTAGTAATTGTATGATAGTAACACTAGTAGTAGTATAATTATTAGAAGTAGCAGTAACAGTAGTACCAGTAGTAGTAATAGTGGAAGTGCTAATGGAGGTAGTAGTAGTAATAGAAAAGCATTTTCTCTTCTTTTTCTTTCTACTCTATGATGTATAAAAAAAAAAAAAAAAAAAAAAAAAAATAATAATAATAATAATAATAATAATGGTGATGATGATGATAAAGAAAAATTAGAAAAAATTAGAATTTTTTTAAAAAGAATACAAATCGGACTAAATTAATAACCTCTATTAACCCTCGGTTTACATATCTGACATTACAAATAAAATAACTTCAAAACTCAATCAAACACCTAGACCAGTAAACATTTTCAGTTTACATCATTCACCCTATGACATTTTGCTGTGTTAATGCTGAATTAGTTGCCAGAAAATGACCATCTATTTAATAAGTAGCCCAACAGGAATAGGTTTGGCTCATTAGTGTGGTTGGCTGGTCCAAGCTGATTGCTGTGGGCTCTGCTTAGTGGACACCATTAACACAATGGAAAACTGGCTTAGCTTGCGGCATGCAATGATATGCAGTGTGTAAAATGTTGTGATTGCGGTTAACACAGCAATTGTTACCAAATTATCAAAATTTGCTTCGAGGAAATTTCTTCTGTACCAAGTTTGTTTAGTAGCAACGAAATTGTTAAAAGTGGATTTTTTTCCTTTTTTCTGGGAAGTTTTTTGAGTAATTTAGTCTTCAGTTATTTAGACATATTTTATAAAATGTAATATTATTATTATTATTATTATTATTATTATTATTATTATTATTATCATTATATTATTATTAATTTTCTTTTGTTTTATTTCATTTTATTTTATTTTTTATTTATTTATTTATTTATTACTATTATTATTATTATTATTATTATTATTATTATTATTATTATTATTATTATTATTATTATTATTATTATTATTATTATTATTATTATTATATTTTTGGGGATAATAAAATATCAAAGAAAATATAGGATATCTTCTCCTTCCTAAATCAATTAAAAATATATTGTTAAATAATTCATTCATTAATAATTCACTACTTAATAAATATTCTGTGCCTGCAAGAGAAATGTCACCATTTCTGATTAAAATAGAAAAACAAAAATTTGGAATTCTTTTTTTATTGTTCAACCCTTCAGCATGACAGACAAATACTGGAGGTTAGTTTGGTCTGAAGTTTATTTCTTGGCTTTTATTCTAGACAGTGTTTCATTTATTTAAAGATAAAATCTTGTGAAGAAAAAAGTGTGTAATTTGAATTTTAAAAGTTGTCTTGAAAGTTGTTTTTGAAAGTAACGTTGTTATCAAAACAAAAATAAACAGAATGAATGAAAAAATGAAAAAAGAATAAAAAGAAACATCTTTTTAAATAATAATAATAATCATGATGATGATGATGATAATGATGAAGTAAAAACAATATTTTTTGCTTTTTTAATTATCACAAAAACAATTTAAGAAATTGGAAAAAAAAATTTAATGATTTTTTAATACTTGTCTTTTTCTCATTTTCACTTCTGTTTTTGTATTAAAATGAAATGCCAATTGTGATTTGCAAAAATCCCCAAATCTATGATTTAAGAATAAAAAATCTAACTCTCTGATTTCATTTAACCAAAAATAAAATGTACATTATCTTCAGTGTCATCTGTTAAAAAGTGGCATTCATTTGAATCTTACAAGACGTATTAAGAAGCTTTTTGGAAAGTATTTTTTTTGATTAAATAAATTAACTAGATTAACTGAAAATAAATTCTGACTTCTCCTTTTTTTTTTCTTCTTTTTCTTCATAAAATTAGTATTTGTTATTGTTGTTGTTTTAAAGAAACAAGCTTAAAATCTGTCCTTTCCAAATGTTTGATATAATCACAATAATAGCATTTCTAGTAGCATAAATAATAATAGTAGTAACAGAACTAGTACTAGTGGTAGTAACAGAAACAATAATAGACATCGTTCTAATAAGTAAATAAATAAACTCAATTTTCTTTATTTTGTCTTTCTGTTAACTCATTACATTCTGTAATCTCATTACATTTATGATGTAAACTGATGGAATATTTGAAATCAGAACCAGAATTAATCCGGAGTTATTTCAGACCTAATTGTTCTGTAATTGAGAGACTGATGAATTCTCATGGTCTTTCACACTTTCTGATTGTGTTTTCAGTGACCAGATTTCAAAGTAACAACATTCCAGTGTATGATGACTAAAATGATCAAGTCTTATAGTGATTACAAATATATTTATTAACCGTCTACAAAGTTCTCATCTTAAGTTAACTGAATCATTTTTATTTTATTTTTATTTTTTTGTTGTTGAAAATGACAGAAACCAACATCCATCAAACAAACCATCATCATTCCTCTTTTCATTTATTTATCCATTTATCTAAATATTTATCCATCTATGCATCCATCCATTCATCTGTTGATCTGTTATTTTATCCATTTCTCTGTTTATCTACTCATTTTATCCAATTGTTGTTAATAGGAGATAAGAATTTTTTTTAAATTTTTTATCTCATTTTTTTTTTTTTTTTAATTATGTTATCACAATATATATATTGACATAATTATATGTATATACATATTTCATATTTCAGATGTTTGATTTTATGTTATCAGTAATTTTGGTAACAATATGTTGTTGTTTTAATGTTTAAAATGTATTGAATTTTTCACTGATTAATGTTTTATTTTGTGTGTAATTTTAGGTAAGTCTTAAGAAGCTTTTACACTTTGTAAGGAAAATGGATACTTATCAGTGAGTAAATATTTGTTATTTGTTTAAAATTTAAAATGTACCTTTGATGTGATAAAAAAAAAAAAAAATGTTTCAAAAAAACATTTCATGATAGTTGAATTGCATTGCCATACTGTTAAATTTGTCTGTTAAATACCCATGCAGCAATATCTTGGGAGAATAAAACATTTTTTATTTAACTTATATTTTTCAGTGCATCAATGGTACTCTTTAAATTATGTCTGTAATATCAATTACCATTTTTATGTATGAGAGAATGGGACGTGGAAGAGAAAGGTGTTGTATGATGTGTGATAGGTTCTTGAATCAGGTTTTCTCAGTGGACCCTCTGCTCTTTTTCCTGATCTGACTAGTGTGTTAAGACCACACAAAAAAAGACTCCTTGCTTCTAACTGAAAAGAACAAATCATGTTGTAGCTGTAGGCTTCCTTTCTGATTTAACCATTACAGAAAAAAAAAAAAATGCTGCATAGCAAATAATCGTTAATTAAATATAAATTAATACATTTTGTTACCAACAAATACAGAATGATTTGTAAGATAATCAATGATGTGTGTGTTGATTTAACTGCTAGAAAAACTAAGCCATAAATGAAATAAAAAATTGTTATTGACTGGGTCAGTTAATTTGCATTATGAATGACGGGGGATGTTGTTGGGGGTTGTAAGAGAGATTTGTTTGTTGTTTTTTTCTGCTGTAATTTTTATAATTATAGGTAATATAATAATAATCACCATTTTTTTTTTTTCCTTTCCTGTTGTAACTAAGAGAGAAGAAAAAATCCAGTTTTATGAAGCATTTAATTTCCATGACAAATAGTGTTCCATGACAAATAGTGTTTTCTTTTACTGTTAACTTCTTAATGTTTGTTTTTATTGCCATTATTATTGTGCACAAATAACAGAAAGTTATTCATCTTTGTAAACAGTAAACTGTTACCAATATTTCCCTTTTTTTTATCAGCAGTCATTGACCGAAGACTATAACTGCCATTAATACATCTGTGAAAATGTTTTTACAATTTATCTGAATTAGAGAAAAACCATTTGGACTTCATCACAGACATCATTAAATATCCAGTTAATTGTCTGATTGCTTGAGGAATGATACCTTATTGACGAAATTTTATGCCTAAACAAATATTTTCTTTCACTGTTCTTTTTTTCTGTATATTTACTTTTTTCATTTTCAAATGTTTTTTGTTTGTTTTTTTGAGTATATGGATCATTAATTTATCCTTTTTAAAACTTCTAATACATTTATTCTATTTGTCTGACCATTTCCATAATATTTCGTTTTACTCTGTTGCTTCTGTATTTTTTTAAACAAAATTTCCACTTATATTCAGATAGCTAACACTTACAAAATTTGAGATATAAAACAAGAAATTTGCTTTTGACATTTGGGGCTGATCTGAGTAGTTAGCAGTAAGAGAATTTCTATAGGCACCCTGCCATAGACAGAAAATAATAATTTCAATACGTCAGTTTTTTGGCACCATTTTCCTTAGATTATTATAATGTTTTACTCTGCAAAGATAGGAATATGAAATGTACCAATTCAGGCTAGATGGAGATGACAACAGAGGGAATTGGGTCAACAACAGACAGTGAGAAATATGACAAAGATAGTGAGAAATTAGTCAGCTGAAGACAGAATGAAAACAGGTCAAAAACAGTGACAAATTTGTCAAACATAGATGAATAACAGTGAGAAAATATGTCAACAACAGACAATGAGAAATAGTTCAACAACAGTGAGAAATGTATTGGACAGACTTGAAATAGGTTATGAAAAGACAGTGACAAATAAGTCAACATCAGACAGTAAGAAATAGGTTAGCAACAGACAGTAAATAATAGGTAAACTATAGACAATGATAAATAGGTCAACAACAGACAGAGAAATAAGTAAACAGCAGACAGAAATAAGTAAATAACAGACAGGGAGGTATAGGTCAATAACAGACAATGAGAAATAAGTCAGTAAAAGACAGTGATAAATAGGTCAAGAACAGACGGTGAGAAATCTCACACAAACTTTACTATAGCAATCATCTTTGTTGGGTCAATTAAACATGATAAATTATATATCAGCCTAAGAGATTGATCTTTTTTCTTTCTTCTATTTTTCTTTTTCTTTTTATCTTTTTCTTTTTATTTGTGTTTGTGTGTTTTGTCGATAATTCAATTACATTAATTCTGAATTCTCTCACCTGAAGACAATAGTGAGAGGTGTGTTTTGATTAAACTTCACTCCGTGCTTGATGAGCCAGCCCAGTGTTTACACTCTTTTCACACAGTTATTACTTGTAGAAACTGATCATCTCATTTCTGTCCCTGATTGTTTTTCTTCTGTTGCTACCACTGATGTAAACAGGACTTGGCCAATACTTCTCTTACTGTTACTGTTATTGTTATTAAGACTTCTGCTACTACTGTTGTTATATTAACTACCAGTACTAATACCACTTATATTACCACTATGACTATTATTACAACTACTATTATCACTGCTATAACTTCTAATGCCGCCACTTCTATTACCACTACTACTACTACAACTATTATTATGAACACTACTACTACTTGTGCTACTTCTGTTTCTTCCATAATTATATGTAAATTATTAATTTACTTAATTTTGTATATATGTATATATATAGATTTTTTTTTTTTTATTATTATTATTATTATTATTATTATTATTATTACTATTATATTATTTTCATCATTATTATTATTTTTTATTATTTTTTATTTTTTATTGTCCATATTATTTTCATTTCATAATCATTACTAATTTCCATTTTATTACCTTTTCATTAACTTTTCATTAATTATAATCAGAGAAAATAATTTCTCTGTAATGAAAAAGGAATAAAAACAAGATGAAAATAGTAGAAAAACAAGCGTGGGTGCGGGTGGTAAAATGTGTTTCACTTGTGTCTGAGAGTTTCATTACGGCGAAGTGTTCGACACTAAAAGCTAGACATGTACAGATAGACTGGAACCCTTTTGGGAGGATAATTATTCAAACATTGGCGACACATTAATTTGAGAATTACGAAGAAAAATGGCAGGATGACGTGAAATCTGGTCTAACTGCACCTTCTCGCTTCTCTTGTAGCATTGATTTCCACCGCTAATTTACAGTTTTCCTGTCATTACTGCAATTGAGATGTATCACTTAAGATTTCTCTTTCCAGTATTGTCTTTACAAATACCACGCTGCATGCATCTGTTTGGCGAGATCAGAGGTTTGTCTCCCCCATGGACGTCCCATGCATTTCCTTCTCCAAATTGGTTCATTTATCATTGCAGTTGTTAGTTCTACTTGCTTTTCAAACCTGGGGTCTCTGTGTAGAAACATAAAAGCCAGCCGTGCCTCGTATTAAATATCTCTGTCAAAGCATTTCATTGGCTTTGGTTTTGCTCTGGTTAAGCCATGCAGTTCAAAGCTGGATGTATTGGGATCAATCCTGTTTAGTTTATGTGTAAGACAGAAATATCTCATTCAGGCAGTGCCCTTCACTACTTATTTATCAAAGACTAAGATGTACATTTTCTAGTGTGCATATAAAATATCCCTTGCTGCTAGTTGAGGAATAACCCATAGTGAGATGACAGTGACATCTCTTTCTCCATATCTTTCTGCTTCTCTGTATACATATATGTGTACGTGGGTGTTTCACATTAGATATTAATAAGTTTTAATTCATATATTAACAATTTTATTTTTTCATTTAAATTAAACTGATAACAAAGGACGAGAAAAAAAAAATTAAAACAATTTGCTTTCTTTAACTATTTTGTAAGAAAATCAGAACCAGCAAAACAAAACAAAAAATAAGAAATGAAGAAAAAAAAAAAACAGCCAAAAATGTTTTTATTACTCCTTATTTTTGGCAAATCAATGTTGTCTCTAGTTTTTCCTTGCAGTGCTGTTGTAAATTTTAGATTAATGTCACTTTTAGCGTACACGTGAGACTCGTACTGTCTGCCAGTCCACACAGCCGTCTGTCAGTGTGCTGGTTTTTTCCCTCTCAGCCAGAGTTTTATATCCTCTGTGAGTAACCCGCAGATAGCTAATTAATTTTCACACTTGACAGTTGGTGAACTGCTTCAGTCAGAAACTTACTCAAGGTGTTTATTTGATCTGGATTCTGCAGACAGTGGTTACAGAGGTGAAGATGACATTTGGGTAGCCATACATCGCATTGATGTAGGTGTAGACACATTTTAGAGATGTAGGCAGAGATTGACAAAAGGTGTAGACAGAGATTACAGAAGTGTAGACAGATTACAGAAGTGTAGACAGATTACAGAAGTGTAGACACAGATTGCAGAATGTAGACATGTTACAGAAGTGTGGCAGATTACAGAGGTATCGATTTATTGCAGAGGTACAGACTATTTACAGAAATGTAAACACAGATCACAGAAGTATATATAACAATCACAGAGATGTATGCTTAGATTACAAAAGTGTAGAGATAGAAATAAACAAAACAGATAGAGGTGACAGTGGTTTAGACAGAAACAAGAGGTGTAGATTAAGAAACTGGTGTTGAAAGATAGAGATAATTTGTGTAGACACATATGACAGTGTGTAAGCAGAGTTAACAGTGATAGGAAATAAAGATGATAGTGTAACATGCCAGTGACTTGTGCAGCAGTGCAGACAAAGACAAATCACATTGTCATTTTCTTAATCTTTCTTTCTTTAATAAATAATTTTGTATATTTTATAAATGATTGTTGAAATATACTGACTGAATTTTAAAAAAATGTTTGTGGGTTTTTAATTTTTTCTCTTTTTTTTTCTTGGTTTTTAATTTCCTCAAAGTAAATAAAATTTATCTGCTTCATAAATATATGTGATGGATATTAATTGAGAATGATCTGCCTGAGGTGACTAGATTCAAGTGCTTGTTAGATATTGAACTTATTTCATTTGGAGGTGTGTGATGTGACTGGGTGTATACATTTTGCTTTCCCGGTTTGTTCTGAAGTATTAATAATTGGCGGTATTAAAAGTTTCGTTCTGGTCAAGATTTGGCTTGTGGCTTGTTGCTGGAAACTGTTATAACTGGACAACGTCATAGCTTTTATCTGTTACAGTTACAACGTTTCCATAGTTTTTATATTTTACAGTTACAGCATCTTCATTGTTTTATTATGTTACAGTTACAACTTCTTCACTGCTTTTATTTCTTAGTTATAACTTCTTTTTAGATTATATGAATTACACATCAACTTTTTCATAGTTTTTATTTATTAGTTATAACTTGTTCATAGTGTATATTTTATATTTAAAACATCAACCTTTTCAGAGTTCTGATTTGTCACAGTTACTTCTTCATGATTTACAACCTCTTCATAGTTTACTTCTAATACACCTAAGACACCAACCTCTTCAGAGCATATATCTATTATCTTAAAATGTCAACCTCATAATATGCAATTATTATAATTACAACCTCTTCATAATTTGTATCTGTTACAGTTAAACGTTTTTGTTTGTCAGTTATACATACAGTTATGTCTTAGTTTTTATCTATAGCACATTTAAAACTAAATAGTTATATTTTTATAAACTCTTTCATAGGGCTTTTAATATATATATATATATATATTATACTTAAAGCAACTTCTTTTTCTTAGTTTTTGTTGATCTGTTACAACATCATAGTTTTTTCTTAAACAACTGCAGCTACCATTTCTTCATAGTTTTTATTATTTTACAGCTACTACTTTATCATGTATATATATATATTTTTTTTTTTTCTATTATATGTTTACATTTTTTTTTCTGTTGCACTTGGACTTGTAACTTTTTAAAATTATTTATTGTCTGCAAAACTTAGAACCCATAATTTTGTCATTTTATCATTAATGCATTTGTTATAAAATTAACACCGACAACCAAACAGATCTTTTGTGGTTTTGTGAACGCGGAGAAGAAACTAATATTAATAATACCTGTCCATGTCAGCTGTGTGTGCTCTAAGTAATGATCAGTTTTACGACATCTTGGTAGATTAGTGAGTATCAAACTGTTTATTGTTTTCTTGTTTAGTCGGTCCTACAGAAACAAGATATCAGCCGTCCACACAGATTCATTTTAATTTGTAAAATAATATTCTTCAGAGAATGCAGAAACAATATATCATCTGACATTATGTGACAAAAATCTGACAGTTTTTTTTTTCTTTTTAGATAAACTGAAGATACAATTTCTTTTTTAAATTTTAAGAATTTCTGGAAGTCATTGAATCAGAGTGAAAAATTATGACAATGAAATAATTAATATTTATTTCATGATGATGCTTTTGTTATTAGCAGATATTAAATTTGAAATTAGATTTTTTGAAGAATGACAGTACAGGATAGAATATTTGCTATCATCATAAAACTGATTGATCATACTGATTAAGTAGCAAGTGATCTTTTTGTTTATTCTTTGCCATATTCTTGATAAATTGAAGATTTTTTGAACTTGTTTATACTTCTTTCTTAAAATCTAATGTGAAAAACCAATAGAGATTAAGCAGGTAAAATTAATACAGGTTTTAAAAAAAAAAAAAAATAATAATAATAATTTTATTTCAGAAAAACAACTGATAATCTGTCAAACTGTAAGGTTTAATCCATACAGATAAAACCAGATATAATCCATACACAAACTGTTCAAAAGGTCATATCGCTTCCTTGGTTAATTAATTCTTGAATTTGGCTAAGTAAAAATTGTGAAGAAGAATTCTATTTTCTAAATCTCGGTGGAATTAGCTCTTCGAGAGTTAGAAAATTTTCTAAATTAATTTGACATTTTACTTTCAGATGTGTAGTTTATGTAAAGGTCATAAATAAGCTGTTTATATGGTTCAGGGGAAAATTTTTATGTATTTATTTGTTTTATTAATTTTTTATTTTTGTTTTTATTATTATTATTTTTTTTTTTTTTTTGGTGTTACATTTGTTTGTTTTTTATTTTTTCTTCAGGTTTTATGATTAATACAGATTTATAGGTTAAATATGTTTTCCTTTTCTTTCTTTCTAAATTGTTGTTTTGTTGTTGTTGTTGTTATGATTATTGTGTTAATGTTATTATTTTTACTATTTCATTTGTTTGGTTGGTTGGGTTGTTTTTTGGAGGGGTTTTGAGAGTGGTTTGTGAATTTTTTTAAATGTTTCTTAAAATGTTCTTTTTTCTTCAAAAGTTTGAAATATCTATTCTGAATTATGTTCTCAAAATATATATTAATATGAGCATATCCATATCAGTGTGAGAATTTTTGTAAATTTAAAAACTTTGAATACTCAGTCTTAGCAGTTAATTTCAACAGGCACCATCCGTTTGAGGACAATTTAATGTTTTTTTTTTTTTTTTTTTTTTATTATTATTATTATTATTATTATTATTATTATTATTATTATTATTATTATTATTATTATTTTCATCATCATAATTATTATTGTTTTATTTGTATGTGTGTAATTGTTAAAAATTCTGGGGCATGCTATAAACAATTCCTAAAACAAAATTAAAAATAAAATTTTTATTACATTAAAATACTCATTGGTTATAGTTATGTAAGTAATAGGCTCTCTAATTTACAGACAATGATAGAAAAATCTGGTATATACATTGTTAACATCACCTCTTCACTAGTAAAAACACTAGGTATACAATTTCTAAAATACTTCTTTGTTACTGATTTGATTGCAAAAAATATTACAAAAATATTTTTCTGTTTTGTGTAAGAACTGATATATAAGGATTAGAAAAATACATAATCATGAATGTTTAGTGTTTAAGAATTATTTTATACTAATGTGATTTTCAATTGAAGTTTTCAAAAAGTAAAAAAATGATAATAAAGATAGTAAAATAATTTTTTATTTTTTATTTTTTATTTGGTAGTACAAATCTTTTTCTGTGTAAATATATTTATTTTCTGCATTGAGAAATTTAAAATATGATTTAAATACTTTAACCATTTTTGTAACTATTGTTAGCAATACAGCAAATAGAAAAAGTGCACAGTAGCTGAGTCTTCAGTATTAAATTATTTTTCATTTATTTGTTTCCGATTTTATTTATTAAGTCTAAGTCACTTGTTTTATCTTCATTTTCTCAACCTCTTACTTGTTATTAATACAAAACATTATGTTTTAACGTTATGTTTACTTAGGGTTATAATATATAACTTTATATTTAATATTATATAATGGTAATCTAGTGTTTGTTTTATAATGGTGATATTTGTATTCTTAACATTGATTTTATACTGAACATCAAAATAGTCTGTTGTTTGTACTGAATGAAGTTTGAACACATGTAAACAAATACCATTATTATATTAAATGAACTAACATTATAATAACAATTGTAATTATTTTCTACGTGAACCAACACCACAATTATATGAAAAAATATTCATGGGTTTATTTTCGACCTCTCCAGTATCAAAAGTTAGTGTACAACCACCATTAAAAACTAGATAGTGTATGATTAATACATAAAAATCTGACTATGACATTTATTAATATATTTTAAATAAAAGTTTCAGGCCCATATGCAGGGGTTTTGTAGGGACATGCATAAGCCACCAAATTAATTTTAAAGATCCATTTTAAAGGAATGTTTAAAAATTAATAATTAATCTCTTACAAAATGTGTTAATAATCTTATAATGCTTTGAGGCATTTTTCAAAAATACTTTTTTTATTTTTTTTATTTTTATACTTTTTTTTTGTTGTTGTTTTTAAATTTTTTTAAATAATTAAACAGAAAACATTGTTTTGATTTATAGAAATAGCTGCTAAATAGATATAACCTATGCATGAGCCTGAATTATAATAACATAGTTTATTAGGAAATTCTGAATATTTTTTTTATTATTCGATTTTTAAATTACATTGTCCTGCTTAATAATGTTTTAAGATATAAGAGACTTGGTTCCTTTTCTTTAAGTTCATATTTCTTCATATTTTTTGTTATTTCATCTTTTTTTTTTAAACCACAGAAGAGAGATACAAATTCCTAGACTTGGAAGCATATATCAAAGCACTATATCTAAAATGTTCATATAATAATATATATACAAGGTTAGAATTTAGCTTTGTGTTAGCAAGGCCCATCAATAAAATGCCATGATTAAGACCCAGTTTTTTTTCAGCATTGCTAATGCATGCAGTGTGACTGATGCTGCAATCTGACTAGTAGTAGCTGCAGTTGTTTTAATCTTCAGAACTGCTGTCATCAATGTGGTGGTCATCAATAGCTGTTGGCCGGCGAGTTCTGAGAACCAGTTTGGGACGCACGGTTGAATTTTGGGGGGCCCCTGTTAAATTCGAACCCTGTATATATGAAGAAAAGAAACCAAGTTAAATAGTAAACAGAAAGGATTGCTGAAAAGAAGAGAATAAAATACAGTGTGTAACAGAAATTAACTTTTAGAAGAAAGGAATTTAAAAAAATATATATATATATGTTGTGTTTGTACTGTTCATCCAGATGTCCCATTTTGTTGCTGTTGGGGTTGGTTTTTTTTTGTTGTTGTTTTTTATTTGTTTATTAATTTTTGTATTTGTTGTTGTTTTCATTTTTCTCCCTTCACGTCTGAACTGTTCTTGCTGACAGTTTTGGTTAATTACCAGAACTGGTGAAGGGTGTGTGCTAGTGCTGCCAGTAAAGTGCAGAAAGAGCTGGACACAACGGCCGCAGAGCCTTTGGCAAAGCCAACAACCTGGACTGGAGCCTGAGTGCCCAGCTTGAAGCTGCGGTAGATGATCCGGTTGTTTCGTGGTTGCAGTGGACGGAAGTTGTTGACAAGATTCTCTTGAATGTCCTCGGTGATCTCAACATTTTGTATGTTGTATGCTCCCAGTTCCCGGTGTTTCTTCTCGTCCTTCAGCTGTTTCATCATGTGATTTTCAGCTTGCTTGGCCATTTGTTCATCCAACACTGGTGTTGTCGTTGTTTTTTCTGCAACAGCGGCAGCCATTTTCTCGTTCAGTTTCTTCTCCATCATCATTGATTTCAGCTCGGTCTTTTGGACTGGATCACCTTGGATACCAAGCTCTTCGAGGACAACCTCTGCATTTGCCTCAGCCTTTGATCTGGATGCACGGTGAGGTTTCTTTTTGTGTTGTCCTTTCTTGTGGGAATAGAATCTCTTGGGCTTAAGAACTCGCCGGAATTCCAGCACCTGAAATTTTAATTTTATATATATATACATACACACACATATACATATATATATATATTAAAAGTAGAATATACATGTATTATTAGCCAGTAAAATAGCCTGCTACATCAAAAGCAGAATGTACAGGTACAGTTATCTAATAAAAGAGCCATTTACATTAAAAGTAATATGTACATACACATATATGGCTGTTCAATGAAACAGCCTGTTAATTTGTATATTGTGCATTATGTACCTGATTCAGTGAGATGGTTGCTTTCTGTTCAAATATTGTCCACACAACACTTTCAAAGCAGCCTGGTGTAGTCAGGGAGCCGTTGTAGCGGTAGTAACGCGAGATGTCATCAGGCAAAAGATTCCTGATAGACACAGCGGGGATCTCAAATTTATCTTGTTTTTCTGAAAACATTTACAACATTTACTCTTTATTGCCTGGAATTTGAGTATGAAATATTAACAATACTAATAATATTAACAGGCTGTTAACAATGTAAAAACTTAAAATTTTAAGAAAAATACCGCAAAAAACAAATTCTGTTTACTAAAATGTGTATATACCTTGTTTGTTTATGTTGCTCATAACCTATTTATTTGTATTCAGTATACAGTATAGGTAATGTCCCACAGAAACACACATGTACATAAACATATACACTCATACACTTTTTATATTCACACACACACACATACATTCATACATACATACATATACACAATTCACATTCTTCATAATTAAATCACAGTGAGTACAAAAGTGGATATACAGATGATGTATAGATGAATCGTTTATTATACAGGTGTCAGGAGTGAACAGAAAGATGGATGAATGGATGGATGGGTGGATGGGTGGATGAATGATTACTACCTGGATTCCTCACATGTCTGATGGCATTCAAAATTGGTGTTAGTGCTTCATTGTCTTTATCACCAATCTGTGAATTAAAAAACAGTCAGTTTGTAATGAAATTTGCTGTAAAATAATACAGGTGTTAAGTCTTATCTATTAATTAATAATACAAGGTGTTAACAACCTTACCTGTTGTAATAATAATACAAAGAGAATACTGTTTTTTATTAACATGTTAGATTTCATAGAAACAAACAATTAAATAAATAAACCAATCAAATAATAATAATAATGATGATGATGATGATGATGATGAAGGTAGTGATGGTAAATAAAATGGCTCACCTCAAAGAGAATGCCTAAGACTGCAAGTCCCATAGGTTCAGTGACAGCTTGAGCAATGTCGTTGTACAAGTCATGGTTGTAGTTCACAACATGCATCTAATAAACCAGAATATTCCACATTTTATAATAATATATCTCAGAATTATTTTATATATGTTACTTTGTATATCTTTTGTATGTATGTATATAATTACTTCATATATGTGTGTTTGTTTATGTGCCACAATTGTCACAATTATGTTTGTTAATGTGTATGTAATACTATTTTCAGTGTAGATTTGTATGCAATGCATGTAGGTAATCATAAAATATGAGATGTATATGTAAATTTATGCAATTGTATAAATGCATATGTAGTTGTCTTCATAATCATACATTTGTATGTATTTAGATATATAAACTAAGATATAAGAAGTCAGTTAAGGATATAAAACCCACTTACCTCCAGTGGGTTAGATACATAAACTAAGATGTAAACAGTCAGGTAAAGATATAAAACCCACTTACCTCCAGTGGATACTGTTTTCCCTCTATGAAATGTTCAGAGCCCTGGTAGTCTGAATGCCCCCAGTGAAAATGAAACTGTACAGTCTTGTACACGAAGCCCAGACCTCCATTAGTGACAAAGAAATCTCCAACAGTGTCCACTTGTACTATACAAAACACGTTAATAATTACTTAACACAAAGATTTATTTTGTTTTCTAATACTATAACTAATATATAAGATATTTATTAATTTTTAACCATGACATAGCTATAACTAATAATGATGTGACTATAATAAATGAGATAAAAGTATTCATTTAACATTTTTCACTCCAAATGCTTACATTGTTCACTTCTGTTATTAAAACACCTGTAACTTTTTTAGAAAATTGTTATACAAGATGATAAGCATTCCTAATTGCACGTGGTTATGATCATAATCTTACCATCATAAATCACATACTGTAGCCCATAAGTAAAGTTTGTGCATGTATGCATTTATGCGTGAGTATGAGAGAAAGAAAACAAAGAGACAGCTAAAATCAGAGAGAGAGAGAGAGAGAGAGAGAGAGAGAGAGAGAGAGAGAGAGAGAGAGAGAGAGAGAGAGAGAGAGAGAGAGAGAGAGAGAGAGAGAGAGAGAATTCTTACTTGAATGTCCGTTGTTTTTTACAATCATCTTGGAGTTGGGTTTGGGTGGGTCGTACCAGATGGCAAACTCTTTGAGGTTTGGGTCATACATTGTCTCCTCTGGGTTGATGTTGATGGGTGACTGCATCGAACCTGAACAACCATCAGGAAATAATTTATGCCAGTGTTGAGGGCCTGTAATACAGATAAATATATACACACTGTAATAAATTGTGTAACAGTTTGGTTTCTCAAATGTATTAAAGAAGTACATATGATATAATGTATGCATATACAAATGAGTATGTATGTGTCTCTGGGTGTGTTTAAATATGTTTGATTATGTTGAATGTGTTTAAATGTATATGTAGCTGTATGTATGTGTATGAATGTGTTTGAGTGTCCTCCATATATAAGTATTTATTTCAGAGAGAGAGAGAGAGAGAGAGAGAGAGAGATTTCTTGATTTATGATTTCTTAGATGTTGAGTGTTATTACAAAGTGTGTGAATGGTTTATAAAACATATATTTACCATATTCTCCTTCATAACTCCAATGATGAGTGGCAGAACAAACACCTGTAATAATAATAATAATAATAATAATAATAAATTAATAAATTAAGAACTGGTTTTCAAATATAAACATAAATGAGTTTAACTTACAATAACAAATATATATGTAATTTCATAGTTGTAGTACAGAAGAATGAAAAATACACACCTCACTTATATAGAGCTTTGTTGTTTTTTTTAAATATTATTCTGTATGTAAATCTGCCATTTCACTGTCCTAAATCAACATAATCTAGACATAATCTAGACATAATCCTTTAGACAAGTTTATGGTTCCGTTTTGAATTTCACACTGTAAACATTAATATGCAGACATTTATTATCTGGTTAAGTATTAACATGATATACATGCATGGTGGAAGGAATTTGATGACTTGTAACATATATCTACGTCATTTGACAAATTAGCTGCTGTTGATGATCAAACCAAAATAGCTGTGATGCTTTCATAACCTGGGATATCCCCCATACAAATGTGCGACATCAATAAAAGCAATAAAAAAAAAAAAAAAAAAAATATGAAATCAAGGGAGCTAACTAATGTAGGACTAAATACCAATTAATTTCCTCCATGTAATTCCTTTCTCTTTCTGAAACAGTTATTTCCACTTGTTTTACCTTCAATTCACCACCAGGTGTCCTCACTGCATGGGAATACTAACAAGATGACAGCGAAGACGTTATTTTAGTAATTATTTATAACTTGTTATCTGTTAGCCAGGTTACCTACATCTATCTCTCTATATCTAATATTACACATGCAGCTGTTTATTTAACACTGATATGTAACACAGACAGTTCTCTCTATTGATCAGTCGGACATTCTGTACATACGTAGCCACACACAGAGTATTTAGACAGTGCAGTCTATTTATAGGTTATATTCATTACACTCACTGTCTCATTGTTTTTATTATCCACCTGTACACACGTGTGAAGCTGATCAGTATTCAAGTTTGAAAGAGATTTAGAAAATACAAAGGTATAAACTTTCACTCAGTTTTGAGTGAAGATTTAATTAACATTTGGTAACATAAGACTGTCTGACATTACAGAAAGTTTGCAAAAAGGAGGTGTTAAAAACAATTTGCGTAAAGATTTGTGTGAAGATTTGGCTGATATTCAAAGGTTAATGTTTGGACGGTATTTGGATGAAGATATTTAACATAAAGGAGTTACAAAACAATATTTTTTTCTGTTGAGGAGTTACATTCAGAAGTTTGAAACTATATTATATATATGTGAAGATTAGGTTTACATAAAGGAGTATATAACTATAGTTAAGTTTACTCTTAGGAGGTGTAAACTCTATGCAGTGGATACATGATGTTTAGGTTTACATAAAAGAGGTACAGAACTATACAATATATGTATGCTGATTATGTTTACATAAAGGACGTGGAAAACTGCTGTATTATATGTATTATTAAGGTTACGTAAAGGAGGTATAAAATAGCATTGTATAACTGGATGTTTGTGTGGAGATAAAATGGCTGACAGTAAAACACAAGTGAGAAAGGTGAAGCTAGGAATTCGCACTGTTGAATTTCCATCATCCTACCTCCAGCCTCTGCAAGACAGCAACAGTCTTTTAGATGACGTGGACAGTCTGAGGAATGAACTACACAACAAAGGTTACCTTTATCTCAGAGAATTTCATGACCGCAATGAGGTTCTCAGTGCCAGAAAAGCTGTTTTGGAGTATATTAAGAATTCGGGTGAAGAGAAGATTCAGCTCAGTCATCCACTGGGAGATGGAGTTTTACAGAAAGGTTGTGGAGTTGGTTGCATTCCGTCAATGGAAGGCAGAAATGAGATTTCCCACTGTGAAGCAGTGAAGGCAGTCATAGAAGGACCCAGGCCTTATAACTTCTTCAGACGGTTGTTTGGTAGAGAGGTACGAACTCTGGATTACAAATGGCTAAGAGCTGTCCACCATGAAGCATTTACAGGAGTCCATGTGGACAATGTGTACATGTGCCGAGGGTCAAAGGATCTGCACACGATGTGGACACCTATGGGAGACATTCCTGTTGAGATGGGAGTGTTGGCCATGTGTGAGGGATCCAATCATCTGCCAGCTTTCAAACACTTCCAGGAGACTTATGGAAACATGGACGCTGATGCTATTAATCTTAAAGGTACCGGATGGTTCACTTGTGATCCATTTGAAATAACAGAGAAGTTTGGAGGTCAGTGGAAAACAACTGATTTCAGTGCTGGGGATGTGATGATCTTCAACATGAGGACTGTTCACATGTCAACTTGCAATATGACAGAATTTGCCAGAGTCAGTTGTGACACCAGGTGGCAGCCAGCTGATGATATTTTTGACAACAGATACATGGGAGACTGTGTGGGGTCAACAAAAAAGTTTGGATTCAGTGCTAAAGATAACGAAGAGGCAGATCCTGAAGAACCCACCATTGACTTGATGCGTTCTAAATGGGGGCTTCAGTAAATGTGAAGTCTTAGACACAAATTCAAACTAAATCAAATATAGTATTAACATTAAAGTATTTCCATATCTAGAACAGATCAGATATATCTTTCAAACATAAGCAGACTGCTAAATCATTTATTAATCCTTGCTCTGTAAATAGCTGAAGAACTTTAACAAAAATAAAGATTTTATGAATTTGGGTGCTAGAATCCAATAATTGTTTGAGTAATACAAATTATATCTGTTCTTATAAAACTTGATAGATGTTGTTAGAGTAATATCTGTATTGATAGACTGTTGTTAAGGAAGCAAGATGCCTTTAAATTTTTGCAACATCTTGATTAATAGAAGTTCTTTTCAGTCAGAAACAAGTTACTAAACAAACTGTCACGTAAGCAATAATGTTAGAGTTTTATGAACCTGAGCCCTGATTTCTATGAATCATATTTTATAATCAAATATTTTCATATAAAACTTGTTAAGTTTTGTCAGAGGAATCTTTATTGCTGAAATGTTCTTAAGGGAGTACAAAAAGGTTTCAAATTTTTAGAACTGATCGATTACCTTTCCATCAAAAGCAAATTGTCTAGTAAGCAAAAATTTGAAAGCTTTGTGAATTTTATTAGTAATAAAACATTGTATTTGTCTAAACTTTATTCCCGAATTGTTCTTAAGGCAACAAGCTTTGAAATTGTTGTCAGATATAAAATTGATCAGTCACAAACAAGTTACTAAATCATTTTTTTTTTTGACATACTTCGGGAAAAGTGTCTAGACAGCAATAATGTTAGATGAGTTTATGAAACTGATTTCTAAGAAGCATGTTAATAATAAAATATTTTTGGTGTTATGTGTCAACAGCTGACATGGAATGAATGACTTTGAAAAATGTTTACATGGCTGGGATGTTTTTTGTAGTTTTCTTTTATCATTGTTTTATGTGACTTGTTAATGATATTCAGAACAGAGTTACCTGTAGCTTGAAGATGTAGATGCTGACAAGAGGATGTTTAAATCATTGTAATGCTTTACTTGACAGTTTTACGACACTGTAGTGTAACACATAAAAACTCATGTAATGAAAATACAATTGTCTTCTATTTTTGTAATTATCTTTGCTTTTTTTTTTTTTTTTTTTTTTTTTTTTTTTTTTTCTTTTTTATAAAAATATTTTTTATTATAAAGATAATAAAAAAAATAAAGTTAAACTATTTTAAATTTAAACAGAATTGTTTTCTTTATTATTATTATTATTATTTTGTTATCAGTGCCAGGTTTGACTTTATCTGGTTTTAAATCAAGTGTGTAAGTACCTGTGTGTTTGTGTATGAATGTGAGTTTGTAATTTTGTGTGTATGAATGTGTGAGCATATGTGAGTGTGTACGTGCCTATTTTCACTTATGTCCTTCTACATAATTATCACACATAAATCATCTTTGCCATAATAACTAACACATAGTTCTCATGCACAGTCATTCACTTCACAGTTTAACCTTCACTGTTTGTAATGTAACTGGATTACCAAATAACAGAACTAGATTGTGACCTTATTTTTGTCTTCAAAGCAAGACCCATGAAGATATTTTAATAGCTGAGTAACTGTTTGTCAGAGTAGTGCCAGAATAATATTAAAGACATTGGATTTGTCATAGGTGACAGAACTAGGACAAGTCTTGGATGGGGACAGTTTAGTCACCTTTTTGACCTATTAACCTAGGACTGTCTGAAATACGTAATCAATTCAGTACAAAGAGTTCAAGATTTGCTTTGTCATCGTGTATGGGAGGTTTGTCCTCCCAGCCATAATAAATCCTTCATAAGATATTTATCACTTACTGGTTGTAGATTTTGATATTTGTTACTCTCCTGGTTAAGTTTCATATAATAATTATAATTATAATGTAGGTTGAAATATCTGAAATACTTGGGACTGGAGGTCTGTTGGCTTTTGGAATGTGAGGAAATTGCCTAAGAAAGGGATCTAGGTCTATATACGAATTCCATTTATACTTCATTTTATAGCTTATACAAACAGTCTAAAAGATTTTTTTTTCTTACATAATATTTTGATTATTTTGTGCATAAAATAAAGTTTGTATGAGCAATGCAGTTTGGTAACTATTTCTGCTGCTTACAAAAAGTTTCTGATTTCTGATAAGGAATCCTCAACCAGTAATGCTACTATTGCAGTTGCTGCTCCTTCTGCTGATTCCTCTACCACTACTACCACTACAATTCCTACTACTACTACTACTACTAATAAAATTATAAATTGTAATAAATATATAAACTTAATTAAATTAATGTCAGCGGTTTCTAATCTTTTCACAACCATGGGACCCTTTTTGTTTAAATTAATTTTTTCCATGAATCTCCTGAATCTAAGTGGGTAATCACTTGATTATCATTCTATAAAAAAATGAGCTGCTTCTTTATCAAACAGAATCTAGCATTTGATTCTGTAAGCTACTGACTTTTAGGCTCACTGATCGTTTACATGTTAGAAGACATGTAGTCTATAACCATGTATTGAAAAAAAAAAGAGGAAGATATTCTACACCTTAAAAAATCACCATATGATGTTCTCTTTTATTTGGAGTATCAGGTTTACTCTTGATATTTTGAACTACATTTAAGGACACCAACATGTCCTGGACCATAGTTCAGGAATTACTGATCTATGTCATGGCTAGTATACAAGAAGTATAATTTATTTTATCTAGAGATAACAGAATAGTTTATTTGAGGTCATGTCATGTTGTGTATCTATCTTTTGGAAAGAGCAGTAAAACAACTTAGCTGATAACAGCACTTCAGTGGTATATATTCATGAACATATTATATTATTATTATTATTATTATTATTATATTTAACTATTATTATTTTTATTATTGTTGTTATTATTCTTTTCTTAATTTTTTAAAAAGTTTTTTTTTTTTTTTTTTTTTTTTTTTTTTATTTTACTAAAAGACTTATAAGGAAAATATTCTTATCATTAATTTTATAAACCTTGCCTTTCTATATTTTCTTTAACAATCCAACTGCAGTTTGATCAGCACTTATCATGCTTTAGCGATCAGGTTTGTGACACTTAATGAAAAGGTCAGAAATCATTTCAGTGTGTCACAGCAAAAATCAAACATCACATACATAGACTATTTAATGAAGCATTGGACAAACACAGATAGTAAGATAATATGCAACAGCAGTATTATAATTCTCTGCATATTGCCTGTGGATATTAGTTTCTGATAGGGCAGAACAATATTTTTGATAAAGAGATATTTACCATGCAATTACTTCATGTTTTTTTTTATTATTATTTTATTAATACATTTTTAGAAACAAGACTTTGGTGTATATGTGGAGGCAATAATCAGATGTAAAAATGGAAAGAGATTGACAGAAACATTTGATAAACCAGATCTATTAAAAAGATATTAAATAACTGTAGGTTTATTGCAAGTGTGTGTTAGCCATTGATTTTTGTTAATGAATTCTCCAGATTCACATAGCTCTGTTTTTACCAAAGCATCAGTGACATGAAATTTTTGCTGAGCATTATAATTATTTAACCAGTTACTGATTAATTAGAGAACTAACTGAACTTATGAATTTATGTTCATTTTAATGACAATAATATGGAGAGTTTTCTCATTGTATTCATTGTTATTTTAAAACAATGTGGTAGTAATACAAAATTTTCTGCTAACATTACCTTTAGTTAACTAATCAGGAAACTGTACTTGAAAACATGAATTATTTTAACCAGTTACACATTAATTAGAGAACTAACTGAACTTACAAATTTATGTTCAATTTAAACCAGCATGACAATAACATGGAGTTTTCTGCTTAACATTAAAGTTAATTAATTAGGAAATTTTTACCTCAAAATGTGAAAATTAATTAAGCTGACACTGCAGAATTGCTGAATTATTTTTCTATTTCCTTGTTCATTGTCAGTTATGCAATGCTATGTGAAACAGGTTTTGATAATGATGTATTAAACATTCACATATCTTGTTAATGTGTAAAATACCATCACAAGGAGATGTCTGTTTTCTTCTTAATATGCAAAAATATCATAAGAAAGAAATATCTGTTTTCTTGATGTTAATATGGAAAATATGACACAGATGTGCATTTTCTTACTGTAAATGAGAAAATATCATCAGAAAGAGATTTTTGTTTTTGTTTAATATGTAAATTATCAGAAGGAAATATCTATATACTAGTTGTAAAATGTCATCACAAAGAGATATCTGTTTTCTTATTAATATGTAAAATGTCATCTTAAGGAGATATCTGTTTTCTCGTTATTAGTATATAAAATAACACAATAGAACCAGTTATATTTGTATTCATGTTTCTATTATTTATTTATTTAATACTAATATTTTTTAATTTATTTTTTATTATTATTATTTTTTTAATATTTCAATGGTACTAAATATGATCAGAAATTTATTTATTTATCAATATACTTTTCTTCTTTTTTTTTTGGTAAATGTATATAATACAAAACATCAAAAATGTATTTATTTATTTGTTACTAATAACTTTTTTTTTCTTCTTTTTTTTTTTTTTTTTTTTTTTTTTTTTTTTTTGTCATTGTAATTATTGTAAACAGTAGAAAATGTCATCAGAAAAGAGCCAAACACATCAGCTGTGTTTTTTGTACAACACAGAAACCAGCTGGATGTCTTTTCTTTTACACTTCCTTCTGAGTTTTATTTTTATTTTTTTTTTTTTCATTGCACTTTTGTCCTCTGGATATGCAGTATAACAACCATTACACTTGTGTTCTTATTTCCGAAACGTGGCAGTTACATTTTTTTTAATAAATGCTGTTATTTCACAAAAATAGACAGGATGGTTGTAAATTCTCTTGTGTAAGAGTCTTTCCACTGACAGGTAAAATATGTTGTGTCTTCACACTTTAATCAGAGTTTCCTGTTTCATGTACCACTGTCTTTGTGAACGTGGATTGTTGAGAAAAGACAAATGTGACATCTGGTAGTGACGCAATTGACATTTAGACCTAGGGCTCCAAAGAATGACTTTGCCAAAACAAATTCTGATGACATTTTATAATACTTGTTATAGATGAGATTTTTACATCTTCAGAATGATTGTTTTGGGGTTTTTTATATATTTATATATATATTTGTATTATTATTATTTTATTACCTATTGTTCTTATTTTTGTTACATTATTATTTGATTAATTGACTTACTATTTTTTTATTATTTGTTCTCATTGTTTTATATTATTATGTTATTTGTTATTTGTTATTTATTTTTTTTGTTTCATTTATTATTATTTTATTATTATTATTATTATTTGTCTTATTATTTTTTTTAAATTCAGATTTATTTTATTTTTTTATTATTCAACAATTTAATTCTAATTTTTATTTTTTGTTTAAACTAGTTATTATTAATTCTTTTATCATTTTGATTTTATTTGTTTAATTATTTTTAAAATGATTTTATATTTTATTTCATTTCATTTTACCTATACTATAAAATATAACTGTTTTCACAGAGCAGTTTAAACTGAATCAAATTATCACACAACAAAGACACTTCTTTACTAAAATAATCTTTGGATTCTATGTATGTTTTAAAATAATGATAATCTTTGTGAAATTTAAAATAACACTGAACAGTCACACTGTATAGAAAGAAAACAGAAATTCCTTACGATGATATTTTACATATTAACAAAAAGATAACATGAATATTTTAATACATCATTGTCAAATCCTGTTTCACATAACATTATCTAACTGACAAGATTAAAGGCAGTTTTGCATTATTTCCATTACACTAAGCAACTTCAGCTTGGATTTTTATGATAATTACATGAATCATTTGTCAACATGGACATATTGCATCACAATTATGCAATTTTATCACTGCAATTAACATTATAATTAACAAATTATGGAGTTGTAACCCAAAAGTTAAAATTTGTGTTGGTGTAGGACATGCAGCAAATCTCATGTAATCATAACACTCTTTAGTAATCTTTTTGAGTAAATGAAAAAACAAACAATTTCTTTTTGAAACCAACTATTTGTGTGATACAGGCAAGAAAACAAATATATTTGGTTCTTGGATCATTTCAGACATTAACAACAAGAAAACAGATATCTCCTTGTGACATTTTATAACATTAACAATAAGAAAACAGAGATTTCTTTGTGATAACATTTTGCATTTTAACCACAAAAAAACAGACAACAAGATATGTGAATATTTAATACATCATTATCAACACCTGTTTCACATGGCATTGCATAACTGACAATGAACAAGGAAACAGAAAAATAATTCAGCAATTCTGCAGTGTCAACTTAATTAATTTTCACATTTTGAGGTAAACATTTCCAAATTAATTAACTTTAATGTTAAGTAGAAAACTCCATGTTATTGTCATGTTGGTTTAAATTGAACATAAATTCGTAAGTTCAGTTAGTTCTCTAATTAATGTGTAACTGGTTAAAATAATTCATGTTTTCAAGTACAGTTTCCTGATTAGTTAACTAAAGGTAATGTTAGCAGAAAATTTTGTATTACTACCACATTGTTTTAAAATAACAATGAATACAAACTGTTACGCATAATTTCCTAATTAATCCAATAGTGCCTAAATAATTATAATGATAAGGAGAAAATTTAATATTCAAAATTAAGCTGTGAATTGGAATTTAAATTTCTTGTTTGTCAGTATCTGTGTGAGTATGTAACAGAATAATATTCAAATAATAAGCATTAAATCAGATTAAATACAAGTAAATGTTTTATTAGAACTATCACTTAGAAAGAATTCCCATATTTCAAACACTAATAGAAGGGGCTAAACATTTAAATGATTTAATAATGTCTCACAATATTAAGTACAATAAAAAAAACTAAATTTAATGTTGACATTGATTTATATCAGCAATATAATTATGTATTTTATGTTTCATTTATGAATGTACAAATTCCAATTTCTTTAATAGTTAATTTAAACTATTTCTATAACAATAATCTGTCTCTTTTCATCTATTACTGGCACATATTCTATTTTTTTTTTTTTTTATTTAATTTCCACAACTCCTTTCCTCTACACTGACCCAAATTAATATAATCCTCAGTATAAAATATCTGTCTTACAAATAATTGGAGGTAATTAATAAACAACCAAAAAAAAAAAAAGCATGTGACCGCTGATAAATGTAAACATTCAAGATGTTGTTGTTACCACTGTAATACCAGGTTAAGCTGATAAGTAATATATATTTTAGATTTTCTTAATTTCTTTTATATATATATATATATCAGTCAGCATACTGTTTGAGTAAATGACAAATGTATTGAGTCAGTTTATTAGGAGTTATCCATTAAAACAAACTGTCCTGCCATGCTGGGATATTAATAGTGAAAAAACTCAGATACCAATAACACTAAATCACTGGTCTCTGTTCAGAAAATAGACAGAATTTTTTTTTTTTTTTTTTTTTTTTTTTTGTGAAGTGGTTTCATTCCAGGACAGGAATGTGCTTGTTAATAAGTGGAGCAGTGTTTTTATCTTTTTGTTTTGTTTTATTTTATTTTATTTCTTTTATTGTTTTATTTTTTTATTTGTTTTAAATTAATTTTGTTCTTTCATTTTTTATTTGATTTTCTTTTAATTTTTCTTTCATTATTTAATTTTTTTTTCATTATTTAAATTTTTTATCATGTATATAATGTATTTATTTATTTATTTATTTTGTATTTTATTATTATTATTATTATTATTATTATTATTATAATTATTTTATTTCTGTTATTTATTTATTTATAAACATGTACAATAATTACAATAAATATATGTTTCTTTTTACACACTGTTTCCTGTTAATAGAGACATAATTATTGTATTACTGCAGATAAAAATAAACTGCAGAAATAATCAACTAGATACAGGTGTAATATCACTTAAAAGTCTCTATCCAGTTTTATGTCAGTCGTTTAGATGGTATCTGAATTGTTAGTAATTCATTTCTAAACCAAATCTAGAAAAAAAAATAAAATGTTTATTACTGAAAATTCAGTACATTTTTACTCTAATATCTATCACATGAAAGGCATTACTAACATATAAAGAAACACTCTTTTAGATTAGCAGCAAGGAACATTTTTTTATATAGGCCTACCCATAGACAGCAAATAATTGTATTTGATAAAACAGTTGCAGGTGACAGGATGGAGGTAGAAATGTTTGGGTGGGAATTTTCAGAAGGATTGATCCCACAGACTTACAACTAACAATCCACAATAATTGTATGTATATCTAAAATAGTAACTCTTCGTGTCTTTTCAAAAGAAATTATGAGTTACTATTTTAGATAAACAAATTCATAATTTTTTTTACCAGTTTGGAGATTTGGGGAAATTGGTTTTTTTTTTTTTTTTTTTTTTTTTTTTATATATACTAAAGACTAAAATATTCCTAATGAAAATGTTTTGTCAGTGATTTTATTTCATTAGGTATCTTTTATTAATACGTGTGCATTTTAAGTTCAGAATACAGCACAAGGGACTGCTCTTTTAACAAATAGTCACTGAACAGCTAGACAGAGATAATTCATTATGTTATTGCATGGCCAGTGTTTAATTTGTACTGGCTAATGTTTCTCTGGCTTAATTATAGGCAGATATCTAAGAAAAGTGTTATTGATTATTTGGAGATGAAAATTAAATAATGTGTGTTACTTCTATATATAATGGAAAAATAAACTAAAATGTGATAAGATTAGAATTTCTAAATAGTACTGAAGATTGATAGAAAATACCAGGAGTTTAAATTTATCCTAACATACACATTTATTTTTTATTATACACAGAAAAATATACAGTCTCTCTCTCTCTCTCTCTCTCTCTCTCTCTCTCTCTCTCTCTCTCTCTCTCTCTCTCTCTCTCTCTCTCTCTCTCTCTCTCTCTCTCTCTCTCTCTCTCTCTCTCTCTCTCTCTCTCTCTCTCTCTCTCTCTCTCTCTCTCTCTCTCTCTCTCTCTCTCTCTCTCACACACACACACACACACACACACAAAGAAGCAAAAAAGGTCAAACTGCCTGTTTCATTTTACATGATATCCAGTATATAATATTTCAGTAGTAACCTAACCATACATCATACACCCTTCCACATACCACATTACACTAGATGTCAAAGATACATTTCAAATAAACACTTTTTTCTACTTGTTCACTTAGATACAGTTTCAGTGTTGATATTTACCTGAAGTTTTGTTATTTTAAATGTAAGGATTCAATATTGTACTTTTGTAGGAATGGCATGTTTTCTTATCTTAAAAACTCTCTCTCTCTCTCTCTCTCTCTCTCTCTCTCTCTCTCTCTCTCTCTCTCTCTCTCTCTCTCTCTCTCTCTCTCTCTCTCTCTCTCTCTCTCTCTCTCTCTCTCTCTCTCTCTCTCTCTCTCTCTCTCTTCATATTTTATAAATGAGATTTCAAAAATCAAACAGATAAAACCAAAAAATACTGAATGTTTTCATTAACTATTTCTTAATTCTTTCCAGTCTATGGATAGGCTGATGGTAATGAAAAAAGGTGCCTTTCATGTTTATATAAATGGTTCATAATCATAGTATTTATGTAATAAAAATTATGATTTTTTAAAATTATTATTCAGAATTTTTAATGAATGGATTTGAAATCAGATATAATATATATAGAATGTTTTGGAATAATAAATATTATTATTCTGAGAGCAAATAGTTGCTTTCCCCTTTCTTTTTGGCAAAGAAAAAAGGTTCTTTTCATTTGTCATTTGTTGTCCAAGAATAAAAAAGAATAAAAAGAAATTCTAAAAAGATAGTTTTTGTACCGTGAAGGTCAAAATGGAAGGACATTACATACTGTATGTCTGTCCATCTGACTGTCTGGGTTATGTCTGTCACCTGCTGGTTTATCTGTATCCCTGTCTGTCACCACTCTGACATTAAGTACATGATGTAAAAAAAATACCAATATGTGTGTGACAATATAATTTGTTGAAATATTATACTACAAATGTTTCAAAGTCCACTCAGATACATTTACATTTGCATATTAACATAACTTCTGTGTTTCCAAGTCCAGTCATATCATTTTACACTATTAAATTAGACTGTATTAAAGGTAAGATATTTCTGTTTGTTCAGACTGAAACACACCTGAGTCATGTGATAGTTTGTGCCACCTCTACACACTTTATCTTTTATAGTTTCTTTATTTCAGTAATATGTTTCTTTTATTACACAAATGATGTGTCATCCAAATATATCAAGCAGAGCAGTGAATTTGTGATTTTAAAAAGTTAACAAGATTTTTGATTTGTACTTACATAGTTACTTGATGTTACCTTTTTGAAAAGGGGATAATAAATAAAATATTTTTAAATACATTTCTGTATCCTAATGTTAATTTATTTTTTTACTATACATTCTTAAAATATTAAATAACTTGTTTATTTATTTATTTATTTTATTTTAATATTTATTTATTTATTTTACTTATATTCTTATTTATTTAGTTAATTTTTTTCATTTTGCAGTCTCTCCTCACATTCTCTTCATCCATCAGTTTCCTTCTGTCTTTCTCTCTGTTTCTTAATATTTCTCTTTTCTTCTCTAAATGAGACAATTTCACTTTGTTTCTTACATTTATCTAAAACCTTTTAAAAAGATCAGTCTTTCAGCACAACTATTCTATGACCTATCTCTCTCTCTCTCTCTCTCTCTCTCTCTCTCTCTCTCTCTCTCTCTCTCTCTCTCTCTCTCTCTCTCTCTCTCTCTCTCTCTCTCTCTCTCCATATAAAAGAGAAATTTATTTTTCAAATTATTGGAACCTGTAAATTTGTTCATAATAAGAATTCTAGAGAGCATTGTAAGTCAATAATGAATGGATATTAATATTCAAGAAGTCTCTCCTGTTTTGGAAAAATACAATAAAACATGTTTTTGATATTCTGAAAAAAAAAAAAAAAACTGGAACCATAAACAGTGACTTACAATAGTCATTCTTACCAAAGTTTCAGAGAATTGTTGTTATTTTCTTACATTATTGCATTCAAAGTCAGTGCAATATATAACAAGTAATGAAAATGGTTGAAAAACCAGAGTGGATATATCAAATGGAGAGTAATAAAAAAAAGCTATGATTTATACTAGTACAGCAAACTCTAATCAGACTGGGTATTCAAAAACAAACACACACACACACACATTTTTTGTTTTTGTTTTTGTTAAGTATCTTTGAACCATTTTAACTATTAAAACTCAGTGATTCATTCTCGTGTTTGCCAAATCTGATCAAAAATAATTTCAGTGTTTTTTCAATATAGCGTTGCAGAATGTTAAGTTTTGTATATGGACCTAATGTACTGTACATACAAACAAACACATACGTTGAAAATGTCAAATAGTGTAATAATCAATGGACCCATTGTGGTCATATAATACAAAATGTTACATAATAGTGAAATATAGTGATTATATACAAGCAGTAATAACTAGGTATTTCTTTATTTACACCTATTACATATTTCTGCACTTATTTCTTAAACACACCTTTAACCATGATAAAACATTATCTTTTATTTATTGTTTAGCAGAAATATAATAATTTAGTTTATTTAAAATAGTCTGTAATAAAATATTATTCACAGCTATAGTTTAAGTATTATTTATAATAATTTGACGTACTTATTTAGAATTAATTTACCAATGTTATCATCAGAGATCTTAGATATTTGTAGACAAACATATCATTAAGAAAATCTCTCTCTCTCTCTCTCTCTCTCTCTCTCTCTCTCTCTCTCTCTCTCTCTCATACACAAACAGTTCAATAAAATCTATTATATACACAAAGATGTCTAATTCAGTAAGAAAATATCACACACACACACACACACACACATTCTTACAAACAAAATCACACATGCATACTCTACTGTAAGAAAAAACTGTATTTGCTACTAACTTCATAATTCAAGATTTAAAAAAAAAAAAACCCTCTACATACACATTAATGATTAAGTTTATTTGTCTCAAGGCAAAATAAAAGCCATACAATCACAGACATATAAAACCATTGTACAATAAAACAGATAACTCACCTGCAATCAGCAAAACAGCTATCACCTTTACAGGTAACAACTTGCAGGTAATGGCCATGTTGATTATCTCTTGACGATACAGGTATTACACAAACGACCTACTCAAGTCTTGCAGACCGTATGAAACTCCTGGAGGAAAAAGAATGTTTATAAAATAAAATCACAAACTTTCTCAGGCATTCTTTTTTTTTTTTTTTTTTTTTTCACATGACAGTTTGACAAAGTATTAGATCTTTTTTCTTCTTTTTTTTTTTATTCGTACCTGTAGCAAGTTTTATAACCAATCCCTGTTAACTGAAATAGCCTGATATTGTCAACCAGAGATCAGTCAACAGTGGGAGACCGTGGATCAGCTAGCACAGTGGCTTATCACAGAATGATCATTCTGGTTTATCACAGACACAGGCAGGTTACGGATGGAGTAGAAAGAAACAAAAAGAACCCAGTTTTGAAGCAGTCAACTTTTGTCCACTGTGAGAGCAATAAAAAATCTCTCTCTCTGCACACTGGCTGAACTCCAAGCTATATGGGTAATGTGATTTTAAAACCAGAACAAATACCAAGGCAGTAGTGACAGAAATAAGGAGAATGTGACAAATAAAAATTCGGTCTGCTTGTCTGTTTATCTGAATACTGATGTCTTTGCAGTGTTATTATCATCATCCATAGAAATGATGTCAGATAAAAATTTAGATTTGAAAAAGAAAGCTGAAATGTTTTTATCTTTAAACACATTCAGTTCACGTACTATCACAAGTGGAGATATTAGTATTATCTACTGTAGTATGCAAGATTTTGAGTCAAGGAGTGTATTTATTGTTGGGAGTGTTTGTGTACACAAATAATTATGAACATTATAGTTTTTGTCACATCTGTTGTTATTTTGAATTATTTGCAAATTATTTTTACTTATATATATATAGGAAGTAGATCACATTAGATTATCCAGATAGATTGATATAGACATATTTAGACAGGCATATAAAAATAAATAGAATTATTAGGCTGAGAGAGATATATAAATAATCTTATTTTATTATTATTAATTTTTTAAATAGTAAGTTAATATTATATATATATATATGATGTAATTACATAATTGTGTAATTATATATTATTGTGATATATATATATATATATATATGGCCATATATATCAATATAAAGTAACATATAATTACTGAACCTGGAAAAGGTTTTGAAAGTCAATCAACAAAGATCTTAAGTTAAAGAATGTATTATAACAGATTGAAACTTGACAAAAAAGAGACTTTATACTCACCTAACAATGGGTACAAATGAGCAAACAGGTGTGTGTATTTACACCTAGTGACTGATTTACTCAGGTGTGAAATTTTACCTTGATAACACACGTCTATAACACATAATGTGTGTGAGGACATTGTGCAATTGCTTTTTGTGCTGGTGTTAGAGCAGTGGTTATAGGTTACTGTGATAGTAATGGATGTTCTTACAATAGTTGTTAATAAGTTCAAGTTGTGGTTATTATAAAAAATTACAAATGAAATAGGTTACCTTTTATGTTTGTGTGTGTGTGTGTGTGTGTGTGTGTGTTGTGCTTTAATTTTGTTTTATTATTATTGAATATTAACAAAATATATACACTAATGTACTATGATGATTATATAATAATTAAATGAAAAATATTGAAACAAACTCAGCTGTCTGAAAAATATTAATCTCTCTCTCTCTCTCTCTCTCATTATATAAGTGTCTGTGTGTGTGTATATGTGTGAGTATGTGTGAGTGTGTACACACACATATATACAATGTCCATCCCAAGAGATTCTGATTGTCAGAAAGGATAATACATTTTAATAATACTACTCTCTTTTTTTCCTAGCCTGGTGTGGTTACAGTATTTCCAGAATAAACATTCATCAGATTCTTTTACTAATTAGCAGCAAGAATAAGGCTAACACTCTAACCCATGGACCTCAGCCTAAATGGTCTGATTGTAAAAGCAGTTTTCTAACATGTTTAAAAAGATTTAATTTATTTTATTTTCATTTTTATTATCTTGTAATTATTTTCCTGGTAATAAATTTTGGTCATGGCTTGGATGAACTGTATTGCAATACAAAACATATGATAATGTCATGGTGACTTTTCTTTCAGGTTTCAGAATCATTAATTTTGTTAATCTAAATATATTTTGTTTGTTTCATGTAGGACATTATATGGAGATTACATGTCTGAAGTGTGTGTGTGTGTGTGTGTGTGTGTGTGTTTTGTTTGTGTGCATTTTGAATGAATCAATATTGAACACTGTCTTCTTCTTGTTTTTTCATTCTTTCTTTCGTTCTCTCTTATTCTATTTATTTTAATAATTACTTTCTTTCTGTCATCGTTATATAAATATTTTACCTGTTTCAGGTGAGGAAGAGTCTCACATTGCGTTCAAGAAGCACTTTGATGAACAACTACAGAAGTACAGAAAGGTTGTCATCATCTCTCTCGCTGAGCTCTCAGGAAAAGAACAGATTGTCGGTGATGCCTACCTCAGTCAGGTCCTCAAGTTCAACTCCCCAGACATCACCTACATCACATTTGACTTCCACGAATACTGGTATGTGTTAGTAGAACAAGTTATTGTATATTAATATTGTACATTAATGTTGTACATCACCTACATCACATTTGACTTCCACGAATACTGGTATGTGTTAGTAGAACAAGTTATTGTATATTAATATTGTACATTAATGTTGTACATCACCTACATCACATTTGACTTCCACGAATACTGGTATGTGTTAGTAGAACAAGTTATTGTATATTAATATTGTACATTAATGTTGTACATCACCTACATCACTTTTGACTTCCACGAATACTGGTATGTGTTAGTAGAACAAGTTATTGTATATTAATATTGTACATTAATGTTGTACATCACCTACATCACATTAATACTGGTATGTGTTGTAGAATAGATTATTGTTTATTAATGTTGTACATAACCTCCATTGCTTTCACCCACATCACATTTCACTTCCATGAATACTGGTATGTGTTAGTATATCACATTTGTATATTAACATTAATGTTGAATACATCACTTTTGTTTGTATGTTTATAGAACAAGTTATTGTATATTAATATTGTACATTAATGTTGTACAACCATACACTTTACATGTGTTTTAGAACAAGTTATTGAATTACATCACATTTGTATAATAATACTGCATAGAATATAATATTTACATTAGAATTTTATCAATACTGGTTTGGATTTGTACAATGTACTGTTATGTGTTAGTAGAACAAGTATTATATTGTACATTAATGAATTTTGGAATATGGTATGGTTAGTAGAACAAGTTATTGTATATTAATATTGTACATTAATGTTGTACAACCTAATAATAATGGTATTATGTGTTATAATTAATATTGTACATTAATGTTGAACATCACTTTTGACTTCCACGAATACTGGTTGTGTTTTTATAATATCAGGTACCTAACTATTTATCTGGCTTTTTCCAGAAAAGACTGTTTTAGAAATGTATTAATTTGTATTTGCTAATTACAATTTCATTGTTTACATTAGAATTTTATCAACACTGGTTTGGATTTTCCATTAGTATTTTGTTTTGTATAGATTAAGTCTTGGTCCAGAAAACCTATTTTAGAAATGTATCAAAATTTCCAGAAAGTTTTGAAAATATACAGTTTCATTCTAATTACAATTTCATTGAATTTGTTTTGTGTTTTGTATGTGTCTTGGTGTGTGTATCAATTTGTTTTGTGTGAATTGTGTGTGTGTGTGTGTGTGTGTTTGTCTGTAAAATGTATAGAATAAACCATGGTCTAGAAATGAGGGAGAAAAATCCAGAAATCTGCTATTTTCCAGACTCAAGTTTGCTAGATAAATAGTGTGATATCTCTATTATTTATTGTTACAGTATTTTGCATCAATACACCATGTGTGTGTAACTTGATATTGATGTAACATTTAACTTCAATGAAGATAGGTTTCTTTTTTTTATAACCTTGACTTGTTAAGTGTCATTTGATATTACAAAATGTTTGAGTAGAGTATTTATTCAAATTACTGTTTGTTGAAAATTATTCAATGTCATGCTTGAGTTATCATGAACTAATGCACTGTTTGTTCTCTGGAGTATGGTTCAAATAAGTTTGGCCTTGTTTGGGGATAAAAAGAGTGACTGTGTGTGTGTGTGTGTGTGTGTGTGTGTGTGTGAGAGAGAGAGAGAGAGAGAGAGAGAGAGAGAGAGAGAGAGAGAGAGAGAGAGAGAGAGAGAGAGAGAGAGAGAGAGAGAGAGAGAGAGAGTGTGTGTGTGTGTGTTTATGTATGACTGTTTGTGTGCATAAATGTGTTTGAGAGGGAAAACCCAGAAAGAATGTCTGTATATGTTTGTAAGTATGAGAGAGAGATAAAAAAACAGAAAGAGAGAGTGTCTATGTATGTGTGTGTTTACATATTTGGATTCTGCTGAAAGCAGTACACACATAAAATCATAATCTTATTTTTATTTCTCTTAAAATACAAACATTTATTTTTAAAGAAAATAAAACATATATATTGTTTTAGGTAATGTATTACTGTCAAAATCTTACATATATTGCAATTACTCTTTTTAAAAATACCTTTCTATTTTTAGTATTTTATTTATAACTGCTGCGTGCTATAAAAAGAGTGTATAAAAAGAGTGAAGCAAAGAAGGCTCATTTAAGGATTATTATCAGCATAATAAAACACTGAGATAAATTTATGACTGTATAAAATAAAGCTTGAAGTGCTGGTGTTTTCACATTGTCTTTCACTTTTCTAGGTAGTAAATACTTTATATATATATATAAATATATATATATATTTATTTATTTAGTTTGTAGTTTCAACATGGATTTAAATTTAGAAATCTGTTGCAGTATTTATTACAAAAATACAATTAATTTTTCAAAATATATTTTGTCATTTGTATATTTAGTATTATCTACTGATTCACACTGAACTTTCTTCATAACACAGGACACTTGCTTATAGAGTTGTAAACCCACCCCCAACAAAGCCACTATTTTAATTTATTGTCTTGGCCCTCAGGGTTTGTTCTATATAACAGTATCCACAAACAGAAAATAACAATATTTCCTTGTTTGTTTTTTATTTTTGTTTATTTTATGTTTATTTATCATAAACATCATTACTAAAATTTTATTTTCAGCCGAGGGATGAAGTTTGAAAATGTTTCCATACTGACAGAAGGAATTCGAGACATCATTAAAGACATGCGATATTGTTGGTGAGACTTTAACCCAGTTTATTTACAAAATTTATTTTTTTGTATATTACTGGTCTTGATAACATCTGAATGTAATTTGTTTGTGAAAAATAAAATGTAATTATGTAAAATGTGCATTCATTGTAAACAAGGGATCATTTACATACACTTTTCTACAGAGTGGAGAGCATGCACCATGGCTGTTTATTTGGAATGGGAAATACAGTAATGTGTGTGTGTTACTGATGAATAATCATAGATCATTACAAAGAGACCAGAGCTGCAACCAACTGAATTACAGTCTGATTTGTTGTTATTGTTATTGTTTTTATTATTATTATTATTATTATTATTATTATTAGTCACTGTCATCATTGTTATATTCATCATCATTATTGTTGTAATTATATCATCAACATCATTATTACTTTACTAATATTACTACTACTACTACTACTACTACTACTACTACTACTAGTACTGCTACAACTAATACTTTTACTATTATTATTACTATTATTATTATTATTATATTGTAGGGTGGACAAGAAGGGTGTGATATGTGAGCAGCTTGGTGTGTTTAGAATTAACTGTATTGACTGTCTGGATCGCACAAACGTGGTTCAAACAGCAATAGCCAGAATTGCCATGGAAACACAGGTAACATTTTTACTTAATACTGTTAATCCCATGGCTTATTCTAATACTTATTTATGTCATCAGATGAAAATTTACTTATAATAATAGTGCATTATCATTATTATTATTAATATTTTTATTATTATTATTATTCGGCCATCATTATTACATCATCATTGTCATCATCATTATACCTGAATATTAATTGGATACAGACTCATTGAGTTTGATACTCATTCAGTTAGTCTCAACCTAAGAAAATATGATGAATCGTATTTTAGTATTGAAGTTCAGAGTATAGTATTGGTTTAACCAACTTCTGGTGCATGAGTTAACCATCTGGATTGTGTTCATTATTAAATTAAAACAAAAGCCAGGAAATCAGACATATTATGCAGTGACTGGTATAATTATGTTGTTTAACTGTGCAATAAGCCTGTTTTCTCATAATAGCAGGATTTAATGTTACTTGAAAAAATTTCACATGTAACACACACACACACACACACACACACACACACACACACACACACACATTTATCCATACATTTACTTCATGAGTGTACCAGACAAATGGGACTTGGACTTCAAAGAGTTAACATGTTGTTGTTTGTTTTAGTTTCGGAAACTTGGCTTGTTACCACCAGAGGAAAACTTGCCACAGAGTTGTCGACTAACATACCAACAGATCTGGGCAAACAATGGGGACATCATCAGCAGGCAGTATGCAGGGACTGCAGCACTGAAGGTAATCATCGTCAGCATGAACAACATGTACCTTTTGCCAAGAAGTTAATATTGAAGAGAACAAAATAAATATGCTTACATATTTAATTTAACAGAACAGCACTCAGTCTCTCTTCCTCCTGATTTTTAAAGTTTTTCTTGTTGTTTTGTTTTTAATATTTCATTCAATATCTTACCACTTTGATTTGAAGTGTATCCATAATAGTGTAACTTGCCTAAATGTAATTTTTTACAATTCCAAAGCAGTTGTTATTCAACATCAATCTTTGCTGACAACAAAGTATGATAATAAAATAACAAACTCAGAGATTTTCACCACCATTTTCTCTTTCCATACAACATTTTTTTTTTTTTTTTTTTTTAATTAATAAAATACATGAATATCTCAGTCACATTTTAATGTAACTCATCTTCAGGGAAACATGAAAGTCTAACTGGAAGGTTGGACATAATAATCACTAATTTAAACAGATGATATTGATGAATGTTTACAAACATGTATCATTATTAATGTTTCTCTTGGCAAAATGTGACATTACCTAGCAACCAGTAATAAAACTAACATTTTTTAAATATTTATATATCTGTTCCCTTTTTATGCTGTTTACACATGCAATATCAGTATATGCCTTCCACATTGTGTATGAGTGTCCTTATGTTTGTGTGGGTTTGTGAGTGGGTACGTAATATGTTGTGAGAGAGAGAGAGAGGAAGAGAGACAGACAGACAGACAGACCGGCAGACAGACCAATACTGATATAATCAGCAGGCTTTTTCTCTAAATTACATCTTTTTTTTCTTCTTTTTTTCCTTCTATAAATATTTTCTGTTGAATAAAGCCAAAGAGTTTAAAAAGACAGAGTTCAGATATCAGTGTTTGTCTTTCACTATCTAAACAGAGGAAATGTCTGCTATTTTACTGTGTTAAACTCTGATAGAAATCAATTCACTGGCAATAAACAAATCAATGAAAAACAGCTATCGTTTTGATGTTCCACGTATACTGCAAACAAAAGATAAGCACCTTGTATACATTCAAACAAAAATAGGCACAATGTATACATCCTAGCAGAAGTTAATTCTATCCATTCAAATATACACATATTCTGTAGTACCCTATACTAAAATGTGTTGAGTGTATTAAATTAAATATTTCTATCTTCAGGGGGACTACACAAGAACTGGAGAACGAAAATTGACTGGTCTGATGAAAGATGGAATGAACTCAGCTAACAGGTAGTTAGTTTTATTATCAGAATGTTGCGTAGTTCAAGCCAAATGGTAGTGTACTTGCCCTGTCTTAGAATCTGTCCTTGGTGTACCAGATTATTGTTTCTTTGATTTTAATTATTATTTTTTTGTTGTCAGTATTAAATGGAATGTTAAGTATTATTATGACAACATTTAATACTTTTAAATTAAAATTTAAAAAAACATTTCATTTTTAATTGTCATGTTTTACACCTAATGTCAGTTATTAAAAGGTTGTTATTTAATATTTTTCCTTTTTTGTATTCTTTCATTAATGTATTTTGTTTTTATCTTTATAAGCATGTAAGTAACACACACACACACACACACACACACACACACTATATAAAAAAAAAAAAGAAAGAAACTCTTTCAAAAGCAGCCATTTAGAATATTATGTTGATCTACCTGTATTTTTATTTTCTTTTGTTGGTTTTTTTATGCATTTTATGTGGTCGTTTGAGTCAAGACAGAATAAAACTCAAACAAGAGATTTAAAAACAAGAAGAAAACAACTTTTAAATAGAAATGATAATTTTAATTTTTTTTTATTTTTTTCAAAGAATGAATAAAATAGAAAAGAAATAAAGAGAACAGAGTTATTGCCTATTTTACATATGATAATAGCTTAAAATAATTGTACAGTCGGCATAAGCTCTTTCAAACAAAAATAATGTTGAATGAATGTTAAAAAATAATCTGTTTAATTTTTCATTGTTTAAACACTAGCATGATTTTATTTTTTTCATTATTGTTGTTATGATCATCATTATTAATAATAATAATAATATTATTATTATTACTATTATTATTTTGTTGTTGTTGTTGTTTTTGTTTAGTTATATCATGTACTTTCTTACTGCAGAAATACACACCAAGTGCACAGGCAGATAAATATATAATCATTCTTTCATTCACAATCAAGTATAAATAATATTTTTTAACTGTAATTATACTTCCTTGAAATAAAGCATTCTCAGTGACTCAGTCTTCTTAAGCTTTCTGTTCATGATTTAAACAAAATTAATGTCTTGTTAGTGTTCCTGATGATCTTCAGTTTACTACTCCTACTACTATTACTGTTGCTGTTTTATTATTATTATTATTATTATTATTATTATTATTATTATTATTAGTTTAATAGAAAGGCTACAAACGTATATTATTTGTTTTACTGATTTTGTTTCATTATTATTATTATTATTATTATTACTGTTGTTTTATTATTATTATTATTATTATTATTATTCTTTTGTCACTGTCTCAAACAAAATGTATTTAGTCTATTATGCATAAATAATTACACTGTTAATTATATTATAATTATTCATAAACACACTTTGTCAAAGTTATATTTTGTTAACTTTTAGATACTACCTCCGATTCAAGGATGCCTACCGCCAAGCCGTTGTTGACATAACTCAGGGTCAGCCAGTGTCTGATGACGTCATGTCACTGGGACTGCGTGCCGAGGTGGAAGAAGACACAATTGACATGTTGGAGAAGGAAGAAAATGTGAAAATGCTTCTGGAAGACTGCAAGAAAATGTTGATAGTGGAACCAGAGCAGTGTCTTGGTGGCTGGTGTCTCATTAATGCTGATCCTGAGTAAGTGATGATGTGTATAAATGATGCAGCAGTTGATAGATAGATACACTGAGAGAGAGAGAGAGAGAGAGAGAGAGAGAGAGAGAGAGAGAGAGAGAGAGAGAGAGAGAGAGAGACAGACAGACAGATGGACTGACTGACATAGAGAATAACTGATTACTGTCTTAAGATATCAGTTTCATCCTGCAAAGGTAAAATGCTGATTTGCTGCAACGATGTGCTGAGCTGCAATCAACATTCTACATGAACAGGATAAAGCAGATACCTTAACATAACAACCAGATATCTTAACATAATAACCAGATAGCTTAACATAACAACTAGATATCTCTTTTACACTGCAATCATTAATGATTAAAAAAAAAAAAAAAAAAATGGAATAAACTGTTTTTTATTTCTCAACTCAGTACTTTTAAATGTAGTAGATTCATGCTCATTGATTTTATTGTCACCAACAAAAACTATATGCAAAAAGATAATTCTTAAATAATAACAATTTGTTTGTTATTTTTAAAATGAAAATCATTTTCATAAAGGTCTTTTTTTTATATATGTATGTAAACAACAAGTAATTTATAAAACTAAATATAGTTCTATCCCAAAAAGCAATATTTTTGTTCAGTGTAAAATTTAATTTTTCATATATGTCAAATACTAAAAAACAAAACTGCTGCTAACTAATATATTCATCAATGCGCCAACTGGAATCTTTCTACCATCACATCTTATGGTTCTTAAAAATATATGATGCCATATAAATAGTGAATAAAATAATGTTTTCATTATATCATTAAATAAAATATTTCTACCTAAATTTATGAAATATTTTCTCAGATTTTAAGTGTATAGATATATTTTTGTTCTCAGGGAAGGAGATCCTGATCGTCAGGAAATGGACATGATTTTGCTACTTAGTCAAAGATCCATTTACGTCGCCTGGTAAATATTTACATATTTTTATTTTAAATCTAAACGAAAAACAAATTTATTCAGCTATTTTTACATTTACTGCATTATGACACTTAATAATTGACCTAATGTTATGCTGACATGGTTAAAATTGCACTTTAAGAAATAATTAGGTGTTTTTTTGATGGTTTTTTGAAAATTAGCATGATTTTGTATATATAATGTTTTTTTAGAACTCTGATGTTGATATATTTATAAATCTTTTTTTTTTTTTTTTTTTTTTTGTAGCCAGGAAAATTGGTGAATTAATTTAGAGGATTCTGTTGTTTATTATTTTTTATTTTATTTTATTTTTTTTTTTTTTTTTTTATTTTTTTTCAGGTATGATGATGAGGAAGAGGCAGTCACACAGTATCAGAGAATTTTCCTGGAAGATTTGGATAAAATAGAAATAGGTAAAAATAAATATTCTTAAAGTTTACTTGTCACAATACAGAGTGTAAATACATTTTGTATACTTACAAATGACTGGATTTTTTTATATATTATTTTAATTTTTTAATATTTATTTTTTATTTATTTACTTTTTAAAATTTTAATTTTAATTTTTAATTTATTTTTTTTTTACTGTCTTTGTTATTTGTTTTGTTATTTTTCTGGTTATTTTTCTTATGTATTTATTCTTTTATATATTATTTGTGTTTTTCTGGTTATTTTTCTTATGTATTTATTCTTTTATATATAATATTTGTTTTTACAATTATTTACTTATTTTCATTATTATTCTTGTTGTTAATTTCATTGTTATATTTATTATTATTATTATCATTATTGTTATAATTATTATTGTTGTTGTTGTTAAATAACAAACAAAATTGCTTTTGAACATCCAAGGAAGAAAATAAACAACATTTCTACCTTTAAAATTATATCCCATTTTTCATCAATAATATTTGTATATGTATTTTCAACAACAATGTCTCTGTACATGTATTTTCATCAACAATGTCTCTGTACATATATTTTCATCAACAATGTCTGTACATATATTTTCATCAACAATGTCTCTGTACATATATTTTCATCAACAATGTCTCTGTACATATATTTTCATCAACAATGTCTCTGTACTTGTATTTTCATCAACTTTTCATCAATATAATGTTTTCATCAACAATGTCTGTACATGTATTTTTTCATCAAAGTGTCTCTGTACAATCAACATTGTTTCTGTACATATATTTTCATCAACAACAATGTCAGTAATGTCTCTGTACATGTATTTTCATCAGTAATGTCTCTGTACATGTATTTACATCAGTAATGTCTCTTACATGTATTTTCATCAGTAGTGTCTCTGTACATATATTTACATCAGTAATGTCTCTGTACATATATTTTTCATCAGTAATGTCTCTGTACATGTATTTACATCAGTAATGTCTCTGTACATGTATTTACATCAACAATGTCTCTGTACATGTATTTACATCAGTAATGTCTCTGTACATGTATTTACATCAGTAATGTCTCTGTACATGTATTTACATCAACAATGTCTCTGTACATGTATTTACATCAGTAATGTCTCTGTACATGTATTTACATCAGTAATGTCTCTGTACATGTATTTACATCAGTAATGTCTCTGTACATGTATTTACATCAACAATGTCTCTGTACATGTATTTACATCAGTAATGTCTCTGTACATGTATTTACATCAGTAATGTCTCTGTACATGTATTTACATCAACAATGTCTCTGTACATGTATTTACATCAGTAATGTCTCTGTACATATATTTTCATCAGTAATGTCTCTGTACATGTATTTACATCAGTAATGTCTCTGTACATGTATTTACATCAACAATGTCTCTGTACATGTATTTACATCAGTAATGTCTCTGTACATGTATTTACATCAGTAATGTCTCTGTACATGTATTTACATCAACAATGTCTCTGTACATGTATTTACATCAGTAATGTCTCTGTACATGTATTTACATCAGTAATGTCTCTGTACATGTATTTACATCAGTAATGTCTCTGTACATGTATTTTCAACAATGTCTCTGTACATGTATTTACATCAGTAATGTCTCTGTACATATATTTTCATCAGTAATGTCTCTGTACATGTATTTACATCAGTAATGTCTCTGTACATGTATTTACATCAGTAATGTCTCTACATATATTTTCATCAGTAATGTCTCTGTACATGTATTTTGCTGTGACATGTTTCAGGAATGGAGCCCTCAGTGTTCAGGTCAAGGTTTACCTGTATGAGACTCTATTATCATCACCTGGCGGACGAGGGTTTTTTCCACACTTTCCGGGTACCAAGCACCAGACTCTTCAACAACCTCACCATCGTCGTCAAAGATAAAGAAGATGCCAAAGGTGATTTTCAAAATAACATGTTTTTCTTCTTTTTTGTTAAAATTGTATTTGTAATGATGGTGTTGGTGGTGTTGATGATGATGTTTGTTTTAATATTATGATGATGGTAATTATTTCATATATCCTTATCTATCTAATATAATCATTGTTATTGTGATATTCATGATAATCATTCATCTTTTTCTTTTTCTAATCATTTTTCTTCTTATTATTATTATGAATATTATTATCATATCATCATCATCTTTATTGTTTTTATTTTTATCATCATCATCATCATTATCATTATCATTATCACTATTGTTATTACTATTATTATTATTATTATTATTATTAATTATTATTATTATTATTATTTAAAATTAAATGCACTGTTATATTCATGCATTTAAATATACATACCATACTGAACTCTATCTCTCTCACTTAAACTGCTCTGTTTATACCACATTCTCCTCTCATAATCAGATGCATATCTTATAATGTAAACAAATGCTACATGAATGCATGTTGCTGTATTTTTAATTCTTACAGAGTCTTTGAAAGCAATCTGTGAAACATTTGTGGCAGCACAGAAGATTTTGACCCTCAACCTGCACTGTGTTGAACGTCAGAAACTTGAAAGGTAAATAAATTTTGTTATTCTCTTGCACATAATGCCAGATATATTTTTATTTTTTAGCATTAGTGAATTATCTATGGTGTTGTTATATTACATGTAGAACCTGTTTTACATATATTACTGGGGTTTTTTCAGATAGTAATAGTTTTGGTATTTGGTTTAGAGAATAAGGTTAATTTTAAAATAATTAATTTTAGCAAATGTTTTACAATCAAAATTTTGTTTTTCTTGTTATTTTTATTTATTTATTTATTGATTTATTTGTTTGTTTGTTTGTTTGTATGTTTTCCACTTTATAAATTTCATCAGTTTTGTTCAAACACTAATTTAAAATTACAATCGTGTGCATGGTTTATCCGTATATGAAATCTGTGTTGCAGAAAAAAACATCCACCACATCCTCATGTGACAAACATCCACAAACAGCAGCAGGAAAACTCTCTGGCAGGAATCAGATTACCACGGGATATTTCTTCTGAGATTCCTCTCAAAAGTCCAGTGGACATATCTCATGATGAGGTCCTCAAACTGAGAACAAAGGACAAACTGGACTATGAGCTACAAGTGAACAGTGAGGACTCATCAACTCCAAGATCTCCCAAATCTCCCATCAGTTTCTTACCTGCAGCATTTCGACAGCCTTTTTCAAAACAGCCATTTTCTATTCTCAACACGAATGTCAATCCAGGGTTGAAGATTAATTTTCCCAACATGCCAAAAATGAATCTTCAGGATCTGAATCCAGTGAACTTTGTAAGAAATGGACCAGCAGGGAAAGCAGCAGGGAGGTTTTCTAAAGTGTTTCACCTGATTGACTACTCGAGCAGCGAGAATGAGGAAGGAATTGGTGCTGATGATGATGACCTGATGCTGGACAGCTGTGGAATTCTCGCCACCAGTCCCAGCAATCTGCTTCTGAAGGCAGCAGCAAACAAACAGGCCTCAGAACAAAACAGATCAATTGAGAAGACAAAGATTGTGATAGAGGAAGACAGTGAACATTCTCAGGACAAACCTTTCTTTAATATAGACACTGATGACACGAATACAGATTTTACTTCAAAACAGGTACAGGATAAAATCTCAGAGTCTTTAGACAAACCAAATCTGATTGAAGAAGATGCTCAAAAAGGTCAGAAAGACTTAATGGATTTGGAGTGTATGGGTGACAGACTGAAAGAAGAGCCAAAGAACAAGCCACTGGAGATGAACAAGTATGATGAACTCTTGCCCAGACTGGAAACTCCAGCTTCTAAACAAGTGGCAACTCGATCAACCAAGCTGTTTCACAGCAACATGAAAGTGTCTCTCAGTGACACCAGCATCACACTGGCCAAGGAAACTGATGATCTGCCCTCCAGTAAAAAAGCTGCTTCAGGAAGTCTGAGTCCTTTCACCAGGTTCAAAGTACGGATGGCTAATTTGAGTCTACCAACAAGCAGCACCAAGGGTCAAGTTTTCATACATAAAGGAATGGTGCGGAAATCTCAGAGGATGCTGGACTATTTTGAAAAAATGGCAAAAGAAAAACTGGGAGATGAAGAATGCCAGTCTAGGATAATATTTATTTAAAAGTTTGAAGTTGGATTTTTTTTTTTTTTTTTTTTTTATGTTCATGCTGTATTGTGAGGTATAACAGATTTGGACAGAGGTTGTTTCTTTTAAAAGATAGAGGAAAATGTTTGTGTTCAGAAAAGTGTTTTGAAAGATTTGTTTTATAGGGTAAATGAAATATAATAAGAAAGAAAGGTGTTCTGAAGATAAATCAAATTAGACCAGAAATTAATGTTAAATTATTTGTGACAGATTGTTATTGTAACGTAAAAATTAGATTGATACTTGTAATTGTAAAGCAAAAATTAGATTGGTACTTGTAATTGTCAAATAAAAATATTATATAAGACCAGAGACCACACATATTTTATGTTAGATTTTAAAAAGTAAACCACATGCACACTACTCTGATGATTTTAGAAATTTCTAGATTTCTAGTCAGAAATAAGCATTCATTTACCACCCAGTGAATATTTTTATATTATTACTTTAGTAATCTTTTTATTATCATTTACAAATTTAAATTGTTTTTCTTTAGCTGTTAACATATTTAACAGTATTGTGCCAATATGTGTGTGCAACTAAAGAGACTTTTGTTGATTTTTTTTTTTTTTTTTTTTCCCCTGTAAGGCCATAATTATGTCTAATAACAAATATAAATGAATGACTTCAAAATAACTAAATAATATATTTGCATAAAGTGAATGGTTTAACTTAGAATTTAAAATATATAGTTATATATATCAGCATTTGTATTTTGTATCTCAGAGAGCAGACCTACTTTTGGTGATATAATTTCACTAGCATTTAGAATGCAGCTGTTTTATTCAACAAATACAAACAAACAAATGTTGTATAACAGAAAGATTGTTCTGTGTTAGATAGATAGGCTTAATTTCACTTGGCATTTAGATAGAATATTTTACACAGAACCTCTATATGGATAACAAGATCTTGCCATAGAATGTTATGTATATATATATATGTGTATGTATGTATGTATGTATGTGTATATGTATGTATGTATGTATGTATGTATGTATATATATATACATGTATGTGTGTATATATATATATATATATATATATTTAACATGTTAAATACTTGTATTTAGAAAACGTTAGATAAATGTGATAATGCATGTCTGAAAACTAGATCTCTGGTTATCATTTTTTGATGATAGACATAGGTTATGATGCTATCCTATGCAGGTTATAATGACATGCAACACAAGTTACTAATTTTTCTGACACTCAGTACATCTTAACTTTTATATGTATTTCTGTTTTTAATGTGTTTTTGAGTATGGGGCATCTTCATACATGTCCAAGACTGATTGTCATGTTATTTCTTTTTATATCCCATACACAGACAACTAGCAGTGTTATTTATATAATACATACATAAGTACATAGATACATAATTAACTCACATATATACATACATACATACATACATACATACCTGAATACATACAGATATAAACTAAGTACTACAGACATAAACACATACACATATATACAAACACACAAGCACACAATTGCAAAATTATAATCAATTTTATTATTATTATTATTATTATTATTATTATTATTATTATTTATTTTCATTATTATTATTATTGTTTATTTATTTATTTATTTTTTTTTTATTTTTAATAACACTATGAAGTTATCTCTTGGTAAAAATATTACAAATGTTTCTAAGTTTCTTCATTCATGTTACAAAAAAATATATAACAAAAAAAATAATAATAATAGGTGCCATTATGTTACTTGAACCTTTACATTAGCACTGTCTTTTTCACAGATCTCTGACATTGCTATATGTAACTGATATTGGAATCATTGGCAGACATTTGTCTGTAAAAAAAACAAGACAACTGTTCATGAAAAGACACATCTATCTTTTGATATTTCTTAATTTCATGATAACATGTGAAGATATATATATATATATATATATCTTCACCCAACATAAATAATTGTAGGGAAAAACATTCTGATCATCCTTTTACATCTAAAGAACTAAGCAGTGCAAACAGTTAAACACTTAAATAAATACATAAACAAACACTCACATACACATATACACACACAGAAACACTTACAAATGCACACATGCCATTCAAACACACATACACATATATATATTGCCATCATTTCTGCTTCTGCATATAAAAGTCCCTCCCATCCTGTCTTTTTGTTTTCTCTTTTATTGTTATTATTATTATTATTATTATTTTAAATTATTACTGATGGCAGAAGAATAACTTCCTAAGAACAGTTAAATTAAAAGTGTGATGGTGTTAGATTTATATAAAGTGGTGATACTGTCTACTGTATCTATAAACATTTAGTAAAGATAAGACTTTTTTTTTTTTTTCAAAATGAATAAATCTGTGTATTTGCTTTTACGAATAAGTGATGTAATACAGATCCACTGTTGTAACCACATTCACCACCACACTTGGTAAAGTCATTTTGTTATTCCTTAATATTTTCATGTGATTATTTTACCACACAAGAATATTTTATGACAGGTAGAAGTTCTTTAATCATTCCTATATCATCATGTTTTTTTGCTTCCCCCGGCCCCATTATTAATCCTTTTATGATAAGACTGGTAAAGTCATTTTGATAACTTTTCTTTTTTTCATTCTGATGTTTTTTCTTACATTAATGCCTGTATATTTAGATAGATTAAAGTATTTGGGTATTCATTGCATTTGGTTATATTTTTGTTTCTGTTGTTGTTTTGGATGATTATTTTTTTAACCTTTGTGTAAAACTAGAGGTAGCCATTTTTAATCATTCTTTTTACCCTGATAGTTTTTTATTTTTATAGATCCTTCTGCATAGATAGTTTGATAATTCACTATGTCTTGATTGCTTTCACATTCCATATATCATCTTAGATTCTTTTCCATTTGTTTTTCTTTCTTCACCTTTTTATTAATTCCTATAATCTTCACTTCAATGTTTTATTATTTCATTGTGATTTTAAATTCTGTTAACCTGTATGTTATTCCAGTATAATCACATACCTGTTTACATCTGTGATCAAAATGAGGCTCCATAATTCCTCAAGTCAGTTCTGTGCAATCTCAGTAATATTTTCAATTTTATTTTTTTGTCAATTTTTAAAATCCAAGGATGTTTTCTTAATCCACTTACACATATGTCTTAAGTTTTAAATGTCTGTACAGTTGTAAATACAATTTTTTTGTTTTCACATATATTTTAATTTGTTTTTGTTTTTGTTTTTTTAACTACAGAATGTTATTTTTTCTTTCCTTTTTTTTTTGCTTTTTTTTTCATGGTTTACATATATTTATAATAATAAATAATCATGAATTTAAAAGATACAAAAATACATTAAAATCTGGTTTTATTTAATGAAAATTCTACATTAAGTGCTATTTCAGATAAAGTTGTTTACATCTTCGATATATTACAGATAAACTTGAAACATATATATACATATATATTATCTTTGGTCACAAAACTATTTCTACTTACAAATCTATAACATTATATCAGATGTATTTTTGAATGCATACACAAACACGCACACGCACACACACAAAAATAACTAATAAACTGTTGTTTTTTTAATCATTTTGTTTCAAGGTTTTGTGACAATGAAATCATGAATCTCATACACTTGAGAGTAGTAACTGCAAGATGGAAGAAATAACTGGTTACTGTCCGAAGGTTTCACCTTTATCTTTAAGGAAGAAAAGAAAAATAAGAGTTGTCTGGTTTATTTCTTAACATTTTACATTTTGTTAAAAGCATTAAGATCTCACCAATCGTTTTAAAATATGACTATTGTACAAGCAACATGATAAAACTACAATTGCAGTTTGTTTCAAATTGACTAAGTAGGAATGAAAGTGGAAGTGTTAGGAATAGATTTAAAGCTGAGATTTACTAGTAAATGCAAAGACAAGGTAAAAATACTTTAATTTTTGAAAAATGTTTATTACTTATGTGTCTTGGAAAACTAAAATAATGCAGCCTACCTCTAATGGTTTTCTGTTATTCTATGCATAGATGAAATGTAAATATTTGTATTTGAAATCTGTTGTTTACATTTTTAAAAAGCGTTTTAAAATTCTTTTGTCTATCAGTGCTATTCAAACCAAAATGTAGTGACTTAACTTCATCCAGATTTTTTATAATGCTTTGGGTTTTTTGTGTATATAAAATATCTTTTTATCTTGAATGGCATAAAATGGGGATTTTTTGTGCTTTTGGGGGTGAGGTTCCTTTTAGACTCTATTTATGTATATATTGATTTTTTTTTTTTTTTTAAATTACTGCAACTTGTTTTAAGTTGTATTATGATAACATTTTGTACCACCTGGATGTTTAGATTTCAGTCTCATATAATAATGTGAGGGTTTTTTGGAGGGTAGGGTTGTTGTTGTTGTTTTTATTTGTTTGTTGCTTCTTTTTTTTTTGCTTTTTTAGTGAGGCTATTATTAAGCTCACAGACATAATATTGTGTAAAATTTAAAACGTAATAACAAGTGGTTGATGTCGTGTTTTGTCATTATTCCTGTGTACATTTAGAATGGGTAAAAAACATAAACGTATTACTAAACAGTTTGATGTGTGTCCATGTCTAATGTTAGCTAATACTTACCTACAGCCTTACATTTCAGAAATATTAGGTTTTAAAATAAAACAAGAATCATCATTTGTATGTATGTATGTATATGTTTTTTGTATTACTCATACATATACAAATACATTTAACCACACACACACACACACACACACACACACACTTGACATCTATTAATGTTCAATTGTTTTTAGACTAGATTATGTCACTAACATATTAATATTAGTGTTAATCTGTGTATTGTAGTATTCTACAGTATTCTAACATCAGACTATAAAAAAAAGATAAATATTATTATATGCAAGTTTTATTCAAGGTACATTGTCTACATACTTTTATGTAGTATTCTGTGTTCATTGTCAATGACTCAATTTCTGTGTTCACATATCTTTGTGTTGTTTTCACAGTTGTAAGAATAAAATCACATTATTCCTTTCAAGCAGAAGCAGTTGTAATAATATTAAGAATATTTGGATATTCCATATTCTAATTTTTTTTGGAACTAAAATTTTTAAAATGAGGGGCATAATTAAATATGTTTACAAATATATGATATATGAAGTTTTACACACATATGTATGCACAAAAACACATTCACTGAGTAGGATTCAGGACAGTGCATTAGTTTTCTAAATTCTTGGATTTTAAGAAACCCTGTTATACATACATACATACATACATACATACATACATACATATAAATATAACAATTAATTTACATTTTAATTTAATGCTTTTCATATTTTATTATTATTTACTTTGTGTGTATAGAGATTAAATAATTTTATTGCATTCCACTTTATATATTAGTCAGTTTAATCTCATTTCTTTACTATTTTTTTAAATAGATTTATTAGTTTGTTACAGCAATATTGACTTTATGCTTCTGCTATTTTGGAGGGTTTTTTTATGCTTCAGTTATATATATTTTCAATTTTAATCACACCATTTATTAAAAATTTACCTTTTGTAATCTACAAAAGAAAGGTGAAAAAAAAAGGTCTAAATTAATTTTTACTATGTCCTTTTTACTAATTTTTACATTTTTATGTATAAAATGATGTCACAGTAAAAGCTAATATATGGGCCTTATCAACTTATTTTATTTTTAAAATTTATTATTAGCAAAGTCTGAGTATCAGTAACAGTTGAAACAAAGTGTGGATATATACAGAAAGTGTTTATACACATTATTTATCATATTTTGAAAATATTATTAATGTTGTCTCTTACTTCTAACATAAAAATGAGAATTAAAAACAACTGTTATGTACTAGATTTATTTACACAGAATAAGAAAATACTTATACTGAAATAAGTAAATGTTAAACACTGAATAAATAATTTAAAATGTATTTAAAATAACAAAAACAACAATAAAATACTCTGTGAACAAAACATTAATAATAGTTAAGATTTCTTTTGTTCTTGTTTGATTTGCTGTAAAATATATTTAGTGGTGAATCAAAAAAACAGTTCAACATTTAGATAGAATTTGCATTTACTTCCAAGTTGTTTTTTTTATTCTCTTTTTAACATTATTATTATTATTATTATTATTATTATTATTATTATTATTATTATTATTATTATTATTATTATTTCCAAGAAAGTATCTAGAACATTAAGTGATGCATGAATTTATTTATATAGCCTGTTTTTGTATTTATAAAACTTATTTCTACAGTGATACTATAAAAGTAAGTATTGTGACTTTGTCTGTGAACCACTGTGCAGGATCAAACACATTATTACACTGTTAAATACGCTGACTTAAGTTATACACGTTTTTAAATAATATTTTTGTCCACTTGTGAAACACACAATTTCTGAAGTGCAATATTATTATTTTAAGTTATTTATTTTTTTAAATTTTATTTTATAACAATTATGTAGTTAAATTTCTGATAACTTTTTAGAAATTGTTGAGTTTGTTTTTTTAACTTGAAACTATTTACTGAATATATTTTGTCTTTCTACATGTTTTGATTTTAATTTGTTTTTATTGCATAGAAATTTATGTTTGAAAAAAAAAAAGTTTTAATCTTTTTGTATTAAGCTACCAGTGCCTATACAATTTTGTTTAACAGTTTAAAAGCATTATATCATAGATTTTAAACCTGAACAACATTAAACAGTTTTACAGTCAAACATTACAGATGGAATCAAAAATGTCCTATACTTACACTGTTAAACATTTTAAATAAATATATTAATTAGATTCCATTTTACTTTCACTGTCACAGGTTTCCTTACTTCAGCACAGTTAACAAATATCTTAATGTTTTTGTATTAACACAATTATACCTATATATATATATAATATGTTTAAAGACAGTTTAAAAAAACTAAAATGGATGTATATATTTCCTTACAATAATTTTATATAATCATATAAACAGCAATTTTAGCTTTTTGTTATTGTCACAAATTAAAATGATTTTGTTTAATATCTATACCGGTAATATCATACATAATCAAATATTGCTTTGGCCACAATTTGTTTCAAGGTTTTGGGCTGCTTTGTTGTTTTTTAAATATATAAAACCTAGGGCAAGTATTGATGCATTCCAGAAGATAATATTAATCTTTGCACAACTGAAGCGTAATCTTAAGGTAAAAATTGTTTATTGACTTTTGCATTAAAGAAACAAATGTTGTTGACATTTATTAGAAAAGATATTGAAAATATTTTTAATTTATTATTGTTTTATCAAAGGTGACTTTTAAATTTGTTTATTAATTTGACAATAAATTTAAATTTCAATTAATTTTTAAAAATTACTTTGACAATAATAATAACAAAAATATTACTAATACTGCACCTACTACTGCTAATAACAACAACAACAAAAAATATAATGATAATGATGAAAAGAATAAGCAGAGTACTGCAAAGATATTTATAACCTTTTTTATTTTAGATTCAACAAATTTAATTGTATATTCCATAAATAAATGAGTGTTTTTCAGATTCAAATGATCTTGATTACAAATTTTAGAAGCGGCAGTTTCATGTGTTGTGTCACTTGTTTTAACAAAAATAATGTAAACATGTACATTAGCTAATTCATGAGTAATACAAAGCAGAAAATAAAATTTCACAAAGTTTTACTGTTTTTAGTTGTCACTTTGTTCAAATGTGCTCTTATGGAGATTGTTGAATGTTGAAAATGTGAATCTCAGGAATTTCCTAAAATGTTGAAAACGGGAACACCGAGGAGATCCTTGATTGTTAAAAACGTGAATATTAAGGATGGTCTTAACTGTTTACATTTTTTTTTAGATTAAACAGTTGTCTATGGTAAACAGTTAAAAATGTGAATATAAATGAAAGTCTCGATGTGAAAAATGTGAAAATTGAGGATAGTAGTAATTGTTTACAAATATGTAAACGTTTTAGTGAATAGCATCTGGTTTATCAAGAATACACATAACTTTGTGCTTTTCTTTCTTTGCAAAGGATCACACAGAAGATTCTTGCTGCTAATACAAAAGTGTAACCCATGTGGCAGCAGAGAATTTGCTGTCTGAATATCTCTGTACTTCTCGACCATAATTTACTCATCACGCGATATTATTGTAAATTTAAAAGAGTCGAGTGTCACAAGAGAAGACATTGTAACTGATCATATCAGCGAGTGTGTCTGCATCTTGTTAAAAGCTGAAATGAAAACAAGCAGGATGTCAGATAAGCAACATAACTTGACACTGGTTTTTCTGGTGCAGTTTTCGATCGTAGCTTCAGAAACACGCCACTAATATACATTATATACTATTAGGATTGTGCTTGTTGTTTTTGTTTTCGTGGAAGTTTTTTTTTTTTTTTTTTTTTTTTTTTTTTTTTTTTTTTTTTTTTTTCTTATTGTTGTTCTGGCTGCTATTATTATCATTTATTTATTTTTTTTTTTTTATTTTTATGCTTTTGGATCTTGTTGATTTTGCTGTCGCAGTCATGATGATAAAAGAACAACCAAAAATATTGAAGTCCGCACCCCTAAACATTTTTATTTATACAAATACATCATTACTATTTTATTAAATTTAATTTATATATTATTTTTGCATGACTTTTCTTCATCAAAGGTAAGTGAAGCCACTATATGTAATTTATGATTATTATTATTATTATTATTATGACTATTGTTGTTGTTGTTATAATAATATATACAGGGCTATAGCTTTCATTGTTATGAAATAAATATTATAGATTATATGCATGAACTATAATTAGTGCGCCCTTCCTCTGTTTTTTTTTTTTTTTTTTTTTTTTTTTTTTTTTTTTTTTTTACTTTTTTGATGGGTTCTCTGTGTGTGTGTGTGTGTGTGTGTGTGTGTGTGTTTTTTATTTTTTTTTTTTTTTTTTTTTTTATTATTATTATATATATATATATATATATATATATATTTTTTTTCCGACATCCTTGGGAAAACAGAGGAGCCATTGCTATAACCTAGAACACTCTAAACTCTAGAAGTGTGCACAGCTACTGGAGGGTCAGAGTAACTGTTTTTCTATTTTTCACAAGCAGATTTTTCGAAGTCACCGTGACCTTTTTTCTCTCGCCTTTCATTTCCTATAAATTACCAGTTTACGCGACTAGAACGTTGAAGAAAAAAAGCTGAATATAAACCTGGCAAAATGTTAAAACTGTGAATGAAATATTCTCGAGAAATCTGCTTATTAACAGGAAATAATTTTACAACGCGGGGGGAAAATAAAATAACCCATACATAATTATTCAAATTGCATGCTGTTTTTGTTTTTTCAGTGGTGGAGGTTGTGTGTGTGTGTGTGTGTGTGAGTGTCTGTGTTTTTAAAACAAACATGCCACGTTATCATCACGTTACGTAGAATTAAACACGTGAGAAAACAACGTCATCAATCAAACTGTCGCCCGTATGCTCATCACGCGCCCCATGATTAACATCATCACATGAATCTTTATAACTGCTGTCATAACACGAAATTAGCATTTTTCAAGTCAAACGAAAAACACTCCCCTGTAGTTTCGCTTTTCCATATCGAACTCTATATCGCGACGAAAGAAAACCCTGACGGGACCTGCGTAACCAACTGAACATTTCAGCAGGCAGTGTGTCGTGTTTCTGTACAAACGATCCCACCGAAATGACGCCAGACCCAGGCGTGTTGACACTGGGAATGGAATGGAATGCGTACGCTGAAAATGTCAAATGAAGCCACTAAATCATCTTCTGCAGCAGTGTGGGGCGGGATGAAGCGAAGGATGGTGAGGAAAATGTTTATGAGCCAAAAAAAAAAAAAAAAATAAAAAATAATAAATGAGACTGTTATTAATTATAAATATAATAAATAAATGATAATGTCGAAATGAGACCATTAGCTATACGTGTGTGAAGACAGAAACACTGATACCACCACCCTCCCCACCCCCCTCCCAAAATAAAGCCCAGTTATAAAAATTCGACAAAATGAAACTGATATTACAATTATTATATATCGTTAAGAAAATATTAACTGACAGTTTCAAAGTGAGGACAGTTACAAGAAGGAAGTTTAAAAAAATAAAAAAAAAAAATAAAAAAGGAGAGTAAACAAAAGAAAGAAAAATAGAAAGAAAAGTAAAGGAAAGAAGAAGAAGAAAGAAAGAAAGAAACGCTTGATATCGAAATAAATTGAAGATGAGATTAAGAAACATTAGTAGGGAGTGGTTTTGATCACATACATTTGGGTGAAGGTTTCAGTAACGATGATATAATAACGTTACATTTATCTATTTTTATTTATGGAAACCCAAAACATCATTGTTAAGCAGCTGATTTTTGGTCATTGTTGTTGCAATTCACACAACTCGAGTGACACACAAACGCGCGCGCGCACACAAACACACAAAACACACACACACACACACACACAGCCATTATTATTAATTTAATTTTTATTTCTTGATGTAGGTAAAACATTGGAAACCACATGTAATACACAGCCTTTAAATAATAATAATAATAATAATAATAATAATAATAATAATAATAATAATAATAAAGAAAAGTAATAATAATTAAAAAAGAAAACATAATAAAAAAAAGCAAAAATCAAAACAAAGAAATTAAATTCTAAAAAAAAAAAAAAAAGAAATAATAAAATAAAGAGAAAAAAATAAAAGTAAGAAAAAAGAGAAACAAGCGAAATAAAAAGATTTTAAAAAGATAAATAAAACGACTTTGTGGCTTCAAAGAAGACAAAAAAATAATACTGTCTGGTTCTTCTTTTCTTTTTATACTCTTGGTCTTTTGCATCATAGACCAATACGGAATAGAAATACGGAACAACGTGTATTTTACGTTTAATTCTCTAACTTCATTGCTAACAGCTTCCTCACATTTAACCGGTGACTCATAATCAATACAAAGTGGTTTTTAATAAGCAAGAACTGCAGTGGAAGGAAACTACACCAACCAATCAGAACACGTTTTTTAATCGGCTGTTTCTTTAGTTTCCGGATTTTACTTCGACACGGAAGATATTTCATAGATGTCATTCATCAACGATATTAAACATTACTAGCCAGGTTACGACGTACTTAATTCAGTACAGCTCATACGTGCGTTTATTTTCTATCTGCGCTATGTATAATGCGTATGAGTGTGTGCGTCTGCGTGTGCGTCAGTATGTATGTATGTATGTATGTGGATAAACACACGTGTCCAGGAAATCAAATGTTTTGATTATCAGTACACATTCTCGCCAGTTCTCCATACGCAGACTTCTGAACTCAAAAAATCAAATCCTTCGATAGCTTAATGCAAATCCGCAAACGTTTACGATCTGCAGGTGCTTTTTCCCTCAGCGTTATCTATACCTATGTATCTTAATATGTGAAAAGTCGAAGAGTTCGAAACATCTGGGTGTAATGGACCCAGAGGGAGGGAGGGAGGGAGGGATGGAGAGAGAGAGAGAGAGAGAGAGAGAGAGAGAGAGAGAGAGAGAGAGAGAGAGAGAGAGAGAGAGAGAGAGAGATACATAAAGAAATACAGAAAGATATACAGAGAGATAGAGAGAGAGATACATAAAGAAATACAGAAAGAGATACAGAGAGAGAGAGAGAGAGAGAGAAATACAGAAAGAGAGAGAGAGAGAGAGAGAGAGAGAGAGAGACTTTTAGTTTTTACTTCCTAAGCCGAGTTAGACTACACTCTGATTATCTAAGATAAAGAATATACATCAGAACCACCCCCTCATCCGCTACTTCCACAAGACAGTCCATCTTTTTTCACATCCTGTATCTGCGTCCGGAATTTAATTATAGCAGTCTACTAATCTAACATCGCCAGCTTGATTCAACACACTCCTCTTCATGACTAACCCCGAAATTTTTGTTCTAAAGATAACTTTAGGAAAACCACATTGTCAGAGATTTCGTAGTTTCGTGAAATTACTAAATGTATTTTATTGGGAATTCTTCCTCGTTAGAAACGGTATAAAAAGGAACTATGCGTTCAGACAAGTGGTAAAAGATCAGAATTAATTTTCAAAGCAGCTCTTGTGTATACACGACGTAGGTGAGTATTTCAGTATTAATTTGTATTTAACTGTAAACTTAAAGAGTCGAGTTGTAATGCAAAAAAAAAAAAAAAAAAAAAAAAAAAAAAGAAAGAAAAGAAACAAAGAAAGTCTCTCTCTCTCTCATTTTAATATCGACACGCAAGTGTCCTTTTTCAATTCTGTTTCACAATTTCTCCAGTTAAGGAATTTTCACGTATTGTTTATTTTAATTTACTTTTTTTTTTTTTTTATTTTTTTTTTTATTTTACTTTACTTTATTGTATTTTGTTTTATTTTACTTTATTTTATTGTGTTTTGATTTATTTAATTATTTTATTTATTACTTTAACATTTTCTCCCAAATGATATAATTTGAAGACATGGGGCAACTGCCAGAGTTATCTGTACCTTCAGTAAGTCCCGATTTACACTTCAACAAACCTCTTCGTTATTCAGCGAACAACTAACAATGCAAGTACAACAGTTGGAGAAAACGCTTATTATCCTTGAAGCTATTTTAAGATGTCGTATAATATTGCTCTGCACTATGATCCAAATTTCCTGTTATCTAGTTTTATCTTTACCGTCGAAGCGGGACGTTTTTTCTTCTTCTTTTTCAATTTTTTTTTTTTTTTTTTTTTTTTTTTTTTTTTTGTTGTTTTTGTTTTTTTGGCCTCTTATTTCAACATTTATTTATTTTATTTCTCTTCTGCAGTGTTCTAACAGACTTTTGCGATGAATCCCGGTGATTGCCTTATTACGTTGGCGCTGATGATGATGTGGAAAGAGTTGCCAGTTTCAGGAATTGGCTCGCCGTTCAAGGAATCGGGGAGCGCGTACTACTATACATTCTGGAGAGCAGTTAACAACCGCTTAATGCCGAAAACCGTCCAGATAACTGAATCAGTGAAACATGTCTTACTAGATTACGTATGTATTATATTATTACTGTTTTCTTTTTAAGTGATTTTTTTTTTTTTATATATATATATTGAGATTGTCATGAATTAAGATTTAAAGCGTTGCTGTAGTGTAATGTCAGATGAATTTGCGAGAAATCGTATGCGCGGTTAGGTGTGGTTATTATAATATTCGACTATTTTATGTTTCGTGGATTAGATTTCAAAACTGTTATTATATGATGCAAATATATTAAAATTTATTTATTTATTCACTTACTTACTTACTTACTTTCTTAAAGTAATTATCTGTAAGGTTTCTGTGAATTTTTTTTTTTTTTTTTATGTTATAGTTCACTGGTTTGATACATTTTACTGTGACACAAAATAATCGTATTAGATTTTTGTAATAATAATAATAATAATAATAATAATAATAATAATAATAATAATATTATTATTATTATTATTATTATTATTATTATTATTATTATTATTATTATTATTATTATTACAAAAATTACGAACGCGCACGTGCTTGTGGCATGAAAAAAAAAAGGTGATACTGTTGCTGTTGTTTGTGTTATTGGTTTTTTTTTTATTGTTGTTGTGGGTTTTTTCCCCTTCACCTATGTAAATTAAGATCATCATTGTTTACACATTCTTACTTGAATTAATAAATTTAAAAAAAAAAATACAATAACAACAACAAGAAAAAAAAAGAAAAAAAGAAAAGAAACTGCTAAAGTTTCAGAAATACGGTTTTCATTACGGAAAAGTATTGCAGAAAAAAAAAAAAATTCTTCTTAATGTTTCGTAACAGAACTGTAAATAGTTTTAACATGATTACCATTGCGTCTTCTTGTTATTTATGTAAGATTTTATGATGATGATGATGATGATGTTGATGATAATAATAATAATAATAATAATAATAAGGATGAGAAGAAGACGACATCAAAACAACAACAATAATAATAAACATAATTATCATCATTATGTAAAGATAATGAATCCATGAACTGCAGGTGTTAAACATTGCTAAACATCGTTACTTCATACCCGCTGTGTCAAATTGCGCTAATTTCGCTCGTTATTTTTACAGTGTTTTCAGCAACAGTTTTCCAACATGTCGTGTTTTGAAGCTGCCAGAGAAGAATACGATAACATGAAAGTTCCGCCGTTTCCTAGCAACAAGACACTGCAGAAAGAATTATGCTCATCACAGAGACCTTTTATAAAGGTTGGTGTTTTAATGCATCTATCTTATCGGACTCGGAGCTTCTGATTGCTTACTCGAACCGTTGCCATGCATGACATCCAGTGATGATACTGCTAAGTTAGTCGTCGTTTTCTACTTCGGTATAAATGGGGATACTGCAGGGTCAGTCCTTCACAACAGCAGCATAGCACAACGCCCCGTAACCCACGGAAGTTTTTCTTTCATTCAACAGCTGTTCTTGTTATTTTTTTATTTTTTGTTGTTGTTGGGTGTTTTTTTGTAGTAAATTTGCGGTTCTTTCTGGTAGTTGATGCATATATAAAGGAAAGTGGACAGTCTATTGTTTTGATTCTCTCCTTTCTTATCAGTCGAATTAAATAAATAAATAAATAAATAAATAAATAATAACTGTAATAATAATAATAAAAAAAAAAAAAAAAAAATTACATATGTTCATATTTTTCGAATGAAGAGACAGGTTAACGTAACCACATCATGTTTTCCAAACTAAAAGCTTTTCCCTGACATTTGTATTATAATTATTTTTATGTTCTTATTTTTTATTTATTTTTTTACGTAAAGAACTGAATTCTTCAAAAGAAACATCTGGAATGTTTGGTATTTAAAGTGAAACTAAACCCTCTTCGTGTTTATGTACTTAAAGAAACTCCCAGCGATAGAGAGGGGGGAGATACTGCTTAACACAATTTTAAAATCTGTAACAGTATAATTCGATTCTGAAATGTATATATGATTATTCCCCAAGAGCTGTTTTAAAGAATAACTTATTATTATTATTATTATTATTATTATTATTATTATTATTATTATTGTTGTTGTTGTTATAATTATCATCATTATCATCATCATAATTGTAATTATAATTTTTAAATTACTATTTTATTGCTCACTTTGTCAACAACAGTAATACTATCATAAAAGAAAAATTAACTTGCAACTACAGTAACAAAAAAATAATAATAATAATAATAATAATAATATTAATAATAATAATATTATTATTATTATTATTATTATTAATTTAAAAAAAAAAAAAAATAAATGCATCCAAAAAGCTATTATTGATATGTGTTTTTAATTAATTTAATTCTTTGTCATCAAACTATATCGACCTATCGACCATATGAACAGCGAACTGGTAAAATGCAAAAACTCATAGGATTGATTATTCGTAGCGAAATATTTTGTTTAAAAGATTATTATTTTTAGGTCGAGGCTCTATACATACTGTAATTTTAATGTTATTATTTAAAGACAAATCTGTTTCTTTCAGAGCCTTCTGAAGGAGACAACCATTGAACTCGGTGGCTTCGTCCGACAACTCGATAACGACTACAGTAAACACTGTAAGGAGAGTAAAGTTAAACTGCACGAATCGATTTGTACAGGCATGGCGCTGGTATCGGCGAACTTGAAAGCACTCGCTTCAGATTTAAGAATCCAGGTAAAACGCATTTCCACTCTTATAACGAATGCACTCTCACAATCTCACATATATTATACACGCACTAACGCATTAGACACAGCAGACAAAATGAGACAAATAAAAGTAGTGATCCATGGAGAAATACGAAAACACTAAGGAATGTAAATGGGTTTTATAATAATTCTGCGTTGTATCTACAGTTTTCTGAAAAATATAGTTAATCAGGTCCACGCGTACGGATTTTATTATGCTGAAGTAAATGTTAAAAGATTTTATATTCTTTTAAAATTATTATTGTTGTTGCTATGACGTAAGACACTTGTAAATTAATAAGAAAAAAAAAAAAAGTATATATATATATAAAATTAATTTTAAAACAATTCCATCATAAGAACATTATATGCATATAATTAGACAGCAATTTCTTTTATTTTTTTCCCCCGTTTTTCACTTTTGATTGATTGATTTATTTATTTATTTATTTATTTATTTCAGATTCAAAGTTACTTCGGTGCCTCTTTCGGAAAGTCTCCGAGGAAATCAGTTTTGGAGAAATCGCTGTTGAGATACCGGAGACCGAGAATAAAACGTACGTTCGGGCTGTTGTACGGGCTGCTTTCTCAGCTTCATGAAACTCACAGCGCTCTGCAGTTTTCCTTGCAGTTCTCAAAGCCAGAACATTCGTGATGTTTCTCGAAATAAAAGAAACCAGTGAGGCACAGTCTGTGATATTGCTTCTCGTGCTTTTATTACTTCTGAATGGGGGCGAAGATCAGCTAGGATCGTTTGATGTATCTGGTTAATATTAAAGATGAGAAATGGATTGGCGCTTTTCTTGTAAAACAATCGAACATCTTAGTCGTGTGTTACCGAAAAACCAGAAACGGATCGGCGCTTGCGTACAAAAATCGAACGGCTTTTGCTTGTACGACACTGAAAACCAGAAATGGATTGACGTTTATTTCAAACGGTCGAACGAACTGGATGCTTGTGTGGATGCACAGTGGATTGATATTATATGTAACAAGCAAAAAGCTACTTTGTATGAAATGGAAAAACAGAAACGATTGACCAAGAAAAGATGTGCGGTTTTAATTGTTTGAATTTATATTTATTAAGGGAACCAGAGGAAGAAGATGTCGATTTATTTTGTTACTGCTGGAAGAATATGGAACGATTGTACATCATTATTTGCGATTTATTTTGTTACAAATTATGAGATAAAATGTAAATTCATTTTCCATTAATCATAAATCAACTTGACTATTATTCAGTACGAGAATGGGTGTACATTTAAATATTTGGGAAGCAACAGTTTCTTGTATTTTCAGATATATTCATTTTACAGGCTGCTTCATTCGTTTACATTTTCTTGTTTTTTTTTTTTTTTTTTTTTTTTTTGGGGGGCGTTGTTTGTTAAATGGCATAGTTTTTCATAATAGCAACTCAAAATAAGTGAAATCATTTTCATATAAAACAAATTCAATCATGTTCATTAAAAATTAAATCATATTTATATCTTTCTTTTGGACAAAAATATTATCAATCGCGATGTAAATATTATAAATACATATAGAATAAAAAGACTCACGGCTTCATTAATAATATAAAACATTTAACGAGAGAGAGAGAGAGAGAGAGAGAGAGAGAGAGAGAGAGAGAGAGAGAGAGAGAGAGAGAGAGATTGAGAATTGAAATTGGGACAAAGTTTTGTTAACCGCTTCAAAAGAAATTTAAAAAACAGTCAAAAGCTTTCAGAGGTGTATCGGGGGAACTGTCAAATATAAGCACATTTTTAAAATTATTATGTTAATATGATAACAAATTATCCCAGTAACAAACACAGTACGTTGGGAAAAACAACAGCAGAAATAATAATAATAATACCAACAATTAATGTTTATTTACTCTTTCACGTCATTTGTATAATTTTTGGCAACTATCATTTTCTGTATATTTTTGATAATAAATGCTTTTTTTTTATTATTTAAAATATCTGCGCTTTTTGTTTTTTGTTTTTATTTTTCAAAACCGCTGTAGTTTCTGAATTCGAAGTACTAGCTGTATTGTCATTCCTGCATATTCCCAGTAATATGTTAGTGTACAAAGGCCGATATTATGATAATATCATAATAGTATTAAATAAATTAATTAATTAATAAACAAACAAACAAATTTTCACATGTCTAGTTATTTTTAAATATATCAGCCTGCATGCAAAAATTCAAGATTAGGACGAGGCTGTCACCGAAAATCTACTAGACAGTTCAGCGATTATCAGTTCGTTACAACTTTTGGTCTAAAAACCACATGTGACGTTTTTTTATCCCTCGGTTTGTGGAGTATACCTTCACTGTGTTTATTACTGATTCCAGAATCGATTAAAAGGCAAACACATCCTTCATGAAACCAAGAAGGTAGATCTGTACAAAACCCTCACAAAACTGAGCTGCATAAATATGGCGGTTAAGACAGTTTGAGAATCACTGGTAAGTGTCAATTTTAAAATACAATGATTATATATATTATTTCTGTCAGTAGATTCATAAGCAAATAATAATAATAATAATAATAATAATAATAATTTTTTTTTTTTTAAATTAAAAATTAATATTTATTATTTTTATTAATTTACTTGGATTTGTCTGGGAGAAGTGGTACAGCCTGAGAACCCTTTATTCGAAATTCTTGGGACCGCAGGTTTTTCGGATTTTTAAATAAATTATGAGCAGATACCCTGAAAATAAGATCTAAGTCTGAATACGAATGCCTTTAAATTAATATTTCATATACAGCTTATACCAAAAATTAAATAATTTTGTGCATAAAATAAAGTTAGTGTTTGAAAAACAGTCCGTAAACATTTCACTATTCCTGCTGTTCGGAAAAAGTTTCGGATTTCGGAGCTTTTCGGATAAGGGATCCTCAGCCTTTATTAATTTTTTAAAGAACATCTTTAATCCAAGGGACGTTACTCTGTTTTAAAACTGAAATAGGAACTTGAGAAATGTTTACCTTTTCGCTTAGAAGTGCAGTACAATTTGTTGATCACTTATTTTTTATTCACTTGTATGATTGTTACTGTAAATAATGCCGAGACCAAAAGCAGTCTCGTCATTAAAACATTCGTGTTTGGTAAACATAGCACGAAATATGGATAAGGTATGGTGCTCAGATTTTGAAAGAGATTTTGGCAAAGTTCCTCGACTGTTATACGTTTTAGGTCCTTTCGAAAACTTCAGTGAGTATTAAAAATTATGATAGCATTACGAGTGACATAAATGTACAGCTTGAACAATGTTGAAAGTGTTTAAACATTAATATATTTATCGCAGATATCGTTGTGTTTATAATATTATTCATTTTTACTCCCCTCCCCGAAATACTAACATCGATATGATCAGGCTTAACTTAAAGCCTTAAACAACATTCTCATAATTCTTTCCAAACCGTATCAAGCTTACGTTGTTGTGATTAATTATCATCGATATTTTAAGCTAATTTACATTACTGTTATTAAGTAATTTATTTATTTATTAAACAAAAACTAAAACTGCAAACATTTTTTTTTTTTTTTAAACAGATGGGTTTTACACATAAATACTTTAGCAGTAATCTTATATTATAAAAGAAAAAAGTGCATGGATAAATGAATAATTTATCATAAATTATGACAGAATCAGACAGATGTTAAATAATTTGTAAAACTGAATTCAGTGTCACTAATGCCTATGGCTGAATAGCTAATATTCTGACTTTTTAATATATATTACTAGTTTATGTTGTTGTCATTGCCTTTGCCTTGTAGCTGGTGAAATGATCCAGGAACTTATCAATGTCTTGGTAGAAGAGCATAAACTTCGTCGACAACATTTTCAGCTGTTGCTCACCAGTCGTGTAGAACAACTTGATCTTAGCCACTGTCCAAATTTTGCCAATGTTCCACATCTTATTGGAGTCAGATGCTGGGTATGACGTTTGAGTCAGTGTTGTTTGCATGAATTAAGTAATCTCAAGAAACATTTGTCCGATTAGAAAAGGGATACATTTAGATTTAGAATTTGCGAATGCCAGCTTATTTTTAGTTTCCTTATTTAATTGTCTGTTACATTAAAAAGGCCCTAACTTCATGAAATACCCACTATCATAAAATTTATTACAGGTATTTTAAGGAATATTTAGTTATTTTAGAAGAAAAATAACAGAAGAATGTTAAGAGTATTAACAGAGGCATTATTTGATAAATATAATTTCTGATTAAATTATTTTCCCCAAAGAATATGTTGTTATTATATGACAGTGACATTAAATTTATGTTTTGAATAAAATGTTCTTTTTCAGAAACTAACCTCACTTAATCTTTCAAACTGTTCATGGATAAATTCAACGTACATATGCAGCATAGTTGAAAATCTTCCACTTTTGAAGATTCTTTTATTACGAAACAGCAAAATCAATGACAGTGTTTTTGATGCCATCAATCAATATTGTCATAATCTGAATTTTTTGGATGTTTTTGCATGTCCTGTTACAGATGCTGGGGCCATATCTTTATGCAATAAAACCCCAAACAGTTCACATCTGCGTAATAATCTCAGAAAACTTGATATTAGTGCCACAAAAATTGGAAATGTTGGTGCCGTTGAAATTATTAAAACATTCCCAAACTTGATTTTCTTGGGGTATGCTGACATTATTGAAGTAGTTTCTATTGCTTCTGGAGAAGGGGGCTGTACAAGCAAGGAAGATGAACATGAATTGAGCTGCCAGATATTCCAGCTTAGAATGGTGACGGCAACTGGTCTCAAATGCAAAGATGTTACTCCTCAGAGTGTAAGTACAGCTTGTCGAGTATGTCCTTTCATCACAGAGGTCATCTTCTATCAAGGTGCAAAAAACGACAGTTTACAAAATTTAAGATGCCTAAAACATTTAAAGTCATTAGAAATAACCAGTGACCAGCCTGATGATGTGACATTTTTTGACGGACTTGTTCCACTTTTGAAAGAGATTGGCCAATCTCTGACTTCACTGGGAGTTTTTGATGTAAAAGATCTCGACTTAGGCAAACTGGGTGTTTTGTGTCCATTACTGGAAAGTTTGAAATGTGTCATGGCTGCTTTCAATTCTGTTGCATTTTATGAATCGTACTTGTGTAGTCAAGAAAGCAAGATGATTTACAGCCATTTAGCTAAGCTGATGATAATCATTGGTAATGATGGCACCAACTTCAGTGCAAAGAACTTTGAATGTTTGCTGTTGAATGCTGAACAGCTGGCTTTAATCCACTTGGTAAATGTGCAGTGTATGACAAGTGAACTCATGTTTCACATTATAGAGAAACATGGCTGGAAAAACCTTCTGAAAGTTTACATGGAATCATGTGATCAAATAACAATCTCAGGAATCCATGGATTGTTGATTTGTAATAATCCATTAGATTTACTTATTCTGAAGCACTGTAGACAAATAAATAAACACAATTTTGAACTCTTTACTTCTTTTGCCCAGCAGCAGAATTATAATCTAACCATAGAATGGGCATAGTATTGTAATGAAGAATAAAATTTAAGGAATAAAATCTCTGCTTTCTAACATTGTACAGTTTTTATATTTTAAAATCAATAAATTTAAAAAAAAAAGAAAATTACAAAAATTCATTTAATATATATGTATTTTTCATCTTTTTTTGTTTTTCTGTTTTATGAAAGCTTTAAGTCATTATCAGTGGAACTTGTATGATCATATTTCATTATAAGATGTTTTAAAATTTAAAAAAACAACAAGATTACAACAACCGAAAACCCCCAAAACATTGTAGGTATTAATAAAGTAAAAGATAGAAAATTTATTAAAATAACTATAAAGATTAATATAGTAAATAACATTTGATAATGTTTGCAAAATACTTTTAATGATAAATAGTAATTTTCAAAACAATTAAAAAGTTTTAATGTTTTTTATTTGAACAAAAGCACAATTGATTCTCTGGATATTTATTTGTGACTTCAAAATCCCTGAAAAATAAAAATCCATTGAACAATTATATTATTGGCAATATCCAAACAAAACAACAACAACAAAATAAATCAATAAATTATTTTAAATACTATTGCTGATCATTAACAATATTAACATTGTCTGATTAACTCAGTGACTACTAACACTAATATTAACATTGTCTGATTAACTCTGTGACTACTAACACTAATATTAACATTGTATAATTAACTCTGTGACTACTAACACTAATATTAACATTGTCTGATTAACTCTGTGACTACAAACACTAATATTAACATTGTCTGATTAACTCAGTGACTACTAACACTAATATTAACATTGTATAATTAACTCTGTGACTACTAACACTAATATTAACATTGTCTGATTAACTCTGTGACTACAAACACTAATATTAACAGTCTAATTAACTCTGTGACTACTAACACTAATATTAACATTGTATAATTAACTCAGTGACTACTAACACTAATATTAACATTGTATAATTAACTCTGTCATCACTAATGTTAACACAAGTAAGCATCCAGTGACATTATCACTGCTTATATACACCAGTTCCTTTTGAGACTGTCTGAATAAATTGTGGATTACTTGTGTTAAAAATAAAATTGCATTATAAATAAATCAATATCTAATAAACATTTTACACAGTTTTATATTATTTTGACAGTAAACAGAATTTGGTGTGGCAGTGGCAGATTTAAAATAATTAATATTTACTACTTGAAATCCATTATATATTTATATTACTCACCAATAGATGTTATATATGTAAATTACATCCTTTGTATTTTGTGTATGGGGTGTTTAAAGATAAATGTTAAAAAGTATATATAAACAAATTAAATTAAAATTTAAAAAAACTACAAATCTGTTTTTAAGTATTAGAAAATAATGATAAACAAATGAACACTTTACATTTTGACTGTAGCTAAACTACAACTCACATCATTTTGTTACATATCTGCAGTTGTAGTCCAGGACACAGGTTTTCTTGCTAATATCAAATCTGTAACCACTTGAACACCTGAAGTAGTACGACATGGACTGGCGACAGTAGTAGTATTCATAACAGCTGCTGTTTGGTATAGTGAACTTGTAGCCATCTGGTTTTGTTTTACATGGATTTGCTGAAAGTTGAACAAAAAATAGATTTAGTTTAGAAATCATTGTTACTGATATAAATATATGCATATGCATCAGTGGCTAAGATATAATTCAAACCTTATAATTCATCCTCATCCTCTTGCACCAGTCAAATATTAGCACATTTCAGCAGTTTTAGAAAATGTGGATCAGTTTACTGAATCGAGAATGAATAAATTATTTGGTGATTCAATCAACTGGTTCTGAACCATTTATCTGGGGAAACAAGATGTAGTCTGACTTCTGGATTTTTTTAATTTCTGAATACAGGCTAAATCCTTATTTAAAATACAAAATAAACAGTTCAAAAATAAAGATTGAAACTATTTATCAGATAAAAATTACTACATTTCTAAAGCAGGGTTTGTTGGATCTTTATTAAATCAGTAAAAATTCTTTAATTTTCTGAAAAGAATATTCTTTTTAAAAGCAAGTTGCACTTCCACTAATCTTTTAAACATGATAATAAAATGAGAGCAATGTGATACAAATAACTTATTGTTATAGCATCTCTAAACATTCTCACTTGAATGGAGTCACGTAACTAAAACAAAACTGTCTTAATTCAAAAGTAGCCAGTTTCAAGAATAGATCAAACTAATCTTCTAGTCTGCTACTAACCAGCTAATTTTTTGCTGAACTATTCTAATGGATACACTTTTTCACTTGCTCCATCTAGAGTGCTCATGAACAATTTACTAAATTATTTATTTGCTAATTCTGTCAGTGAGGAAAGAAGCTTACATTGTATCACCAAGTTTTATGATGAATGTTATGACATTTAAATTAATATTTTAATTATATACAAATTAGATTTCATTAGGTTTATTGCAGAATGTATGACCTGCTGTAGAGATTGATATTTAACTTGTCAAACTGAATGTTAATGGAAGATATTTTGTTTGAAACAGATACTGTTATTAAACATAAAATTAAATTTTAATCTCATATTTATTACTTTTAGTGTTATTTAATTTCTTTAAGAGACATCAAAAGATTCCAAACTTCAGATTTTGTACAGTTTTATTTTAATTTCTATCAACATTCAATATGATGAATTATAAAAAAGCAGTTTTAGATAACATATTTATAGTAATTTATTTTTATACCAGACAGGTTATTACATTATTTATGAATTCTGGGACTCGCAGTTATTTGTTTGAATACATTCACTACGAAGAACAACTTTAAAGTTCAAACTCATTTGGGACCACTTTCTATTTTAATTAAATTTAAAGTATGCAGTTCGTTTGTTTATAGAACTAACATCAAGGACAATACGAAATATTTTGCAATTGATGGTATGCCTACATGAATAAATAAATGCACATTCATAAGACGAAAACAACATTATTACATTTTTAAGGTGTCAATGTTTGCATCACTTTGGAGACTTCAAACAATTAAATATCCATATGATACTTTCTGTGTTTAGCAAAACAAATTTTTTTTTTCTTCAAAATATTTAATTTTATCATTTTTTTTTTTTTTTTTTTTTTTTTTTTTTAAATAAATAAATAAATCATAAAATAGCCTGTTAATATATGGATATGGAACTGCACCTATTAATGAAAAAAATAAACCTCATTAATAAGACTACATTCACATCTTAATCTGAAAGGACCACAGTAAGTAAATAACACTCTATTAACTATTTAATTGTATTTTAACTTATGTCATTAAAACTGGCATTTAAATGCTTTTGCATAGTAACCAAAAAGAAGAAGAAATTGACTTTTACAAATGTACAAAACTGCTCTAATTATGTATGTTCATAATGGTGGTAACTCTATTTATATCGGTGAACACCTCTCACATAAGGGCGGTAACTACTTACATCGGTGAACACCTCACATAAGGGCGGTAACTCTATTTATATCGGTGAACACCTCTAACATAAGGGCTGTAGCTCAAAATATATCGGTGAACACCTCTCACATAAGGGCTGTAACTCTATTTATATCGGTGAACACATCTCACATAAGGGCTGTAACTCTAAATATATCGATGAACACCTCTCACATGAGGGCTGTAACTCTGTGTAAATCGGGGAACACATCTCACATAAGGGCTGTAACTCTAAATATATCGATGAACACATCTCACATAAGGGATGTAACTCTAAATATATCGGTGAACACCTCTCACATAAGGGCTGTAACTCTAAATATATCGGTGAACACATCTCACATAAGGGCTGTAACTCTAAATATATCGGTGAACACCTCTCACATAAGGGCTGTAACTCTAAATATATCAGTGAAAACCTCTCACATAAGGGCTGCAACTCTAAATATATCAGTGAAAATCTCTCAGAGAAAGGCGGTAGCATAAACAAATAAATAATGGTACTAATACGAAAGGAAAACAGGACTAAAAACATGAGCAGTTTTTAAGCAACATGACTATTGAAAACAAAATATTTAAGACCTTTTTATCAAACTAAGTTTGAAGTGAATGAAGACTTGTAAGGGAGACTTGTCAGGTAGTTAATATATGGATATGGAAGTGCAAAAATTAATGAAAAAATAAACCAGTAATAAGACTACTTTCACATCTTAATCAGAAACCACCAGAGTAAGTAAATGAACTATTAACTATTTAATTGTATTTTACATTATGTCACTAAAACTGGCATTTAAATGCTTCTGCATAGTAAAGAAAAAGAAGTAGAAAGTCACTTTTACACATGTAGAAAATTGCTCTAATTATGTATGTCTTGTGTTGTTTCTGCGCAATAACTGCACACACAAGGGCGGTAACTCAAAATATATCGGTGAACACCTCTCACATAAGGGCTGTAACTCTATTTATATCGGTGAACACCTCTCACATAAGGGCTGTAACTCTAAATATATCGGTGAACACCTCTCACATAAGGGCTGTAACTCTATTTATATCGGTGAACACATCTCACATAAGGGCTGTAACTCTATTTATATCGGTGAACACATCTCACATAAGGGCTGTAACTCTAAATATATCGGTGAACACCTCTCACAAAAGGGCTGTAACTCTAAATTTATAAGGGATATAACTCTAAATATATCGATGAACACATCTCACATAAGGGCTGTAACTCTAAATATATCGGTGAACACCTCTCACATAAGGGCTGTAACTCTATTTATATCGGTGAACACATCTCACATAAGGGCTGTAACTCTAAATATATCGGTGAACACCTCTCACATAAGGGCTGTAACTCTATTTATATCGGTGAAAACCTCTCACATAAGGGCTGTAACTCTAAATATATCAGTGAACATCTCTCAGAGAAAGGGGGCAGCATAAACAAATAAATAATGGTACTAATACGAAAGGAAAACAGGACGAAAAATATCAGCAGTTTTCAAGCAACATGACTGTTCTAAACAAAATATTTAAGGACTTTTTATTCAACGAAATTTGAAGAGACTGAAGACTTGTGAGGGAGACTTGTCAGGTAGTTAATATATGGATATGGAAGTGGAAGTATTAATGAAAAAATAAACTCAGTAATAGGACTACTTTCACATGTTAATCAGAAACAACCAGAGTAAGTAAATTAACTATTAACTATTTAATTGTATTTTACATTATGTCATTAAAACTCGCATTTAAATGGTTTTGCGTACTAAACAAGAATAAGTAGGAAGTCACTTTTACACATGTACAAATCTGCTCTAATTATGAATGTCTTGTGTTGTTTCTGCGCAATAATTGCTCACACAAGGGAGGTAGCTCAAAATGTATCGGGGAACACCTCTCACAAAGGGCTGTAACTCTATTTATATCGGTGAACACCTCTCACATAAGGGCTGTAACTCTAAATATATATATCATGAACACTATTTATATCGGTGAACACATCTCACATAAGGGCATATGTAACATCTCAAAATAACTCTAAATATATCAGAGAAAATCTCTCAGAGAAAGGCGTTAGCATGAACAAATAAATAATGGTACAAATAAGAAAGGAAAACAGGACTAAAAACATCAGCAGTTTTCAAGCAACATGACTATTCAAAACAAAATATTTAAGGACTTTTTATTCAACGAAATTTGAAGAGACTGAAGACCTGTGAGGGAGACTTGTCAGGTAGTTAATATATGGATATGGAAGTGGAAGTATTAATGAAAAAATAAACTCAGTAATAAGACTACTTTCACATGTTAATCAGAAACCACCAGAGTAAGTAAATTACCTATTAACTATTTAATTGTATTTTAGATTATGTCATTAAAATTGGCATTTAAATGCTTTTGCATAGTAAACAAAAAGAAGAAGAAAGTCACTTTTACACATGTAAAATCTGCTCTAATTATGTATGTCTTGTGTTGTTTCTGCGCAATAATTGCACACACAAGGGCGGTAGCTCAAAATCTATCGGTGAACACCTCTAACAAAAGGGCTGTAACTCTATTTATATCGGTGAACACATCTCACATAAGGGCTGTAACTCTAAATATATCGATGAACACCTCTCACATCAGGGCTGTAACTCTGTTTAAATCGGTGAACACATCTCACATAAGGGCTGTAACTCTAAATATATCGGTGAACACATCTCACATAAGGGCTGTAACTCTAAATATATCGGTGAACACCTCTCACATAAGGGCTGTAACTCTAAATATATCGGTGAACACCTCTCACATAAGGGCTGTAACTCTATTTATATCGGTGAACACATCTCACATAAGGGCTGTAACTCTAAATATATTGGTGAACACCTCTCACATAAGGGCTGTAACTCTATTTATATCGGTGAACACATCTCACATAAGGGCTGTAACTCTATTTATATCGGTGAACACCTCTCACATAAGGGCTGTAACTCTAAATATATCAGTGAACATCTCTCAGAGAAAGGGGGTAGCATAAACAAATAAATAATGGTACTAATAGGAAAGGAAAACAGGACGAATTATATCAGCAGTTTTCAAGCAACATGACTGTTCAAAACAAAATATTTAATGACTTTTTATTTAACCAAATTTGAAGCGACTGAAGACTTGTGAGGGAGACTTGTCAAGTAGTTAATATATGGATATGGAAGTGCAAAAATTAATGAATAAATAAACCTCAGTAGTAAGATTACTTTCACATGTTAATCAGAAACCACCAGAGTAAGTAAATGAACTATTAACTATTTAATTGTATTTTACATTATGTCATTAAAACTGGCATTTAAATGCTTTTGCATAGTAAAGAAAAAGAAGTAGAAAGTCACTTTTACACATGTACAAATCTGCTCTAATTATGTATCTCTTGTTCTGCTTCTGCACAATAATTGCTCACAGAAGGGGATAGCTGAAAAGATATCGGTGAACTCATCTCACATAAGGGCTGTAACTCTATTTATATTGGTGAACACATCTCACATAAGGGCTGTAACTCTAAATATATCGGTGAACACGTCTCACATAAGGGCTGTAACTCTATTTATATCGGTGAACACATCTCACATAAGGGCTGTAACTCTAAATATATCGGTGAACACCTCTCACATAAGGGCTGTAACTCTATTTATATCGGTGAACACATCTCACATAAGGGCTGTAACTCTATTTATATCGGTGAACACCTCTCACATAAGGGCTGTAACTCTAAATATATCAGTGAACATCTCTCAGAGAAAGGGGGTAGCATAAACAAATAAATAATGGTACTAATACGAAAGGAAAACAGGACGAATTATATCAGCAGTTTTCAAGCAACATGACTGTTCAAAACAAAATATTTAATGACTTTTTATTTAACCAAATTTGAAGCGACTGAAGACTTGTGAGGGAGACTTGTCAAGTAGTTAATATACGGATATGGAAGTGCAAAAATTAATGAATAAATAAACCTCAGTAGTAAGACTACTTTCACATGTTAATCAGAAACCACCAGAGTAAGTAAATGAACTATTAACTATTTAATTGTATTTTACATTATGTCATTAAAACTGGCATTTAAATGCTTTTACATAGTAAAGAAAAAGAAGTAGAAAGTCACTTTTACACATGTACAAATCTGCTCTAATTATGTATCTCTTGTTGTGCTTCTGCGCAATAATTGCTCACAGAAGGGGATAGCTGAAAAGATATCGGTGAACACATCTCACATAAGGGCTGTAACTCTATTTATATCGGTGAACACATCTCACATAAGGGCTGTAACTCTAAATATATCGGTGAACACCTCTCACATAAGGGCTGTAACTCTATTTATATCGGTGAACACATCTCACATAAGGGCTGTAACTCTAAATATATCAGTGAACATCTCTCAGAGAAAGGGGGTTACATAAACAAGTAAATAACTGGTACTAAAACGATAGGAAAACAGGACGAAAAATATCAGCAGTTTTCAAGCAACATGACTGTTCAAACCAAAATATTTAATGACTTTTTATTTAACCAAATTTGAAGGGACTGAAGACTTGTGAGGGAGACTTGTCAAGTATTTAATATATGGATATTGAAGTGTAAAAATTAACGAATAAATAAACCTCAGTAATAAGACTACTTTCACAGGTTAACAAAAACCACCAGAGTAAGTAAATGAACTATTAACTATTTAATTGTATTTTACATTATCTCATTAAAACTGGCATTTAAATCCTTCTGCATAGTAAACAAAAAGAAGGAGAAAGTCATTTTTACACATGTACAAATCTGCTCTAATTATGTATGTCTTGTTCTACTTCTGCGCAATAATTGCTCACAGAAGGGGATAGCTGAAAAGATATCGGTGAACACATCTCACATAAGGGCTGTAACTCTATTTATATCGGTGAACACATCTCACATAAGGGCTGTAACTCTAAATATATCGGTGAACACCTCTCACATAAGGGCTGTAACTCTATTTATATCGGTGAACACATCTCACATAAGGGCTGTAACTCTATTTATATCGGTGAACACCTCTCACATAAGGGCTGTAACTCTAAATATATCAGTGAACATCTCTCAGAGAAAGGGGGTAGCATAAACAAATAAATAATGGTACTAACACGAAAGGAAAACAGGACGAATTATATCAGCAGTTTTCAAGCAACATGACTGTTCAAAACAAAATATTTAATGACTTTTTATTTAACCAAATTTGAAGCGACTGAAGACTTGTGAGGGAGACTTGTCAAGTAGTTAATATACGGATATGGAAGTGCAAAAATTAATGAATAAATAAACCTCAGTAGTAAGACTACTTTCACATGTTAATCAGAAACCACCAGAGTAAGTAAATGAACTATTAACTATTTAATTGTATTTTACATTATGTCATTAAAACTGGCATTTAAATGCTTTTACATAGTAAAAAAAAAAGAAGTAGAAAGTCACTTTTACACATGTACAAATCTGCTCTAATTATGTATCTGTTGTTCTGCTTCTGCGCAATAATTGCTCACAGAAGGGGATAGCTGAAAAGATATCGGTGAACTCATCTCACATAAGGGCTGTAACTCTATTTATATTGGTGAACACATCTCACATAAGGGCTGTAACTCTAAATATATCGGTGAACACGTCTCACATAAGGGCTGTAACTCTATTTATATCGGTGAACACATCTCACATAAGGGCTGTAACTCTAAATATATCGGTGAACGGTGAACTACCTCTCACATAAGGGCTGTAACTCTATTTATATCGGTGAACACATCTCACATAAGGGCTGTAACTCTATTTATATCGGTGAACACCTCTCACATAAGGGCTGTAACTCTAAATATATCAGTGAACATCTCTCAGAAAAAGGGGGTAGCATAAACAAATAAATAATGGTACTAAATACGAAAGGAAAACAGGACGAATTATCTCAGCAGTTTTGAAGCAACATGACTGTTCAAAACAAAATATTTAATGACTTTTATTTAACCAAATTTGAAGCGACTGAAGACTTGTGAGGGAGACTTGTCAAGTAGTTAATATACGGATATGGAAGTGCAAAAATTAATGAATAAATAAACCTCAGTAGTAAGACTACTTTCACATGTTAATCAGAAACCACCAGAGTAAGTAAATGAACTATTAACTATTTAATTGTATTTTACATTATGTCATTAAAACTGGCATTTAAATGCTTTTACATAGTAAAAAAAAAAAGAAGTAGAAAGTCACTTTTACACATGTACAAATCTGCTCTAATTATGTATCTCTTGTTGTGCTTCTGCGCAATTCTGCTCACAGAAGGGGATAGCTGAAAAGATATTGAACTCATCTCACAGAGGGGGATAGCTGAAATTTATATTGGTGAACACATCTGAACTGTAATAAAATATATCGGTGAACACGTCTCACATAAGGGCTGTAACTCTATTTATATCGGTGAACACATCTCACATAAGGGCTGTAACTCTAAATATATCGGTGAACACCTCTCACATAAGGGCTGTAACTCTATTTATATCGGTGAACACATCTCACATAAGGGCTGTAACTCTAAATATATCAGTGAACATCTCACATAAGGGCTGTAACTCTAAATAAAGTGAACATCTCTCAGAAAAAGGGGTAGCATAAACAAATAAATAACTGGTACTAAAACGATAGGAAAACAGGACGAAAAATATCAGCAGTTTTCAAGCAACATGACTGTTCAAAACAAAATATTTAATGACTTTTTATTTAACCAAATTTGAAGCGACTGAAGACTTGTGAGGGAGACTTGTCAAGTAGTTAATATACGGATATGGAAGTGCAAAAATTAATGAATAAATAAACCTCAGTAGTAAGACTACTTTCACATGTTAATCAGAAACCACCAGAGTAAGTAAATGAACTATTAACTATTTAATTGTATTTTACATTATGTCATTAAAACTGGCATTTAAATGCTTTTACATAGTAAAGAAAAAGAAGTAGAAAGTCACTTTTACACGTGTACAAATCTGCTCTAATTATGTATCTCTTGTTGTGCTTCTGCGCAATAATTGCTCACAGAAGGGGATAGCTGAAAAGATATCGGTGAACACATCTCACATAAGGGCTGTAACTCTATTTATATCGGTGAACACATCTCACATAAGGGCTGTAACTCTAAATATATCGGTGAACACCTCTCACATAAGGGCTGTAACTCTATTTATATCGGTGAACACATCTCACATAAGGGCTGTAACTCTAAATATATCGATGAACACCTCTCACATGAGGGCTGTAACTCTGTGTAAATCGGGGAACACATCTCACATAAGGGCTGTAACTCTAAATATATCGGTGAACACCTCTCACATAAGGGCTGTAACTCTATTTATATCGGTGAACACATCTCACATAAGGGCTGTAACTCTATTTATATCGGTGAACACCTCTCACATAAGGGCTGTAACTCTAAATATATCAGTGAACATCTCTCAGAGAAAGGGGGTTACATAAACAAGTAAATAACTGGTACTAAAACGATAGGAAAACACGACGAAAAATATCAGCAGTTTTCAAGCAACATGACTGTTCAAACCAAAATATTTAATGACTTTTTATTTAACCAAATTTGAAGGGACTGAAGACTTGTGAGGGAGACTTGTCAAGTATTTAATATATGGATATTGAAGTGTAAAAATTAACGAATAAATAAACCTCAGTAATAAGACTACTTTCACAGGTTAACAAAAACCACCAGAGTAAGTAAATGAACTATTAACTATTTAATTGTATTTTACATTATCTCATTAAAACTGGCATTTAAATCCTTCTGCATAGTAAACAAAAAGAAGGAGAAAGTCATTTTTACACATGTACAAATCTGCTCTAATTATGTATGTCTTGTTCTACTTCTGCGCAATAATTGCTCACAGAAGGGGATAGCTGAAAAGATATCGGTGAACACATCTCACATAAGGGCTGTAACTCTATTTATATCGGTGAACACATCTCACATAAGGGCTGTAACTCTAAATATATCGGTGAACACCTCTCACATAAGGGCTGTAACTCTATTTATATCGGTGAACACATCTCACATAAGGGCTGTAACTCTATTTATATCGGTGAACACCCTCTCACATAAGGGCTGTAACTCTAAATATATCAGTGAACATCTCTCAGAGAAAGGGGGTAGCATAAACAAATAAATAATGGTACTAACACGAAAGGAAAACAGGACGAATTATATCAGCAGTTTTCAAGCAACATGACTGTTCAAAACAAAATATTTAATGACTTTTTATTTAACCAAATTTGAAGCGACTGAAGACTTGTGAGGGAGACTTGTCAAGTAGTTAATATACGGATATGGAAGTGCAAAAATTAATGAATAAATAAACCTCAGTAGTAAGACTACTTTCACATGTTAATCAGAAACCACCAGAGTAAGTAAATGAACTATTAACTATTTAATTGTATTTTACATTATGTCATTAAAACTGGCATTTAAATGCTTTTACATAGTAAAGAAAAAGAAGTAGAAAGTCACTTTTACACATGTACAAATCTGCTCTAATTATGTATCTGTTGTTCTGCTTCTGCGCAATAATTGCTCACAGAAGGGGATAGCTGAAAAGATATCGGTGAACTCATCTCACATAAGGGCTGTAACTCTATTTATATTGGTGAACACATCTCACATAAGGGCTGTAACTCTAAATATATCGGTGAACACGTCTCACATAAGGGCTGTAACTCTATTTATATCGGTGAACACATCTCACATAAGGGCTGTAACTCTAAATATATCGGTGAACACATCTCACATAAGGGCTGTAACTCTATTTATATCGGTGAACACATCTCACATAAGGGCTGTAACTCTATTTATATCGGTGAACACCTCTCACATAAGGGCTGTAACTCTAAATATATCAGTGAACATCTCTCAGAAAAAGGGGGTAGCATAAACAAATAAATAATGGTACTAATACGAAAGGAAAACAGGACGAATTATCTCAGCAGTTTTGAAGCAACATGACTGTTCAAAACAAAATATTTAATGACTTTTTATTTAACCAAATTTGAAGCGACTGAAGACTTGTGAGGGAGACTTGTCAAGTAGTTAATATACGGATATGGAAGTGCAAAAATTAATGAATAAATAAACCTCAGTAGTAAGACTACTTTCACATGTTAATCAGAAACCACCAGAGTAAGTAAATGAACTATTAACTATTTAATTGTATTTTACATTATGTCATTAAAACTGGCATTTAAATGCTTTTACATAGTAAAGAAAAAGAAGTAGAAAGTCACTTTTACACATGTACAAATCTGCTCTAATTATGTATCTCTTGTTGTGCTTCTGCGCAATAATTGCTCACAGAAGGGGATAGCTGAAAAGATATCGGTGAACACATCTCACATAAGGGCTGTAACTCTATTTATATCGGTGAACACATCTCACATAAGGGCTGTAACTCTAAATATATCGGTGAACACCTCTCACATAAGGGCTGTAACTCTATTTATATCGGTGAACACATCTCACATAAGGGCTGTAACTCTAAATATATCAGTGAACATCTCTCAGAGAAAGGGGGTTACATAAACAAGTAAATAACTGGTACTAAAACGATAGGAAAACAGGACGAAAAATATCAGCAGTTTTCAAGCAACATGACTGTTCAAACCAAAATATTTAATGACTTTTTATTTAACCAAATTTGAAGGGACTGAAGACTTGTGAGGGAGACTTGTCAAGTATTTAATATATGGATATTGAAGTGTAAAAATTAACGAATAAATAAACCTCAGTAATAAGACTACTTTCACAGGTTAACAAAAACCACCAGAGTAAGTAAATGAACTATTAACTATTTAATTGTATTTTACATTATCTCATTAAAACTGGCATTTAAATCCTTCTGCATAGTAAACAAAAAGAAGGAGAAAGTCATTTTTACACATGTACAAATCTGCTCTAATTATGTATGTCTTGTTCTACTTCTGCGCAATAATTGCTCACAGAAGGGGATAGCTGAAAAGATATCGGTGAACACATCTCACATAAGGGCTGTAACTCTATTTATATCGGTGAACACATCTCACATAAGGGCTGTAACTCTAAATATATCGGTGAACACCTCTCACATAAGGGCTGTAACTCTATTTATATCGGTGAACACATCTCACATAAGGGCTGTAACTCTATTTATATCGGTGAACACCTCTCACATAAGGGCTGTAACTCTAAATATATCAGTGAACATCTCTCAGAGAAAGGGGGTAGCATAAACAAATAAATAATGGTACTAATACGAAAGGAAAACAGGACGAATTATATCAGCAGTTTTCAAGCAACATGACTGTTCAAAACAAAATATTTAATGACTTTTTATTTAACCAAATTTGAAGCGACTGAAGACTTGTGAGGGAGACTTGTCAAGTAGTTAATATACGGATATGGAAGTGCAAAAATTAATGAATAAATAAACCTCAGTAGTAAGACTACTTTCACATGTTAATCAGAAACCACCAGAGTAAGTAAATGAACTATTAACTATTTAATTGTATTTTACATTATGTCATTAAAACTGGCATTTAAATGCTTTTACATAGTAAAGAAAAAGAAGTAGAAAGTCACTTTTACACATGTACAAATCTGCTCTAATTATGTATCTCTTGTTCTGCTTCTGCGCAATAATTGCTCACAGAAGGGGATAGCTGAAAAGATATCGGTGAACTCATCTCATTTAAGGGCTGTAACTCTATTTATATCGGTGAACACATCTCACATAAGGGCTGTAACTCTAAATATATCGGTGAACACGTCTCACATAAGGGCTGTAACTCTATTTATATCGGTGAACACATCTCACATAAGGGCTGTAACTCTAAATATATCGGTGAACACATCTCACATAAGGGCTGTAACTCTATTTATATCGGTGAACACATCTCACACATCTCACATAAGGGCTGTAACTCTAAATATATCGGTGAACACCTCTCACATAAGGGATGTAACTCTATTTATATCGGTGAACACCTCTCACATAAGGGCTGTAACTCTAAATATATCAGTGAACATCTCTCAGAGAAAGGGGGTAGGATAAACAAATAAATAACTGGTACTAAAACGATAGGAAAACAGGACGAAAAATATCAGCAGTTTTCAAGCAACATGACTGTTCAAAACAAAATATTTAATGACTTTTTATTTAACCAAATTTGAAGCGACTGAAGACTTGTGAGGGAGACTTGTCAAGTAGTTAATATACGGATATGGAAGTGCAAAAATTAATGAATAAATAAACCTCAGTAGTAAGACTACTTTCACATGTTAATCAGAAACCACCAGAGTAAGTAAATGAACTATTAACTATTTAATTGTATTTTACATTATGTCATTAAAACTGGCATTTAAATGCTTTTACATAGTAAAGAAAAAGAAGTAGAAAGTCACTTTTACACATGTACAAATCTGCTCTAATTATGTATCTCTTGTTCTGCTTCTGCGCAATAATTGCTCACAGAAGGGGATAGCTGAAAAGATATCGGTGAACTCATCTCACATAAGGGCTGTAACTCTATTTATATCGGTGAACACATCTCACATAAGGGCTGTAACTCTATTTATATCGGTGAACACATCTCACATAAGGGCTGTAACTCTAAATATATCGGTGAACACATCTCACATAAGGGCTGTAACTCTATTTATATCGGTGAACACATCTCACATAAGGGCTGTAACTCTAAATATATCGGTGAACACCTCTCACATAAGGGCTGTAACTCTATTTATATCGGTGAACACCTCTCACATAAGGGCTGTAACTCTAAATATATCAGTGAACATCTCTCAGAGAAAGGGGGTAGCATAAACAAATAAATAACTGGTACTAAAACGATAGGAAAACAGGACGAAAAATATCATCAGCAGTTTTCAAGCAACATGACTGTTCAAAACAAAATATTTAATGACTTTTTATTTAACCAAATTTGAAGCGACTGAAGACTTGTGAGGGAGACTTGTCAAGTAGTTAATATATGGATATTGAAGTGTAAAAATTAATGAATAAATAAACCTCAGTAATAAGACTACTTTCACAGGTTAATCAAAAACCACCAGAGTAAGTAAATGAACTATTAACTATTTAATTGTATTTTACATTATGTCATTAAAACTGGCATTTAAATGCTTTTGCATAGTAAAGAAAAAGAAGTAGAAAGTCACTTTTACACATGTACAAATCTGCTCTAATTATGTATCTCATGTACAAATCTGCTCTAATTATGATATGTCTTGTTTGCTTCTGCGCAATAATTGCTCACAGAAGGGGATAGCTGAAAAGATATCGGTGAACACATCTCACATAAGGGCTGTAACTCTATTTATATCGGTGAACACATCTCACATAAGGGCTGTAACTCTAAATATATCGGTGAACACCTCTCACATAAGGGCTGTAACTCTATTTATATCGGTGAACACATCTCACATAAGGGCTGTAACTCTAAATATATCGGTGAACACCTCTCACAAAATCATGTAACTCTATTTATATCGGTGAACACATCTCACATCACTAAATATAAGGGTGTAAGGGCTGTAACTCTATTTATATCGGTGAACACATCTCACATAAGGGCTGTAACTCTAAATATATCGGTGAACACCTCTCACATAAGGGCTGTAACTCTATTTATATCGGTGAACACATCTCACATAAGGGCTGTAACTCTAAATATATCGGTGAACACCTCTCACATAAGGGCTGTAACTCTATTTATATCGGTGAACACAACACATCTAAATATATCGGTGAACACATCTCACATAAGGGCTGTAACTCTAAATATATCGGTGAACACATCTCACATAAGGGCTGTAACTCTAAATATATCGGTGAACACCTCTCACATAAGGGCTGTAACTCTAAATATATCGGTGAACACCTCTCACATAAGGGCTGTAACTCTCTCACATAAGGGCTGTAACTCTAAATATATCAGTGAACATCAGAGAGAAAGGGGTAGCATAAACAAATAAATAACTGGTACTAAAACGATAGGAAAACAGGACGAAAAAAATATCAGCAGTTTTCAAGCAACATGACTGTTCAAAACAAAATATTTAATGACTTTTTATTTAACCAAATTTGAAGCGACTGAAGACTTGTGAGGGAGACTTGTCAAGTAGTTAATATACGGATATGGAAGTGCAAAAATTAATGAATAAATAAACCTCAGTAGTAAGACTACTTTCACATGTTAATCAGAAACCACCAGAGTAAGTAAATGAACTATTAACTATTTAATTGTATTTTACATTATGTCATTAAAACTGGCATTTAAATGCTTTTGCATAGTAAAGAAAAAGAAGTAGAAAGTCACTTTTACACATGTACAAATCTGCTCTAATTATGTATCTCTTGTTCTGCTTCTGCGCAATAATTGCTCACAGAAGGGGATAGCTGAAAAGATATATAAGGGTGAACATATCGGTGAACACATCTCATAAGGGCTGTAACTCTATTTATATCGGTGAACACATCTCACATAAGGGCTGTAACTCTAAATATATCGGTGAACACATCTCACATAACTAAATATAAGGAACACCTCTCACAAAAGGGCTGTAACTCTATTTATATGTGAAACATCTCACTATTATATGAACATCATAAGGGTGAACTATTTATATCGGTGAACACTCTCACATAAGGGCTGTAACTCTATTTATATCGGTGAACACCTCTCACATAAGGGCTGTAACTCTATTTATATCGGTGAACACCTCTCACATAAGGGCTGTAACTCTAAATATATCAGTGAACATCTCTCAGAGAAAGGGGATAGCATAAACAAATAAATAACTGGTACTAAAACGATAGGAAAACAGGACGAAAAATATCAGCAGTTTTCAAGCAACATGACTGTTCAAAACAAAATATTTAATGACTTTTTATTTAACCAAATTTGAAGCGACTGAAGACTTGTGAGGGAGACTTGTCAAGTAGTTAATATACGGATATGGAAGTGCAAAAATTAATGAATAAATAAACCTCAGTAGTAAGACTACTTTCACATGTTAATCAGAAACCACCAGAGTAAGTAAATGAACTATTAACTATTTAATTGTATTTTACATTATGTCATTAAAACTGGCATTTAAATGCTTTTGCATAGTAAAGAAAAAGAAGTAGAAAGTCACTTTTACACATGTACAAATCTGCTCTAATTATGTATCTCTTGTTCTGCTTCTGCGCAATAATTGCTCACAGAAGGGGATAGCTGAAAAGATATCGGTGAACTCATCTCACATAAGGGCTGTAACTCTATTTATATCGGTGAACACATCTCACATAAGGGCTGTAACTCTATTTATATCGGTGAACACATCTCACATAAGGGCTGTAACTCTATTTATATCGGTGAACACATCTCACATAAGGGCTGTAACTCTAATTTATATCGGTGAACACATCTCACATAAGGGCTGTAACTCTAAATATATCGGTGAACACATCTCACATAAGGGCTGTAACTCTATTTATATCGGTGAACACCTCTCACATAAGGGCTGTAACTCTAAATATATCAGTGAACATCTCTCAGAGAAAGGGGTAGCATAAACAAATAAATAACTGGTACTAAAACGATAGGAAAACAGGACGAAAAATATCAGCAGTTTTCAAGCAACATGACTGTTCAAAACAAAATATTTAATGACTTTTTATTTAACCAAATTTGAAGGACTGAAGACTTGTGAGGGAGACTTGTCAAGTAGTTAATATATGGATATGGAAGTGCAAAAATTAATGAATAAATAAACCTCAGTAATAAGACTACTTTCACATGTTAATCAAAAACCACCAGAGTAAGTAAATGAACTATTAACTATTTAATTGTATTTTACATTATGTCATTAAAACTGGCATTTAAATGCTTTTGCATAGTAAAGAAAAAGAAGTAGAAAGTCACTTTTACACATGTACAAATCTGCTCTAATTATGTATCTCTTGTTCTGCTTCTGCGCAATAATTGCTCACAGAAGGGGATAGCTGAAAAGATATCGGTGAACACATCTCACATAAGGGCTGTAACTCTATTTATATCGGTGAACACATCTCACATAAGGGCTGTAACTCTATTTATATCGGTGAACACATCTCACATAAGGGCTGTAACTCTATTTATATCGGTGAACACATCTCACATAAGGGCTGTAACTCTAAATATATCGGTATAGGGCTGTAACTCTATTTAATCGGTGAACACATCCCGGTGTAAATATATTTCGGAACACCTCTCACATAAGGGCTGTAACTCTATTTATATCGGTGAACACATCTCACATAAGGGCTGTAACTCTAAATATATCGGTGAACATCTCACATAAGGGCTGTAACTCTAAATATATCGGTGAACACATCTCACATAAGGGCTGTAACTCTATTTATATCGGTGAACACATCTCACATAAGGGCTGTAACTCTAAATATATCGGTGAACACCTCTCACATAAGGGCTGTAACTCTATTTATATCGGTGAACACATCTCACATAAGGGCTGTAACTCTAAATATATCGGTGAACACCTCTCACATAAGGGCTGTAACTCTATTTATATCGGTGAACACATCTCACATAAGGGCTGTAACTCTAAATATATCGGTGAACACCTCTCACATAAGGGCTGTAACTCTAAATATATCGGTGAACACCTCTCACATAAGGGCTGTAACTCTAAATATATCGGTGAACACCTCTCACATAAGGGCTGTAACTCTATTTATATCGGTGAACACCTCTCACATAAGGGCTGTAACTCTAAATATATCAGTGAACATCTCTCAGAGAAAGGGGGTAGCATAAACAAATAAATAACTGGTACTAAAACGATAGGAAAACAGGACGAAAAATATCAGCAGTTTTCAAGCAACATGACTGTTCAAAACAAAATATTTAATGACTTTTTATTTAACCAAATTTGAAGCGACTGAAGACTTGTGAGGGAGACTTGTCAAGTAGTTAATATATGGATATGGAAGTGCAAAAATTAATGAATAAATAAACCTCAGTAGTAAGACTACTTTCACATGTTAATCAGAAACCACCAGAGTAAGTAAATGAACTATTAACTATTTAATTGTATTTTACATTATGTCATTAAAACTGGCATTTAAATGCTTTTGCATAGTAAAGAAAAAGAAGTAGAAAGTCACTTTTACACATGTACAAATCTGCTCTAATTATGTATCTCTTGTTCTGCTTCTGCGCAATAATTGCTCACAGAAGGGGATAGCTGAAAAGATATCGGTGAACACATCTCACATAAGGGCTGTAACTCTATTTATATCGGTGAACACATCTCACATAAGGGCTGTAACTCTAAATATATCGGTGAACACCTCTCACATAAGGGCTGTAACTCTATTTATATCGGTGAACACATCTCACATAAGGGCTGTAACTCTAAATATATCGGTGAACACCTCTCACAAAAGGGCTGTAACTCTATTTATATCGGTGAACACATCTCACATAAGGGCTGTAACTCTAAATATATCGGTGAACACCTCTTATAAGGGGGTATTTCTATTTATACGGTGAACACATCTCACATAAGGGCTGTAACTCTAAATATATCGGTGAACACCTCTCACATAAGGGATGTAACTCTATTTATATCGGTGAACACATCTCACATAAGGGCTGTAACTCTAAATATATCGGTGAACACCTCTCACATAAGGGATGTAACTCTAAATATATCGGTGGAACACATGTAACTCTATTTATATCGGTGAACACATCTCACATAAGGGCTGTAACTCTAAATATATCGGTGAACACATCTCACATAAGGGCTGTAACTCTATTTATATCGGTGAACACATCTCACATAAGGGCTGTAACTCTATTTATATCGGTGAACACATCTCACATAAGGGCTGTAACTCTAAATATATCGGTGAACACATCTCACATAAGGGCTGTAACTCTAAATATATCGGTGAACACCTCTCACATAAGGGCTGTAACTCTATTTATATCGGTGAACACATCTCACATAAGGGCTGTAACTCTAAATATATCGGTGAACACCTCTCACATAAGGGCTGTAACTCTAAATATATCGGTGAACACCTCTCACATAAGGGCTGTAACTCTAAATATATCAGTGAACATCTCTCAGAGAAAGGGGGTAGCATAAACAAATAAATAACTGGTACTAAAACGATAGGAAAACAGGACGAAAAATATCAGCAGTTTTCAAGCAACATGACTGTTCAAAACAAAATATTTAATGACTTTTTATTTAACCAAATTTGAAGCGACTGAAGACTTGTGAGGGAGACTTGTCAAGTAGTTAATATACGGATATGGAAGTGCAAAAATTAATGAATAAATAAACCTCAGTAGTAAGACTACTTTCACATGTTAATCAGAAACCACCAGAGTAAGTAAATGAACTATTAACTATTTAATTGTATTTTACATTATGTCATTAAAACTGGCATTTAAATGCTTTTGCATAGTAAAGAAAAAGAAGTAGAAAGTCACTTTTACACATGTACAAATCTGCTCTAATTATGTATCTCTTGTTCTGCTTCTGCGCAATAATTGCTCACAGAAGGGGATAGCTGAAAAGATATCGGTGAACACATCTCACATAAGGGCTGTAACTCTAAATATATCGGTGAACACATCTCACATAAGGGCTGTAACTCTAAATATATCGGTGAACACATCTCACATAAGGGCTGTAACTCTATTTATATCGGTGAACACATCTCACATAAGGGCTGTAACTCTAAATATATCGGTGAACACCTCTCACACAAAAGGGCTTGTAACTCTATTTATATCGGTGAACACATCTCACATAAGGGCTGTAACTCTAAATATATCGGTGAACACGTCTCACATAAGGGCTGTAACTCTATTTATATCGGTGAACACATCTCACATAAGGGCTGTAACTCTATTTATATCGGTGAACACATCTCACATAAGGGCTGTAACTCTAAATATATCGGTGAACACCTCTCACATAAGGGCTGTAACTCTATATATCGGTGAACACATCTCACATAAGGGCTGTAACTCTAAATATATCGGTGAACACCTCTCACAAAAGGGCTGTAACTCTATTTATATCGGTGAACACATCTCACATAAGGGCTGTAACTCTATTTATATCGGTGAACACATCTCACATAAGGGCTGTAACTCTAAATATATCGGTGAACACCTCTCACATAAGGGCTGTAACTCTATTTATATCGGTGAACACATCTCACATAAGGGCTGTAACTCTAAATATATCGGTGAACACCTCTCACATAAGGGCTGTAACTCTATTTATATCGGTGAACACATCTCACATAAGGGCTGTAACTCTAAATATATCGGTGAACACCTCTCACATAAGGGCTGTAACTCTAAATATATCGGTGAACACCTCTCACATAAGGGATGTAACTCTAAATATATCGTTGAACACCTCTCACATAAGGGCTGTAACTCTATTTATATCGGTGAACACCTCTCACATAAGGGCTGTAACTCTAAATATATCAGTGAACATCTCTCAGAGAAAGGGGGTAGCATAAACAAATAAATAACTGGTACTAAAACGATAGGAAAACAGGACGAAAAATATCAGCAGTTTTCAAGCAACATGACTGTTCAAAACAAAATATTTAATGACTTTTTATTTAACCAAATTTGAAGCGACTGAAGACTTGTGAGGGAGACTTGTCAAGTAGTTAATATATGGATATGGAAGTGCAAAAATTAATGAATAAATAAACCTCAGTAATAAGACTACTTTCACAGGTTAATCAAAAACCACCAGAGTAAGTAAATGAACTATTAACTATTTAATTGTATTTTACATTATCTCATTAAAACTGGCATTTAAATGCTTTTGCATAGTAAAGAAAAAGAAGGAGAAAGTCACTTTTACACATGTACAAATCTGCTCTAATTATGTATGTCTTGTTCTGCTTCTGCGCAATAATTGCTCACAGAAGGGGATAGCTGAAAAGATATCGGTGAACACATCTCACATAAGGGCTGTAACTCTATTTATATCGGTGAACACATCTCACATAAGGGCTGTAACTCTAAATATATCGGTGAACACCTCTCACATAAGGGCTGTAACTCTATTTATATCGGTGAACACATCTCACATAAGGGCTGTAACTCTAAATATATCGGTGAACACCTCTCACATAAGGGCTGTAACTCTATTTATATCGGTGAACACATCTCACATAAGGGCTGTAACTCTAAATATATCGGTGAACACATCTCACATAAGGGCTGTAACTCTATTTATCTGATTTATATCGGTGAACACCTCTCACATAGGCTGTAACTCTAAATATATCGGTGAACACCTCTCACATAAGGGCTGTAACTCTATTTATATATCTCACATAAGGGATGTAACTCTATTTATATCGGTGAACACATCTCACATAAGGGCTGTAACTCTAAATATATCGGTGAACACCTCTCACATAAGGGCTGTAACTCTAAATATATCGGTGAACACCTCTCACATAAGGGCTGTAACTCTATTTATATCGGTGAACACCTCTCACATAAGGGCTGTAACTCTAAATATATCAGTGAACATCTCTCAGAGAAAGTGGGTAGCATAAACAAATAAATAACTGGTACTAACACGAAAGGAAAACAGGACGAAAAATATCAGCAGTTTTCAAGCAACATGACTGTTCAAAACAAAATATTTAATGACTTTTTATTTAACCAAATTTGAAGCGACTGAAGACTTGTGAGGGAGACTTGTCAAGTAGTTAATATATGGATATGGAAGTGCAAAAATTAATGAATAAATAAACCTCAGTAGTAAGATTACTTTCACATGTTAATCAGAAACCACCAGAGTAAGTAAATGAACTATTAACTATTTAATTGTATTTTACATTATCTCATTAAAACTGGCATTTAAATGCTTTTGCATAGTAAACAAAAAGAAGGAGAAAGTCATTTTTACACATGTACAAATCTGCTCTAATTATGTATGTCTTGTTCTGCTTCTGCGCAATAATTGCTCACACAAGGGGGATAGCTGAAAATATATCGGTGAACACCTCTCACATAAGGGCTGTATCTCTATTTATATCGGTGAACACATCTCACATAAGGGCTGTAACTCTAAATATATCGGTGAACACCTCTCACATAAGGGCTGTAACTCTAAATATATCGGTGAACACCTCTCAGAAAAGGGCTGTAACTCTATTTATATTGGTGAACACATGTCACATAAGGGCTGTAACTCTAAATATATCGGTGAACACCTCTCTCGTAAGGGCTGTAACTCTATTTATATCGGTGAACATATCTCACAAAAGGGATGTAACTCTATTTATATCGGTGAACACATCTCACATAAGGGCTGTAACTCTAAATATATCGGTGAACACCTCTCATATAAGGGCTGTAACTCTATTTATATCGGTAAACACATCTCAAATAAGGGCTGTAACTCTAAATATATCGGTGAACACCTCTCACATAAGGGCTGTAACTCTATTTATATATGTGAACACATCTCACATAAGGGCTGTAACTCTGAATATAGCGGTGAACACCTCTCACAAAAGGGCTGTAACTCTATTTATATCGGTGAACACCTCTCACATAAGGGCTGTAACTCTATTTATATCGGTGAACACCTCTCACATAAGGGCTGTAACTCTAAATATATCAGTGAACATCTCTCAGAGAAAGGCGTTAGCAGAAATAAATAAATAATGGTACTTATAGGAAAGGAAAACAGTACTAAAATCATGAGCAGTTTTCAAGCAACATGACTATTCAAAACAAAATATTTAAGGACTTTTTATTTAACCAAATTTGAAGAGACTGAAGACTTGTGAGGGAGACTTGTCAGGTAGTTAATATCTGGATATGGAAGTGCACAAATTAATGAAAAAATAAACCTCATTAATAAAACTACATTCACATGTTAATCAGAAACTAGCACAGTAAGTAAATGAACTATTAACTATTTAATTGTATTTTACATTATGTCATTAAAACTGGCATTTAAATGCCTTTCCATAGTAAATAAAAAGAAGAAAAAAGTCACTTTTACACATGTACAAAATTTGTCTAATTATGTATGTCTTGTTCTGTTTCTGCGCAATAATTGCTCACATAAGGGCGGTTGCTCAAAATATATCGGTGAACACCTCTCACATAAGGGCTGTAACTCTATTTATATCGGTGAAGACATCTCACATAATGGCTGTAACTAAATATATCGGTGAACACCTCTCACATAAGGGCTGTAACTCTAAATATATCGGTGAACACATCTCACATAAGGGCTGTAACTCTAAATATATCGGTGAACACCTCTCACCTAAGGGCTGTAACACTATTTATATTGGTGAACACATCTCACATAATGGCTGTAACTCTAAATATATCGGTTAACACCTCTCACATAAGGGCTGTAACTCTAAATATATCGGTGAACACATCTCACATAATGGCTGTAACTCTAAATATATCGGTTAACACCTCTCACATAAGGGCTGTAACTTTAAATATATCGGTGAACACATCTCACATAAGGGCTGTAACTCTAAATGTATCGGTAAAGACCTCTGACATAACGGCTGTATCTATTTATATCGGTGAACACATCTCACATAAGGGCTGTATCTCTAAATATATCGGTGAACACATCTCACATAAGGGCTGTAACTCTAAATATATCAGTGAGGATCTCTCAGACAAAGGCGGTACGGTAAAGAAATAAAGGTTGGTACTAATACCAAATGAAAACTGAATTGAAAACATCAGCAGTTTTCAAGCAAACTGACTGTTCAAAACAAAATATTTCAGGACTTTTTAATTAACCAAATTTGAAGCGACTGAAGATTTATCAGTTAGTTAATATATGTTAGAGGTGTATTGGCTGTATTGGCTGTACTCTAAATATATCGGTGAACACCTCTCACATAAGGGCTGTAACTCTAAATAGATCATTGAACAACTTTCACACAAAGTCCGTAACTCTGAATATGTCAGTGAACATCTCTCACAGAAGAAATATAAAGAAATATATAGTGGTACTAATACCAAAGGAAAACTGGAATAAAAATATCAATAGTTTTCAAGCAACATGACTATTCAAAATAAAGTATTTCATGACTTTTTAATTAACTAAATTTGAAGCCATTGAAGATTTGTGGGGTAGGAACGTTTTTTGTTTGTTTTTTAATATTTAAAGAACATAATTTTTCATGTACATACTTGGATGACTGTAATTTCAAACGATAATAACAAATAGATACTAGTCATGTGACTTCAACGGCGCTTTTTGATTGACTCGGACCGGTGTTGACAAACATTGGCATACGGAAAATTAGTTCGGTTAATTAATTAACTAAAATTCATGAGTTTTAGCAACTGGTTTAGAAATACAGTACATGTTTAAAACTCATAAAATGCTTTGTTTTGATATATAATACATATATAGTGGATTGAAGTTATGGGAGATATTCATTGTTTATGCTACAAAATGATAGAAACGGATCACACTTTGCTAGAAGATTAAGATGAAAAAAATAACCGCATATTTTATTCCAATAAAAATTCGTAATTCAAAGCTATCAAAGAGATCTTGGTATCATTTTAAAAGTATTTTTTCCCCTCTCTTTCTAATGATATATAATGTTTTAGAAAATTAATAAATTTGAAAATGTTCACGTACGTAGGCCTATATAATACTATTTAATATATGTTAACTTGTTAAGAAATACAATCTATGAAAGCCACCCCCCCAAAAAAAAGAAGGCAAACAATAGAATTAAAATATTGAATAATAATAATAATAATAATAATAATAATAATAATAATAATAATAATAGTTGTTAGCTGATTTGAATCTGATTACATAATTTACCATAACAATTAAACATTTAGATTATTAATAATATGTAAATTGTTTCATCTGAACTGTACCATTATTTCAGATTTTAATATTTAACAAAACAGATCTATTATATGTATGGTTTCTAGAGTTTTACTCGTATTATGTTTGACATTTAATATTAATCATACCTCAGTATTTTGAGGTGTTGTTAAAAAAGGAAGAAGAAAACAAGTCATTTATGTTTTGCTCTAATTTCTATACTGACCTATGCAACTGTATCCATTTCCAATGTAGCCATCTTTGCATTTACACATATAGTTGTTTCCATTTACAGTGCAAATAGCATTCTCATCACACTGGTGACCGCCATAGAAACAAGCATCCATACCTAACACACAAAAAATATTGATATGATAATACATTCATATATATTTATAAATGTGTTTGTATATTTGTAGTACATTTAACAGAAAACTGATTGTGAATATTTTAATACAGAAAATATTTATTGACATGATTATTATTTGAAAGTAACAGTTCAATACATATGTGAATCATACTGTCATTCGTTTGACAAACAAATTTTGATATTATAAAATTATTTTTCTTTACTGCCAAATGAAACTCACATTTAAAATTTAATTGAAATACATCATGTTCTTAGGATGAAAATATAATTTAAAAAACCAGCGTTTATAAAATGTTTAAACTCTAAACATTTATGAAGAATGCATACGTTTACAAGTATATCCATCTCCTTGGTAACCAGGTTTGCATGTACAAGAGTAATGACCATCATTCATGTTGGTACATATGGCGTTGTAGTGACATTTATTTGTACCTTCAGCACACTGATCAACAATTTGTTCTGAAAATGAAAATGATTTTTCTTATAATTTTAATTTTGGTACCAAAAAACGACCAATAATAATAATATAATACCAAAGCTAGGTATATGAATAAATTTATATTAGCATTAATTTAGTAAGTAATAATTTAACTTCTCCTCAATTATATTTTGTTAATATATTGAACAATTTGTGATATTTACTTCTAATGGTGACATATATTAATGTATAAAATATTTTATATATTTTTAGTTGGTGAAGGTTTTTAAAATCAAAATAAAATAGACATAGTTATAAAAATAAAAGACAAAATATTTATATATAATTCAATTTTTTGTTATTCATTTATATTTTTGTAATTTACTTGAAATTTTCTATTTTACTGAAAGTTTATAAAACGTTTACTTGTATAAACATGCATTGGTAAAATGAAAGTAATTTGATGTTACTTGTACAGGAATATCCATTTCCTTTATAACCTTCTAAACATGTACACATGTAACCACCATTGCCAGAGTCAGTGCACGTAGCATACTGATGACATTTATTGTATTTACAGGGGTCAGCGATTATTTCTAAAAGAAATACAGCAATGAATAGTGTTTTTAGAATTGATAAAAATCAAGTCCAAAACTTTAAAGTATTTTATCTGTCTCTTAATTCAGTTTGTATTTATTGTATCTTCAGTAAAAATATAATTATTACTGCTATTGCTACTTCTCTTTTCCATTTCTGAATAAATAAAGCAGTATAGATGTAGCACAAAACTGCAATAAATAAATAAATAATAATAATCCAATTTCCTGCTATATGTTTTTGTTACTGAGAGTTGTAACAAATTGTTTTCATTTCCTTCTAGTAATTAAATTAAACATGCAATACGAATTATCTATCCAATGTATATAAACTTCTTTACCTATACAATTAAATCCATCACCTGTAAAGCCAGCATGGCATTTACAGGTGTAACTACCATATGTATTTATACAGGTTGCATTGTCATGGCATTTGTGTGTACCAGTATAACATTCATCAGTGTCCTTTTCTGTAAGGATATTAACATACATTACAGTAATATTTGAAAAATAATAACAATACATTATTTAAACTAAATACTACAGATATTTTAATATGTTGCAAATATTAAGTTGTTATTTTCTGTAATTATTAAACTGGTTTCTGAGTTCATTTCCTTTTTCTAATTAATAGAAATTATAGATTGTTTTATCATCAGTGAAAGTAAGACCCCCCTAAAAAAAAACTTAAAACCTGAACAATACCAGCAAATCGATTAATTATCCTAAAGTATCTGAAATGGATGAAATGAATGAAATGAATCTTTTATTTAACAAAATGTTGAATATTATTTCTATTATTTCATGCAAATATTTACCTCTGCACTGGTATCCATCTCCTTCATAACCAGCATTACATGTACATGTATAACCATCTTTATTTGTTTTGCATGTGGCATGGCTATCACATTTGTGTGTGTTTTCTGCACATTCATCAACTTCAACTTCTGTGTAGCCAAACAAGGGACAAATACATTTCATCTGAGTTACCATAATCATCATAATAATAACATTATTATTATTATATTAACAGTGCATTTACAATTAATTATATTTGAATATATATTTGAATAACACTTTTTTATGATATGTAACACTTTTAACATCATCATTTGCAAATAATTTCTGTCAGTAAAATGAATAATAATAATAATAAATAAATAAATAAATAAATAAATAAATAATAATAATAATAATAATAATATTAATAAACAACAGGGTTGTTTTGTTTAAAAAAGTTTAAAGAATTTTTTTTATCTGTTTATTATATTTACACATATTTCAAAATTGCAATCAATTATTTATTCATATATTGTTATTGTTATTATTATTACGTGTACATTGTATTAGAATTATTAAATTTTTAATTTAAGAAATATATTATTACTTTTATGAAAAAAATCATAAAATAAATAACAATATGTATTTTAAAACTGGAATTGTGTGAATTTGTAAAGAAATTTTGGGAAAAAAAATAAAAAATAAATAAAAAATGTATAAATAAATAACAAAATCAAAATAAAATATGGCCATTATACAGACAATTTATGATTTTCCATTTATGCTCTCTCAGTGTGTTAAAATATTAAATAATAAAAAAAAATAGTAATAATAATAAGTGAGTCTGATTAAATAAATAAATAAATAGGTCATGTTAAAATATCAATGGTGAAAATATTGGAAACTTTTCTTTAGATGTGCATGTGTGTGTGTTTTTTTATTTGTTTGCTACTGTTTTATTATTTTTTTTTATTATTTTTTTTATTTACTTTTTAATTAATTTATTTATTAGGAAATAAATAAATAAATAATAATTAAAAAAAAATACTCAAGTTTCCAATAAAAATTACATTTTCTTAGTATCACAAATTATATGATCACTGTAGTAATTTGAAAAATGTTATAATAATTAACATCTTCAGATAACAATAATAAACTTTGACCAGTCATCTGAGTTTGAAAGATTTATATTTTTTTCAGAATGTTTTCCATTTGAAATAATTAAATGGTTTAAAATGAAGTAATTACAAGTTCAGTCTATATTCATCATTCATGACAATCCTTTTGTTTTGTATATTTTTAATTTGAAAAAAAAAATTATTTGAAAAATTAACATGATAACATTAACTGAAAATGTAACAGATCTTTTACCAAATTATTATGATTTCATGACTAAAAGAAATAATAAAACATTTTATGATATATTAGTAGCATTTGTCTTATATTAATTGCAGATACAAGTGTGATTGCAAAAACAAATACATACAAGAAGTCAAAACAGATTTTGAGTTTAAAAAGTTTTGCTTTTAATTACAATTACTGAAGTAGAAGGTATTAATTTCAAACTATTTATAATAATTATTTATGGTAAATGTTATATTAGAAAGTTCGATCAAAAATGTAATTTGATTTAGAAATAGTTATTATTTCATCAGACTTAATTGTTTGAAGTAATTAAATGATATGAATAAAATAACTGCAATTTCAATCTATATACATCATTTAAGATAACCCTTTTCTTTGGTTTGAATTTTATCAGTGCAAACTTAAAAGATGAAACTGCAATGATGTAGTGGACTAGACTGTATAATTCACATTTTATTAAATTATGTTAAATTATTACTCATTTTGTCTTTATAATTTTATAATATTAATATATATTATATTATAATAGATTAACTGAAAATATATGTAAGTTTGGGAAAATAAATAACTACTTACTAGAGTTCAAAATCAAATTAGTAATTTGTTTTTAAATTACAGTTGTTGGCAGTTGGAAAATGGGTATATAATACTGAAATAAACTGGATGTTCAAATAAGATTAGTATTGGGAAAGTTTTAGAAAATTAAAATTGGATGAAAATAATAATATATATTAGTAATGCCAGATGTTTTAAGTTTGTTTGTTTAGAATTTTACCAATACTAGGTAAGTGGATATGTATTGGGATATTTTATTTGTATTTACTTTTGCAATCGTAGCCATCTCCTTCAAAACCATATTTGCACTGGCAAATGTATCCTTGAGGTGTGTTAACACACTCAGCATTGTTATGACATTTATATCCTCCATTCAGGCATTTGTTTGTTGCACTGGCACTTTCTAAAAAATAGTTGTGATTGGAAACTAATAACAGAGATATATAGGTTTTTATACTTAAGGAACAGTGTATAAAATAGCAAATTTCATAAAAGTATATTGACATGCTTTTTACTAGCATCAGGTAATTTTCTAACAAACCCAATTAATGATTATAGTCGTATTGTTAAGACAATAACAAGATATTAACTTAATGTTGTTTGATTTAAGGTCATGAAACTGAGCTTTAAAAATGTGTGTATATGAGAAAAATAAAATATAACAAAAATAATTTGATATTATTTACTTGTACAGGAATATCCATTTCCTTGATAACCTTGTATGCATGTACAATCATAACCACCATCAGAAGTGCTACTACATGTTGCAAATTCATCACATTTATTGTCTCCAGTTATGCAGGGGTCAACAACATTTTCTGAAATAACTATATTGGAAAGATAAATAAATAAATAAATAAATACATTTTTTTCATTAATATCAGAACATTATAAACATTAGACAGAATTTTCAGAATGTTGAAAATAAACAGTAATGACATACCAAGGTTTTCAGATGCCACTTAATATTTTATCACTTTTCTTAATTCATATTATTATCACTTTTCTTAATTCATATTGCTCTTGTTGATTACTTTTTGCAGATTTAATAATTTGTAACCTTAGTAAAAGTAAGAAAAAAGAAACAAATTTAATTATCCTAAATGTTTCTGAAATAAAAATAATGGAAATCAGTAGAACATTTAGATTAGAATTTGATAAATCTATATAATAATTAGTGAGTTAATTTAAGACAAATTAATATATCTTAAGTTTATGAAAATAATATATTTTTAATATATTATTATTATTATTATTATTATTTTTACTTTATTTATTTTTTTATTCTTTTTTTATTATTCAATTTATAAGATTTCCCTTTTAGAAACAATCATATTTGCAGTATAAATCAAATACTTGTGCTGAAACCATATTGGTATTTCATAAAAGCATATGTCAGTTTATAGCATGCAGGTACAGTAATACAACATATTTAACCTAGCTTTGATTGGAAATGGATTAAATGGATTCATTATTTGATTATTCATTCTGAAATATGGCCATTCTACTGTGAACCACCAAAGACATTGCACTGATCCAAACACTGGAGCCAGTACTCAAGAAATTGAAAGAACTGGTTGGATTTGAAAATTCATATTTTGAAAAAGATGATATGAGTGAACAAAAGAACCTTTTAATTACACCTTGATTATTTCTGTTGGCTACAGATGAGGAATAATGCTGAAGATATTTGTCTTGCATTTCTAGCAGATGTTCAATCAGTTAATTGATAAAATTATTAAAATTTGTATATGTTTTGGCTCTTGTTCCTATAAATTATAAATATATAAAAAATTCGAAAATTTGTTTCATATATACCATGAAATGTAATAATAGAAAATCAAAAATAAACAAAATAATAATTAAAATAAGCATGAAGATCACACACCAAAGTCGAATTTGCTCGGTGTAGATCATTAGATCTCGTATACCACACACCAAAGTAGCACCAATTAACAATAAATAAATAAATGTGTATTAGTGCATGTCACATGGTCTATACAGTTATGTGAGTTAATGTAGAACATTCATCTACATCTATATATGTACAGAAAGCACTATGGATCAAACAACTACAATGGAGAGTAAAAGGCAAACTGCATTTTCCAAAACACTAATCAGGATTTTATATATATGAATTTGTTTTTTCATTCAAATATACTTTACATTAAACTTTATTTTTACTTTATATTTTTATGAGAAAGATAAAAGAAATAACAATACTTATCTTAAAACTGGAAATGTATAAATTCTAGATTTGTAGTGTAGTGAGACAAAGTAAAAACAAAACAAAAAACAAATGAAACAAAACAAAAATAAACAATGACAATAATGTGTGGAAAATATTAAAATGTTAAATTGAAAAAACGACAGGAATTTGATTTTAAAATTAAATTTTATCTGTTTATTATATATACACATATTCCAATTCATTTATTATTATATTTGCTTTTTCAAATATACGTTGTATTAAAATTTATTTTTATTGTAGATATTTATGACAAAAGAAATAAATGAAATAACAATACTTACCTTAAAACTGAAATTGTATGAATTCTACATTTATTGAGTAGTGTGACAAATAAAGATTTTAAAAAAAAAGAAAAAAAAAAAGAAAAGAAATTAAAGAAAAAGAAATTAATATATTGTTGTAACACATAGCCTAATGCATCTTTTCATGTAACATTTATGCTCCACCCTCTGCTAGTAGTAAAGTTTGACCATTATACCGAAAATGTGTGATTTTTCCTTTATATTTTTTCTGTAACTGTAGAGTAAATAAAAGGGAAAATAATAAAGAAATATGAGTATATTTTCAAAAATGTATAAATAAACAAATGATATATAAACAGATAAAGTTAAGGCAAGAATAAAATCACTAAAAATGTTTCTGTGGCCACAAGACGGTTTTTTGGGTTGGGGATATGTTTATTTTAAATTATTATTTTCATTAAATTCTTTGCAAAAAGTGATTCCATGGAATAAAAAAATATATATATAAAAAATTACAAATTCTAGCATCCATTAAAAATAACTTTTTCATGAAAATGTTAATTAAGAATGGAAATGAGAAGAATAAATTACATGATCATCTTTTTTTCTTTTTTATTGATAAGCTTTTGCTTTATCATTTACTATGTTTCATGTATCAAATGAATTATCTAATAAAGTTTACATAAAAAAGCTGTAGGAATGTAGACGTAATTCAAAATCTATTATTTGCTAATTGCATTTTTTTTGTCAGTGTCATATAAAATAATTTTAATATCTGATTTCGTGTGCTAGATCAGAATAAAAATTAAAGAAAACTAATCCTGAGGGCCTTACAATCCGAAGGGTCTTTAAAGTTTTCAGTTTAATTATTACATATTAATCTTTCTTTTAATATTAGCTTTGGTGTCATAACATCTAAATTCAGCTCTTCCACTGTTTTCTAATTTTAGATAATACCAAACTATATTTCATTTGGAGGAGAACATTTTATTTGACCTAAACATTCAGGACAAATATTGTCTGATATGCTGTATTAAAAGCACCATGATTTAAATGTTAATCCTTCTTTAGTATATTGAGAGATCCTAGTTAGTAAATATTCAGTTGAAGTGAATATTGCTCTTAGCAATTACCCCTCCCCACATGATCTCCAAGTATTTTTTTTCATCATGATGCAAAAATATTTGCGTACAGTAAAGAAACATTATCATGAGGGTCATTATTAATATATATATATATATATGTTATGTTTTTAAATTATTATTCTTTTCTTTTTAAAACATGTTCATTTATATAATTGTTTATTTATTATTTTGTATTTAATTTGCTAAACTGGTATGCCTACATTAGTTTATATCTATTTTTGCATCATTAGCCCTTATTGTTTAGTCATCCTGCAATTCAGTTACAATTAATCCGTTTCAAAATAACATTTGAAAATACTTTAATTCTTCATTTTCACTTTTGCAACTTTCTGAAAGCATATGAAATATTCATCTGTACACATGTATTACAGAACTCATTAACACTGAATAATATGATCACCACTTCCTAGTTTATTTTATATGCATTTATTACATAATCATCATAGTAACCTTTTAATAAATTCATACTTGTTGACAATAACACTGTCCTTTTCTGAACTGCTGTTGTTTTTGGTTCTCAAAGTAAATTTTGTTTTATTCAAAAGGGCAAAATTGCAGATCAAAAAAGCATTATTGGACATTTAAGACAGTTATCATCTTTTAAGACTAATCAATTATACATTACCTAAACAATATTTATTGTGATAGGACACTGCCACATAATCAGAAATTACAGATATATAAAAGATTTGAACAGAATGGTTACATCTATTCAAAGTGACAGATGATATTATTATAACGTTTGACCAAACTAGAAATTTGAGTTTGAAGTAATTAAATTCAGTCTCTTTTCATCATTTATGACAGGCCTTTTCTTACATCTGATTTTTAGCTTAAAAAAATATTTAATAAAAAAAATTAATTGGCTTTTAGCTAAAAAATTATTTGTTAAAACATTAACTGACATGATAACATTAATAGAAAATGTAACAGATCATTTATTGATTTTTTAATACTAAATGATTAAATGGAATAATAAAACATTTTTGTGATGTATTATTACTCATTTAGTCTTTATCACTGTGATAATGTTATATTAACTGCAGATAACTGAAATTGGAAAAATAAATACTTACTGTAGGTCAAAATCAGATTAGCAATTTCAGTTTAAAAGGTTTTGTTTTTAATTAGAGTTGTTGTTAAGTGGATGGTGAGTATAAAATACTTAAATATACAGGATGTTCAGTCAGGATTAGTATTGGGGAAAATTTTACTGTTTGGTTAGAATTTTACAAGTTTGGGAAAATTAAATTTGGATGGAAATAATAATATATATTCAACCAGATTAGTAATGCCAGATGATTCCAGTTTGTTTGGTTAGAATTTTACAAGTTCCAGGTAAATGGGATACATTTTGGGATATTTTATTTGTTTTTACTTTTGCAGTCGTAGCCGTCTCCTTCAAAACCATATTTGCACTGGCAAATGTATCCTCGAGGTGTGTTAACACACTCAGCATTGTTATGACATTTATATCCTCCATTCAGGCATTTGTCTGCTCCACTGACACTTTCTAAAAAATAGTTGTGATTGGAAACTAATGAAAGGAATAATGTTTTAGCTTAATGAAAACTGTATGAAATTGCAAATTTGTGAAACAGTATATTAATATGTTTTTTTTATTAACATCAAGTAATTTTCTAACAAGTCCATTTAAATGATAGTTTGAAGAAAATAGTTGTATCATTAAGAAGGTAACTAGATAATATTTTAACTTGATGTTATTTTATTTCAACATTATTAGCACAGTCTTTCTCAACAATTATACAGGATCTTGAAGTAGTACAAAGTAACAGTTTAGTGATTATTTTAATATAATAACACCAACAAAATAAGTACATAAAAATAAATAAAATAATGGTTAATTAATTAACTTTTTTCTTTTATTATCACTACTTGATAAATGCATTTTATTTCTGCAGTGCAGTGAACTGCATAAGCATGGCTTTCAATTTTAGTGTGTGCAATTAAGGTCACGAAACTTCAAAAATGTTGTGAATATGAGAAAAATAAAATATAACAAAAATAATTTGATATTATTTACTTGTACAGGAATATCCGTTTCCTTGATAACCTTGTATGCATGTACAATCATAACCACCATCAGAAGTGCTACTGCATGTTGCAAATTCATCACATTTATTGTCTCCAGTTATGCAGGGATCAACAACATTTTCTGAAATAACTATATTGGAAAGATAAATAAATAAATAATTTTTTTTCTGTAATATCAGAACATTATAAATATTAGAAAGAATTTTCAGAATGTTGTAAATATACAGTAATGACATACCAAGGTTTTCAGATGCCACTTAACATTATTAATTATTATCACTGTATTAAATCATATTGCTCTTGTTGATTGCTTTTTATTAATTTAATAAACTGTAAACTTAGTAAAAGTAAAAAAAAAAAAAAAAATTAATTATCCTAAATGTTTCTGAAATGCATGTAATGGAAATCAATAGAATATTTTAGATTAGAATTTGATAAACTTATATAATAAATTAGTGAGTTAAATTACGACAAATTAATATCTTAAGTTACTGAAAATAATACATTTTTAAATATTATTATTATTATTATTATTATTATTATTTAGATTTATGACATTTCTTTTCAGAAACAAAATAAAGTTTGCAGTATAAATGAAATACTTTTGCTGAAACTATCTTAGTATTTTCATAAAAGCATTATTTACACAAAGAACAATAAATAAATAAATATGTATTGATGTATGTCACATGAGCTGTACAGCCATGTGAGTTAATGTAGAACATTTATCTGCATCGATACATGTACAGAAAACATTAATTTGTATGGATCAAACAACTATACTAAAGAATAAAAGGCAAACTGCATTTTCCGAAACAATAAACAAGATTTTGATAATGAGTTTCATCATATAAAATCAAATGCAGTGATGTAGAATATAATTATATACATAAAAAAAAATAATAATAAATAAATAAATAAATAAATGTTAAATTGAAAATGTGACAGAAATTTGATTTTAAAATGTAATTTTGTCTGTTTATTATATATGTAAATATTTGAATATTCGAGGTAGGAGGTTAATTGCTAATTCTTTTATTATATATATATATATATACTTTGTATTAAACATTTTTTTTTAATTTTAGAGATTTATGAGAAAAATAATGGAAGAAATAACAATACTTATGTTAAAACTGGAACTGTATAAATTCTAGATTTATAGAGTTGTGTGACAAAGAAACAACAATAATAAAAATAATATATATAAACAAAAACAAAACTAAACAAAAATAATAATGGCAAAAAATATGTTAAATTGAAAACAGGACATGACTTTGATTTTTAGATATGATTTTACCTGTTTATTATATATATACAAATATTCCAAGTTAGCTATTAATCCACTAATTCATTATTATTATAATATTTGTTTTTTGAAACACACATTGTATTAAAATTTATTTTTATTGTAGATATTTATGAGACATAAAATAAAAGAAATAACAATGCTTCTCTTAAAACTGGAATTATATGAATACTAAGTTTATAGAGTAGTGTGACAAATAAAAAAATAAAATAAAAAAGAGCAACAAACAAAACAAAAACGAACGAAATTAATATATTGTTGTAAAACGTAGCCTAAATATGTTTTGCATCTCTTCATGTAATATTTATACTCCACCCTCTGCTAGTAGTGAAATTTGACCATTATACCGAAAATCTGTGATTTTTCATTTATATTTTTCCTGTAACTGGTGAGTAATTAAATGGGAAAATAATAGTGAAATATGAGTATATGAGTGTATGAGTATATATATATATATATATATATATATAGATGAGTAAATAAACAAATCATATATAAACAGATAATGTCAAGGCAAGAATAAAATCACTAAAAAGTATTTTTTGTAGTTTTGGGGATGGCGAGAGTTAGGAAACTTTTATTTTAAATCGTTATTTTATTTAATTGCTTTATAAAAATAAAATAAAAATGACAAACTCTAGCATCCATTAAAAATTACTTTTTTCTAAAAAGTGTTAATTAAGTATGGAAATGAGAAGAATAAATTGCATGATAATTTTGTTTCTCTTCTTATTAATAAGCTTGTGTTATATCATTGAAAATATTTGTGTATCAAATACATTATCTAATAAAGTTTACATAGGAGTATAGATGTAATTCAAAAGATATTATTTGCTCATCGCATTTTCTTTCCAGTTTGTCTGTGTCACATAAAAGGATTTTAATAACTGATCTAGTGTGCTGGATCGGAATAAAAATAATAAACAAAATTAATCCTGACGGCCTTTAAAATTTTCAGTTTAATTATTACATATTAATATCTTTATTATCTTCTAATTTTAGAAATAAAATGATACCAAATTGTATTTCATTTGGAGGGGAAAATTTTGTTTGACCTAAATATTCAGGACAAATACTGTCTGACATGCTGTATTAAATGTAAACCTTCTTTTAGTATACTGAGAGATCCTAGTTAGTAAATATTCAGTTGAAGTGAATATTACTCTCAGTAATTACCCCTCCCCAAATGAGCTTCAAGTATTTTTTTGTCATGATGCAAAAATATTTGCATGCATTAAAGAAGCATTATCATGAAGGTTATATTTTATTATATTTGTTTGTTTATTTATTATTTTGTTTTTAATTTGACAAATTGGTAGGCCTACATTAGATAATTATTAGCTGTTATTGTTTAGTCATCCTGCAGTTCAATTACAATTAATTTTGTTTCAAACATAAAACTTGAGAATACTTTGTTTGTTTTTACTTTTGCAACTTTCTGAAAGTATATTAAATATTCATTTGTACATGTATATCACAAAACTAATTAACACTCAGTAGTATGATTACCACTTCCAAGTTTATCTTGAATGTATTTATTACATAATTATCATCATAGTATGTTTTGAGTACTTGTTGACAATAACACTGTCCTTTTCTGAATGGCTGTTGTTTTTGGTTCTCAAAGTAAATTTTATTTTATTAAAAAGGGAAAAATTGCTGATTAAGAGAACATTGGGTTTTGCAACAATGAACATGTAAACATTTGAGACAGTTATGATCTTTTAAGACAATCAGTTATACATTTCCTAAGCAATATTTATTGTAATAGAACATTGCCACATAATCAGAAATTGCAGACATAAAGAAGATATGAAGAGAATGATTACACCTATTCAAAGCAACAACAGCAGCAAACTGAGACAGGTTGTAATAATTATAGTCTTCAGATGATAATATTATAAAGTTTGATCAGATCATTATTTTAATTAAATTAATATAAATGAAGTTATTGCAAATTCAGTCTATAGTCATCATTTATGACAGTCCTTTTCTTACGTGTGATTTGTAGCTTAAAACAAATATTTTTATTTGAAAGATTAACTGAAATGATAATATTAATAGACAATGTAACAGATCTTTTATTGATTTATTAAAATTAAATGATTGAATGGAATAATAAAGAATGTTTGTGATTATATTATTACTCATTTAGTCTTTGTGACTATGATAGAGTTATATTAATTGCAGATACCAGTGAAATTGGGGAAAATACTTACTGGAGGTCAAAATCAGATTAGTAATTTCAGTTTAAAAGGTTTTGTTTTTAATTAGACTTGTTGTTAAGTGGAAGGTGAGTATAAAATATTGAAATATACAGGATGTTCAGTCAGGATTAGTATTGGGGAAGATTTTGTTCTGTTTGGTTATGTTTTTACAAGTTTTGGAAAAATTAAAATTGGATGGAAATAATAATATATATTCAACCAGATTAGTAATGCCAGATGTTTTCAGTTTGTTTGGTTAGAATTTTACCAATTCCAGGTAAATGGGATACATTTTGGGATATTTTATTTGTTTTTACTTTTGCAATCGTAGCCGTCTCCTTCAAAACCATATTTGCACTGGCAAATGTATCCTTGAGGTGTGTTAACACACTCAGCATTGTTATGACATTTATATCCTCCATTCAGGCATTTGTTTGTTCCACTGACACTTTCTAAAAAATAGTTGTGATTGGAAACTAATGAAAGGAATAATGTTTTAGCTTAATGAAAACTGTATGAAATAGCAAATTTGTGAAACAGTATATTAATATGCTTTTTATTAACATCAAGTAATTTTCTAACAAGTCCATTTAAATGGTGATTTGAAGAAAATAGTTGAAGGTAACTAGATAATATTGTAAGTTAATGTTATTTTATTTCAACATTGTTAGCACAGTCTTTCTCAACAGTTCTTCCACCAAGGATCTAAAAATAGAAATGTAATGGTTAGTAAATCGAATCATAATTGAGTTCAAGTGACATTGTTATGTACCAAATCCATCAAGTTTCATTCTGCAGGACCTTGAAGTACTATAATGTTATAGTGCAGGGATTATTTTGATAAAACAATGACACAATATAAATAAATAAACTAATATTTAATTAATTAATTTATTATTACTATTTTTTTTTATCAGTGTTTCATAAAAGCATTTTGTTTCTAATCACAGTGAATTTTACAAGTATGGCTTATATTTTTAGTGTGTGGCATTGAGGTTATGAAACTGAGCTTAAATAATGTTGAAAATATGAAAAAGATGTGACATAATAAAAGTAATTTGATATTACTTACTTGCACAGTTATATCCATCTCCTTCATAACCGTTTCTGCATGTACACGTGTACTGACCATTATCATAACTTCTGCATGTTGCATATTGATGACAATCATGATATCCACTTGCACAGGGGTCAAGCACTTTTTCTATAAGAATGCATCAGAGAGATCCATTTTTACATGAATATATTTACATTGTTAATTAAATGATTATTGTTTATAACTTCAAAAACATATAATTGCATATAATTATATATATTTATATGAATTCTCAGCTTTATGAACTTTTGGGTGTATGTATGATGACATGAAAAAATTGTCTAAATGTATTGGGCACATTTGCAAGTAGTTATTATTATTATTATTATTTTGTTGTGCATTCTTAGTAATGTTTTATAGTTATGGAAAAGAGTTTAAGAATATATTTGCCACCAGTTTTGTGTAGTCAGGACCAGACAAAATAACAGTGACACACTGATAACAGGCAAAAATGAAAAACAGTGAACACATCTGTCAAATGAAATGCCACATAAATAAAATGATTTCATTCTTTTCTTTCCATTTCATAGTAACCCACAACCACAATATAAGATACAAAGGTCAGTCTCTTCATTATTAACAGATGTTTCCAGGTTTTTTTTTTTTTTTTGAATTTTGTATGATGTATTCTCTGGATTATATTGTGATAGATGTTTTTCCACTTCAGCAGTGAATAAATCTATTTTTATTACTGATGTGGTCTTCAGTGTCTTTGACATTTTGGAAAAAAACAACAACAAAATAAAAACATGAAACCCACCCCAAAAAAAAAACCCAGTAAGGTGCCACAAATTATTGCAGTAATGAAAGCAAACATAGCATGTGCCTGTATTTAGCTGGCTTTTGCAAGTTTAGTGTTTGTGTGTTTTATTGCACTTAGTTATGAATCTGCTCCCATATGTTTCATCCCCATTTGTGTTCTTATGTTACAATTATGTAGAATTGCTCAAAACAATCAAAATAATACCTAGCAAGTATAAAGAATTTAATTAGAAAATGTATTCTAACCCCTCAAAAATTGATCTTATTGAAATAGATGTTAGTAAGAATTAAGGGATAATACATTTAGTTAAGTCTAAAACCCATGTGTGTTTTGATGAGACAAACATTATTTGACAAATTGAAGCTCTTGAGATCAGACTCATCAGCAATTACAGGATTACCAAAATGACAGATGACAACAAATAAATATATAAATAATTATATAAAAATATAACAAACAATACTAATACAAATTTATAAAAAAAAGATACAACTCCATCAGCTTCAAACAATAATTAACTATTAACTGGTTTAGCTAAACATTATTTTAATGTCTATTTTGATTTTGCTTTTACTGGGTTTGCCAGTGATATATACAACTACTGCAATTACTATTAGTTACTATATTGCATATTACTGATAGTAATACTGGTATTTTATTTAATAATCTAAATAAACTAATACATATATATATATATATATATATTTTTTTTTTTTCCATTAACACTAACAGACATCAAAATAATTTAGAGTTTCAGAGTATGTGCCTTTTGTATAAATAATAAATTATACTAAATTATACTAGTCTGTATTTTTTTTAACAGACACGGAAACACAAATAAGCCGTAATAACCTACTTGTACAGGTAACTCCATCTCCTTTATAACCAGGAAAACACTGACACCTGTAATCCCCACTCTCTGTTCTAACACAAGAGGCATAGCGACCACATTTCTGTGGATCAGAAGCACATGATACTGTTTCTGAATAAACAAATAAATATTATATATATATATAGCAGAAATTATATAGTACAGATGGTAACAATATACAGGTGAAAACTAACAGCAGATTATTTTCAAGAATTATAAAAATAAAATTAAAATTAATGTAATTTTGATAAAATGATAAGCAATCTAAATGGAAGAAAGTATCAACAACAAAAACAACTATGAAAATAATATTATTTTTTACTTGACAAAAATAGTTTATAACTTTAATTTTTTTAATTTTTTTTTTTTTTTAATTTCTATCAAATGAACAATACAATCAGCTTTCTGATAACATATCTTTACCTGTGCAGGTAAATCCATCACCGGTGTAGCCAACATTGCATTCGCAACTATAACTACCATAAGTATTCATACACTTAGCATTGGCGTCACACTTGTGATTACCAGTAACACATTCATCAATGTCCCATTCTGTAAATGAATTTAAAATATGCTAAAATGTTTTGATAATATTCTTTATGCTTATTCTATGTGTCTGAGTTTGTATATGCATAATGTTGTATTGGTATTTGTAAAATAAATAAATAAACAAATAAGTAAATAAATGTAAACTCAAGTTTATTTTGTAAATAATAAAATATGTGAAAAACATTAGATTAGAATTTTCAGAATATTGTAAAAGCAGAGTAATGATATACTCACATTTTTATGCGACATTTAATATCATTATTATCACTATTATTACTATACCATATTTTTTCTAATTAATAAATTATATTCTGAATGAAAGTAAGAAAAAATGTAGTTATCCTAAATCTTTCTGAAATGTATTTAATGGAAAGTGTACAGTGAAATGCATGTACTTACTTCTGCAAGAATATCCATCTCCTTCATAACCATAATTGCATGTACAGTTGTAACCATCAACAGTGTTTGTACATCTGGCATTCTGGCTACATTCGTGTATATTTTCAGCACATTCATCAACATCAATTTCTACAAAGAAAGAGGAAAAAAAATATTGAGTTAATTTAAAATTTAAATACTATTTTATTTTTTGCTTATTATTGTTTTCTGTTGGTTTTCTTGGGTTCTTTTTGGTGGGGGTTAGCAACAAAAACAAAACTGCAGTACAAAATAAAAGTATTACATTGAAACTGTCATGGTATTTATAAGTGTATCTATCATAATTTAAATGAATGAATCACACAATTAACAATAAATAAATAAATAAGTTAATGACGATGATGATGAATATAATAATAATAATAATAAAACAGTAAATTTGGTTGCTAAATAATTTATTTTTCTGCCACTTTAACAACTATGCCCATCTCCAGCTTAATGAGCTTGGCAATTACACTTGTAATTTACATATATATTAGTGCATGTTGCTTGAGCATCATAGGTATGATTTTATACAGAACATTCATCTAAATATATGCCTGTACAGAAAAACACCTGAGTTTTTAGTTTCGAAGGATTACAGAACAAAGCCATTTGAAATTAAAATTATTATCTTTGAAGTGATTTTTGTGAAAACAATGATGTAAGTAAAATTCCAAATAAAATTCAGGGGATGTTAAATTATTTTTATTGATATCAGTAAGTAAGCTGATTATGATATTATTTTAATTGGTCTATCTGTTAATATGTGATGGCTTTTATGAATATTCTAAGCAGCTTTTGTTTTACCATGGTACTTAATATATTATTCAAATGGTAAGAAAAAACCCAAAACAACAAAACATCAACAATAACAGACAAAAAATAAAAAAAAGAATAAAAAAAAAGAGTTTGCTTAAAAAATACCAAAATATTGAATAAATAATTTAGTATCTGATTTATGGCTATTAAACTTATTTGGTAAACAATACTATATGCACATCACAATTTCAAGTATTTCCAGTAATTATCTCTTTCAGTATTATATCAAATTATTCTGGTTATTTAAAAGATTGAATTGAAATGATAAGACATAATGCAAAATATACGAATAAAAATGTTTGTCAGTGTTTTTTTGTTATAATTAAAATACTGAATTGGAATAATGAATAATGTAAGTTTGTTTTAATACAATTTTAAAAAGGGATAATGGATGGAAAACTTTGTTTTTACTTCTGCAATCATAGCCGTCTCCTTTAAAACCGTCTTTGCACTGGCAAACATATCCTCGAGGTTTCAGAATGCACTCAGCATTGTAATGACATTTATCTTTTCCATACTGACATCCATTTGCTACACCTTAAAAATAATTATAGATTGGAAACTAATGTTAACTTAAAAAAAAAAAATAATAATAATAATAATAATGATGAAAAATAAATGAAAAAAGTAAAAGAACAGAAATCAACAGCTAATTCCATGAATCAGTGTTTTAAAAACTTTGGAGTTTTAGTAAAAAAATTTTACCTCTATCTAAATGAACATTCCAGTAACATATCAATGAATAATATCATCTGAAAATTATTTTATTTCGTTTGCAGTAATAAAATTAGCATATAGAACATTCTTTCTCTTATTATTATGTCTCTAAAAAACAAAAATAAAAATAATAAAAATATAAAAAAATAGATATTGTTACTTAAAGTTTACCATTTTAAAATATATAGTGTTTGGGGCAAAAGTAATGCAGTTATTAAATATATATATATATATATAGACCAACAACAACAGTTTATTAGAAACTGGATTGGAAATCTGAGTATGACTTTCAATAATTGTTTTTACCAAATCCAGATCATTCAAAACCAGAGATAAAATACTCAGATATACTGAATAATCAATCTGTTTTAATTACAGTTGAAACTCTACTGCTTCCATAGAAATAATAAAAGTTAATTCATCTTAAATTATTATGTTTTTCTTTTCAATTTTTTTTTTTTTTTTTGTATCCCCTTTTTGCAGTGTATTTCTGTTCTGTTTAATTATTTTATTTCAATGATTCAAGAAATAAAAAAAACAAAATGATTTGTATTAAATTCAAAAGAGATATAAATTAATTTGAACTGGAAAAATCAACAAATAACATTACTACAAAATTTTAAAGTGTCTTTCTTACACTTCATTTTGTTTGTAATACAGTTGGTATTTATGTAAAGTGCAGAGAGATACAAACCTACACAGTTAGTGCCATCACCTTCATAGCCAGTGTTGCACTGACATGTGAAAGTATTGTTGACAATAACGCACTGGGCATTGACATGACATATTCTTGGGTCTAGTGCACATCCTGTCAATGGAACATCTGAAGAAAAAAAACACATGTAGTTACGAATACAAAAACTTACATCGCTATGTATAATGTATTAGCTGCTTGTATGTTTTATCTGTAATGATTTCTTTATCATTTTCTTTGCACTGGCAGATAATTCACAATTTTTTCATTGAAATAATGATTAAAACATTTTTCTTTGGTTATGATTATGATTACTGTTTATTTCCTTTTATTATTATTTGTTTTCTTCATCATTAGTTGTAGTAGTAATAACTGTAGCAGTAACACTAGTAGTAGTAGTGATGATGGTGACTGTTGTAGAAGTGGTAATACAAATGGTAGGTGATGTAGTAGTATAAGCATTAATCTTAAGAATTTAAACAACTTACCTGGACAGTTTTCACAGACTTTCACATCTGGATCTGAAATAATAAAATAATCATCAGTATTTCATCTCATCAGTAGTAAATGACATCTAATTTGTTTTCCTTTATACAGAATGGTTTGTGAATCAGTGTATTATCTTTCACATGTTAACATGTACTCAAGATTCCAGAATGGGAACATTTTCTAAAAGTCTTTGCAGATATGCCTAACAGAGAAACATAGAGTCAATAACTTTGTTTCATTTGTGAGTATAAATGCAGGCAAAATTAACTAGTCACCATTTGAATTCTGAAGAAGAAGAGTGTATGTACATTTTTATTAATGTATGTTTCCATTTGATTTCTGTTAGATCCCTTTTTTATGTAGATAGAGACAGATGTCATAAACCCAATTTACTAACCACTGAACAATCGTAGCAGTCATGAAATTTCTTAATCAATTAATTAATAAAATATAACCGAAATAAAAAATATATCAAACGAAATCAAATGAAGGGGGAAAAAAATAGAAACAAAAAGAAACAAACATAATATCTAGAGTTAAATGAACACATACCAAATCGTAGTTGTCCCGAGTAAGTACAGGAAGAATCAGGAACACAAGATCTATCTTCCGCGTCATACCTGTATCCATTATTGCAGTAGGCATATGTAGATCTTCCACCAGAACATTTCAAATAAGCATAACAATTACGTTTGTCACTACTGAAATCCAAATGTTTAGACCAAGTGTGCCCATCTGGTTGTGCATCACAAAGATCTGAATAATAATAATAATAATAATAATAATAATAACAACCACAACCACAACCACAACCACAACAACAATAAGAACAACAACAGCTTTCGTTTGATGTAAATTCTCCGAAATTCTAAAATATTTAACTGCAGCAACATTGAACATTTATTTCACGCAATTTCATATCTTTGTTGGTCCCATTTCAGATGTAAAACAAACAATCAAGTGAACAAAATAAATATATATGTATTTAGGCATATGTAGATCTTCCACCAGAACATTTGAAATAAGCATAACAATTATGTTTGTCACTACTGCAATTCAAATGTTTAGACCAAGTGAATCCATCTTGTGCTTCACAAATATCTGAATAATAATAATAATAATAATAATAATAATAATAATAATAATAATAATAATTTTTAACGTAATTCTCATTTCATGCAATTTCGTGCAATTTCATACCTCATTTGTTCCCATTTCACATGTAAAACAAACAATCAAGTGAATAAAATAAATATATAGGCATTTACCCCGAACACAGGTGCAGAGACTAGGCCAAAACATGAGATTCTTTTGACAGAATAGTAAGACATTTCCTTGACCTTCTTGGTACTTGTAGAACTTCCTTGCATCTGTAGGATGAAGACTAATGTAATCTGGACACACTGACCTTTCTGCAAAGAAAACAATAGCTAATGACTATCCATATAACAATACATAATATAAATATAGATTATATAACAAACAAAACAAAATCAAATTAAATAAATAAAGGAAATGAAAGAATGAAACAAAAATGAATGAAGGAGATATTTAAATTATACGAACACATATATAGATAGATTGATGTGAAGATGGATAAATTTCAGCAGCCATTCATTTGGCAGGTTTCTGCTTGCATAGTATCTGTTACGTAACCAGTTAGAGTAGCACATTCAGCTACATTATGTCACACAAATTCACAATGGATATATAGACTCAAGGGACTAGTGTTTCTTTTATGTGTACTATTTGATACATCGTTAAAGTTGATCTTTACATGAGCCGCTCAATGATAATACATCAGACAAGATCTGCACAGATAGCGAGTCTACCGCATGTACATCCACAATATATATATATATATATATATATATATACACACACCAGTTACTTAATCTGATTCGTGATACCCACCAACACATTTATAGCCATCACCATCATATCCCGAATTGCAGACACACTGGTAGAATCCTGACTTTTCAACACACTTGGCATTTTGATCACAAGTTCTGGTTCCATCACTACAACGATCTTGAATTACATTTCCAAGAACTGAAAAGCATTTAAAAAAAAGTTACTTACTGGAAGAAACAGCGTTTTATTATTTTTTTGATACATCCATTAGTTCTAAAGACATCAGTATATCAAATAGTGTTATGATATTTATACATCTAGCATTCACATCAAAATTCGGTGTTCGAGTAACATTCATGAATGTCATTAACTGAAAATAAATTTAATTTATGCTAAAATCTTTTCATGATGTCATTTACACTAAATACCAATAGACTTATATGCGTGTGTGTACTTTCATGAGCTCATGTGCATGCATGCGTGTGTATTTTATTTAAAAAAAATTTAAGTTATGTACTCACTGTAACAAAAGTGCCCATCTCCAGTATAACCAGCTTGGCATTTACATTTGTAACTTCCCGGTGTGTTAATGCATGTTGCACGAGGATGACAGTTAGCAGCATACGTAGAACATTCATTTATATCTGTACATAAATACCAGAAACGTCAACTGAACTTTTAGTTTGTATGTAACAAAGCTGTGAAATTAAAATCAATGTCTTTTAAGTGATTATTGTGAAATGGAAAAGTGGATCTAATGCAATAGAATCAACAAAAATATAACAAGACATTTCTTGTGTTAAACTGAAGAAATTATTTATTTATTTGATTATTTATTTATTTTTACTCACGATGGTGATGATAATGACGATGATGATGATAATAACAGTAATAGTAGTAGTAGTAGTAGTCATCTTTGGAATTTCATTAATTAATATATCTGATATTGTTGAATTGTCAGTTCTGTTTGTCTGCCTGTTTAGATATGAAAAATAGAATATGCATTTGTATTTTAGTTCCATAATCAAAAAAGGAATACAAATCAGTTTCAGATAACATATCTTTACCTGTGCAGGAAATTCCATTACCCTGGTAGCCAGAATAACATTTACATTTATAACCGTCAATAGTGTGTACACATCTAGCATGGACGTCACATTCGTGTCTTCCAGGAACACACTCAGCAATGTCAAGTCCTGAAAAGAAATTTAATTTATGCTCAAATGTTTTTCATGATGTCCTTTTACACTAAATATCAATAATTGTGTGTGTGTGTGTGTGTGTGTGTGTGTGTGTGTGTGTGTGTTCATCACTTCATGTGCTTAGATATACGTGACTGCATGGTTTAATTGGGTTTTTTAAAATAAATATATGAATAATAATAATTATTATTTTACTATGAATGTATATATTACGTTAATTAAATTTGCAAGAATAACAATTTTTCATCTGCAAATTAAAGTATTATCTTGATGTTATACTCACAGGTATGAAAATGAAAGTAATATATTTTCTTTTCTTTTCTTTTTTAAATTTAATTTAATCTTCTTCTTTTTTTTCAAGTTATGTACTCACTGTAACAAAAATGCCCATCTCCAGTATAACCAGCTTGGCATTTACACTTGTAACTTCCCGGTGTGTTAATGCATGTTGCACGAGGATGACAGTTAGCAGCATACGTAGAACATTCATTTATATCTGTACATAAATACCAGAAACATCAATTGAGCTTTTAGTTTGTATGTAACAAAGCTGTGAAATTATAATCAATGTCTTTTAAGTGATTATTGTGAAATGGAAAAGTGGATCTAATGCAATAGAATCAAAAAAAAATATATAACAAGACATTTCTTGTGTTAAACTGAAGAAAGTATTTATTTATTTATTTATATTTTCTCACGATGATGATGATGATAATAACAGTAGTAGTAGTAGTAGTAGTAGTAGTAGTAGTAGTTGTAGTAGTGAAAATAATAATAATAAAAATAATAATAATAATAAAAATAATAATAATAATAATATTTATTTTATTTTATTTTATTTATTTGCAGTAAAGAGAAAGATTCAATGAAAATAACATTTTAAATGTCATGATGCAACGAATAGGCTTATGTATTGATACAGTATACACTCGGATATGAGTCATTATTTAGAATCGAAATGATTCAGTATGACTGGCCAGATATAACGGTAATCTCTGGAATTTCATTAATTAATGGCTGTGATATTATTGATTTCTCAATTCTGTTTGTCTGCCTGTTTAGATATGAAAAATAGAAAATGCATTTGTATTTCAGATCCATAATCAAATAAGGAATACAAATCAGTTTCGGATAACATATCTTTACCTGTGCAGGAAATTCCATTACCCTGGTAGCCAGAATAACATTTACATTTATAACCGTCAATAGTGTGTACACATCTAGCATGGACGTCACATTCGTGTCTTCCAGGAACACACTCAGCAATGTCAAGTCCTGAAAAGAAATTTAATTTATGCTCAAATGTTTTTCATGATGTCCTTTTACACTAAATATCAATAATTGTGTGTGTGTGTGTGTGTGTGTGTGTGTGTGTGTTTATCACTTCATGTGCATAGATATACGTGACTGCATGGTTTAATTGGGTTTTTTAAAATAAATATATGAATAATAATAATTATTATTTTACTATGAATGTATATATTACGTTAATTAAATTTGCAAGAATGATATTTTTTTGTGTGTGTTTTCGTAACACAATCAGATATGCAATACAAATTTGGTAACATATATTTTTCATCTGCAAATTAAAGTATTATCTTGATGTTATGCTTATAGTTATGAAAATGAAAGTAATATATTTTCTTTTCTTTTCTTTTCTTTTTTAAATTTAATTTAATCTTCTTTTTTTTCAAGTTATGTACTCACTGTAACAAAAATGCCCATCTCCAGTATAACCAGCTTGGCATTTACATTTGTAACTTCCCGGTGTGTTAATGCATGTTGCACGAGGATGACAGTTAGCAGCATACGTAGAACATTCATTTATATCTATACATAAATACCAGAAACGTCAACTGAACTTTTAGTTTGTATGTAACAAAGCTGTGAAATTATAATCAATATCTTTGAAGTGATTATTGCGAAGTACAAAAGTGGATCAAATGCAATAGAATAAACAAAAATATAATAAAACATTTATTTTGTCAAACTGAAGAAACAATTTATTAATTAGTTCATTTGGTTATTTATTTATTTTTAATAATAATAATAATAATAATAATAATAATAATAATAATAATAATAATAATAATAATAATCATAATCATAATAATAATTATAATAATAAAAATAATAAAAATAATAATATCGTTATTATATAAAAAAGAAATTCTGCAGTGAATATAATGAAAAATAAAAATACAATTTTACAAATCATAATGTAATTAATAAATATATGTACTAATATAGTACACACTCTAATATGACTTGTTATTTAGTTTTGAAATGATTCAATATTACTGGCCAGGTATAATAGTAATCTTTTGAAATTTCATTGACAGCTATGATAATACTGAACTGTTGGGTGTGTGTGATAAAAAAAGAAAAATATATCTCTTCCGATGCTATAAATATATTTTCATGTAGTTAATCTTTTGCTTCAAATAATTGCTTCTTAGTTCCAAATATAAATGAATGATACAGACTGGCACATAATTATATCTATCTAACTTTCTGTGTTAATTGTTTGTAAGTAAAAAGTATTTCAACTTGGTTAATGTTTCACTGAAGCAAATGCTACAGTGTAATGAAATAAATATTATAATGGTAAATCGGTATTTAATAATTTCATTCATTTATTAAATTTAATAATTAATTTCGATTATGGCTAAAAGAAATAAAGGGGATTGAAATATTAGGTATTTATTTGTTCTACTCCTTCAGTGTTAACAGTTGCATTATGTTTTGATGTTCTTGATAATAAAACATTTCATTCTTTTTAGTTTCAAGTATTACTAAATGTTTGAATTGCAAACAAAAAATATTAAAATATATTTGAGTGCAACAGAAATTTTGTGTTAGTAACAATAAAGCAATTCTGAGATGAGTCAACAAAAAGGGATAAATTCCTTCACATTATTATTATTATTATTAATATTATTATTAGTAGTAGTAGTAAAATGTTTCATTTTCATTTGGCTTTATTTAATATATTAAGTATGTTTATAATAATTTGTTTTTGTTTTTGTTTACTGTGATAAATGTAATATTACAGAACACTGTAAACGTTTTATAAAGAGCTTTTTGTTTTGTGCTGACTTCTGAATATATTAATATTTGATCTATTATGGAATATAATTATCAATTATCGAAGTGTGGCCACAGCACTAAGTGTTTTTAAAAAGATTAACTTGAAATATTATATTACCAGTCATATTACTTTTAAAATATGTAAATATCAATAGCTCTCTATCAATGGCTGCCTTCTGTTATAAAAAAGGCTTTTGCATATATTCTTAGAGATGCACATCCAGCTATATTCATATTATGGCTCACGCAACTTTATCTTATAAGGACTATATGCACATTTAGCTGACAGGATGCAAAAGAGACCTTTGGCAAGAATCTAAATGTATATCCAAAATGGACACCATATTTAACGTTAACTGAATCTGCTTTGCAATACCCACCATCACATTTGTAACCATTTCCATAGTATCCTGGACTGCACACACACTGGTAGTATCCTGACTTTTCAACACACTTGGCATTTTGGTCACACGGTCGGTTTATGTCATTACAAAGATCTCTCCCTACAGCTGAAAGAATTGAAGAGAATTTTAAAAAGTTACTTCAAGAAATAGTGTTTATAAATATCTATTTATTTATTATTGTTGTCGTTGGAATATATTTGTGGATTTTACTCCAGAGAAAATAATATAGTTCAAAAATGTGAAAGTTGTTTCTTTTGCATACATTACTTTCCATTTCTTTCTTAATTATTTCGTAACATCTTTTTCTCTTTTTCTGAATTTTATTTACTTTTGCTTTCCCACAACAAGTATATTTAGAACATTTTAACATCTGTAGAGCAGTCAAAAGTAATGAATATTAAAGATATTTGTAAATTAATGAATTACATTTTTCTAATGGTAAAACGTGTTATATTTGCAGGAGTTTGTGAGATAATACAAAATTTATAAATTTATATTACATGTCTAATATCTTTGTAATTTTAATTTCAAAACATTTATTCTTACTTACGTTTTACCATTTCACTATATGTAACAGCTGAGGAAAAAAAAAAGAATTGTTAATTAAATATAAATAAATAAATAAATAAAAAGCAACAACAACAACAACATATCAATTGTAATAACAGCAGTATCAATAAAACATTATTAGAAACTGGATTGGTAATCTGAGTATAGCTTTTAATAAAAAAATTTTTTCCAAAAACAGGGATAAAATACTCAGATAAACTGAAAATTCAGTCTGTGATAATTAAAGTTAGAATTGTACAGCTTCCAGAGAAATAATAGAAAGTTACAGTATCTTAAATTATTATTTTATTCTTTTTTTAAAACATTTATATGAACGTCAAAAACTAAATATTTTCCCAACTAGTGTTTATTATGGATAGTAGCCTTTGCAATGTATGGATGTTTCCTGTTTAAAATTATCTCATTCAAAAATTCAATTAACAAGTTTGATTTGTATTAAATTTATAATTTATCTAATGTTAACTAATTGGAAGGATTAACAAATAGGATTAATTCGAAATTAAAACATATCTTTATTGAACTTGATCTTGCTTGTAAAACACTAGGTATTTATATAAACTGCAGAGATGATACAAACCTTCACAGTTAGTGCCATCACCTTCATAGCCAGTGTTGCACTGACATGTGAAAGTATTGTTGACAATAACGCACTGGGCATTGACATGACATATTCTTGGGTCTAGTGCACATCCTGTCAATGGAACATCTGAAGAAAAAACCCACATGTAGTTACGAATACAAAAACTTACATCGCTAAATACTTTTCATGAAACATCGCTATGTATAATGTATTAGCTGCATGTATGTTTTATCTGTAATGATTTCTTTATCATTTTCTTTGCACTGGCAGATAATTCACAAGTTTCTCATTGAAATAATAATTAAAACATTTTTGTTCGGTTATGATTATGATTACTGTTTATTTCCTTTTATTATTATTTGTTTTCTTCATCATTAGTTGTAGTAGTAATAACTGTAGCAGTAACACTAGTAGTAGTAGTGATGATGGTGACTGTAGCAGAAGTGGTAATACAAATGGTAGGTGTAGTAGTAGTATAAGCATTAATCTTAAGAATTTAAACAACTTACCTGGACAGTTTTCACAGACTTTCACATCTGGATCTGAAATAATAAAATAATCATCAGTATTTCATCTCATCAGTAGTAAATGACATTATCTAATTTGTTTTCCTTTATACAGAATGGTTTGTGAATGAATGTATTTTTTTCACATGATTCAAGAACGTCTAAATGTTTTGGCAGATATGCCTAACAGAGGAACATAAAGTAAATATTTTTGTTTAATCCCTTTTTTTTTTGTAGATAGAGATAGATGTTATCAACTCAGTTTACTAACCAGTGAATAATTGTAGCTTTCATGAAGTTTCTAAATTATTTAATAAATAAATAAGATAAATAAATAAATAAATAAATAAATAAACAAATAAATCAATCAAATGAAATCAAATGAAGGAATAAAAAAAAAGAAAAAAAAAAGATAAACAAACATAATATCTAGAGTTAAATGAACACATACCAAATCGTAGTTGTCCCGAGTAAGTACAGGAAGAATCAGGAACACAAGATCTATCTTCCGCGTCATACCTATATCCATTATTGCAGTAGGCAAATGTAGATCTTCCACCAGAACATTTGAAATAAGCATAACAATTACGTTTGTCACTACTGAAATCCAAATGTTTCGACCAAGTGAGTCCATCTTGTTGTGATTCACAAATATCTGAATAATAATAATAAAATTACTACTACTACTACTACTACTACTACTACTACTACTACTAATAATAATAATAATAATATTTATTATTATTATTATTATTATTATTAAACTGAAAACCGCAGTTTTGGTTTAATGTAATTCTCATTTCATGCAATTTCGTGCAATTTCATACCTCATTTGCTCCCAGTTCACATGTAAAACAAACAATCAAGTGAATAAAATAAATATATAGGCATTTACCCCGAACACAGGTGCATAGACTAGGCCAAAACATGAGATTCTTTTGACAGAATAGTAAGACATTTCCTTGACCTTCTTGGTACTTGTAGAACTTCCTTGCATCTGTTGGATGAAGGCTAATGTAATCTGGACACACTGACCTTTCTGCAAAGAAAACAATAGCTAATGACTATCCATATAACAATACATAATATAAATATAGATTATATAACAAACAAAACAAAATCAAATTAAATAAATTAAAGTAAATGAAGGAATGAAACAAAAATGAATGAAGGAGATATTTAAATTATACGAACACATATATAGATAGACTGATATGAAGATGGATAAATTTCAGCAGCCATTCATTTGGCAGGTTTCTGCTTGCATAGTATCTGTTACGTAACCAGTTAGAGTAGCACATTCAGCTACATTATGTCACACAAATTCACAATGGATATGTAGACTCAAGGGACTAATGTTTCTTTTACGTGTACTATTTGATACATCGTTAAAGTTGATCTTTATATGAGCCGCTCAATGATAATATATCAGACAAGATCTGCACAGATAGCGAGTCTACCGCATGTACATCCACAATATATATATATATATATATATATATATACACACCAGTTACTTAATCTGATTCGTGATACCCACCAACACATTTATAGCCATCACCATCATATCCCGAATTGCAGACACACTGGTAGAATCCTGACTTTTCAACACACTTGGCATTTTGATCACAAGTTCTGGTTCCATCACTACAAGGATCTTGAATTACTGAAAATAAATTTAATTTATGGTAAAATATTTTCATGATGTCCTTTACACTAAATATCAGTAGACTTATATGCGTGTGTGTGCTTTCATGAGCTCATGTGCATGCATGCATGTATATTTTATTTTAAAAAATTTAAGTTATGTACTCACTGTAACAAAAATGCCCATCTCCAGTATAACCAGCTTGGCATTTACACTTGTAACTTCCCGGTGTGTTAATGCATGTTGCACGAGGATGACAGTTAGCAGCATACGTAGAACATTCATTTATATCTGTACATAAATACCAGAAACATCAACTGAGCTATTAGTTTGTATGTAACAAAGCTGTGAAATTAAAATCAATGTTTTTTAAGTGATTATTGTGAAATCGAAAAGTGGATCTAATGCAATAGAATCAACAAAAATATAACAAGACATTTCTTGTGTTAAACTGAATAAATTATTTATTTATTTTTACTCACGACGATGATGATGATAATAACAGTAGTAGTAGTAGTAGTAGTGATAATAATAATAATAATTATAATAATAATAATAATATTTATTGTATTTTATTTTATTTATTTGCAGTAAAGAGAAAGATTCAATAAAAATAAAATATTAAATGTCATGATGCAACGAATAGACTTATGTATTGATACAGTATACACTCGGATATGAGTGATTATTTAGGATCGAAATGATTCAGTATTACTGGCCAGATATAACGGTAATCTTTGGAATTTCATTAATTAATAGTTGTGATATTGGTGAATTGTCGATTCTGTTTGTCTGCCTGTTTAGATATGAAAAATAGAATATGCATTTGTATTTTAGTTCCATAATCAAATAAGGAATACAATTCAGTTTCGGATAACATATCTTTACCTGTGCATGAAATTCCATTACCCTCGTAGCCAGAATAACATTTACATTTATAACCGTCAATAGTATGTACACATCTAGCATGGACGTCACATTCGTGTCTTCCAGGAACACACTCAGCAATGTAAAGTCCTGAAAAGAAATTTAATTTATGCTCAAATGTTTTTCATGATGTCCTTTTACACTAAATATCAATAATTGTGTGTGTTTCTGTGTGTGTGTGTGTGTGTGTGTGTGTGTGTGTGTGTGTGTGTGTGTGTGTGTGTGTGTGTGACTGCAGTGTTTAATAGGGTTTTTAAAAAAAATAAACGATTAATATTAATAAGTATATATATATATATTTTTTAAAGTTATGTACTCACTGTGACAAAAATGCCCATCTCCAGTATAACCAGCTTGGCATTTACACTTGTAACTTCCCGGTGTGTTAATGCATATTGCACGAGCATCACAGTTAGCAGCATGTGTAGAACATTCATTTATATCTGTACATAAATACCAGAAACATCAACTGAACTTTCAGTTTGTATGTAACAAAGCTGTGAAATTAAAATCAACGTCTTTGTAGTGATTATTGTGAAATTGATAAGTGGATCTAACGCAATAGAATCAACAGAAAATAACTAGACATTTCTTATGTCAAAGAGAGGAAATTATTTATTTATTTGTTTATTTATTTCTTTTTAGTAATGATGGTGAAGACTATGATGATGATCATAATAGTAGTAGTAGTAGTTATAAAAAAATAATAATAATAATAATAATAATAATTTGCTATTAGCGTTAAATGTGTTATTATAAATTAATTTAATTAGAATAATTTAGTTTTTTCATGATGTTTCTTTTGGGTAACAAAATCGAATTCGCAGTACAAATAAGTTAAATATTTTTCGTCTGTAAACAAAAGTATTATTATTATTATTATTATTATTATTAGATAGTCTTAGTTATGAAAATGTTTCAGTTTCATTTAGTTTTAGATATTATATTTGTAACAAAACTATCATAAATATTTATATTGTTAAAATTTGAAAATCTAGAGCAGCAGTAAAAATAAATGTCAGGGGATTATAAAAGTCTACGTAATGCTTCTTTATATACTTGGGCATACTTAATAATAGCAAATCGTCATTGCTAAGGATGGTCCAAGAACTCGACCTCACATGTAACATTATAATATTATTAAATTACTTGTTGTTATGTGTATTTATAATCTTCATTTTAAAATTTCCAATTGATAGCACCTTTTGCTACCAAAAAGAACAATAAAAATAAATTTAAAAAAGGGGGAAAAAAAGAAGGAAATAAATAAGAACAATAACATCCTTCTGTTAACCGTTTACTACTGCCATCCAGCACTGTTTTCACGTGTATGTAACAAAGTTATTTCAGTTCAAATTGCTCTATCCTTGGTCTAAATAACCCTTTCCAGATGCCACATTATAATAATTTATTATTAAACTGTACATGCATATATTTTCTTGAATTTAGGATTTCCCACTAACCGTTTCTTCAGCTATAGCATCAACGACAGTAAAATAATAATAATAATAATAATAATAATAATAATAATAATAATAATAATAATAAATAAATAAATAAATAAATAAAGAAACAAAAATAAAACAAACAAAACTACCATAAAAAAAAAGCATCACTTTTTTCCAATATATTTTTTGTTCTACAACGCCACCGGCAACAAAAATGTAAATAACTATTTGAAAATAATAATAATAATAATAATAATAATAATAATAATAATAATAATAAGAAGAAGAAGAAGAAGAAGAAGAAGAAGAAGAAGAACAACAACAACAACAACAATAATAATACATAATAATAATAATAATAATAACAATAATAATAATAATAATAATAATCAATCAATAAATAAATAAAAAAACATTAATAAATAAAAAACAAAAATAAAACAAACAAAACTACCATAAAAAAAGCACGAAAAGTATCATTACTGTTCTTCCTACGTCTGTTAACCGATTACTACTGCTGTAGTACATGGGTCAACTGAAAGTGAGGAAGGTCATCCCAGTTTTACGTTTTGAATCATTTTGTAAATATATATTTTTGTTGTAGTAAAATAATTCAGTCTAACGCTATCATATGTTTTACAGGAAATAAATCTTCCGTTTTGTCATAGTTTCAATGTCTAAATGAAAACTGAAAATTTCATACTTACATATATGTGCGAATTTAAAAGTCGAACAAATTTTTTTTTCATGGCCTTTTTCTCTCTATTTTATAAAATTAATCGCCGTCGGTGATGATTGTCAAAATAACCTTTTCCCACTTGCCACGTTATAATAATTAATTATTACACAACTTGGTAGCTCATGTATATTCTTTCTTGTTATTTAGGATTATCATTAATGTTTTTTTTTTTTTTTGTTCTACAACAACACTAGCAACAAAAATTTAAATAACTATTTGAAAAAAAAATAATAATAATAATAATAATAATAATAATAATAATAATAATAATAATAATAATAATAATAATAAATAAATAAATAAATAAAAAAACAAAAATAAAAGAAACAAAACAAAACTACAATTAAAGAAACACGAAAAGCATCACTACTGTTCCTGCTACGTCGATTGACCGATTACTACTGCTGTATGGAACAGAGTTATTTCTGTTCATATAACTCTATCCTTGGTGCAGTAACATGAACAGATACGAGTGTTATTAGTATGCATGTAAAATGCTTACCTGTGCATACATATTGGTTGTTTCTGTAAAATCCGTCACGGCAAACGCATTTTCTTTCACCCTGGTCAACAGAACATCTTTCATTTTGTCCGCAGTTTCTACATGGGTCAACTGAAAGTGAGGAAGGTCATCCCAGTTTTACGTTTTGAATCATTTTGTAAATATATGTTTTTGTTGTAGTAAAATAATTCAGTCTAACGCTATCATATGTTTTACATCAAATAAATCTTCCGTTTTGTCATAGTTTCAATGTCTAAATGAAAACTGAAAATTTCATACTTACATATATGTGCGAATTTAAAAGTCGAACACATTTTGTTTTTCATGGCCTTTTTCTCTCTATTTTATAAAAGTAATCGCCGTCGGTGATGATTGTCAAAATAACCTTTTCCCACTTGCCACGTTATAATAATTAATTATTACACAACTTGGTAGCTCATGTGTATTCTTTCTTGTTATTTAGGATTCTCATTAATGTTTTTTTTTTTTTTGTTGTTTTTTTGTTCTACAACGACACCAGCAACAAAAATTTAAATAACTATTTGAAAATTTAATAATAAATAATAATAATAATAAATAATAATAATAATAATAATAATAATAATAATAAATAAATAAATAAATAAATAAATAAAAAACAATAATAAAACAAACAAAACTACAATTAAAAAAACAACGAAAAGCATCACTACTGTTGCTGCTACGTCTGTTAACCGATTACTACTGCTGTATGGAGCAGAGTTATTTCTGTTCATATAACTCTATCCTTGGTGCAGTAACATAAACAGATACGAGTGTTATTAATATGCATGTAAAATGCTTACCTGTGCATACATATTGGCTGTTTCTGTAAAATCCGTCACGGCAAACGCATTTTCTTTGACCCTGGTCAACAGAACATCTTTCATTTTGTCCGCAGCTTCTACATGGATCAACTGAAAGTGAGGAAGGTCATCCCAGTTTTACGTTTTGAATCATTTTGTAAATATATGTTTTTGTTGTAGTAATATAATTCAGTCTAATGCTATCGTATCTTTTACAGCAAATAAATCTTCCGTTTTGTGATTGCTTGAATGTGTAAATGAAAACTGAAAATTTCATACTTACAAATATGTGCGAATTTAAAAGTCGAACAAACATTTTTTTGTATGGCCTTTTTCTCTCTATTTTATAAAAGTAATCGCCGTCGGTGATGATTGTCAAAATAACCTTTTCCCACTTGCCACGTTATAATAATTAATTATTACACAACTTGGTAGCTCATGTATATTCATTCTTGTTATTTAGGATTATCATTAATGTTTGGTTTTTTTTTTTTTTTTTTTTTGTTCTACAACAACACTAGCAACAAAAATTTAAATAACTATTTGAAAATAATAATACATAATAATAATAATAATAATAATAATAACATCAATAATAAATAATAATAATAATAATAATAAATAAAGAAATAAAGAAATAAATTAATAAATAAAAAACAAAAATAAAACAAACAAAACTACAATTAAAAAAAGTACGAAAAGCATCATTACTGTTGTTGCTACGTCTGTTAACCGATTACTACTGCTGTATGGAACAGAGTTATTTCTGTTCATATAACTCTATCCTTGGTGCAGTAACATAAACAGATACGAGTGTTATTAGTGTGCATGTAAAATGCTTACCTGTGCATACATATTGGCTGTTTCTGTAAAATCCGTCACGGCAAACGCATTTTCTTTCACCCTGGTCAACAGAACATCTTTCATTTTGTCCGCAGTTTCTACATGGATCATCTGAAAGTGAGGAAGGTCATCATAGTTTTACGTTTTGAATCATTTTGTAAATATATGTTTTTGTTGTAGTAATATAATTCAGTCTAATGCTATCGTATGTTTTACAGCAAATAAATCTTCCGTTTTGTCATTGCTTGAATGTGTAAATGAAAACTGAAAATTTCATACTTACAAATATGTGCGAATTTAAAAGTCGAACACATTTTTTTTTTCATGGCCTTTTTCTCTCTATTTTATAATAGTAATCGCCGTCGGTGATGATTGTCAAAATAACCTTTTCCCACTTGCCACGTTATAATAATTAATTATTACACAACTTGGTAGCTCATGTGTATTCTTTCTTGTTATTTAGGATTATCATTAATGTTTTTTTTTTTTTTTTTTTTTTTTTTTTTTGTTCTACAACGACACCATCAACAAAAATTTAAATAACTATTTTAAAATAATAATAATAATAATAATAATAATAATAATAATAATAATAATAATAAATAAATAAAGAAATAAATAAATAAAAAACTATAATAAAAGAAACAAAACTACAATTAAAAAGACACGAAAAGCATCACTACTGTTGCTGCTACGTCTGTTAACCGATTACTACTGCTGTATGGAACAGAGTTATTTCTGTTCATATAACTCTATCCTTGGTGCAGTAACATAAACAGATACGAGTGTTATTAATATGCATGTAGAATGCTTACCTATGCATACATATTGGCTGTTTCTGTGAAATCCGTCACGGCAAACGCATTTTCTTTCACCCTGGTCAACAGAACATTTTTCATTTTGTCCGCAGCTTCTACATGGATCAACTGAAAGTGAGGAAGGTCATCCCAGTTTTACGTTTTGAATCATTTTGTAAATATATGTTTTTGTTGTAGTAATATAATTCGGTCTAATGCTATCGTATGTTTTAGAGGAAATAAATCTTCCGTTTTGTCATTGCTTGAATGTGTAAATGAAAACTGAAAATTTCATACTTACAAATATGTGCGAATTTAAAAGTCGAACAAACATTTTTTTGTATGGCCTTTTTCTCTCTATTTTATAAAAGTAATCGCCGTCGGTGATGATTGTCAAAATAACCTTTTCCCACTTGCCACGTTATAATAATTAATTATTACACAACTTGGTAGCTCATGTATATTCTTTCTTGTTATTTAGGATTATCATTAATGTTTGTTTTTTTTTTTTTTTTTTTGTTCTACAACAACACTAGCAACAAAAATTTAAATAACTATTTGAAAATAATAATAATAATAATAATAATAATAATAATAATAATAATAATAACAATAATAACAATAATAATAATAATAATAATAATAAATAAATAAATAAAAATCAAAAATAAAAGAAACAAAACTACAATTCAAAAGACACGAAAAGCATCACTACTGTTGCTGCTACGTCTGTTAACCGATTACTACTGCTGTATGGAGCAGAGTTATTTTTGTTCATATAACTCTATCCTTGGTGCAGTAACATAAACAGATACGAGTGTTATTAATATGCATGTAGAATGCTTACCTATGCATACATATTGGCTGTTTCTGTAAAATCCGTCACGGCAAACGCATTTTCTTTGACCCTGGTCAACAGAACATTTTTCATTTTGTCCGCAGTTTCTACATGGATCAACTGAAAGTGAGGAAGGTCATCCCAGTTTTAAGTTTTGAATCATTCTAGTAAATATATGTTTCTGGTGTAGCAAAATAATTCAGTCTAATGCTATCGTATGTTTTACAGCAAATAAATCTTCCGTTTTGTCATTGCTTGAATATGTAAATGAAAACTGAAAATTTCATACTTACATATATGTGCGAATTTAAAAGTCGAACACATTTTTTTTTCATGGCCTTTTTCTCTCTATTTTATAAAAGTAATCGCCGTCGGTGATGATTGTCAAAATAACCTTTTCCCACTTGCCACGTTATAATAATTAATTATTACACAACTTGGTAGCTCATGTATATTCATTCTTGTTATTTAGGATTATCATTAATGTTTGGTTTTTTTTTTTTTTTTTTTTTTTTTTTTGTTCTACAACAACACTAGCAACAAAAATTTAAATAACTATTTGAAAATAATAATACATAATAATAATAATAATAATAATAATAAATAAATAAAGAAATAAAGAAATAAATTAATAAATAAAAAACAAAAATAAAACAAACAAAACTACAATTAAAAAAAGCACGAAAAGCATGACTACTGTTGCTGCTACGTCTGTTAACCGATTACTACTGCTGTATGGAACAGAGTTATTTCTGTTCATATAACTCTATCCTTGGTGCAGTAACATAAACAGATACGAGTGTTATTAGTGTGCATGTAAAATGCTTACCTGTGCATACATATTGGCTGTTTCTGTAAAATCCGTCACGGCAAACGCATTTTCTTTCACCCTGGTCAACAGAACATCTTTCATTTTGTCCGCAGTTTCTACATGGATCATCTGAAAGTGAGGAAGGTCATCATAGTTTTACGTTTTGAATCATTTTGTAAATATATGTTTTTGTTGTAGTAATATAATTCAGTCTAATGCTATCGTATGTTTTACAGCAAATAAATCTTCCGTTTTGTCATTGCTTGAATGTGTAAATGAAAACTGAAAATTTCATACTTACAAATATGTGCGAATTTAAAAGTCGAACACATTTTTTTTTTTTCATGGCCTTTTTTTCTCTATTTTATAATAGTAATCGCCGTCGGTGATGATTGTCAAAATAACCTTTTCCCACTTGCCACGTTATAATAATTAATTATTACACAACTTGGTAGCTCATGTATATTCTTTCTTGTTATTTAGGATTATCATTAATGTTTTTTTTTTTTTTTTTTTTTTTCCAACAACACTAGCAACAAAAATTTAAATAACTATTTGAAAATAATAATACATAATAATAATAATAATAACAATAATAATAATAATAATAACAATAATAATTATAATAATAATAATAATAATAAATAAATAAATAAATAAATAAATCAAAATCAAAAATAAAAGAAACAAAACTACAATTAAAAAAACACGAAAAGCATCACTACTGTTGCTGCTACGTCTGTTAACCGATTACTACTGCTGTATGGAGCAGAGTTGTTTTTGTTCATATAACTCTATCCTTGGTGCAGTAACATAAACAGATACGAGTGTTATTAGTGTGCATGTAGAATGCTTACCTGTGCATACATATTGGCTGTTTCTGTAAAATCCGTCACGGCAAACGCATTTTCTTTGACCCTGGTCAACAGAACATTTTTCATTTTGTCCGCAGTTTCTACATGGATCAACTGAAAGTGAGGAAGGTCATCCCAGTTTTACTTTTTGAATCATTCTAGTAAATATATGTTTCTGGTGTAGCAAAATAATTCAGTCTAATGCTATCGTATGTTTTACAGCAAATAAATCTTCCGTTTTGTCATTGCTTGAATATGTAAATGAAAACTGAAAATTTCATACTTACATATATGTGCGAATTTAAAAGTCGAACACATTTTTTTTTTTCATGGCCTTTTTCTCTCTATTTTATAAAAGTAATCGCCGTCGGTGATGATTGTCAAAATAACCTTTTCCCACTTGCCACGTTATATTAATTAATTATTACACAACTTGGTAGCTCATGTATATTCATTCTTGTTATTTAGGATTATCATTAATGTTTGGGTTTTTTTTTTTTTTTTTTTTTTTTGTTCTACAACAACACTAGCAACAAAAATTTAAATAACTATTTGAAAATAATAATACATAATAATAATAATAATAATAATAACATCAATAACAATAATAATAATAATAATAATAATAATAATAAATAAAGAAATAAAGAAATAAATTAATAAATAAAAAACAAAAATAAAACAAACAAAACTACAATTAAAAAAAGCACGAAAAGCATCACTACTGTTGCTACTACGTCTGTTAACCGATTACTACTGCTGTATGGAACAGAGTTATTTCTGTTCATATAACTCTATCCTTGGTGCAGTAACATAAACAGATACGAGTGTTATTAGTGTGCATGTAAAATGCTTACCTGTGCATACATATTGGCTGTTTCTGTAAAATCCGTCACGGCAAACGCATTTTCTTTCACCCTGGTCAACAGAACATCTTTCATTTTGTCCGCAGTTTCTACATGGATCATCTGAAAGTGAGGAAGGTCATCATAGTTTTACGTTTTGAATCATTTTGTAAATATATGTTTTTGTTGTAGTAATATAATTCAGTCTAATGCTATCGTATGTTTTACAGCAAATAAATCTTCCGTTTTGTCATTGCTTGAATGTGTAAATGAAAACTGAAAATTTCATACTTACAAATATGTGCGAATTTAAAAGTCGAACACATTTTTCTTTTCATGGCCTTTTTCTCTCTATTTTATAATAGTAATCGCCGTCGGTGATGATTGTCAAAATAACCTTTTCCCACTTGCCACGTTATAATAATTAATTATTACACAACTTGGTAGCTCATGTGTATTCTTTCTTGTTATTTAGGATTATCATTAATGTTTTTTTTTTTTTTTTTTTTTTTGTTCTACAACAACACTAGCAACAAAAATTTAAATAACTATTTGAAAATAATAATACATAATAATAATAATAATAACAATAATAATAATAATAATAACAATAATAATTATAATAATAACAATAATAATAAATAAATAAATAAAAATCAAAAATAAAACAAACAAAACTACAATTAAAAAAACACGAAAAGCATCACTACTGTTGCTGCTACGTCTGTTAACCGATTACTACTGCTGTATGGAACAGAGTTATTTCTGTTCATATAACTCTATCCTTGGTGCAGTAACATAAACAGATACGAGTGTTATTAGTGTGCATGTAAAATGCTTACCTGTGCATACGTATTGGCTGTTTCTGTAAAATCCGTCACGGCAAACGCATTTTCTTTCACCCTGGTCAACAGAACATCTTTCATTTTGTCCGCAGTTTCTACATGGATCATCTGAAAGTGAGGAAGGTCATCATAGTTTTACGTTTTGAATCATTTTGTAAATATATGTTTTTGTTGTAGTAATATAATTCAGTCTAATGCTATCGTATGTTTTACAGCAAATAAATCTTCCGTTTTGTCATTGCTTGAATGTGTAAATGAAAACTGAAAATTTCATACTTACAAATATGTGCGAATTTAAAAGTCGAACACATTTTTTTTTTGATGGCCTTTTTCTCTCTATTTTATAATAGTAATCGCCGTCGGTGATGATTGTCAAAATAACCTTTTCCCACTTGCCACGTTATAATAATTAATTATTACACAACTTGGTAGCTCATGTATATTCTTTCTTGTTATTTAGGATTATCATTAATGTTTGGGTTTTTTTTTTTTTTTTTGTTCTACAACAACACTAGCAACAAAAATTTAAATAACTATTTGAAAATAATAATACATAATAATAATAATAATAATAACAATAATAATAATAATAATAACAATAATAATTATAATAATAATAATAATAATAAATAAATAAATAAATAAATCAAAATCAAAAATAAAAGAAACAAAACTACAATTAAAAAAACACGAAAAGCATCACTACTGTTGCTGCTACGTCTGTTAACCGATTACTACTGCTGTATGGAGCAGAGTTGTTTTTGTTCATATAACTCTATCCTTGGTGCAGTAACATAAACAGATACGAGTGTTATTAATATGCATGTAGAATGCTTACCTGTGCATACATATTGGCTGTTTCTGTAAAATCCGTCACGGCAAACGCATTTTCTTTGACCCTGGTCAACAGAACATTTTTCATTTTGTCCGCAGTTTCTACATGGATCAACTGAAAGTGAGGAAGGTCATCCCAGTTTTACGTTTTGAATCATTCTAGTAAATATATGTTTCTGGTGTAGCAAAATAATTCAGTCTAATGCTATCGTATGTTTTACAGCAAATAAATCTTCCGTTTTGTCATTGCTTGAATATGTAAATGAAAACTGAAAATTTCATACTTACATATATGTGCGAATTTAAAAGTCGAACACATTTTTTTTTTTTTTCATGGCCTTTTTCTCTCTATTTTATAAAAGTAATCGCCGTCGGTGATGATTGTCAAAATAACCTTTTCCCACTTGCCACGTTATAATAATTAATTATTACACAACTTGGTAGCTCATGTATATTCTTTCTTGTTATTTAGGATTATCATTAATGTTTGGGTTTTTTTATTTTTTTTTTGTTCTCCAACAACACTAGCAACAAAAATTTAAATAACTATTTGAAAATAATAATACATAATAATAATAATAATAACAATAATAATAATAATAATAACAATAATAATTATAATAATAATAATAATAATAAATAAATAAATAAATAAATAAATAAATCAAAATCAAAAATAAAAGAAACAAAACTACAATTAAAAAAACACGAAAAGCATGACTACTGTTGCTGCTACGTCTGTTAACCGATTACTACTGCTGTATGGAACAGAGTTATTTCTGTTCATATAACTCTATCCTTGGTGCAGTAACATAAACAGATACGAGTGTTATTAGTGTGCATGTAAAATGCTTACCTGTGCATACATATTGGCTGTTTCTGTAAAATCCGTCACGGCAAACGCATTTTCTTTCACCCTGGTCAACAGAACATCTTTCATTTTGTCCGCAGTTTCTACATGGATCATCTGAAAGTGAGGAAGGTCATCATAGTTTTACGTTTTGAATCATTTTGTAAATATATGTTTTTGTTGTAGTAATATAATTCAGTCTAATGCTATCGTATGTTTTACAGCAAATAAATCTTCCGTTTTGTCATTGCTTGAATGTGTAAATGAAAACTGAAAATTTCATACTTACAAATATGTGCGAATTTAAAAGTCGAACACATTTTTTTTTTCATGGCCTTTTTCTCTCTAGTTTATAATAGTAATCGCCGTCGGTGATGATTGTCAAAATAACCTTTTCCCACTTGCCACGTTATAATAATTAATTATTACACAACTTGGTAGCTCATGTATATTCTTTCTTGTTATTTAGGATTATCATTAATGTTTGGGTTTTTTTTTTTTTTTTTTTTGTTCTCCAACAACACTAGCAACAAAAATTTAAATAACTATTTGAAAATAATAATACATAATAATAATAATAATAACAATAATAATAATAATAATAACAATAATAATTATAATAATAATAATAATAATAAATAAATAAATAAATAAATAAATAAATCAAAATCAAAAATAAAAGAAACAAAACTACAATTAAAAAAACACGAAAAGCATGACTACTGTTGCTGCTACGTCTGTTAACCGATTACTACTGCTGTATGGAGCAGAGTTGTATTTTTGTTCATATAACTCTATCCTTGGTGCAGTAACATAAACAGATACGAGTGTTATTAGTGTGCATGTAGAATGCTTACCTGTGCATACATATTGGCTGTTTCTGTAAAATCCGTCACGGCAAACGCATTTTCTTTGACCCTGGTCAACAGAACATTTTTCATTTTGTCCGCAGTTTCTACATGGATCAACTGAAAGTGAGGAAGGTCATCCCAGTTTTACTTTTTGAATCATTCTAGTAAATATATGTTTCTGGTGTAGCAAAATAATTCAGTCTAATGCTATCGTATGTTTTACAGCAAATAAATCTTCCGTTTTGTCATTGCTTGAATATGTAAATGAAAACTGAAAATTTCATACTTACATATATGTGCGAATTTAAAAGTCGAACACATTTTTTTTTTCATGGCCTTTTTCTCTCTATTTTATAAAAGTAATCGCCGTCGGTGATGATTGTCAAAATAACCTTTTCCCACTTGCCACGTTATATTAATTAATTATTACACAACTTGGTAGCTCATGTATATTCATTCTTGTTATTTAGGATTATCATTAATGTTTGGTTTTTTTTTTTTTTTTTTTTTGTTCTACAACAACACTAGCAACAAAAATTTAAATAACTATTTGAAAATAATAATACATAATAATAATAATAATAATAATAACATCAATAACAATAATAATAATAATAATAATAATAATAATAAGAAATAAAGAAATAAAGAAATAAAGAAATAAATTAATAAATAAAAAACAAAAATAAAACAAACAAAACTACAATTAAAAAAAGCACGAAAAGCATCACTACTGTTGCTACTACGTCTGTTAACCGATTACTACTGCTGTATGGAACAGAGTTATTTCTGTTCATATAACTCTATCCTTGGTGCAGTAACATAAACAGATACGAGTGTTATTAGTGTGCATGTAAAATGCTTACCTGTGCATACATATTGGCTGTTTCTGTAAAATCCGTCACGGCAAACGCATTTTCTTTCACCCTGGTCAACAGAACATCTTTCATTTTGTCCGCAGTTTCTACATGGATCATCTGAAAGTGAGGAAGGTCATCATAGTTTTACGTTTTGAATCATTTTGTAAATATATGTTTTTGTTGTAGTAATATAATTCAGTCTAATGCTATCGTATGTTTTACAGCAAATAAATCTTCCGTTTTGTCATTGCTTGAATGTGTAAATGAAAACTGAAAATTTCATACTTACATATATGTGCGAATTTAAAAGTCGAACACATTTTTTTTTTTCATGGCCT
>CM022672.1:9662903-9680403 GCA_012295275.1 Chrysomallon squamiferum | reverse complement strand
TTTTTTTTTTCATTGTGTTTTTCTCTCTATTTTATAAAAGTAATCGCCGTCGGTGATGATTGTCAAAATAACCTTTTCCCACTTGCCACGTTATAATAATTAATTATTACACAACTTGGTAGCTCATGTGTATTCTTTCTTGTTATTTAGGATTATCATTAATGTTTTTTTTTTTGTTGTTGTTGTTGGTTTTTTGGGTGGGGTTTTTTGGCTTTTTTTGTGGTGCAACGACACCAGAAACAAAAATTTAAATAAGTATTTTAAAATAATAATACAAAATAATACTACTACTACTAATAATAATAAAAAACTAGAAACAACAATTAAACTACTTGGATGATATATACATGTACATTGATTAGCTGAAAGGGATAAAGGGCGTCACAGTTTTAGATATTAAATCATTCTCGACTCTATATGTTTTTATTTTCTTAATTAGTTAAATATTTCAGTTTGTTACTATTGGCATAATTGGATCTACCATTTCTAAACAAATAAATAAACAAGAAAAACAACAGTAATAAAGATTAAAAGTAAATATTTATGGTGTATGTCAGTATTTCAGTGATTGTGAAATGTACGGTGATTGTCTACAAGAAATAAATGAATAAATGAAACCTTTCGTTACTAATATATTACAATTTACATTTAATTCAACAAATTAATTAAAAAAAATAATAAGCCTCATTTCTTAATTATTACTTACCAAAATGTGATGTTTCTTGACCTTGTTCTTGACCTTGTCCTCGATAAAACTTAACATAGAGATCTAAAATAATTTTTAAAAATTATTGATCTGTTATTGCTCAATAATGTGTGTGTGTGTGTGTGTGTGTGTGTGTGTGTGTGTGTGTCTAAAAGCTGCTTGTTCTACTGAATGTTAGCTCTTCGTTGAGAAATTATTAGTTTGTGCTTTTAATTATTTCAATATTTAACAGTGATTCTTATAATTATGTAGTCATTAAGATAATCGTTTTTATAAAATTAATAAAATGGAATTATAAACAATTTAATACTGTGTAGAAGAGAGAGAGAGAGAGAGAGAGAGAGAGAGAGAGAGAGAGAGAGAGAGAGAGAGAGAGAGAGAGAGAGAGAGAGAGAGAGAGAGAGACTCTTCTTACGGATTTCAGGAAGTCCTGAATATGTGCAAGTGGAATCTCTTTTACATTGCCATTTAGTGTCTTCAAAGCTGCTGGCACTGGAGCAGAAGCTGTACAAGGATTTATGAGCAGCACACTTGTAATAACCGTAGCAGGTCAGATTGCCGCTTACGTACGTCTGTGAGGACTTCCACATCTTGTCGTCTTCCATGTTCGCACAGGGATCTGTAATCAAATGTTCATTTTGTTCATTTCGGAAAACAGTGAAGAAAAAAAAGAAGCTAAATCGCCGTCTTTTCAAGTGCTAAAGTATGTTTGTGCATCTCTCTCTCTCTCTCTCTCTCTCTCTCTCTCTCTCTCTCTCTCTCTCACACACACACACACACACACACACACACATGCATATGCACACAGATATTAGAATGTCCAATTGTTTTTGTTTTTTTATTACCATATCTAATTTTTATCGCGAAATACCAAACACATTAATCCGGATTATATGTTTTGATAATTTCTGCTAGATAAACGGAGAATAAACCAAAGAAACTGAACATTAAAAAAAATGTTTTATAAAATTACCTCCCCGACAATTTTACCCCGAAAAAACAGCAACAATTATAAAACAAACAAACAAACAAATAAATAAATAATTACCTGCAATGCAGACACAGTTGTCTGGCCACATAATCATGCCGGGTGGACAGGTCATTTCAATGTGACCCATTCCTGCCTGATATTTGAAGTACTTACATGGATCAGTAGGTTGCAAGAAAATATAAGACGGACAGTCTAATAAAGAAACAAAAAATAATAATAATATTGGTTACTTAAGTATATATCTACTGTACAGTAAGAAAATAACTTCTAACAATAATATTACTCCTAGTTGTGCTGCTGCTGCTGTTATTTCAGCTATTTCTGCCACTGTTACTATTACTCCATTACAGTTTCTGTCAATCTTATGAAATTAAAATTTAATGGTTTTTATAACCAGACCGAATTATTTTGCTAAACGATTTGTATTTATTTTTATAACCGCTTCAGAAGTGTAAAACATAAAAGAAGAACAAAAATGTATTCTTTTGAAAACTAGATAGCTAGCATAAATACACTTCAGTTACTTGTGTAACTAATATTAGTTATAGAAATTAACATGAAAAATATTAGTTTTGGTTTCTAATCTGTAAACAGGTCTTACATAAAAAAAAAAAAAAAAAAAAAAAACCATTCTGGCATTTGGCCTTGTGTTAATTCCTACAATATTACTATTATTATCATCGCCACCTACCTCCATCACTACTACTACTACTACTACTACTACTACTACTAGTATTGCTAATATTACCACTATTACGACTATTAAGAGAGACAGACCAAAAGAAATACAGAAGAAAAGAAAGAAGTACAGATAAATAAACTTACCCGCGAAACAAGCCGGTAGGCCAAGACTCAAGAATGCTAGCAATACTAACAACATCTTGAATCTGGAACATATATATATATATATACATACATACACAGACACACATTTTAAATTATTTCAGTTCAGTTTATTATTATTACTCAAAATGTATTGTCAGCCTAAGAGAGGGCATAACATTTTGGTTTTGTTTTCGTTTTGTTTTGTTAGCCTCTTCATCGGAAAGTGAAAACAAAACCTTCAAAAAAACCTCAATACAAGTTCCATCGTAGAGACACTAAAATATAGAAATTAGCGAGATGATTAAGCGTTCTGTTTTGAGTTTAGCTGGACCTAGATTGTTTATTTGGAATCTACTTGTAACCAGATCTTTGTGAGCGGTATATATTTACATACGGTTGCACTAATTAATCGCATTACGCTCTTTAATATAGACTTTAGAACTATGACCCCAACGATAGGTTTCGAAGAATATTTAAAAAAATCATAACAACAGAAAACAACATATATATATATATATAAAGAAGTAGAAGAAAAAATCCTGTTGTTGAAAACTGCGATTTTAGTCTATTGTACGATGTTTTCCTATAACGAATCATCTAGATAAAATTATAATCCATGAGAATTTTACCAACATTAGGTTTCTGGTCTAAATTACACCGAAAATATATTTTATATACATATGTACATTATTTACAAAAGTAACAGCAAAAACGTCAAGTAAAGTCAAGTTCGATTGTCTAGTATTAGTTAACCAGAATTATAGATTGTGTTACTGAATCGGAATTGTAATCTATCTTTATAGATAATGAAAAAAATAGGAAGATTTTAATAAATTATAATACAAACATAAATAAATAAATAAAACTAACAACGAACCAACAAACCAAGAAACAAAGCAAATTATAACTATAAATAATATTAAAATTAGAGTTGTATATTTTAAATTGAACAACAGTCTATATGCTAAATTTGATAATAGTATTATAGTCATTTACCGAATGCTAAATTAAATAATAATAATAATAATAATAATAATAATAATATATTCACCTACCTTATTTTAACCTGCCGAGTAAAACAAAGATGTGGCGAATCGAGCTTTAAGAGCTTTTATAATCCCAGTAACTGAATAATAATTAGCCAGTCATGTTAAAAAACCCAGAGTATACAGTTCGAATGATAAGAAGTTCAGATAGTAAAAATATCTCTAGGGCACTGAAGATAATAATTTAACTCTGCCACAGGATAAAAGGGTTTTTATTTAGCTCGACCCCTATGCATATTTCCTAGTTTATTTTACATGAAGCTGTGCATAACAAATTAATTGTGCAACAGTTAAGGGCGTGAAGTGTATACTAATGTGACCTTTCAAGAATATTTTCTGGTTGCTTCTCTATTATCTCATTTTTTTATATTTTTTTTTAGAAAAATGCATTATTTTGCTTTATAGTTAGTGTCCGAAACTACAGCAAGCAAACTAAACGATACGAAATATTACATAGTGCAAAGCTAAACGTGAGTTCGAAATATTCGTGAAACCAACGATCATTTATTGTTGTAACATCAGATGAAATACATGTACATATTTTGGTCTAAATTAACAGAATGGAAAGTTTTAATATGTGGTACGAACACAGTACCTAAATAAATTTTGTGGATTTCCAGATGTTGTTGTTTTATTTGTTATTAGAACTCATAATGGCTAATATTAAAATAACAAACACATAATCTACAAGTTATTATATTTTGTTCAGTGATTTCATATTTATTTATTTATTTTTGGACTGTGAAAAGTGAAAAAACAATATTCAATTGATTCGGGGTTATACAGGAATTTTGTAATAATATGTTCAGATGATCGATCATGAATACTTCTGGTTAGCAACAAAAGTTTTATTATTATTAAGTATTTGTAGATATGAAATGATTTTTCGATAAAAGGGAATTTATTATTTGTAGCAAAGACTTATCGCTAGAAACAAAGTAATTCACATGCAAGTATGTACAATTTATTTTTGTCATACGAAGTTTCATTCAAAATCTTTTAGAATTATTCTTATATGTATGTGTACAGCAAAAATCAAATCAACAAGTACTATTCAACAAATACTGTAGAAAATACAAATTCGTTGTTTTTTACCACTAATATGAAGATTTCTTTTACAGTTAATTTGCCTTGGTTTGGGATGAGAACGTTGATTGGTAAAATAAAGTCGTGGTTTTAATCTAGAACTGTTCAATTTTAAAATATTTGCCTCCTGATTCAAATTTGTTCCGTAATCTATTAAATAAATTATGAAATTGACATAAAATATCTTTAGTCAGAAAAGATTACATTGCATAAGGATTATTAATTTTTGTTTAAGTTGTTTCTTTGAGAAAGTTATTTTCAAAAGAGTTAACCATTTGAACTATTTTATCCATTTTAATGCTCACCAATGACGTTCAGTGTTATTATCGTTATTTTTTAAATTATTGTTGTTTTGGTTTTTGGGGTTTTTTATGGTGTTTTTGTAGTATAGTTGTCCATGTGTTCATGGGTTTGCGTTCATTCATTATTATTTTTGGAATTATAGATCAGCTGGATGAGCGTGTCCGTAGATGCGAAGAGATTCTCAAGCTATATCCAAATACTTTCAAAACTTATCATCGTTAAAACACACGAGCATGCGATTTTATGACTTAGTTTTAGCATTTGGCAGCGAGTACAGTTAGATCAACCTGTTACTGCAACATAAATATATGATGAATGATATTTTTGAATTTACATGGTGATGAGCATTCTAATTTTAATGTTGAAAATTAAAAAAAGAAATTTGCCAATAAATATGTTACTGCGTACAATTTGTTTCCGCATTATTAAGTAAGTCATGAAAATAATTTCAAAATTTTCTGTTGTTTCTTGCTTTTTTCTTTTTTTTCTTTAACAGGTTTTTGGTTTCAGTCACAGTATGCTACAGCTATTGGTCTATTTCCTGTTCCTAACAGGATCCTTAAGATGTGTTGTATATGCATATTTTACTTCTGTGCAAATGTCATATTAACGGTAATTTTATCAGACTATTGAAATACCGATGACAGTGAATTAATAAGAGCATTTCAATGGAACTATTAAGAAAACTAAAAAAAAACTCCTGTATTAGATGTATTTTAACTAATTCACTGTATAAACGTGAAAGCATGAAAAATAATTACACAATTAAGTATTGGCTCTTTCTTTATTATACTAGAAGCAAACATTTTATTTTGATCATTGTTTTCACTTGGTTTTGCGCTATACGCCAATTAAGCAGAACAAAACAAATCATTAAAAATAAAATATTAAAAGAAACTAAGTGCCAACACTGTAATTTAATCACATATATGATAATGTCAACATGCTATATACTTTGATCTTCAAAATCACGTCTTTTTTTTTTTTAGGATTACGGAGTTGAATGCACACACCCTTGCATTTTCCTAATTTGGCGAACAGCGTGCCACTCCACACATCTGAACTAAAAATGAGTACAATTTTAAATAAAATAACAAAATAAATAAGTGGATGTTTAAAAACATTTATAGCAAAAAGTAATAAATAAATGAAAGTTTGGCAGAAGCCTGAAGACAATCCTGATCTTTGCTTAGAATAAAACTATAAATAAAAGTATTTATAATCGCACTGATTCTCTTGATAACTAATCCTTACTTAGAATATATCACGGGGTGATAATCACATTAAATGTGCAATAAAACTGTGCAACAACGCCCATCGTTACTTTTTTAAAATCCGTGCCAAGCCCCGACGCATTTTATTCAGTCCTAAATTAAAATATGCATATTTAATCAACATAACATTTAGCAGCAAGATGACCATCACCGCCTGAAGCAAATCATTTGTTTTTCTTTTTTTTTTTTTTTTTTTTTTTTTTGAAAAACGCTTCTTACTTATCGGGGAAGTATTTTTAATTTATACTGTATTTACAGTCGGGACCTCCGTTTATTAAAATTGTGTCCAAAGGGACATCTTTCTGTGCAGGATTTCTGCGTATGTTTTTATTTTAAATTTATTCGAAATTCCCTTTAAAAATATTCGTGAATAAAACTTCACCTCAACTGGATTCTTTTTGTTCTCGTGTCGCATACAAATTCAATAAAATTTAAAAAAACAAAAAAAAAAAAAAACAGACTGAACATGACAATCATTTTCATTTACTTTTTCTTTAAAATGATCTCTCATAAATAATGATGTTGTTTTCAAAGTTTAATAAACAGTGAGATACATCTGCTCTAACACTTGTTCATGTTCGTACCTAATTGCATATTTACTAGTAAAATTACCATTTGCATACAATTATGTGCCTTTTGGCGAATCTGTTTTGCATAACCTTATTGAATTCGATATGATGAACGCGCGGTGTGATATTAAGAAATGCAGTCCTCTGTATTTTAACTAAGTTTTAAATAATATTTTAACCTGAAATTTGGCGTGACTACCTGATTATTAAATGTTGAAGCCAGGATTTGCAACCAAAAAAAAAAAAAGAAATGCAAAATAAAAACAAACAACAAAAAATTAATTCACCCAAAACAAAAAAACAAAAATAATAATAATAAAAAAAAAGTAAATAAAAATAATAATAATAATAATAAAATAACAAGGCAATAATAGCTAACATTGAAAAATCCGCCAGTCTGATTAGACTGAAGTAACAAAAAGCATCTATAAATACCAATTAAATATCACCATCACTGTCATCACCATCATTATCATTATCGTCGCTTAGGTTTTGTTTTTTGTTTAAGATTTTATGTATTTTTATTTAAAAGACACTTAAATTGGAATGTAAAAATCAAGACAAATCACGAACGAGAAAATTTTGCCTTCGAGCTATGTTTACATTAATGTCGCAACACATTTTAACCGATATTAGGAAAAATGAACGTTAAAAAATATAGGAATTTTTACTGTCTTCGGATAATAATAATAATAATAATAATAATAATAATAATAATAATAATGGTGTCAATAATGATGATGAAAGTAGTAAATTTCCATCAGTTATTCAGTAGTAAATTATTAATAAACTGAAGATGCAATTAATAAAGAACCTAGTTGATAATGATGACGATGATAACTGATTATTATTATTATTATTATTATTATTATTATTATTATTATTATTATTATTATTATTATTATTATTGTGGTAAAATGTTATTTCCTTTTTTTTTTTTTTTTTTTTTTTTTTTTTTATCAAATTTTAGTAATAAATATTGCAATTTCAAAACGAAATAAGATCATTTTGTTCAATTTAATATTTAATTTAATGATATTGTTGCAAGTAAAATTATATGTGTATAATTATTTTTAGCTATATAACTGAATATGTTTATCCATTCGCATATAATATATGCATACATACTAACATATATGTATATACAAAATAAAAGAAATGGCAAGAAGCCATCTGGAGCTACTGCGTAAAAACAATTCTAGGATTTTTTGTTGTTGTTTTTGAAGCTTTTCCAAGAAAATAATTTCTTTTACGCACCACATTAACGTTTAATATTTCTTAAGGGACGTTCTCTGTGTCAGAAATTTGATTTTATTTGTGTGAACGAATCGTAATAATGTTTTTCTTCTTGGAGGGTTTGTATCAATTAGAACATGTTTTATAAAATTTTGTTTCAACCAAAGAAAACACGCTAAATAAATAACGCACTATTTTCTTCTTTTTTTTTCTTTTTTTTTTTTTTGCGCCGTCTGACAAGAATGTCATAATTTAAAGTGGAAATCCAGTCGATAAAAACAGCATTTTTTGGAAATTGTTAACAGAATACTGAAAAAAAAAAAATTAAAAGAATTATAAATCAGGGCATTATAACAAACATCTTCTACCAACACTAGCCAAGATGAATATATTTTGTCGTGAGTTTCATTCTATTATTGCAGCAGAAAATTTTATCGGCAGCTGAGGCAATCTTCCTAAATCCATACAACCTATCGCATAGTGGTAAAAACATTTTAAGTCAACTAGAATTGGTCAAACATAATAATACTTCGTCTATTACGTGAAGCGACGAACAAGTTCTGTATTAACGAATTTAAAGTCTGTGCAGGATAAATCTCAATTTTTCTTAATAGTTGGAAATGTACACATTATAAGCACGTACAGTTGGCTACGCTGACTGTTATAGCAAACGGATACACCCTTGTTTGGAAAATGAGATATCCGCTATTTATTGAAGGATAATTTCCTATTATATTTTATTTTTATTCAGTTAACAATACTTTGGGGGAAAACGTAATACGAGATCTAAAATTTATATTAATTTTATTATTATTATTATTATTATTATTATTATTATTATTATTATTATTAATGAATTAAAACGCTGTTGGACTTGATAGGCGAACTGTAACGTGGCATACGATTTATTTCACCGCTGCGGCTATGAAACGCGCCCGCTGGGCTGTAGAAAAATACTGCTGTATTTTCTTATTTGCATTTTCTCACCATAGATAATACATAAGATAGCGTGAATATTTATATTTAAACCTAACAGTAAAGACAGATAACATCTAAAGAACTGCTAGAAGCGATGAAAGAATAAGGAGCAATAAAATTTAATAACTGTCATTAAACACGTTTTCACTTCGTATTAAATGGCTCTGCTGGTGTATTTTGTTTAAATTTCTTACTATTGCTAATTATAGACTGTATGTGCTGAACTGAATATTTATTGGTTTTTTATTTATTTATTTATTTTATTATTATTATTATTATTATTTTATTTATTTTTTTTGTTGTTGTTGTTTAATAAAAAAAAAATTAAAAAAAAAAAAAAAATCATTAAAATTATTTTAAAAATTAAATTAAATTAAATAGAAAATTATATATAATCTATAATTTCTCTGATTAACATGCAGTGACTGAATCAAATGAATAAACTATATCTTTTAGCATCAGTTTCTGAGTTTGCCAGTTATGGCAACTATAACGAACATCCAGACTTTATTCGGTTTAGGTAAGAAATATTAAATAAATATATAACCATGACTTCATAAATAAATCTATGAAGATTTTGAAATAATTCAAAGAGTTCCGCTTTCTTAAAAATGTACCTTTTGATTTTGAAATTTATTCCATTTTATTAAAACAAAATTGGCGTTATTCTCATATAAACATAAAAGCAACTAAAAAATAAATACATTTCATTTTATTTTCATGTTAATAAAGTATGTACAAAATAAAAAATAGTTGTTGTTAAAAAAACACATAATGTCAGTTATATAATAATTCATTTGTAAAAATAAGAATTTAGTTTAATATAATCACGTTAATCAAAATGCTACTGAAAGCTATAGCACTGGCTGTAAATGACAGCAGCTCTTTCTAGATAACCTTTGGATTGACTGCAAAAACCAAGTCGCATAGATCAGACACTGAGCCGCTTTTTATTATTGTTATTCCAGTTTTTAAGAAGAAATCCATGAATGAATTTCAGTCTGTCTAAAAGTGTATCCTGCGATGCTAACTGGTAACAAAGCCCATAGTGTGGATGAAGTGGGTTTCCTCTCATATTATCGTTAATAATATTTCCTTTTTATTAATTGCCAATGAGAATTATTATTTTCTGGGTCCAAACGTAATGATACATATAAACACACGTTAAATATTAATAACTATAGTTAAATATAATGTTGTTGTTGCCGTGGTTGTGTATCATTATTATTATTGTTTTTGTTGTTGTTGTAATAGTAGTAGTTGACATCGTTCTTATAGTAATAGGAGCAGCAATAGAAATAGTGATAGTAATAGCAGTTGTGGTGGTAATACTAGCAGTATTAGTGGTAGGAGAAGTAGAAAATACAGTACATTATGTAATCAGTTCTTTAAACAGGAATTCACTGAAGCCTGCAGTATAATGATAAGTAAAGGCTGAAGTATACAGTGCCGATGTAAACAGTCACGCGTGATAGACCTCGACGTCAACAGTAACACTGATGTAGTCTGTGCTACTACATTTCTTATCTAGCGAATCATGGCCAGGTAACTTTTGTGAAGAAATTCGACGGGATACATGTGAAGAATATAAACTGAAATAAAAATGAAATATTATGTAACATGGTATAATATAATATATTTCATATATATTGGGGTTTTTATATAGCCTGATATTTATATATATATATCAGGCTTTATTTTTCATTATATCTGTGGTGTATCAATATATTTTTATCAATATTTGTATCTTAAGAATATTTTATATCTGAAGCAGAGCCAAATTTCATATAACTAAATAAAATAAAATATAGTAATTATGTAATCAGTAATGCAGAACTATTTGGTTTCATAATGCTTTCAACACGCAGTTTGAGGAACGTTTTCAAAAAGACAATCTCTTTCTGATATAAATATAAGAATATAATAAAGAAATGTAACCAAACATTCACATTTTATTGTACAATAAAGAAGAAATAAAGAGGATAATGATTTTGCATGATTAATCTTACATCATCTATAGTTCCTTTAAACGGCTTCAATCCTCCAGCACGACCTAAAGCTAAATTGCTTCCTGTAGGAAAGATATATTCTCCTGGTTCTGAAATACAGAAATAGAGAATACTGTCAAAAGAAATGAAGAGAAACCAAACATAATATTCTTAGTTAACTATTTTTCGTTTCTGTTTATAAAAGGAGAGGGGATGAAAGAATGGAATAACTTTTCGAGAGATAGATTTCATTTTGTCTGAGTTTATTATCAGAATACAGGGTTGGTTGTACCTCAGATGTCTTTATTGGACTGCGTGTTACTGAACAAAGTCACACTTTGTGTTTTGTAGTGCTTTATGTTACTTGTTAGTTATTATATTGTTACGATAATACTGAATTTCTCACTAAAAAAGATCATGCAACATATTATAATTAACACGAATTAATTTTCTCTGTTGTTTTTATATTTTCCTCGTTCATTCATAGGCATTATTTTCTCTTTTTCTTTATTCGTTTTTTCCTCTTTTTTCCCCTCTCTTTCGTTACTTTCAAATATTATTCACGCAAAAATCTTAAAATTAATTGAAGGCAATTTTTTTCTTAGACCGTTCTTTGCATTCTTTCTCTATCCTTTTACGTCCTATTAATAAAACGTTCGTAATCTTGTATTTTTAATTCCAAAATAATTATAGATTTCAAACACTCTCTCTCTCTCTCTCTCTCTCTCTCTCTCTCTCTCTCTCTCTCTCTCTCTCTCTCTCTCTCTCTCTCTCTCTCTCTCTCTCTCTCTCTCTCTCTCTGTAATCAAAATTACTTCATCTTTAGACATATCTATCTCAAAATGAAGTCACTGGTCTAAATTCTGATTCTCTCCCTTAACTTACCTAATCTTGCAGACACAATCGGTGATGAGTTTGCCTGAAACAACACTATTCCATCGCTAAATGCAAGTCTTACTTGCGTTTCCAGTGCAAAGTGCTACAGGTAAAAGAAAAAAAAATGAAAATAACAATTAATTTATAAAAGTCTATCTCTTTAATATGTAATACGCTTTTCGGATTTTAATTGAAAACATATACATTAGTGACGATGAAAAGGATATATTTTTAGGAATGGTTATATTGAAAAGAAAAAGTTAAAAGGTCTGGAATAAAACTTTGGTGAACTTTAATATGCGCATTGGACATAAGTAATGATTTAGTCTGACTTTTTAAAGTTTACAATTTTGTAAAACTGTCTCTCTAAGAACTGATTAAAAAAGAAATAAAAATGCAGATGATTTATCTCTATTATTATTTGTTTTGTTTTCTGTTACTTTTTCTGTTTTGTATATATATAAAATTAAAAATTGTTATTGCAAGAATATTAGAATAAATTGTAATGTTACTGTTTGCAGTATAGTTTTAAATTCAGTTTTATATTTCGCTAGTGATTCCAAATATTATGTTAACATTATGTCATGTTAATTACCTATGAAATGAAATCTTAACAAACATCATTCATTTGTAATAGTTACCATCTCGGGAATTTCCAGTCTGATATCCCTGGTAATGAGCGCAGATTTATGATATTTATAAACAGTCGTCTTCAGAATCAGAAAAGTCTTAAAGTATGTGATTAAAAATGTCGTAGTATTCGCTCTCTGGCCATTTCCAACAATTCCAATTTCTTCATACGTGTAAAGCTCGGCTGCCTTGAATTTAAAAGCCAGAGCAAAAGTGCCGTGGAATCCATTGGAATTGAAATACGGAATCTCTAAATGCCCTCTTCCGAAAAGATGTGCCTTGCCGTTGTTGACGCTGACGTCGCCTACGTAACCTTGATAAAATATCCTACCGAGACTTTCGTCTAGATCGTTGAGGTAGTCGAAGTAGAAGACTTCGACGCATTCTAAAAATAATAAAATAATAAATAATAAAATATATATATGTGTATATGTATATGTTTAGGCATGAAACGTACGAAATGAGGACGTCATACAAGAAACAAGTTATCCTTTATTCATTTTCAGACATGTTTTATTTTACATTATTATCAAGAAAGGTTAGTCATCAGTAAGAAACGCATAAAACAATAACCTGTAGTTAAAACACACGCAACAGACACACATACACATACAGACAAGAACAACAACAAGAACTCAGAAACACACACACATATATTTGGAATTCTTTAACATATAAATTCTCTTCTGAAGAAATCACTGATATATTATATAACCAAAAGTAGGCTAATAAGAGGATGAATTTTATAAATCGGGTGTATGTATATTGTAACTATATATATCTACATCTATCTATCTATCTCTATATATATTTATCTATCTATCTTTCCTTATTCTATCTATTTAGTTCTACGTTAGAAACAAGTTAAGTAAATATGAATGTTATGCACATGTTTTAATGTTTAACTTACGTGGTCCATGTTTGAAAGTGATTCTTTTTTCGAAGATAAGAGCCCATCCCGTCGTTACCATCAGACTCAGAATTACCAGATTTCTTAAAGGTAACTGCCATTGTCAATCTGAAGTTATGCAACCAAAGTTAATTATTAAATTTATGTAAAGAAAAATAATACATACATATTCGTGAGAGAGAGAGAAAAAGAGAGAGAAACAGGCTGAGGGAGAGAGAGAGAAAGAGAGAGAGAGAGAGAGAGAGAGAGAGAGAGAGAGAGAGAGAGAGAGAGAGAGAGAGAGAGAGAGAGAGAGAGAGAGAGAGAGATTAATATTAAATTGCATTCGTCTCTCAAATGAGTACTGAATATAAAGTTTAAAGTTTCAAATTAAAAATTTAAGAATTGTCTTTAACAAGAACTGATATCTAGATATATATTGTTTTTATATCCATTATCTGTATTTTAGAGACTGAAATAACTGAAATTGGAAACTGATTCAGTTAAATGATGTGTGTGTGTGTGTGTATATATATATATATATATATATATAGGTAATATGGTTAATAATAATAACTGAAACTACAGTACCAATTAATTTAATTAATATATAATTATAGTTTATATTTAATAACAATAATTACATTTCTGGTCAAATAATCTAAAAGCTATTTTTATAAAAGAAAATAAAAATACAAAATGTACCGAATATTTCAGAAAAAATATTTAAAAACAACAACAACAACCTGAAAATATTGTATTTGTTGAATTTTACATCAAAATAACTGAAACAAACCATGTTGCGATAAATTCAGTGAAAAGCTTATATCAATAAGGAAAATACTGCACTCACTCATTTAGTGAAATTATAAATATAATTATAAAGTGTATTCTACGTTTCGTTTCTTTAATCGTAATAATAGCTATGTAATGCACAAAGGAAATATTTGTAATTGTCTAATGTTATATCAACAACAACAACTAGTAGTAGTAGTAGTAGTAGTAATAAGAAGAAGTAGTAGAAAGAAAGAAATAGAAAGAAAAGAAAGAAAAAAGGAAGAAACAAATGGAAAGAAACAATAGAGAAAACAAAAATATAAATATAATCCAGTATTTATTACAGTATGCGAGAACATTTTTTATTTATTTATTGGTTTGTTTGTATGTGTGCTCGTGTCACTGTTCATTTTCCGCTTACAATAATTAATAATAATAATAATAATAATAATAATAATAATAATAATAATAATAAATGATAATGATAATGATAATAATAGGATTAGTAAGTAAGGATAAAGTGCTTTATCTTAACTAAAAATGTTAAACACTATTGAGATTTGTTATATATTTGGGTTGTTGTTGACGGAAGATGGTGATAAAATCATACTTACATTCTCACAGCGTTACACATAAACTATATATTTATATATATATATATATAATTCTTCCGTTTTCTGATTATTAAAACATAATAACAGGGAATTATAAGAGAAAAGAAAGAAATAAAGCCACGAAATACTTTTCTGTATTTAATCTTCCACTAACTGTCGATATTATAAAATACAAAATTGGTTTCACTCTAACTGGAAATTTACTGTTATTACAATGACAATGGTAACAAAAAAAAAAAAAAAAAACAAAAAAAAAAAAAAACATTAAAATTTTAAACCACAGTTTGAAGCAAAACGGTGACCGTTATGCATCAGAAGCATAAAAATGCACATCTCTGAAAAAATCACAAGTGCAGTAAGAGTCGAAGAAACTGGGCTGTTTGGAGCAGCCGACTTCACACGAATCACAGAGTCACGCCGGCTCCGAAAAAGCACTGGACGACGACGTCCTGAACAGGGATTCGAACTCAGATCGAGCAGACTGTGGGCTCTGCTGGCGGCTGGACGAGCCGGGAAGATGCGAGTACTGAAAAGCCCATCGCGAATTCACCCCGGACCTGGCATTCGACTGAAGATCTTGTGCGGAGCGATATGGCCATCTTGGCGGCGGTTTGGTCTGAGCTCTGTAGAAAGGGTTGACGGGTGACGTGTATCTGGGGTTGACTGGGACGTTGGGAGATGAGGCTCTTTCCTCGTCTGTTTCCAGCAGATCGAGCTTCTCGCAGGGATAGTAAATGAACTGTAAAACAAAAGCAAAAAAAAAAAAAAAAAAAAAAAAAAAAAGAATATGCGATTTGTGGTTGGAAGTGTATGAAACATGTATTAATAATAAGGAATTGAAGCACAGAGGTGGAAGACAGAAAATCGAAAATGGTTTTGAATTTTGAAAAATCCATATGCCTTCAATATTAAAATGGTAACGTACATATACATAAACTCACATGCAAGTGGTACACACACACACACACACACACACACACACAGAGAGAGAGAGAGAGAGAGAGAGAGAGAGAGAGAGAGAGAGAGAGAGAGAGAGAGAGAGAGAGAGAGAGAGAGAGAGAGAGAGAGAGAGAGAGAGAGAGAGAGAGAGACCCACTTACTTCGTCAAATTCACCAACAAAATTATTAACTTCGTTGGCTATTCCAACTTGTAGTGGACAGTCAACGCCAACAATATGGAGATTAGTAGCTGAAAAATAAATAAATAAATAATAACACTGAGACAATTGGTTAACTTTGTGATTATCGGTACTGGAATTAGGATATAACACAAACGAAACTAACAACAGCAACCATAATAATAAAATAATGGTTAAATACATGTATTGCTATGTTTAAAAGTACTGTACAGTGGCAGAATTGCTACCACCACTACAAACTTTACTATTATTAATATTACTATTAATGCTACTTCCATTTTTACTGCTGCTGGTTCCCTTACTTCCATTCCTACTATTACTACTATTACTACTACTGTTACTACTACAACAGCCAATAATAATAAATATTCTTATCCTGTTGCCACTACTACTACTATTACAATAATAATGATAATATAATAATAAATATTATTATATTGTAGCAATTATCAATCGATTTGTTCTTACACTATAAAACTTTCTTTTGTTATTACTACCATAAAAATACTGGTATAACTGCAACTTCCACCCCAACTACTACTACTACTACTACTACTAGCATTAATAATAATAACAACAATACTAACATTAATAATAAATATTATTATCCTGTAGGAATTATCAATTCATTTGTTCTTATAGCTACTTATTTAAACTTACTTTTGGCTACTTTCTGAATATCCTGGTCATTTATTCTTAACATGAATGCTGCTTCCGTCTGAACTATTTTAACCGATACGTCTTTGCGAATATCCTTCACGAAACAAGAATAAATAAACAATAACAAAAGAAACTAAAACATAGTATTAAAATAATAAAACAACAAAAGCAACACCACCACCACCACCAACAACAACAACAATAATAATAATTCAAGCAGATCTCATGACGGATACAAAACTCTATACTGTACGACGACGACTACTACTACTACTGCTATTAATACTGAGAATAATAATAACAATAACAATAATAATAATAATAATAATAATAATAATAATAAGCCTACTATGTTGTAAAATTTGACGTACTAACTCACTATGTCACTTACTCCTCTCAGTTAATAAATAAAGTGGTCTTGTTGGTTGTTTTTTTTTGGTTATTTTTATTTTTGTTTTTTAATTTCAAACAGCTGCGGTCAAAATGCCCGTGGGTTAGTTAAGGATTTATTAACATGTTCAACAAAAAGAGAGGCTCGTAAATATTACTTAACCGACTTGCTTGTTCTGAAGAAACATCTTACTGTGATGTAGTTGGAATGTTTCATATTTCACTAGCGATACATTGCTATAAAAACAGTTTTCATGGTTAAGCTTACAAAACTGCTTAAATCTTTTGAAAAATTGTTTATACATTATTGAAAAAAAATTAATTATTATTAAATATCATGCTTGCACAATAAAATTAAATTAAGTTAAATAAATAAGTATAAAAAAAAGAAAAAGAGTGAAAAATAAAATAAAAATAAAGAGAGAGAAAAATAAAGAGAGAGAGAGAGAGAGAGAGAGAGAGAGAGAGAGAGAGAGAGAGAGATTGTTTTAAAACAGACTTACAACACTGGGGTTTTTGAAAG
>CM022672.1:9485403-9657903 GCA_012295275.1 Chrysomallon squamiferum | reverse complement strand
CTACTTTCTATGAAGATTACCCAACACTATAAATAACTTCTACAATAGCTTATACAATACAAGCACAGTGCTAGCAGTGATGGATATGGGGTTTAGGAACTAGGGATACATTAAGGTCCGTGAGGCCGAGATTGGGAAGTAATTTTGAAAAATCGCAAATTTCAGGGCCAGTTTGTATTCATGTGCCCTGGTGTGTTGTTTCCTTCTGGGTCAGATAACTGAGAACATAAACATGCGTTGTTTGTGAAAGATGAACATTACATTCAAGTATAATAATATAAAATAAGTTAATTTCATTTTCTAAGAAAATTAATAAACGTCTCTGACTCCACACTAACACAAAAATAGGAAACAAATAGCAGGGGAAAGCTGTCGGCCAATACAGGCCACCCCATTTCCGTGATCAATTATCAACGACACAGGATCAAAACAAATATCAAATATTTTGATACGGGAATTAGTACAAGATAGTGTGCGAAATGTCACCGTGATTTGCGCGACTGAGTCTTGTTTGGGGTCAGGATGCGGAAATGAGCTTCCCGAGCGCTTCTAATCGTGAAAATGGTGATATTAAAAACAATGTCAGATGAATATACCTCGCCACATTTCGTCTGGAATTCAAAGACGGACCATACTTTAATTAAAATTCTAATGGGGAAATTAAAGAAGGAAAATATTTTGATCATGAATGTGTGCTTATTGTAAACCTTTGATTGGTTCTTAAAATTTAAAACAGTACAACCTCAGATAGTACTGAACTATTTGAGGGTTTCAATTAATTATTCAACTAACTGATGTTTGGAAAACGTTTTGAGATGTAACAGTGCCTACTAATGTTGAGCATAAAAAATTCTTCAATATAAGAGATACTTATTATCGATTATCTGATGTCTGTCTCCAATCCAAACCTGCTCACAAGTCTTAAGGGTTTATTTTAGTCAAACTTTTATTTATCAGATCTTTGAAACTGCACGTATAAGTGTGAGTACACAGTTTTACAGAAATAAAATATAATGTAAAGCTAAATGAAGTTAAAGAAAATAATAATAGCAAGGTTATACATGTATTTAGTTTCTTTTGTTGACACTAGCCAACAAGTATATTCAATGTTTACCTGACAATATTAATGATATCAACAGACTGAGTGTTTGTAACTTGAATAATTCATTTGATCTAAAATAATTTCAAGAGGGATCAAAATATTATTAAATCAGGTGGGAATTATTTAACAGACTGTTAACTGAAAGAGTTCATTTATGATACCATCTTACCTAGTAGGCTAGGTGGTAACTGACTGTGAACTTTGCAATGGTGCCCAGTGATACATCCTCAACCTGATCTGTCTAGTGTCACCAGTGTTAGGGCCTTGGCTCTAGTTACAAATCTGTGGATTGCCACATCTTCTTTGTACTGGAGAGTCTGAGAAATATGCTGAAACTTCCTTCATAGAGCTTGGATTATTGCAAAAAAGCATCCCTATACCTGGACCCCCTTGAACGCTTGTAGCATTAGCAACGGCTTTCTCAAAGTGGATCTTCAAAATCTGTGGATCCAGGTTGAAGTTTTTTCTTCCTGCTTCCGTCTTCAACATTTGAAATATGAAGCTTGAGTCTGTTTTGGAAGGAGCATGTAGACAAGAGGGAACATGATGTTATAGATTTCCACATGAAGAGTGTAGATCTCTAGAACATGTCATGGGCATGTATAGAAGGTGTCATCAGTATAAATGATACAAACATTGCATAGATATTCCATTTTCTTTGTGGTAGCAAATACAAGTAGTTAGTCTAGTTTTATATCAGTAGCTTGCAGAACACATAACCTCAATCTGAACCCTGTAACACATCCTAGGATCATCGATATGGTCTAGTAGGTAATATAAACATCATGAAGTGGTAACAAAACCTAAACCTTTCCTTAAGAATCATGTGGGAAAAGTTTAGATTTGAAATTAGATCAAGTGAGTGGGAACCAATTCTGCAGCCAGTGAGCATAATTTAAATAAAAACAAGAGTTGAGATTTTATTAGTATTGTTTTATTCATTAATATGCGAGTCTCTGATCAGCAATCATAAAAAAGATTATTAATAATAACAACAAAAATAGTAATAATAAAATTAATATTACGAGCAAAAACCCATAATAATAATAATATATATTATAATTTAATTATGTACATTATTTTATTATGTTACAAAATGACCATCCAAACATATTTTTAAAAATCTCTCATTCAAATGATATAAAATTTACATATACATTAATTACAATTTAACATATTCTACATTAAACTCTTACACAGTTTTAAAACAAATAATAATAAAAAGAAAATTTATAATAATAATAATAATAAACAAATAAATAAATGGATAAACAAGCAAACAGTAATAATACAACTTGTAGTAATAGTAATAATACACACTATTATATATATATTATTTTATTTCATACAGATACAACCATCCAAACATATTTTTAAAAATCTCTGATATACTGAACAACTGCATAGTTTTAATAATGATGATGATGATGAAAAGAAGAAACATTTCTTTATGACAAAACTGGTTTGTCAAACTTATAAAAGTAATTTAATAAAAAAAAAATAAACATACTACTATTATTATTAATATTATTATTATAAATATTATTATTATAATCAATAATAAATAAGCGAAAAATAATAAATAGATAAATAAACAAACAGAGCATACAGTAATAATAATATTTGTAATAATAGCAATAATACACACAATACTATTATATATATTATTTTATTGTTTGATACAAATATGACCATCCAAATATATTTTTAAAAATCTCTGATTAAAAGTATATAATAATTAGATATGAAAATAATTTACAATTTAATAGTTTTAAAACAAATAATAATGATCATGAAAAGAATAAACAATACTTTGTGACAAAACTGGTTTGTCAAATTGATAAAAAATAATTTAAATAAAAAGAATATAAAAATCATTAACAATAGCTAATAATAATAATAATAATAATAGTAATTTATTATTATTATTATTATTCTAATCAATAATAAATAAACAAATAAATAAACAGTAAACAAAAGTCTTTTTTTTTTTTTTTGTTAAAAAAAAAGAAGAAAAAAGGAACTGATGAGTAGTTTCAGTTTATTTAAAGGTTATGAGATATTGTGGATAAGCCTGGGTGTCATGAAAGATGACAAAAATGGAAGGGTTTCCTGGATTATCAACCAGGGAGTTATATCGGATATGAGGCTCAGAAGTGGATTTTGGTGGAGGAACTTTATAAGATCTGTCTCCGCTAGTAAAGTCTCCAGTGAGTACTGCAGCCTGGTACATGTATTTGTATCCAGAGCTGTCAGGAACAGCGTATGTGTCATCTGCTGAGTAAGATGCTTGAGTAGCAAAATATACACCCTGACCATAGTATGTTGCTGAAATAAAATATAAATTAAAACATTAGTTGATTTTGTAATTTTTTTTTGAAAATTCATCAAAATATAAATAGTTAGTCTTTTATTACTATTATTATTATTAAAATAAAATTGAAATTTATAACTAAACTAATGACAAAAATATATATAAAAAAAAAAATAAATAATTAAATAAATAATAATAATAATATAAATTAAAAAAATTAAAAATGAGAAGAATAACTGCATGCACAAAAACATACAACCAAAGAATACAAATGAACATATCCACCAAAATCCCCAAATAGTCAGGGTTTTAAAAAGTTATAATCAGTTGAGTTTTTAGCATTTGTAATAAAAAGTGAATTTTATAAAATAATATATAATATTTGGGAAGAACTAAAGAATGGATATCTTACATAAAGCATGAATTCAGAGAGAAATGTTCTTTACTTCAACAGATATTTACTTTATTTATTTATTACTATTATTATTATTGTTATTATTATTATTATTATTTATTATTATTTATTATTATTATTATTATTATTATTATTATTATTATTATTATTGTCATTTGAATTTAAAATATCTAAGAAAAACATTCATCAAAACAAATTTTATACACCATTTTTGCCACAATAACTTCTGTTGAAACCATCCATATTGATGCTGATTATAGCTTCCAATGATGTCCCATGCCAAAGGAATCACTCATTTTCTATTCCAGGATTTCTTTTATGAAACAGAACTTTCATTACCTGATACTGATAATACAAAGTTTTGTTCTGAATCCTTTCAACCTGAAATTGAAAAAGAAAATAATAATAATAATAATAAATAAATAAAAAATTGTTTCTATATTTAATTTTCCTTCCATTTCTGTTCATAGTAGAATATAGTTATTGAATTATTCATATATAGCTTCCCACTGACAGTAACGAACATACTACAGTTTAACTACATTATTATTTCTAACTTTATGTTGTTCAGTATAGTACTTTAATAGTGTGTATAAAGAAGTAGAATAACCTTCTTGTATTTCAGGGTTATCAGAATAAACTCAAGTAACAAACTTGGGAAGATGCACAGAGCCTGATATTTTACCCTGCCTCATGAGAACATTTTGTACACAGAATGAATGTATTAAATTATCTGAACAGACTGAGTAAATCATTATTATACTGCTGTTAGATTTCATCATCCATTTTCCTATATTACATTTACACAACAAAATAAAAAAAATACCAGCCTCACAAATATATTATTTTAAGCCTATAGATTTCATTGTTAGCAAATATTGGTTACATTATATCTTAATAATTATGACATTAAATCTGCTTATACCTTAACAATAGTAACAGGTTGCTGGAGGCTGTTATTGAAGCTTTGAACCACAGTCTGATATTCTGCATCAGTAGGCAGCACCTGAACCTGTTTGACAAAATCTGACTTGTCCATAGGGCTCCAGGATGGAGGAATCTGATCAAACTGAGTTTCTATTGATTCTTTTGAATATAACAAATATAATGATTTAATTGACTGTTTTGGTACCCGTACACAAAAAAATAATAATCAATACATTAATTGTGTCTGTGTGTCTCTGTGTTGTGTTCATTAAAACAATTTTAGTTATGACATAAACAATAAATAGTTATCACAATCAATGTAATACAAAATTACTAAATTATTAATCATTTTTTTCTTATGATCTTTTTATAAATTATATAGCTGCTTTAATGACTAAATTGACTTGATATTAATTATTGTCTAACTATTATTGCTATGTTATCAGTGATCTCCGGAGTGACTGCTATCATCCCTTGTTAATAAAACATTTGGCAAAGTATTGAAAATCAACTCAGTTTGTTGAGGTAATTATTTAGATTATTTAGAATCAAAACAAAACAGAGGGTCAAAGCAATACAGAAAACTGTGACAAAGCCAAATGTTCCTTTCTCAAAAATCACCAATCACATTAGATATATCAAACAGTCAGTATAAAGACAATGTTAGTTTATTTCTATTCTGTTATCATTAACATTTTTTTACAGTTAATTTTCCTTTCATTGTCATTCTTACATTGATCTTATTTAGAAAAAAGGCCAGGGATTGTAAATGGTCAAGAATTCAATGAATTGGTCAACAGTTTTAAGTTTTTGTAACCACTGCTACTTATTTCATTTCTTTTCTACAAATACCTGCTGGTGAGGCTGCAGCTTCAGTTCGTTGGACTGGATTATTCTGTTGTGTAAAAACCTGAAGAAAAAAAAATAATAATAAAAAATAAATAAATAAATTACAAGATACACAAATTGTGTTTTCTTGAGAGAAAATAATATATTACAAAATTTACAAATTATGTTTTCTTAACAGAAAATAATAAACTAAAAAATACACAAATTATATCTTCTTGGAGTGTGTGAATCTATTTTAGGCCATAAACATGAAACCAGTATATCTTTTAGAAAAATCATGCACAACTGTAAAACATTATCATAATCCACCAGTAGTAACGTGTCTTTGTTTGCCTGAACACAATAAATTACCCTCCAGTTTTCAGTATCATCAGGATGGATGACAACTTTGACCTCCTGAAGTGATGTATTTGTATGGTTCTTACAAAAACTGTCAAAACATTCAAAGATGATTTTGCTGACAACATCTGGAGGATATTTGAGGACACCAGTACCCAGCACTGGGAAAGCAATACTTGTAAGTTTGTCCTGATCAGCTCTTGAAAGACAGTTTGTGATGAGATCCGTCAGTCCCTGTATAACACATAAATCATAATTGTAAATATTCATATATTTGTATTTTTGTACAGACATATATATATATGTATATATTTATAAGCATTTTATTCCCATTTAAAATATTTTACTTGTTCAGTAACAGTAAAATTAAATTAATGAAGACTGTACTTTAACAGCAGTGTTATCATCAGTCCATTGAATCAGAGTTGTATGGTAGACGAATTTGCAGTTTAACTTCCCTCCTGCTGTAACAGCAATCTCTCCAGCCTTGATTCCATTTGGATAGTTCTGCTTACATTCGTCTTGTAGTGAATCACCACCAGCTTTGACTATGGCTTTTGTTACTGGTCCACTTTGAAGATTCAGGGAAGGGTTGTTGAATTAACAATGGCATCCACCTATAGAAAAACAGATGTTTGAGTTTTAATACAAATAATAAATAAATAAATTTGTCAATCTTATACACAGCCAGATATACATTCTCTTTCTCAAACCCAAATACACTCTCTCTCTCTATCACACAAACTCACATTCTCTCACATACAGAGACAGACAGACAGACAGAAAGAGAGAGAGAGAATTTTAGACACATATTCAAATAATCTTTAATTACTTTCTGATCAGCAATGTTTCCTTTCACCAAGGAGATGCTAAATGCTGCTCCATTTCCTGAAGTAAAAATGAAAACATTTAAATTATATATCTATTTAGTAGCAGCAACTTCTGTAAATCTTGTTGGGACAAAATAGATATTCAAAATGTTCAGGAAACACACAAGAAATTATATAATTAAGTAAACAAAAACTAAAACAAAAGCATATAAATATATATGTTTAAAACAAAAATGTCTGTGGCATTTACCTGAAGGGTGAATATTTTGATTCAGATGAACGTGTTTGGCCAATTCTGTTTTAAATGCCTGAAAACAAGAAAAACAACATAAACCACATCATTCTTTTTAATTATATTATTAAATATTTCATATTTAAAAATCAGTTGTCTGATTATTTGAAAAGTATTATTGTATTACATTAAATAACTTAAAACATCATGTTTCACACAACAAAAATGTTTACCTTTTGGTTATTATCATCTTTAGGATACACAACAAAAGTTATCGAACTCAGATGTCTTCCTCGAAAGGCCAGTGCTGTTTCAAACATACACTCTGCCACTTCATCAGATGGGTATTTCAGTGTTCCTGTACCCAGAACAGGCAAAGCTATTGAACTGAGATGATCAGCCTCAGCTTTATCCAACAACCTTTTGATGAGTGTTTTGTAATTCTGGAACCATTAAACTGCTTGGTTTTATTCGAAATATAAAACTTTTATTTTAAATTATTTCCATAAATATAAAAAATACTTTGTTTCAAAATTTTTAGAAATAAAAAATACAAATCAGTTACAGTATTTCTAGAAACTGTTTCTTCGTAACATAATGTATATATATATATATATATTGAAATGAAATTGTTAAATATTAAATAGAATGATTAAATCAAAATGGTTACAAAATGTTATCTTAAATGAAGTTTTTATGTCAAATTATTTATAGAAACATTAAAAATGCTAACTTAATTTTAAAGAACATGAAAAATAATTAATTTTAAATAAAATATTAATAAACTGATTTCTTGAAACATTAAAAATTGATAGTTTTGTTTGAAATAAATATTTCATCTGAAAATATATCCCGAAAAAAAAAAAAAAAAAATACCCAGATATTTTTATTTTAAGTAAAATATTTATTTTCTGTTATTTCTTAAGTTATCAAAAATATTTTCTTAATCATATATCAAATTTTAAAATATCTAAAACATTAAAATAAATGTATGTTTGTTTTTGCTTTAAATATTTATATTATAATAATTCTGAAAATATTAAAAATGTTTATTATTTCAAATCACTTGTATATATTATTTGGTCTAAAAATGTTTTGTCTTAGTTTTATTTAGAAATAAACATTTTTTGCATAAATTTTTAAAAATTAACTTACTTAATATTTGCATTGAATAAAAGTAATTTCAGTAATTTTAAATAAAATATTTGAATTATATTATTTCTGAAAATTTCAAAAATAATTAGTTTTACCTGAAATAAATACTTTGTATTTAATTATTTTTTAATTAAATTATTCCATTAAATGAATAATAATACATATTACAAACTTATGCTAATTGTTTTTTTCTAAAATGTTAAAAATATTAACTTAATATTTAATTTTTTTTTTTTAACTTAATAATTAAAAAAATACTGGAAAGATTAAAAATAATTAATTTTATTCTAAAAATATTTTCATATTAAATTATTTTTAAAATATTTTTAAAAAAAAAGAAATTTAAATAACATTTTGATATTTAATTATCTGAAGAAAAAATTTAAAATGTTAGTTTTATATACGATAAAAATGTTAGTTTATTTCTAGAGATATTTAAAATAGTTCCTATTTATAGTAAAGTTTTATATTAAACTATTTCTTCTTTACAAACAGTAGCTGTTCATATGCATGCTTGTATTCACACACACACACACACACACACACACACAAACACACACACACATATGTATGTTTTCATGGAAAAAGAAGAAAAACATTATGTTAATTCTTAAAGGACCTCTTTGACAGTAGACCATTTTGCATCAACTAGAGATGTGTGGTATATTTTTTTACAGCTCAGATTTCCTCCACTTGTGTCAGCCACCTCCCAGCTCTTAATACCATTTGGATATTTTGTTTTACACTCTTTCTGAATGTCTGAGCCAGCTGCAGCAAGAATTGCTTTGGTTACTGGTCCACTGGATAGATTTAGAGAAGTGGTGGTAGAATTTACTAAAATGTCAACCTAAAATATAGTATCAAGAGAAAAAGTAGAAGTAATTACTAGTTCTGGGTTGTGGTATTTACTAATATGTTGGCCTAAAATATATTAACAAAAGAAAAGTCGCTGTTCATCAGTATAAGTATTTACAAAGGGAATCAATAAATTGTCAATAAATACTTAAGACTAAACATTCACACTTTCTATAATAAAGAAAACAGCCAAATGAAAAAATGTTTTATATCTCTTTGTCTATTTATCTATATAAAATTATATTACTACTACTACTACTACTACTACTACTAATAATAATAATAATAATAAAGGAAAAACCTATTTAATGAGATAATTAAAATATCTGCAGGAATAACTTTGCATTCAACATACTTCAGTTCTCAATTTTATAGTTAATTAAAAATTAAGATAAGAAAATTCTTACTGGTATTTTTGTGATATCATCCACTTTGTATGAAATACAAGGTCTTTTAATTGCTGGTGAAGACTTTGCTGAAAATATATAAATTAATATTTATTTTTATTTATTCCCTTTAACTGACATCTCATCAAATATTAGTCATAATAAACTACAATTAAAGTACTAATTATATTTTTATAATAAAATACAGGCAAAATAAATCACAAATTATATATTCATAATAAAACATCAGTAAAATATATCACAATTACATATTCATGATAAAATACATGTAAAATATAGCACAATTATATATTCATGATAAAATACATGTAAAATATAACAAAGTCATGATAAAACACAGGGAAATTAAAATATTAGACAATTATATATTTATGATAAAATATAGGTAAAATAAAAAAGCTGTATATTCATGATAAAATATGGGTAAACTTTAATGCAGTTATATATTTTTACAAAATACTTTTAAATATAACTTAGTTACTTATTCATATCAAAATACGGATAAAATATAACTCACTTTGTGATAAAATTCAGGTAAAACAAAATTTAATACAGTTATATATTCATGATAAAATACAGGTAAAATATAACAATTTACATATTCATGATAAAGCACAGGTAAAATATAATGCAGTTATATATTCATAACAAATACCGGTATAATATAAAACAGTTATATATTCATATCAAAACAGGTAAAATATAACATACTTTTTATTTTATATTCATATCAAAATATAGATAAAATACAACATATTTACATATTCATCTCAAAATACAAGTAAAATATAACAATTATATATTCATGATTTATTACAAATTGTCACTGACTTATCACTGTTGTATCACAAATGTATCAGGAAGAGAGGAAAATTGTATAAGATAACAGTGTCTTCTTTAATTTTACATCACAGACAGACTTGATTACTGTTCAATGTTTAGATACAAACATTTAAATAATATATATATATATTTAATAGCATCAACTTTTGTAAATCTTGTTGGGACAAAATAGATATTCAAAATGTTCAGGAAACACACACACACACACACACACACACACACACACACACACACACACACACAAGAAATTATATAATTAATTAAACAAAAACTAAAACAAAAGCATATAAATATATATCTACATATATGAATATATTTTGCATTTTAATCTGCCAGTATAATTATATTTTGTAAGATGTTGTATAAAACCTTTTTCTTTATTTTTAAAACAAAAATGTCTGTGGCATTTACCTGAAGGGTGAATATTTTGATTCAGATGAACGTGTTTGGCCAATTCTGTTTTAAATGCCTGAAAACAAGAAAAACAACATAAACCACATCATTCTTTTTAATTATATTATTTTTGAACTAAATATTTCACATTTAAAAATCAGTTCTCTGATTATTTGAAAACTATTACTGTATTACATTAAATAATTTAAAACATCATGTTTCACATAATTATAACAAACATTTTTACCTTTTGGTTATTATCATCTTTAGGATACACAACAAAAGTTATCGAACTCAGATGTCTTCCTCGAAAGGCCAGTGCTGTTTCAAACATACACTCTGCCACTTCATCAGATGGGTATTTCAGTGTTCCTGTACCCAGAACAGGCAAAGCTATTGAACTGAGATGATCAGCCTCAGCTTTATCCAACAACCTTTTGATGAGTGTTTTGTAATTCTGGAACCATTAAACTGCTTGGTTTTATTCGAAATATAAAACTTTTATTTTAAATTATTTCCATAAATATAAAAAATACTTTGTTTCAAAATTTTTAGAAATAAAAAATACAAATCAGTTACAGTATTTCTAGAAACTGTTTCTTCGTAACATAATGTATATATATATATATATATTGAAATGAAATTGTTAAATATTAAATAGAATGATTAAATCAAAATGGTTACAAAATGTTATCTTAAATGAAGTTTTTATGTCAAATTATTTATAGAAACATTAAAAATGCTAACTTAATTTTAAAGAACATGAAAAATAATTAATTTTAAATAAAATATTAATAAACTGATTTCTTGAAACATTAAAAATTGATAGTTTTGTTTGAAATAAATATTTCATCTGAAAATATATCCCGAAAAAAAAAAAAATACCCAGATATTTTTATTTTAAGTAAAATATTTATTTTCTGTTATTTCTTAAGTTATCAAAAATATTTTCTTAATCATATATCAAATTTTAAAATATCTAAAACATTAAAATAAATGTATGTTTGTTTTTGCTTTAAATATTTATATTATAATAATTCTGAAAATATTAAAAATGTTTATTATTTCAAATCACTTGTATATATTATTTGGTCTAAAAATGTTTTTGTCTTAGTTTTATTTAGAAATAAACATTTTTTGCATAAATTTTTAAAAATTAACTTACTTAATATTTGCATTGAATAAAAGTAATTTCAGTAATTTTAAATAAAATATTTGAATTATATTATTTCTGAAAATTTCAAAAATAATTAGTTTTACCTGAAATAAATACTTTGTATTTAATTATTTTTTAATTAAATTATTCCATTAAATGAATAATAATACATATTACAAACTTATGCTAATTGTTTTTTTCTAAAATATTAAAAATATTAACTTAATATTTAATTTTTTTTTTAAACTTAATAATTAAAAAAATACTGGAAAGAATAAAAATAATTAATTTTATTCTAAAAATATTTTCATATTAAATTATTTTTAAAATATTAAAAAAAAAGAAGAAATTTAAATAACATTTTGATATTTAATTATCTGAAGAAAAAAGTTAAAATGTTAGTTTTATATACGATAAAAATGTTAGTTTATTTCTAGAGATATTTAAAATAGTTCCTATTTATAGTAAAGTTTTATATTAAACTATTTCTTCTTTACAAACAGTAGCTGTTCATATGCATGCTTGTATTCACACACACACACACACACACACACACAAACACACACACACATATGTATGTCTTCATGGAAAAAGAAGAAAAACATTATGTTAATTCTTAAAGGACCTCTTTGACAGTAGACCATTTTGCATCAACTAGAGATGTGTGGTATATTTTTTTACAGCTCAGATTTCCTCCACTTGTGTCAGCCACCTCCCAGCTCTTAATACCATTTGGATATTTTGTTTTACACTCTTTCTGAATGTCTGAGCCAGCTGCAGCAAGAATTGCTTTGGTTACTGGTCCACTGGATAGATTTAGAGAAGTGGTGGTAGAATTTACTAAAATGTCAACCTAAAATATAGTATCAAGAGAAAAAGTAGAAGTAATTACTAGTGCTGGGTTGTGGTATTTACTAATATGTTGGCCTAAACATATTATCAAAAGAAAAGTCGCTGTTCATCAGTATAAGTATTTACAAAGGGAATCAATAAATTGTCAATAAATACTTAAGACTAAACATTCACACTTTCTATAATAAAGAAAACAGCCAGATGAAAAAATGTTTTATATCTCTTTGTCTATTTATCTATATAAAATTATATTACTACTACTACTACTACTACTACTACTAATAATAATAATAATAATAATAATAAAGGAAAAACCTATTTAATGAGATAATTAAAATATCTGCAGGAATAACTTTGCATTCAACATACTTCAGTTCTCAATTTTATAGTTAATTAAAAATTAAGATAAGAAAATTCTTACTGGTATTTTTGTGATATCATCCACTTTGTATGAAATACAAGGTCTTTTAATTGCTGGTGAAGACTGTGCTGAAAATATATAAATTGATATGTATTTTTATTTATTCCCTTTAACTGACATCTCATCAAATATTAGTCATAATAAACTACAGGTAAAGTACCAATTATATTTTTATAATAAAATACAGGCAAAATAAATCACAAATATATATTCAAAATAAAATATATGTAAAATATAACAAAGTTATACATTCATGATAAAACACTGGGAAATTGAAATAGAAGACAATTATATATTCATGATAAAATACAGGTAAATTATATGAGTTATATATTTATGATAAAATACACTTAAAATATAAGAGTTATATATTCATGATAAAATACGGGTAAAATTTAATGCAGTTATATATTTATTACAAAATACTGTTAAAATATCACTTAGTTACATATACATATCAAAATACAGATAAAATATAACTCACTTCATGATAAAATTCAGGTAAAACAAAATATAATACAATTATATATTTATGATAAAATACAGGTAAAGTATAACACATTTACATATGATAAAACACAGGTAAAATATAATGCAGTTATATATTCATAACAAATACAAGTAACATATAAAACAGTTATATATTCATATCAAAACAGAGGTAAAATATAACACAATTATACATTCATAACAAAATACAGGTAAAACATAACATACATTTTATTTTATATTCATATCAAAATATAGATAAAATACAACAGATTTACATATTCAGATCAAAATACAAGTAAAATATAACAATTATATATTCATAATAATTTATTACAAATTGTCACTGACTTATCACTGTTTTATCAGAAATGTATCAAGAAGTGAGGAAAATTGTATAAGATAACATTGTCTTCTTTAATTTTACATCACAAACAAACTTGATTACTGTTTAATTTTTAGAAAGAAAAATCTAAAATACTGATACATACAGTGACATTACTGTAACTTACTGAATGTTATGGACACTTGGGCAGAACTTGATCTTTGGTGTAATCTTGAATTAATCTGAATATTACAAAGTAATAAAGTAGCTTTTATTATCCTTATTAATAGTATTTTTATTTATTTCTTCTTGTTCTTCTTATTATTATAAATTAACCTTACAATAACATTAACCTAAAAATAAAAATTAAATAAAAATAAAAAATAAAACTATAACTTTAAAAAAATCAAGAAGTCAAATGCAGTAAAGGATTGATCTGATAAAAACAAAAAACAAAAAAAGAAACAAAAAACAAGAACAACACAACACAAGGAAACAGTGAGAGAAAATGACAGTAAGTAAGAAAGAGAATGTCACTGATGGAAAGTTATAATAAACCTTTTGACTGGTAATGTTGTCTTCTTTCTTCCAAAGCCTGAAAATAAAAGAGTAAAATTTGTAATCCACATAATATGAAAATTATTATATATCATATATTATTATTATTATTATTATTATTACTTAAAAAACTCCATTAAACCAGATACTTGAAACAACAAATAAAATGAAATAAAATAGAATAACCTTCAAATATCTATTTTACAGAAGCCAGTTGCCATAATTTTTCTTAAGTCTCATAAACTTATGTTACTTAAAAGTTGTAAAACAAATATTTATTATTTCTCAGTATAGCTTTATGAATAAGGAAGATAATCATGACAAACTTGATGTGTAAAATCTAAACTTATTGATAAATACGACAGAATTCAAAAACTTACCAACTGAAAAGATAGCTAAGCATTTTCTGTGTTTAATCGATATACAAAAAATATGCCATAATTCTTGTGAAAAAGTGTAAAATATTAGTTTCGGTTTCGACCAACATATTTTACCCAATTAATTCCGTATCCATAAAAAAACGAACCGAACTGTGATACTGCATTTTCGGAAATTACATTTCTCAGTCGTTGGGAAGCTAAATGCAATTATATTTTGTTTTGTTCTTCAGAATGTATTATTATTATTATTATTAGTTGGAGTTTTGAGTGGAAGTGACAACATGTGGATACAAAATAAATTTAGTCCGTGTTTTATGTCTAGTACGCTTCCTTAACAGTCATATATATATATATCAAATCGATTGAAAGAATATATTCTAAAATGTTGAAAATACTGTTGTAACTGGTCAAAAATATTTTGAATGATTTTGATATTTAATGATCCTAGGAATTATTTTGTATATTAAAAATATCAAAGTTTTTTTTTTTTTTTTTTTTTTTTTTTTTTTTTTTTTAAATACACATGAAAACATATTTTACTGCCTTTGGCTATTTTTAGATCTTTAAGTGTAACACATTTGATTTCTCCTGAGCCTATAGTTAACAAATTCTGAATGACGCTATACTGAGATGTAACAATTTCATGTTTTTAGATCAGTTCTGTATTATGCCTGGGTGTCATTTATTGCTACCAACATTAAAATATCTTTGTATTAGATGACAATACCCAGCTCTGTAGCAATACTAGTAACGAGTTTCTGTGTACAGGAGAGTCAGGCTAATATTCCGAAATTTCCTCCAAAGAGCTTGAACTATTGACAAAAGCATCCCTATCCCTGGACCCCCTTGAACACTTGTAGCATTAGCAACGACTTTCTCGAAGTTGATCTTGAAAATCTGTGGATCCAGGTTGAAGTTTTTTCTTCCTGCTTCCGTCTTCAACATTTGAAATACGAAGCTTGAGTCTGTTTTGGAAGGAGCATGTAGACTAGAGGGAACATGATGTTATAGATTTCCACATGAAGAGCATAGATCTCTAGAACATGTCACGGGTATGTATAGAAGGTGTCATCAGTATAAATGATACAAACATTGCATAGATATTCCATTTTCTTGGTGGTAGCAAATATAAGTAGTTAGTCTAGTTTTATATCAGTAGCTTGCAGAACACATAACCTCAGTCTGAACCCTGTAACACAACTTAGGATCATCGATACAGTCTAGTAGGTAATATAAACATCATGAAGTGGGAACAAAACCTAAACCTTTCCTTAAGAATCATGTGGGAAAAGTTTAGATTTGAAATTAGATCAAGTGAGTGGGAACGAATTCTGCATCCAGTGGGCATAATTTAAATAAAAACAAGAGTTGAGATTTCATTAGTATTGTTTTATTCATTAATATGTGAGTCTCTGATCAGCAATAATAAAAAAGATAATTAATAATAATAACAAAAATAGTAATAATAAAATTAATAATATTAAAAACAAAAACCCATAATAATAATAATATATATAATAATTTAATTACATATATTATTTTATTGTTACAAAATGACCATCCAAACATATTTTTAAAAATCTCTCATTAAAATGATATAAAATTTAGATATACATTAATTACAATTTAACATATTCTACATTAAACTCTTGCACTGTTTTAAAACAAATAATAATAATAATAATAATAATAATAATAATAAACAAATAAATAAATGGATAAACAAGCAAACAAACAAACAGAGCATACAGTAATAATACAACTTATTATTATTACTATTATTAATATTATTATTATAAATATCATTGTTATAATCAACAATAAATAAGCAAAAAATAATAAATAGATAAATAAACAAACAGAGCATACAATAATAATAATATTTGTAATAACGCCAATAGTACACATACTATTATATATATTATTTTATTGTTTGATACAAATATGACCATCCAAATATATTTTTAAAAATCTCTGATTAAAAGTATATAATAATTAGATATGAAATTATTTACAATTTAATAGTTTTAAAACAAATAATAATGATCATGAAAAGAATAAACAATACTTTCTGACAAAACTGGTTTGTCAACTTGATAAAAAAAACAATTAAATTAATAAAAAAAAAAATAATAATAATAATAATAATCATTAACAATAACTAATAATAAATAAATAAATAAATAAACAGTAAAAAAAAGAACTGATGAGTAGTTTGAGGTTTATTTAAAAGTTATGAGATATTGTGGATAAGCCTGGGTGTCATGAAAGATGACAAAAATGGAAGGGTTTCCTGGATTATCAACCACTGAGTTATATCGGATATGAGGCTCGGAAGTGGATTTCGGTGGAGGAACTTTATAAGATGAGTTTCCAGTAGTGAACTCTCCAGTGAGTACTGCAGCCTGGTACATGTATTTGTATCCAGAGCTGTCAGGAACAGCATATGTGTCTTGTGCTGAGTAAGATGCTTGGGTAGCAAAATATACACCCTGGCCGTAGCATGTTGCTGAAATAAAATATAAATTAAAATATAAGTTGTTTTTGAAATTTTTTTTTTTTTTTTTTTTTTTTGAACCATCATCCAAATATAAATATAGTTAGTATTTTATTTTATTATTTTTTTATAATTAATTTATTATTATAAACTAATGAAAAAATATATATAAATTATAATAATAAATAAATAAATTTTAAAAAATAAGAAGAATAAACACTGAAATATCAGATACGTGATTAACAAATGTATTTAATAATAATATAAAAATAAATTTTATATAAACAAATAAATGAAAAACATACAACCAAAGAATACAAATGAACATATCCACCAAAATCCCCAAATAGTCAGGATTTTAAAAAGTTATAATCAGTTGAGTTTTTAACATTTGTAATCAAAAGTGAATTTTAAAAAATAATATATATATTTGGGAAGAACTAAAGAATGAATATCTTACATTGAACATCAATTCAGAGAGAAATCTTCTTTACTTAAACTGATATTTAGTTTAATTATTTATTACTATTATTATTATTATTATTATTATTATTATTATTATTATTATTATTATTTGAATTTCAAATCTAAGAAAAACATTCATAAAAACAAATTTTATACACCATTTTTGCCACAATAACTTCTGTTGAAACCATACATATTGATGCTGATTATAGCTTCCAATGATGTCCCATGCCAAAGGAATCGCTCATTTTCTATTCCAGGATTTCTCTTATGAAACAGAACTTTCATTGCCTGATACTGATAATGCAAAGTTTTGTTCTGAATCCTTTCAACCTGAAATTGAAAAAGAAAATAATAATAATAATAATAAATAAATAAAAAATTGTTTCTATATTTAATTTTCCTTCCATTTCTGTTCATAGTAGAATGTAGTTATTGAATTATTCATATATAGCTTCCCACTGACAGTAACGAACATACTACAGTTTAACTACATTATTATTTCTAACTTTATGTTGTTCAGTATAGTACTTTAATAGTAAGTATAAAGAAGTAGAATAATCTTCTTATATTTCAGGGTTATTTGTTCTTATATAAAAAACAGAATAAACTCAAGTAACAAACTTGGGAAGATGCACACAGCCTGATATTTTACCCTGCCTCACGAGAACATTTTGTACACAAAATGAATGTATTAAATAATCTGAACAGACTGAGTAAATCATTATTATACTGCTGTTAGATTTAATCATCCATTTTCCTATATTACATTTACACAACAAAATAAAAAAAATATCAGCCTCACAAATATATTATTTTAAGCCTATAGATGTTATTGCTAGCAAATATTGGTTACATTATATATTAATAATTATGACATTAAATCTGCTTATACCTTAAAAATAGTAACAGGTTGCTGGAGGCTGTTATTGAAGCTTTGAACCACAGTCTGATATTCTGCATCAGTAGGCAGCACCTGAACCTGTTTGACAAAATCTGACTTGTCCATAGGGCTCCAGGATGGAGGAATGAGCTCAAACTGAGTTTCTATCGAATCATTTAAATATAACAAATATAATGATTTAACTGACTGTTTTGGTACCAGTACACAAAACAAATAATAATCAATACATTAATTGTGTCTGTGTCTCTCTGTGTTGTGTTCATTAAGACAATTTTAGTTATGACATAAACAATAAATAGTTATCACAATCAATGTAATACAAAATTACTAAATTATTAATCATTTTTTTCTTATGATCTTTTTATAAATTATATAGCTGCTTTAATGACTAAATTGACTTAATATTAATTATTGTCTATTATTATTGCTCTCCAGAGTAATCAGTGATCTCCAGACTGACTGCTATCATCCCTTGTTAATAAAACATTTGGCAAAGTATTGAACATCAACTCAGTTTGTTGAGGTAATTATTTAGATTATTTAGAATCAAAACAAAACAGAGGGTCAAAGCAATACAGAAAACTGTGACAAAGCCAAATGTTCCTTTCTCAAAAATCACCAATCACATTAGATATATCAAACAGTTAGTATAAAGACAATATTAGTTTATTTCTATTCTGTTATCATTAACATTTGTTTTCAGTTAATTTTCCTTTCATTGTCATTCTTACATTGATCTTATTTAGAAAAAAGGCCAGGGATTATAAATGGTCAAGAATTCAATGAATTGGTCAACAGTCTTAATATTTTGTAACCACTGCTACTTATTTCATTTCTTTTCTATAAATACCTGCTGGTGAGGCTGCAGCTTCAGTTCGTTGGACTGGATTATTCTGTTGTGTAAAAACCTGAAGAAAAAAAAATAATAATAAAAAATAAATAAATAAATTACAAGATACACAAATTGTGTTTTCTTGAGAGAAAATAATATATTACAAAATTTACAAATTATGTTTTCTTAATAGAAAATAATAAACTAAAAGATAGACACATTATATGTTCTTGGAGTGTGTGAATCTATTTTAGGCCATAAATATGAAACCAGTATATCTTTTAGAAAAATCATGCACAACTGTAAAACATTATCATAATCCACCAGTAGTAACATGTCTTTGTTTGCCTGAACACAATAAATTACCCTCCAGTTTTCAGTATCATCAGGATGGATGACAACTTTGACCTCCTGAAGTGATGTATTTGTATGGTTCTTACAAAAACTGTCAAAACATTCAAAGATGATTTTGCTGACAACATCTGGAGGATATTTGAGGACACCAGTACCCAGCACTGGGAAAGCAATACTTGTAAGTTTGTCCTGATCACCTCTTGAAAGACAGTTTGTGATGAGATCTGTCAGTCCCTGCATAACACATAAATCATAATTGTAAATATTCATATATTTGTATTTTTGTACAGACATATATATATATGTATATATTTATAAGCATTTTATTCCCATTTAAAATATTTTACTTGTTCAGTAACAGTAAAATTAAATTAATGAAGACTGTACTTTAACAGCAGTGTTATCATCAGTCCATTGAATCAGAGTTGTATGGTAGACGAATTTGCAGTTTAACTTCCCTCCTGCTGTAACAGCAATCTCTCCAGCCTTGATTCCATTTGGATAGTTCCGCTTACATTCGTCTTGTAGTGAATCACCACCAGCTTTGACTATGGCTTTTGTTACTGGTCCACTTTGAAGATTCAGGGAAGGGGTTGTTGAATTAACAATGGCATCCACCTATAGAAAAACAGATGTTTGAGTTTTAATACAAATAATAAATAAATAAATTTGTCAATCTTATACACAGCCAGATATACATTCTCTTTCTCAAACCAACCCAAATACACTCTCTCTCTCTATCACACAAACTCACATTCTCTCACATACAGAGACAGACAGAAAGAGAGAGAGAGAGAGAATTTTAGACACATATTCAAATAATCTTTAATTACTTTCTGATCAGCAATGCTTCCTTTCACCAAGGAGATGCTAAATGCTGCTCCATTTCCTGAAGTAAAAATAAAAACATTTAAATTATATATCTATTTAGTAGCATCAACTTCTGTAAATCTTGTTGGGACAAAATAGATATTCAAAATGTTCAGGAAACACACAAGAAATTATATAATTAAGTAAACAAAAACTAAAACAAAAGCATATAAATATATATGTTTAAAACAAAAATGTCTGTGGCATTTACCTGAAGGGTGAATATTTTGATTCAGATGAATGTGTTTGGCCAATTCTGTTTTAAATGCCTGAAAACAAGAAAAACAACATAAACCACATCATTCTTTTTAATTATATTATTTTTGAACTAAATATTTCACATTTAAAAATCAGTTGTCTGATTATTTGAAAAGTATTATTGTATTACATTAAATAACTTAAAACATCATCTTTCACATAACAAAAATGTTTACCTTTTGGTTATTATCATCTTTAGGATTCACAACAAAAATTATCGAACTCAGATGTCTTCCTCGAAAGGCCAGTGCTGTTTCAAACATACACTCTGCCACTTCATCAGATGGGTATTTCAGTGTTCCTGTACCCAGAACAGGCAAAGCTATTGAAGTGAGATGATTAGCCTCAGCTTTATCCAACAACCTTTTGATGAGTGTTTTGTAATTCTGGAACCATTAAACTGCTTGGTTTTATTCGAAATATAAAACTTTTATTTTAAATTATTTCCATAAATATAAAAAATACTTTGTTTCAAAATTTTTAGAAATAAAAAATACAAATCAGTTACAGTATTTCTAGAAACTGTTTCTTCGTAACATAATGTATATATATATATATATATATTGAAATGAAATTGTTAAATATTAAATAGAATGATTAAATCAAAATGGTTACAAAATGTTATCTTAAATGAAGTTTTTATGTCAAATTATTTATAGAAACATTAAAAATGCTAACTTAATTTTAAAGAACATGAAAAATAATTAATTTTAAATAAAATATTAATAAACTGATTTCTTGAAACATTAAAAATTGATAGTTTTGTTTGAAATAAATATTTCATCTGAAAATATATCCAGAAAAATTAAAAATACCCAGATATTTTTATTTTAAGTAAAATATGTATTTTCTGTTATTTCTTAAGTTATCAAAAATATTTTCTTAATCATATATCAAATTTTAAAATATCTAAAACATTAAAATAAATGTATGTTTGTTTTTGCTTTAAATATTTATATTATAATAATTCTGAAAATATTAAAAATGTTTATTATTTCAAATCACTTGTTTATATTATTTGGTCTAAAAATGTTTTTGTCTTAGTTTTATTTAGAAATAAACATTTTTTGCATAAATTTTTAAAAATTAACTTACTTAATATTTGCATTGAATAAAAGTAATTTCAGTAATTTTAAATAAAATATTTGAATTATATTATTTCTGAAAATTTCAAAAATAATTAGTTTTACCTGAAATAAATACTTTGTATTTAATTATTTTTTAATTAAATTATTCCATTAAATGAATAATAATACATATTACAAACTTATGCTAATTGTTTTTTTCTAAAATGTTAAAAATATTAACTTAATATTTTAATTTTTTTTTTAAACTTAATAATTAAAAAAATACTGGAAAGATTAAAAATAATTAATTTTATTCTAAAAATATTTTCATATTAAATTATTTTTAAAATATTTTTAAAAAAAAAGAAATTTAAATAACATTTTGATATTTAATTATCTGAAGAAAAAATTTAAAATGTTAGTTTTATATACGATAAAAATGTTAGTTTATTTCTAGAGATATTTAAAATAGTTCCTATTTATAGTAAAGTTTTATATTAAACTATTTCTTCTTTACAAACAGTAGCTGTTCATATGCATGCTTGTATTCACACACACACACACACACACACACACACACACACAAACACACACACACATATGTATGTTTTCATGGAAAAAGAAGAAAAACATTATGTTAATTCTTAAAGGACCTCTTTGACAGTAGACCATTTTGCATCAACTAGAGATGTGTGGTATATTTTTTTACAGCTCAGATTTCCTCCACTTGTGTCAGCCACCTCCCAGCTCTTAATACCATTTGGATATTTTGTTTCACACTCTTTCTGAATGTCTGAGCCAGCTGCAGCAAGAATTGCTTTGGTTACTGGTCCACTGGATAGATTTAGAGAAGTGGTGGTAGAATTTACTAAAATGTCAACCTAAAAATAGTATCAAGAGAAAAAGTAGAAGTAATTACTAGTGCTGGGTTGTGGTATTTACTAATATGTTGGCCTAAAATATATTAACAAAAGAAAAGTCGCTGTTCATCAGTATAAGTATTTACAAAGGGAATCAATAAATTGTCAATAAATACTTAAGACTAAACATTCACACTTTCTGTAATAAAGAAAACAGCCAGATGAAAATAGGTTTTATATCTCTTTGTCTATTTATCTATATAAAATTATATTACTACTACTACTACTACTACTACTACTACTAATAATAATAATAATAATAATAATAAAAGGAAAAACCTATTTAACGAGATAATTAAAATATCTGCAGGAATAACTTTGCATTCAACATACTTCAGTTCTCAATTTTATAGTTAATTAAAAATTAAGATAAGAAAATTCTTACTGGTATTTTTGTGATATCATTCACTTTGTATGAAATACAAGGTCTTTTAATTGCTGGTGAAGACTGTGCTGAAAATATGTAAATTGATATGTATTTTTATTTATTCCCTTTAACTGACATCTCATCAAATATTAGTCATAATAAACTACAGGTAAAGTACCAATTATATTTTTATAATAAAATACAGGCAAAATAAATCACAATTATATATTCATAATAAAACAGAGGTTAAATATATCACAATTACATATTCATGATAAAATACAGGTAAAATATTGCACAGTTATATATTCATAATAAAATACAGGTAAAATATAACAAAGTCATGATAGAACACAGGGAAATTAAAATATAAGACAATTATATATTCATGATAAAATACAGGTAAATTATATGAGTTATATATTTATGATAATATACAGGTAAAATATAAGAGTTATATATTCATGATAAAATATGGGTAAAATTTAATGCAGTTATAAATTTATTACAAAATACTGTTAAAATGTCACTTAGTTACTTATACATATCAAAATACAGATAAAATATAACTCACTTCATGATAAAATTCAGGTAAAACAAAATATAATACAATTATATATTTATGATAAAATACAGGTAAAGTATAACACATTTACATATGATAAAACACAGGTAAAATATAATGCAGTTATATATTCATAACAAAACAGAGGTAAAATATAACACAATTATACATTCATAACAAAATACAGGTAAAATATAACACAATTATACATTCATAACAAAATACAGGTAAAACATAACATACATTTTATTTTATATTCATATCAAAATATAGATAAAATACAACAGATTTACATATTCAGATCAAAATACAAGTAAAATATAACAATTATATATTCATAATAATTTATTACAAATTGTCACTGACTTATCACTGTTTTATAAGAAATGTATCAAGAAGTGAGGAAAATTGTATAAGATAACATTGTCTTCTTTAATTTTACATCACAAACAAACTTGATTACTGTTTAATTTTTAGAAAGAAAAATCTAAAATACTGATACATACAGTGACATTACTGAAACTTACTGAATGTTCTGGACAATCGGGCAGAACTTGATGTTTGGTGTAATCTTGAATTAATCTGAATATTACAAAGTAATAAAGTAGCTTTTATTATCCTTATTAATAGTATTTTTATTTATTTCTTCTTGTTCTTCTTATTATTATAAATTAACCTTACAATAACATTAACCTAAAAATAAAAATTAAATAAAAATAAAAAATAAAACTATAACTTTAAAAAAATCAAGAAGTCAAATGCAGTAAAGGATTGATCTGATAAAAACAAAAAACAAGAACAACACAACACAAGGAAACAGTGAGAGAAAATGACAGTAAGTAAGAAAGAGAATGTCACTGATGGAAAGTTATAATAAACCTTTTGACTGGTAATGTTGTCTTCTTTCTTCCAAAACCTGAAAATAAAAGAGTAAAATTTGTAATCCACATAATATGAAAATTATTATATATCATATATTATTATTATTATTATTATTATTATTATTATTATTATTATTATTACTTAAAAAACTCCATTAAACCAGATACTTGAAACAACAAATAAAATGAAATAAAATAGAATAACCTTCAAATATCTATTTTACAGAAGCCAGTTGCCATAATTTTTTTTAAGTCTCATAAACTTATGTTACTTAAAAGTTGTAAAACAAATATTTATTATTTCTCAGTATAGCTTTATGAATAAGGAAGATAATCATGACAAACTTGATGTGTAAAATCTAAACTTATTGATAAATACGACAGAATTCAAAAACTTACCAACTGAAAAGATAGCTAAGCATTTTCTGTGTTTAATCGATATACAAAAAATATGCCATAATTCTTGTGAAAAAGTGTAAAATATTAGTTTCGGTTTCGACCAACATATTTTACCCAATTAATTCCGTATCAATAAACAAAACGAACCGAACTGTGATACTGCATTTTCGGAAATTACATTTCTCAGTCGTTGGGAAGCTAAATGCAATTATATTTTGTTTTGTTCTTCAGAATGTATTATTATTATTATTATTAGTTGGAGTTTTGAGTGGAAGTGACAACATGTGGATACAAAATAAATTTAGTCCGACTGTGTTTTATGTCTAGTACGCTTCCTTAACAGTCATATTTATATATATATCGGTACTTTCAAAACTTTTGAAATATATATATTCTAAAATGTTGAAAATACTGTTGTAACTGGTCAAAAATATTTTGAATGATTTTGATATTTAATGATCCTAGGAATTATTTTGTATATTAAAAATATCAAAGTTTTTTTTTTTTTTTTTTATACACATGAAAATATATTTTACTGCTTTTGGCTATTTTTAGATCTTTAAGTGTAACGCATTTGATTTCTCCTGAGCCTATAGTTAACAAATTCTGAATGACGCTATACTGAGATGTAACAATTTCATGTTTTTAGATCAGTTCTGTATTATGCCTGGGTGTCATTTATTGCTACCAACATTAAAATATCTTTGTATTAGATGACAATACCCAGCTCTGTAGCAATAATGATAACGAGTTTCTGTGTACAGGAGAGTCAGACTAATATTCCGAAATTTCCTCCAAAGAGCTTGAACTATTGACAAAAGCATCCCTATACCTGGACCCCCTTAACACTTGTAGCATTGGCAACGGCTTTCTCAAAGTGGATCTTGAAAATCTGTGGATCCAGGTTGAAGTTTTTTCTTCCTGCTTCCGTCTTCAACATTTGAAATATGAAGTTTGAGTCTGTTTTGGAAGGAGCATGTAGACAAGAGGGAACATGATGTTATAGATTTCCACATGAAGAGTGTAGATCTCTAGAACATGTCATGGGCATGTATAGAAGGTGTCATCAGTATAAATGATACAAACATTGCATAGATATTCCATTTTCTTTGTGGTAGCAAATACAAGTAGTTAGTCTAGTTTTATATCAGTAGCTTGCAGAACATATAACCTCAATCTGAACCCTGTAACACATCCTAGGATCATCGATACAGTCTAGTAGGTAATATAAACATCATGAAGTGGGAACAAAACCTAAACCTTTCCTTAAGAATCATGTGGGAAAAGTTTAGATTTGAAATTAGATCAAGTGAGTGGGAACGAATTCTGCATCCAGTGGGCATAATTTAAATAAAAACAAGAGTTGAGATTTCATTAGTATTGTTTTATTCATTAATATGTGAGTCTCTGATCAGCAATAATAAAAAAGATAATTAATAATAATAACAAAAATAGTAATAATAAAATTAATAATATTAAAAACAAAAACCCATAATAATAATAATATATATAATAATTTAATTACATATATTATTTTATTGTTACAAAATGACCATCCAAACATATTTTTAAAAATCTCTCATTAAAATGATATAAAATTTAGATATACATTAATTACAATTTAACATATTCTACATTAAACTCTTGCACTGTTTTAAAACAAATAATAATAATAATAATAATAATAATAATAATAATAAACAAATAAATAAATGGATAAACAAGCAAACAAACAAACAGAGCATACAGTAATAATACAACTTATTATTATTACTATTATTATTATTATTATTATAAATATCATTGTTATAATCAACAATAAATAAGCAAAAAATAATAAATAGATAAATAAACAAACAGAGCATACAATAATAATAATATTTGTAATAATGGCAATAATACACATACTATTATATACATTATTTTATTGTTTGATACAAATATGACCATCCAAATATATTTTTAAAAATCTCTGATTAAAAGTATATAATAATTAGATATGAAATTATTTACAATTTAATAGTTTTAAAACAAATAATAATGATCATGAAAAGAATAAACAATACTTTGTGACAAAACTGGTTTGTCAAATTGATAAAAAATAATTTAAATAAAAAGAATAAAAAAATCATTAACAAAAAATAATAATAATAATAGTAATTTATTATTATTATTCTTATTATAATCAATAATAAATACATAAATAAATAAACAGTAAACAAAAGTCTTTTTCTTTTTTTTTGTTAAAAAAAAGAAAAGAAAGGAACTGATGAGTAGTTTCAGGTTTATTTAAAAGTTATGAGATATTGTGGATAAGCCTGGGTGTCATGAAAGATGACAAAAATGGAAGGGTTTCCTGGATTATCAACCAGGGAGTCATATCGGATATGAGGCTCAGAAGTGGATTTCGGTGGAGGAACTTTATAGGATGAGTTTCCAGTAGTGAACTCTCCAGTGAGTACTGCAGCCTGGTACATGTATTTGTATCCAGAGCTGTCAGGAACAGCATATGTGTCTTGTGCTGAGTAAGATGCTTGAGTAGCAAAATATACACCCTGACCATAGCATGTTGCTGAAATAAAATATAAATTAAAACATTAGTTGATTTTGTAATTTTTTTATATTTTTTTGAACCATCATCCAAATATAAATATAGTTAGTATTTTATTTTATTAAATTTTTTTAAATTTATTATTATAAACTAATGACAAAAATATCAAAAAAAAATATAATAATAAATAAATAAATAAAAATAATAAATAAATAAATAAATAAATTTTAAAATAATAAGAAGAATAAACACTGAAATATCAGATATGTGATTAACAAATATATTTAATAATAATATAAAAATAAATTTAATATAAATAAATAAATGAAAAACATAGAACCAAAGAAAACAAATGAACATATCCACCAAACTCCCCAAATAGTCAGGATTTTAAAAGTTATAATCAGTTGAGTTTTTAGCATTTGTAATAAAAAGTGAATTTTAAAAAATAATATATCATATTTGGGAAGAACTAAAGAATGGATATCTTACATCAAACATCAGTTCAGAGAGAAATGTTCTTTACTTAAACAGATATTTAGTTTATTTATTTATTATTACTATTATTATTATTATTATTATTATTATTATTATTATTATTATTTGAATTTCAAATCTAAGAAAAACATTCATAAAAACAAATTTTATACACCATTTTTGCCACAATAACTTCTGTTGAAACCCGCTAAATTGATGCTGTTTATAGCATCCAATGATGTCCCATGCCAAAGGAATCGCTCATTTTCTATTCCAGGATTTCTCTTATGAAACAGAACTTTCATTGCCTGATACTGATAATACAAAGTTTTGTTCTGAATCCTTTCAACCTGAAATTGAAAAAAATAAAAATAAAAATAATAATAATAAATAAATAAATGATTGTTTCTATATTTAATTTTCCTCCCATTTCTATCCATAGTAGAATGTAGATATATAATTATTCATATATACCTTCCCACTGACAGTAAAGGACATATTACAGTTTAATCTACATTATTATTTCTAACTTTATGTTGTTCAGTAGAGTACTTTAATAGTATGTATAAAGAAGTAGAATAATCTTCTTATATTTCAGGGTTATCAGAATAAACTCAAGTAACAAACATGGGAAGATGCACAGAGCCTGATATTTTACCCTGCCTCATGAGAACATTTTGTACACAGAATGAATGTATTAAATAATCTGAACAGACTGAGTAAATCATTATAAAACTGCTGTAAGATTTAATCATCCATTTTCCTGTACATTTTCATTTACATTTACACCAGAAAATGAAAACAAAAAATGTCAGGCTCACAAATATGTTAATTTAAGCTTATAAATTTTACAGTTAGCAAAATCTGGTTATACTAGTTTATTAATAATTAACTTTGACGGATGAAGAACAGTTATGCCATCTGTAATTATGACATTAAATTTGCTTATACCTTAACAATAGTAACAGGTTGCTGGAGGCTGTTAATGAAGCTTTGAACCACAGTCTGATATTCTGCATCAGTAGATTGCACCTGATCCTGTTTGACAAAATCTGTCTTGTCCATAGGGCTCCAGGATGGATGGAATGAGCTCAAACTGAGTTTCTGTTGATCTTTTAAATATAACAAATATAATGATTTAATTGACTGTTTTGGTACCCGTACACAAAAAAATAATAATCAATACATTAATTGTGTCTGTGTGTCTCTGTGTTGTGTTCATAAAAACAATTTTAGTTATGACATAAACAATAAATAGTTATCACAATAAATTAAGATGTATTTATAATATAATATTACTAAATTATTATATATATATTTTATTTTTTTTTTCATATTATCTTGTTACAAAATAAATAGCTGTTTTAATGACAACTCAAAGATGATTAAATTGGCTTAATATTAATTATTGTCTAACTATTATTGCTATGTTATCAGTGATCTCCAGACTGACTGCTATCATCCCTTGTTGATAAAACATTTCACAAAGTATTGAACATCAACTCAGTTTGTTTAGGGAATTATTTAGATTATTTAGAATCTAAACAAAACAGAGGATCAAAACAATACAGAAAACTGTGACAAAGCCAAATGTTCCTTTTTCAAACATCATCATTCACATCTTCATGTTAGAGATATCAAACAGTCAGTATAAAGACAATGTTAATTTATTTCCATTCTGTTATTATTTACATTTTTACAGTTAGTTTTCCTTTCATTGTCATTCTTACATTGATCTTATTTAGAAAAAAGGCCAGGGATTATAAATGTTCAAGAATTCAATGAATTGGTCAACAGTCTTAATATTTTGAAAGCACTGCTACTTATTTCATTTCTTTTCTATAAATACCTGCTGGTGAGGCTGCAGCTTCAGTTCGTTGGACTGGATTATTCTGTTGTGTAAAAACCTGAAAAAAAAAAATAAATAAATAAAAAATAAATAAATAAATTACAAGATACACAAATTATGTTTTCTTGAGAGAAAATAATATATTACAAAATTTACAAATTATGTTTTCTTAACATAAAATAATAAACTAAAAGATAGACACATTATATGTTCTTGGAGTGTGTGAATCTATTTTAGGCCATAAATATGAAACCAGTATATCTTTTACAAACATCATGCACAATTGTAAAACATTATCATAATCCACCAGTAGTAACATGTCTTTGTTTGCCTGAACACAATAAATTACCCTCCAGTTTTCAGTATCATCAGGATGGATGACAACTTTGACCTCCTGAAGTGATGTATTTGTATGGTTCTTACAAAAACTGTCAAAACATTCAAAGATTATTTTGCTGACAACATCTCGAGGATATTTGAGGACACCAGTACCCAGCACTGGGAAAGCAATACTTGTAAGTTTGTCCTGATCAGCTCTTGAAAGACAGTTTGTGATGAGATCTGTCAATGCCTGCATAACACATAAATCATAATTGTAAATATTCATATATTTGTATTTTTATACAGCCATATCTCTCTCACACACACACACACTCTCTCTCTCTCTCTGTCTCTCTCTGTCTCTCTCTCTGAAAGACCAACATTTTTCAGTTGAATATCTTATAAAATAAAAGAAACTTGTTTTGTAACAGTAAAATTAAATTAATGAAGACTGTACTTTAACAGCAGTGTTATCATCAGTCCATTGAATCAGAGTTGTATGGTAGACGAATTTGCAGTTTAACTTCCCTCCTGCTGTAACAGCAATCTCTCCAGCCTTGATTCCATTTGGATAGTTCTGCTTACATTCATCTTGTAGTGAATCACCACCAGCTTTGACTATGGCTTTTGTTACTGGTCCACTTTGAAGATTCAAGGAAGGGGTTGTTGAATTAACAATGGCATCCACCTAGAAAAACAGTTGTTTGAGATTTAATACAAATAATAAATAAATGAATTTGTCAATCTTATACACAGCCAGATATACATTCTTTTCTCAAATCAACCCAGATACACTCTCTCTCCATCACACAAACTCACATTCTCTCACATACAGAGACAGACAGACAGACAGAAAGAGAGAGAGAGAGAGAATTTTAGACACATATTCAAATGATCTTTAATTACTTTCTGATCAGCAATGCTTCCTTTCACCAAGGAGATGCTAAATGCTGCTCCATTTCCTGAAGTAAAAATGAAAACATTTAAATAATATATCTATTTAGTAGCAGCAACTTTGTAAATCTTGCTGGGACAAATAAGATATTAAAAAATTTCAGTAAATAAGTAAAGACACACACATGCAAGAAATAAAATAAATAAGTAAACAAAAACTTAAACAAATAAACATATATGTATCTACATATAAAAATATAGTTTGCAATTAATCTGCCAGTAAAAATATTTTTTGTATGATGTTGTATAAATCTTTTTTCTTTTTTTATTATAAAAATGTCTGTGGTATTTACCTGAAGGTCGAATATTTTGATTCAGATGAACGTGTTTGGCCAATTCTGTTTTAAATGCCTGAAAACAAGAAAAACAACATAAACCACATTTTTCTTTTTAATTATATTACATTTGAACTAAACAGTTCACACTCAAAAATCAGTTCTCCGTATTACATTAAATGTCTTATAACATATGTTTCACATAATTAAGGTGACTAAATCTTGAAAATTATTTACCTTTTGGTTATTATCATCTTTAGGATTCACAACAAAAATTATCGAACTCAGATGTCTTCCTCGAAAGGCCAGTGCTGTTTCAAACATACACTCTGCCACTTCATCAGATGGGTATTTCAGTGTTCCTGTACCCAGAACAGGCAAAGCTATTGAAGTGAGATGATCAGCCTCAGCTTTATCCAACAACCTTTTGATGAGTGTTTTGTAATTCTGGAACCATTAAAATGCTTGGTTTATTATAAATATAAAACTTTTATTGTAAATTATTTCTAGAAATATAAAAAAATGTACTTAGTTACAATATTTTAAATAAAATATTAATTTAAACAGATTTAAATTATAGCAAGAAAGATTAACAACACCCAGATATTTTTATTTTAATTAAAATAGTTATATTCAGTTATTTCTTAAGTTATCGAAAATACTTTCTTAATCATATATAAAATTTTATTTTATTTGTAAAACATTAAAATAAATGTGAGTTTTTTGTTTTAAATATTTATATTAAATTAATTCTGACAACATTAAAAATGTTTACTTATTTAATTTTTTTTAAAAATAGTTTAATTTGAAAAAGTGTTGTGCTAATTTTTTGCATAAATTATTAAAAATAACCTTGTTTAATATTTACAGTAAATAAAAGTAATTTCAGAAAATATTAATAAGATTGGTTTTATTTTAAATAAAATATCTGAATTTAATTATTTCTAAAAACTTTAAAAATAATTAGTTTTACCTGAAATACAATATTTATATTTAATTATTTTAAAATTCAATTATTTCATTAAAAAATAAAAAAAACTTACATGTTTTATTTTATATTACATATTTATGTTAATTTTTTTTCTAAAAATGTTAAAAACATTAACTTAATTATATCAAAAAAAAATTCAGGGAACATTAAAAATTATTAATTTTATTTTAAATAACATTTTGACATTTAATTATTTCAAGTAAAAAATAAAAAATGTTAGCTTTATATAAGACAAAATTTTATATTATTTCTAAGGACATTTAAAATAGTTTTAATTTATATAAAATTTTATAAATTATTTCTTTCTATCCTTCAGCTTTTATTTTCACATAGAGAAATCATTAAACCATTCAGTTTTACAATAGAGCTTTGTATTAAATTATTTCTGCTTTACAAACAGTAGCTGTGCATATATGCATGCATGCTTGTATTCACACACACACACACACACAACACACACACACACATGTACATATGTATGTCTTCATGGAAAAAGAAGAAAAACATTATGTTGTTTCTTAAAGGACCTCTTTGACAGTAGACCATTCTGCATGAACTAGAGATGTGTGGTATATTTTTTTACAGCTCAGATTTCCTCCACTTGTGTCAGCCACCTCCCAGCTCTTAATACCATTTGGATATTTTGTTTCACACTCTTTCTGAATGTCTGGGCCAGCTGCAGCAAGAATTGCTTTGGTTACTGGTCCACTGGTTAGATCTAGAGAAGTGGTGGTAGAATTTACTAAAACGTCAACCTAAAATATAGTATCAAGAGAAAAAGTAGAAGTAATTACTAGTTCTGGGTTGTGGTATTTACTAATATGTTGGCCTAAAATATATTAACAAAAGAAAAGTTACTGATCATAAGTATAAATATTTACAGAAGGTATCAATAAATTATCAATTCATACTTAAGACTAAACATTCACACTTTCTATAATAAAGAAAATAGCCTTATGAAAAAAATGTTTTATATCTCTCTGTCTATCTATCCATATAAAATGATGATGATGCTACCACTATTACTACTACTAGTAATAATAGCTTTCTATTTCCTCAGACAATTAAAATGTCTGCAGGAATACACGATGCACTGCCACATACTTCAGTTTTTCATTTCTCTAATTTATAGTTAAATAAAAATTAAGGTAAGAAAATTCTTACTGGTATTTTTGTGATTTCATCCACTTTGTATGAAACACTGGGTCTTTTAATTGCTTGTGAAACCCTTCCTGAAAATATATAAATTGATATCTATTTTTATTTATTCCCTTTAATTGCCATTTCATCAAATATTACAAGTAATAATAAATTGCAGGTAAAGTAACAATTATATATTTTTAATAAAATACAGGCAAAATAAAACACAGTTATATATTCATGATCAAATACAGGTCAAATAAAATATAATACAATTATATAATCATGATAAAATGCAGGTAAAATAAAATATAATACAATTATATATTCATAATAAAATACAGGTAAAATATAACAGTTACATATTCATGGTAAAATGCAGGCAAAATATAACACAGTTATATATTCATGATACATTATATGTAAAATATAACAAAATTACATATTCATAACACAATACTGGTAAAATATAACTTACATATTCATGATCAAATACAGGTAAAATAACAGTTATATATTTATGACAAAAATATATAAAATATAACACAATTACATATTCATAACAAGATACAGGTAAAATATAACAGTTATATATACATATTAAAATACAGGTAAAATACAACACAATTATATATTCATATTAATTTATTACAAATTTTCACTGATTTATCACAAATTTATCTAGAAGAGAAGAAAATTATATATCATAAACTTTTCTTCTTTAATTTTACATCACAAACAAACTTGATTAGTATTTAACTTTTAGAAGAAAAAAATCTAAAATACTGATACATACAGTGACATTACTGAAACTTACTGAGTTTTTTGGACAATCGGGCAAAGCTTGGTGTTTGGTCTAATCTTGAATTAATCTGAATCTTCTGTTCAAACCTGTGTCGATTTACTTCAGCATCAAATGCCTGCAATAACATTTGACAACCTCACTATAAATAGTCTCTGAGTGTGTGTGTATGTGTACAAAATTTAAAAATGAATAAAGTAGTTTTTATTATCCTGATTTGTAGTTAGTGTTTTTATTTCATTCTTCTTCTTATTATTATTATTATTATTTTTTTTTTACTACTATTATGCAAACAGACACACACTCAAGCATTTATTTACCCACTCTGTAAACTACTTAGGCAAATCATTCTGCCAACAGCTACATGTGTAATACAGAAATTATGTTTTAATCATATTTAAAACTCTAAAAGAAAAGAAAATGTATAAAAACTTGATAAGCAAAATGTTTATAAAATACCTTTATCACTTCGTCTTTACTGTTGTAAAAAGCAATGACAACTTTCTGGAGATTGCTGGGTTGGTCAGCTGAAAACTTTATCATTGTTTCCAAAAAGATTTTGGCTACATCTTCAGGAGGATACTTGAGAACTCCAACACCAAATGGAGGGAAAGCCAATGATTTGTATCCATCCCCATCTGCCTTTTTGAGGCAAGACATAATAAGTTCCTGCAGGACCTGAAAAACAAAAGTGTTAAACATCTTTACAGACAGACAGACAGCACACACACATTCATATAAACACGCATACATACACACGGATAAACAGACATGCATACAATGATACACATAAATAAATAAATAAATAAATAAATGAATATAGAAAAATGGCAAGGCTCAGACATGTTTTGTTCTTATTACTTTATTAATATTAAATCTGGAGAGGAAAAACGCCAAATAAAAAATAATTAAAGAAAAATGTTTCACTAGTCAGAAGTATTCACAGTATATTTAGAGTATTTCTTTGTATCACTGAATCAGTAGTTTATATATTCATTAAGAACAAAAGCAAGAAAAAAAAACAGCTAAACAAAACAAAAATTAATAACAACAACAAACTCACATACAATCAAACCAACTTATAGATATCTCCCAAAATTACTTACCTTTTCTCCATTATTGTTCCAATTTGGCAAAGAAGTATGATATACTTTATCACACTTTAAATTTCCTCCATTTGTCACTGCAATTTCTCCATGCTGTATTCCATTAGGATAATTTTGATCACATTCTTCCTGCAGGCTGTTTCCTCCTTCTTTCAGTATACTCTCTGACAGTGATCCACATGATAACTTTAAGCTACTTTGTGTTGTGTTCACAATAACATTAACCTACAAATAAAATTGAAATACAAATAAAATAAAACTATAACTTAAAAAATCAAAAAATCAAATGCAGTAAAGGATTAATCTGATAAAAAAAAAAAAAAAAAACAACAACCAACAACGACAACAACAAGGAAACAGTGAGAGAAAATGACAGTAAGTAAGAAAGAGAATGTCACTGATGGAAAGCTATAATAAACCTTTTGACTGGTAATGTTGTCTTTCTTAAGAACAAGCTCCATTTGTTTGTTTATTGTTCTTCCCAGTCAAACCTGAAAATAAGAGAGTGAAATTTGTAATCCACAAAATATGAAAAAATTATTATTATTATTATTATTATTATTATTATTCTTCTTCTTCTTATTATTATTATTACTTCTTCTTCTTCTTATTATTATTATTAGTTGAAAACTCCTCGAAACAACAAATAAAATGATATAAAATTAAATTAAACAAATAACCTTTAAATGTCAATTTGACAGATAATAGGATTATTTAGTCAGTTGCACTCTTTGATTCAGGAAGATAAATCTTGTGGCAAACTTGATATGTGAAATCTAAATAATAACATCTGTTTATCAATAAATATGTAAGAACTCGAAAATTTACCTACTCATCATCATTTCGAGGAATATTTTCTCTCTTTAATCGACTTACAAAAATATGATACATTCTTGTGGAAAGTTAGTTTCAGTTTCGATTGACTACTGTCACAACTCGTGATCGTGATACTTCGACCAGTCCCGTATCCATACTCGGAATGAACCGACCTTTGACATTGCTTTTCAGGAAGTTTACCTTTCTCAGTCGTTGGGAAGCTAAATGCAATTATATTTTGTTTTGTTCTTCAGAATGTATTATTATTATTATTATTATTATTATTATTGTTATCATTATTATTTGGAATTTTGAGAAGAGCGACAACATGTGGGTACAAAATAAATTTAGTCCGACTGTACTTTGTCTAGTAAGCGCGCTTAACGCCTAAGAAAAGATCTAAAATCCCACGACGCCAACGCTCGTCGAATCAAATATAAATTTCTCTTCAAATTATACTGGAACGTTCCAGAACTTTCGTCATATATACTGATAAATACGTAAGAACTCAAAAACTTACCAACTTATAATATATATGTGTGTGTGTGTGTGTGTCTTGTAAAATAATAATAATAATAATAATAATAATAATAATAATAATAATAAAGCTCTTATAAGTCACCACCTTTAGAAAATACAAAATAAAATAAAAAATAAAATAATAAAGCCTGTCATGTAAATTAAAAACTGTTATTCAGAGAATATTTACAAGGAGACTGTGTTCAATATAGGCTTGCTTGATGGGGTAACTTTAGAGTATTTATTTATGTAACTGAAAACAGTGTTAGGCTGTCCCTGGACAAGAAGAAACCAAGTCCAATATAGTCATTATTTTCTAATAAACTGAAGTTAATCATTTTTATTATTCTACTAATAAAGTATCCAAAAGTGTAAGAGAAAAACATATTCACATTGAAAAAAATATGTTCTTGCATCTAAAATGATGACAGTACTGTGTCAGTAGGTCAAAAATATTTTCATCGGTTTCCATGTTTCCTAGAAACTATTTTGTACATTAGAAATATCATATTTTTGGAAATTACACATGAAAACTATTTTCCACTTTGGGCTACTTTTAGATCTTAAATGCCTAAAGTTGTCAGTTTATCTGAGATATAACAATTTCCAGTGTGTTGTATCATGTTTTTAGATCAGACCTGTATGATGCTTGGGTGTCATTTACTGCCACCAAAGTTAAAATATATTTGTTCTTAGATGATAGTAACCATCTCTCTAGCAATAATAACAATGGGTTTCAGGGAGAGGGGTAATCAGCTGAGCCTGGAAGGAGTGGGGGAATAGACTTTATATTGCAATTTATTTTTTCATAATTTCTTTATTTCTTTATGGATACTTTTAGGATTCTCATTTTGACAGGAGTATAACATTCCAAAATTTAGAAATATCTGATAATGTTATTATATAGTAAAATATTTCCTTTTGCTTTGCTAAATGTCTCTGATTTTGTACTAGTACAGAAACAGACAGTAACTGGAATCCCGAACCCACTGAATATACTTTGCCTCCCCACCACCCATTTCCATTATCACATAGAAGTTAACAAGACCATTGGTTAATACAAAACAAACAGTTTATTATTTTTTTTTAAATGTTTATTTATTCTGCAACTGATTGATAAATTATCAAATCTCTTCCAAATGTTCACTCTTTCAGTGGTCTGTAACAAGCTTCTTGCAAATCATACATACATACTTAATTCATTACTGAGGCAATGCTGGGATTTATCACATATTATTATATATCATACATTATTTATATCAGGGAATGAGATAAATCTCAACATAAGGTTCAGAGTCAAATGTATTTACCAAAAAAAACAACCCCAAACCCAATGAAACCAACATATATATAAATTATTTATTTATTAATTTATTATATATATACATACATATATATATATATATATATATGTATATATATATAATAAATTAATAAATAAATAATTTTAAAAAGAAAATTAATACAGAAAATTAAGAGAATAATGATTTTATTTAAAAATATTAAAAAAAAAAAAAAAAAAAAAAATTACTACAATGCATTATGCATTATTTTAATTTTCATCTTATAAAGGAATTTGCACACCAATATTTTCTGAAAATCTTTTCCTTTCCTTTGTCTCTTTCTTTCTACATTTATTACTGTTATTGTTGTTGATATTATTATTATTGTTGTTTTGGCACAAATCATTGCTTGTAAAGTAATGTACAGACATTTAATTTAATTTATATACATTACTAGTTTGGTCATCTATGTTGTTGGCTATCAAGAAATTTAATTTTTAATTTCTGATACCAGGCCATGAAAAGATTTTTGAAATTCTATTTTTTTTACAGCAATAAAACAATTTGATTCTGAATATTAAGTTGAGATTTAGCATGACTGGCAATTCATTATATACACAGAGGTTTCAACTAGTTACATTATACATTACAACACTGAATCTTAGCATTTATATACACAACAGAGGTAAATGTTATCAATGGTGAATTTTGTGTCTAAATTTATATTCATAAACTTTATAGACAGCACAATTAATAATTTTCAATTGTGAACTTCATAATCGGAGAAAAAAAAAAAAAAATCAGTGATGCCCAAGTAAGTGTTATGTGCTGTTAATTTTTAAAAATATTATACTAGTTTTATTTTTTTATATATATATATTTTTTTTTTTTTTCATATATATGTGCCCATACAGATGTAGTTTATTGCTTTTGAAATAATTTCTTGATGCAGCCTTTTTCAATCATTATGTTTTAGTGGAACCCTTTATATAATTTTAAATGGAGAAAAATAAATAAATAAAATCAAAAATAATAATTATAATTTATGATTATTACACAATTCACACAGTTGTTTTATTTGATAAATGAATTATGACTGTCATTAAACTGGCATACTATTTAAAAAATTTAAAACTACAAATCTATTGATAAACTGTGCAGATTTAAAAACAGTGCTCTACATTTTATATATATTAATTAAAACATCAATTAATTAGTATATTTTCATGTATAAAATATGAAAGTAAATAAATAAAAAACTGTACAATGGAGGTATACACTTAGTAATATTAAACAAACTTTTCAGTGATATAATAAGTTTGGGTGTTTTTGTTTATTATAAGTAAAATAAAGATAGCCACGGTTTCTCTAAGTTAATGTTAAATCATTGTTTTATTATATTCTTGCTTTAGTATTTATAATATGCAAGAAACTAGGTTACTTAGTGATATTATGGAATAATAATAATAATAATAATAATAATAATAATAATAATAAAAGTAATAGTAGTAATAATGATAAATGATAATGTAAAGAAAAAACGTATATTATTTTAATATTTAAACAAAAATAAGAGAATATTTTAATTTTTGTAGCATTTTATAACATCATATAATTTTAGTCTTCAAAAATAAAAAATAAATAAAAATAAATAAATAAAAATAAATAAATAAATAGAAAAATAATATTAAATTAAATTTCAGTTAGAAGTTGTGAAATAAAATGGATGATTATAAAAATATTTTAAAAAATCAACAAGCATGGAAAGATAAAAAAGTTTTATAGAACTTAACAGAGAAGTAAATTATTAAAAATTAAGTCAGTTAAATTGTTGTATTTCTTGATCCGTGTAATAAATATAGTATTGGTGTCAGTTACAAAACAGTTTATATTGCACGAAACAAAACAAAGGTAAAAAAACCCCAAAGCATGGCAGATTTCCAAACATTTATTTGATAATGTTTTGGTTTTGTTCAAGTTATTCAAGTTTCAGGCTGTTTTAAAATAGTTTCATTATAAAAAGCTACTGGCACAGATCACATCCTAGAGTTACAGTGTGTTTATTAATCTAAGTTTATGCTGTATGTCCTTTCCAAAAAAAAAAAAAAAAAAAATTAATATATTTAATAGTTTCAATTTATTTTTAGTAAATTCTTCTTGAATGTAATTATGGCAAGAGATAGACTCTATTATATTAATCTACTGATGTATTCAGTTAGCTATGTCTATTTATCAGTTACCATGGTATATATTCTTCTGTTTATGAAAAGGTTCAACAGTAAATCCTTTGTTGCTAATTAATAAAATATTTCCTTTCTCATAACAGCACTATTCCAGGAATAAAATAAAAAAAAACTGAACCCCCCACAAAAACCCCAGCTATATTAGGTGAAAGTATCAAATGTGTGACAACTTGAAATTAAATTTCAGTGATGTGTGAAGCTATGCTTTCTTTCTTATTCTTATTATTCTTTAGATTGTTTAAAATAAAAAATAATTATTACAAATAAAAATATATGTATAGTAACAACCCTTTATTTTCCATTAATGTCAGAAACCAAAAAAGATATACCGAAGCAGTTTACGAATATTTTTAATCCTTAAAACTTAATTCAAAACTATGAATATTCATACATGTAAACTGAATTAACGATCAGTATTTCTACATGTAAATTTAATTAAAAACAATCAGTATTTCTACATGTAAATTTAGTTAAAAACTATGTAAATTGAATTAAAAATCATCAATATTTATATATACATTATATAAATTTAATTTAGAAAAGGTCTGGTAGGCTCATCTTCATTACAATACTACAAACAATTAAAGGTTAAATGTTGCTGCCAGTAGTAACTAAGTACATTTAATATCTACTGAAAGCTCATAGAGTTATGTCCCCTGCCCTTTATATCAGATTTAAAAGAAAAAAAGAAGGTAATAGTAAATAAAGGAAAAATAAAAATAATCATGATAAAACATCATTTCATGTACTCATTTCAGATCTGAATACAAATGTTACATACCTGACAAAAACATGCTTTTACATTTCTGAAGCACCATACTCCTTCTGTATTGGATTTTTACCTACATTTGTATTTTGATTTCAATATAGTTAAGAACTCTTTCATGAGAGTAAAACATCAGGCTTATTTCTTTGTTATAATGTAACTAACTGAATTCAGATAACGGTGAATTATATTAAAGTCCATAACAATAATAATCAAACAAATCAAAACAAATGCCTATGGGTGAAAGGATGTTTAACTTATGAGACATATAATGAATTCCTATAATGAGACTAAGTTCTAAAGTATAGAATATTTCAAAAAATCTAATTTAAATACATAATTCAAAACTGTTGGAACAGACAGTATAAATAAATAAAACATAATTCTTAATATTTTCTGTTGTAAATTTAAAATTAAACTAAATTATATATTTTATATCTCAATTTATATTATAAGATAATAATAAATAACTAAAAAGTGGTTTTAAAAAGTGTATAAACTACACGAATAAGTATATAAAGTCAAAAATAATAAAGTCAAATTAATTTCTATCATTACCTGACATATTTGCACTCTTTGGATGGTTAGATATTTTACTGTCTTATGCCTTCTGAAACATCAGTACATTTTGTTTCTTTTATCTAATATAAAAATGTTTATTCATCTCAATTGTCGGCTTAATCTGTAAAACAGTATTTTAACTAATTAAAGATGTTTGTGATAATTAATTACTGATAACCTGTGAATACTGTAAAATATTATTATCAGTGATTACTTTGTCAATCTCATTATAAATAAATAAATAAATAAAGAAAGAAATAAATAAATAATATAATATATTATAATATGGGATAATTAAAAAAAAATTAAATAAAATTAAAAGAAGTTAAATCATAATAATAATAATTGTAATAAAGACACTTAATTAATTTCAACATTTAAATTTAAAAAAAAAGAAAAGAATATGGAATGTTAAATAGTACATTTAGTGATGTACAATACACTGTTTAATATTAAACATAATTATGTACATGACAGTATATATAAAATGATAAATAAAGAGGAATTTCCAGTACTTAATACAAAATGTAATACGTGAATATAACAGTAAAACTAATATAACAGATAGTTATACATCAAAGAATATTATTTTGTTGCATATTCTATTTAAAATGAACTTTTGATTTATGTAAAAGTGATATAAATACTGTGTAATTCCATGTTAATCTTTTATGAACTACATACCAGTTTCCTAATAATAAAGAACAGCAATAAAATGAGGAAGAATGACATATTATTAGATTATTAACAAACAAGGATGGAGAGAGAGAGTATATATATAGAGAGAGAGAGAGAGAGAGAGACAAAGAGAGATGAAACATTATCAAATGTATTTAAACATTAATGTACAAACACATACATTTAATGCAAGAAAATTATGAATAAGCAGTTACATCAGTTAGCTGTTTGATATTTTATATTATGAAGTTTGCATACCTGTAGTACTGATAATGTAATAGAATTATGCAGTCATGTACCAGACACACACACACACACAAATTTATAATGAAAGAGAATTATACATAGAAGTGTATTTAACATCAATGTGGTTTATCAATAATGACATCCATAAATTCATGGATTTTAATTAAAAGATTTCATATTTGATGTGCTTCATGTTGTTGTTGTTTACTTCTTCTTATTATTATTATGTTGTTTGGATTCCTCAAAATGTTGAATTTGTCTGGGCTTTTTTATTTTAAAGTAATAATATTTTTTTATTGACATATACAACAAAACAGCTTTTAGAAGAATCAAGAAAAAGGAAATGAAACCATGAAACCAAAATTAATAAAATTAATAAAAATAAAAAAAAATAAAAACATGAACAAAAACAATATTTTATTATTTACCAACAATATTGTAATATAGCACTGAAGGGTGAAAGGAATATGTCAAAACTTTGTGACAATAATGAATACTTTGTGATAATTATCAACAATAACAATGAGATCATGAAAGGCATTACACATTAAAACTCCTAATAATTTTAGGAGATGGCTTTGGTGCTACATTGGGTCTGCTACTAGTCTGTGAGTTACTGCGGCCAGAACCCTCTGCAGAGTCTGAGTTAAACTTAGACTGTAACATAGCTACTCTTGAATTCACTGCCGACACTGGCTTTCTTTGATCAGCGGGTTTCGAAATGTCTCGGTTTCTTCTGGAATCACTTTCACCAGCTTTGGACTGGTCTGCAGGTTTTGGATCACCCCAAACTTTCTTTGTACCCTGATCTGGCCTTGATGCAAAACGCGACTTTGCATTGCTTTCTGAAGTTTTGGAAACTCTGTCAGGATTGTTAACTAAACCTGATTTGGAGGTATTTTGTAAATGGGTACTCTTTATTCCTGGTTTAGTGGAATCTGTTGTTTTCTTTAAACCTCTCTCTCCTGGTTTAGAAGAGTCAGTGGTTTTCTTTAAACCTGACTCTCCAGGCTGAGATGAATTTGCCTTTGATGTACCAAATTTGTTAAAATTGTTTGTTCTAGCTGGTACAGGTTTGGCTGCATCCTGGGCTTTTGGTGCCATCTTGTTTGCATCTGACTTTGCTGCGGTTGTGAAAGATTTGGAATTAACAGGTTTATTGGTGCTGCCTTTTGCTGGAGTAGACGTGTCTGCCTTTGTGACTTTAGAACGAGCAGCAGAGACCCCAGACAAGTTCAAATAGGATGGAGAAGATGTACCCACCGAATCATCATCCTCTGGGGACGCTAAGTTGCAGTATTTCACTTCTGGAGGAGAATTTACATTTTGATACATACTGTCTCCCTGATTGTTGACAGAAGCATCATTCTGATACACTGCTTCTCCATCACTTTCTGCTGGTTGACGATTTGGTGGTGGTGGTGGAGGGCGTTGTGTCATCGATGTAGTTACAACAGACTTACGTAACATCTGACCTTTCTTCACTGGAGGTGGAACTGATGTTGGTCTAGGGACTGCAGGTCGTTCGGAGTGGCTCCTCCTAACTGTTATATCTTTCCCGTGAGGAGGAACTGGAGGAGGACTGTGAGATCCCCATATCCTTGATCGGGAAGGATTGTCTGGAAACTGGTCGGCAAACACCTCTGAGTTTCTGTTGGTCGTGCTCACCAAGATAGGATTTGAGATTTCAGAACCTCTAAAAGATGAACGACTGACAACAGGTTGTCCAGAAGGACCAAGTCTCTCCTTTCTAACTGGTTTATCGGAAGTGGAGTTGGTATTCCTGTCTTGCTGCTGCTGGTCTGTGCCAGTGGACCAGTTGTATGATGGAACCGATGACTTGTCGACTTTCCTGACTGAATCTTGCTGTGGTAAAATTCGGCCATGTTTTGGAGACAAGCTTATAGACCGGTTCGGATTCATCAGCACTTGAGAGTCTCTGTTAGTGCTGCCAGTCAAAACAGGCTCAGATATTATTACAGAAGATTGTCGAAGGGCAGGAGACTGTTTGGGTTGAATCTCACTAAAGTGGACTGTTGGTCTTGGTGGGTGTGGTGGAGGCTTGGCTTTCTTTCCTGGGAGACTGAAGATTTAGAAAAAAAACCTTTGTTAGTACATTTATATTTCGACAGACAGACACAGATATAGATTTGGATATAAATATCATACTGTTATATGATTGATTTATTAGAGACAAAATGTCTTTAATATCTCACTGCTGTTTAAAATTGTGTGTAAGAAATACAATGAACCAGATGACAATCAAATTATTGATGTGTGTGTAAGTGTGAAAGTGTATATATATATATTTGTGTATTGATGTGTACATGAAATATTTACCCGTATTTCAGCTTGGGTCCATAATTCCACCATTTTTTAATTTTCTCTCTGTAGTAATAACCAAAGAATGCAGCTCCTCCAAGCAGAGGCAGGATGACCAGGAAGAAGATAAGTAAACCAATCAACAAACTCTTGTCCTCTGAAAACATAGTAACAGTAATTATATTAAAATTCATTTATTCATCATTAATATTATTATTTTGATAATGAAAAAAAATAAAAAAATAAAAAATTCAACAAATGTGCATAGTAACTGTTAGTATTACGGTATATTTAAATTAATACAAATAATTATTAGTGTATTAAAATTCTCTTATTGGTTATTTTCAATTACTTCTTAATTTGAACAAATGAACAAAGACAGTAAAATAAATAAATAATTAAATAAATAAAATATAATAAAATAAAAATAATAAAAAAAATAAATAAATAAATAAATAAAAATAAAATAAACCAAAATAAATGAAATTAATATAAATAAATTAGAGAGAAAAAAAATTATTCTGATTATTCATAAATATTCAGTAATAAACAAAATGAGATTCTGCTGCCAAGCTAATATGCTTATAAATCCTAAAATCCTACCAATTTCATTGGTTGCTGGACCACTGTCCACACTCCCCCCATATCCCGGGCGGTTACACAGGGGAGGGGCAAAACCATTGTTACAGTGACAATGACCCTTGGAGTTGCACACCTGGAAAAAAAAAATTAATTAAAAAACAACATATATATTTATGTTAAATTTTACAGGAGTTTTAACATATATTTTGTTTATTTTTTTAAATTTTAATAATGCATTTAATTATTTTGTTGTTAAAATTCTTAAAAAAAAAAAAAAAAAATAATGAAACACTAAAAAAAACAGATTCACTAATGGAGAACATTGTTTTGCCTTTGTTCAAAATGGATTCTATTTAACAAGTATAAATTATGATTAACCAATTTAAATACATGTTTTTCCTTATTTCTCTAATTGTAGAGTTGCTGCAGTGTGTGGTATATGTAGTGAGACACAACCTCTACTGCAGGGAGTTTGACTTCTGAGTTGTGCAGCACATTCATAATCTGCATAAACAACACCAACACAAATCTCGAAGGCCCCCCCAAAAAATAAAGACATTACAAATTTCTTAATACTGTGTGTATTAAAACAAATAATTAACTTACCCCTTTGTTGTTACAAAATTTGTTAGAAACTGTTGGACACTGTTCAATAGACATTTTCATTAAGGGAACACACTTCTGGTTTACACATATCTGAAAAGATTAATAATCATAGTAGTTAGGATTAGAAAGATTCTAAATAAATGTACATTACTGCATACTAATATTAACATTTATTTATTTATAATAAATATGGTGATGTCATAAAAGAAAACTAGCTGCTGCCACCCATTAGTTACTCTCTGCAGCAACTGATTTTTTTTATATGCACCTTCCCAAAGACAGAAAAACATATGACATAGCTTTTCATAAAGCAATTGTAGTTAGAATGGGATATAAAAATAAAAACAAAATTAACTTAAATAAATAAATAAATAAAATAAACAAACAAACCAACATATGATTAATTAATTAATTATTGTTATTGTTATTTTTTTTTTTTTTTTTTTTTATTTCACTACCTTTTCTTTGTCACATTTGGCTCCATCTGGAACCAAACCTGGGTCTGGCATATCAAGACCAACGTCCAGCATGGCAGACCTGCACACATACTGTGTGTTACCACGAGTGAGGAAGGAGGCTCTCATTGTATGAGCAAGGTTGTCCCTCCAGAACATCAGTTTCTCATTGAGATGTACGCAGTGCAATAAGCCACACATCACATCACTGAAACAGAGACATTCAAAAAAGTGAGTGTAACAGTGTGAAACATATGATTATGTAAAACAGTGTGTGTGTGTGTGTGAGTGTGAGTGTGTGTGTGTGTGTGAAACTGAAAGTGAGAGTAAGTTCTGAGTGTGAATGTGTGTGAGTGTGTGTGAGAGTGTGCGTGTGTGTGTGTGTGTGTGTGTGTGTGTGTGTGTGTGACTGAAAGTGAGAGTAAGTTCTGAGTATGAATGTGTGTGAGTGAGTGTGTGAGTGTGTGTTTGTGTGAGTGTGTGTGTGAGTGAGAGAGTGTGTGTGTGTGTGTGTGTGTTTGTGTGTGTGTGTGTGTGTGAGTGTGTGTGTGTGTGTGTGTGTGTGTGCATTTAAAAATACCTTTATAACCTGAGTGTATATTAATGGGCTATTTATCTCATACATCTATAACAGTGTCAACATAGGTAACACACAAATAAATAAATAAATAAAAATGTAAGTAAACCTGGATAATAAAATAAATCCAAGCATAAATCACATTTAATTTTTAAAATTTGGTAAGCTGTTTTATTTGTTCTTACTGTCGACTGCAGGGGTAGTAGGTGTCTCTAGTCCAGTTGTAGCCGCAGTTGCCGTCTTCATTACCCTGCATGTTGAGCTGTTGAAAGCAGATAGGGTCAGAGACACGGCCCGTGTTTCCCCACAGCAGCTTGCACTGGTCAGTGTGTGTGTTACAGTGGCCCTGGTAACAGTAGGACTGGGGGGAATTCAAAACAAATTCACAAATAATCAGTAATTAACATGAATTTTATTTTTTTTAAATTCTATTCAACAAATAATGAATTTGATTAAAACTTCAAAGACTGATGTTTCAGTTTTTCGTTTTTTTTTTTTTTTTTTTTCAAATTTAAAATCTATCTTATTTTAATTATTGTTAGTCATTATAATTGCTATTATTATTACTATTACTATTATTATTACCATTATTGTTGCTATTGTTAGTAGTATTGTCCTATTATTAGTAGTAGTATTATCATATTATTATTATTATCGTTGCTATTATTATTAGCATTAATACTCCTATTATTGTTGTTTTTATTATTGCTATATATTTTTGTAATAGTTGTTACTATTTATTGATTTAATTATTTATATTTTATTTACAGGTGAGCTTGACAATTTAATCACTGATAATATTATTCTACATTATTCGAGAACTTCCCCCCAGTGTTAGTGAAAATGTGAATGGAATCGGGGAAAAAAGCTTGTTTTGACACACACCTGTGAGTTTTTACAGGAGAGACCATTCTGTTTGTAGACATCAGCTGGGCAGTATTCAGACAGTCCAGTACAGAACTCAGGTAAGTCACATTCAGATACTGGTTCTCGACACAGTGTTGCAGAACCTTTCAGCTGTAAACAAACAAATAAATAAATAAATAAATAAATAAATAACAAGCAGGACGTTTATTTATTTATTTTATAAAAATAAATAAAAAAACAAAAATTAAAGAAAATAAAAGAAAGAAAGAAAGAAGACAAAGATAATAAATAACAGATATTTTTATATATATATATATATATAGATAGATAGATAGATAGATATTGGAAAAGATCAGGTTACTTAAATAAAACAGTAATTTATAAAGAACAGTCATAATTCATAAACACAATAGCGTTTTATTATATATATTAAGGATCTTTAATATAATTTTTGGAAATGAATAACTATATAACAGACATTTCAACTTTAATACACAGATATCTCTTTATTTAAAAAAAAAAAAAAAAAAATATTAATAATAACAATAAAAATTTATTTAAAAAAATTAATACAAAATAAAATAAAAGCCAAATAAATGTATTAAAAATAATAAAAATGAATTGAGAGAGACACTACAAGACAGTATTAAAGGAAAAAAAAAAAAGATTTTTGATAGGAGAAGAACACAAGTTATCATTTCTATAGATCAGACCTCATTCACCTGACACAACTGACTTTTACATAAAGAAAACAAAGTACTGTGTAATATCTGAGAAAGTAAAAATCTACCTGACAAGTTGTGAGATCACAACATCTCCCAGTGCCACAGGCTGCCTGGGGGTACAGCTTGCATGTTGTCGAGTTACAGCAAATGTTGTGACAATCCTGAAAAAAGTTATTATATTATAAGATACATCTTCTGTACTTTTAGAAAACATGAAAATACTTGAATGAATAAATAAATAAATAAATAAATACAAATTTTATTTGTTTTAAGAAGTAAAGATGGTAGCAAGCAAATATCAGTCATAGCTCTAATTCAGAAAATAGCTCTGTTTTATATTTTAATCTAATCTAGGTAACATTTATATTCCGTTCACCTGTATGAACTCAATAAAGTTTGTTTATGCAATGTATAATATTGTCATATTCTCTCACCTGAATAACCTATATTCAAATATGTGGCTCTTAAACGACCTCAATTAAAAGCTCTCACCTGAAAAAACCTGTATGCAAACGTCTTTCACCTATATAAACCAACACCTTTATCTGAACGAACCAAACCACTTCTCTCACCTGAATAACTTAGATCATCTGTCTTAAGCTGTACATTTCTCTCACCTGTATAATTCTAAAAATTGATCTCACCTGAGGTAATCCACAGTCACACTCCTCCCCATCTTCGACAAATCCGTTTCCGCACACCGGCCCATCGTACAGCTTAGTGGGCTTGTTCTTCAGGCAGTAATCCATGCCCAGCTCAAAGGCTTCCTGCAGGGCCAGCTTGGAACATGAGGACCACTGGGTGGGGCTGGTTTGTCTGTAACACATTTACATTAAATAAAGTATGGAACATTAAAACTGGTTTTATTTGATATTTGTTTTGCTGGGTGTTTGCTGGGTTTCCAAGAAATAACTTGTTTGTTGGAGTTGTTGGTGTTTTTTTTTTTTTTTTTTTTTTTTTTTAAATATTTATGGTGTAAATTAAAAACTGTAATAGGTAATAATTTAAGTATTTCATATGTTTCACAAAACCTCTTGAAACCCAGTCCAGTGTTGAACTGTAAAACAGCTGAACAAAACAGTTCAACTGACACAAACTGAACAAAACAGTTAAACTGACACAAAACTGAACAAAACAGTTCAACTGACACAAACTGAACAAAACAGTTAAACTGATACAAACTGAACAAAACAGTTAAACTGATACAAACTGAACAAAACAGTTCAACTGACACAAACTGAACAAAACAGTTAAACTGACACAAACTGACACAAACTGAATAAAATAGTTAAACTGATACAAACTGAACAAAACAGTTCAACTGACACAAACTGAACAAAACAGTTAAACTGATACAAACTGAATAAAATAGTTAAACTGATACAAACTGAACAAAACAGTTCAACTGACACAAACTGAACAAAACAGTTAAACTGATACAAACTGAATAAAATAGTTAAACTGATAAACTGAACAAAACAGTTAAACTGATACAAACTGAACAAAACAGTTAAACTGACACAAACTGAACAAAACAGTTAAACTGATAAACTGAACAAAACAGTTAAACTGACACAAACTGAACAAAACAGTTAAACTGATACAAACCCGCTAGTTGCTGCCATGATACACTTTTCCTGAGGACAGTAACAGGATGAGTCATTGTCATGTTCCATGCCAAAGTTGTGACCCATTTCATGAGCCACAGTAGTGGCAACCAGAGTGACCAGACCATCATAGTCCTGAAACATAACAGTGAAATAAGAGCACCATTTCCTAATGAAACAGATCATTTTATTCATTGAATTTAATATTAATTTCAGCTATCAAAGAAACAAAAAAAAAAAAAGAAATGAAGAAGATAAAATGAACTGACCTAGTAGTTATTATACAAACAATGAAAATATTCACGCTTAAAATTGAACTCTTCTGGTTGTTTTGAAATGAAACAGATTCTCCACCCCTCCACTTTCTATTGTTTTGTTGTTCAAATAATGAACCAAGCATTTAAAACTAGTAATTTAAATATACGTACCATATTAACTCCTCCAGAGAACTGATAGGTACACATAGGTCCTTTTATTGCTTTACCCACCACACCATGGTCAAAGAATATACCACTGTGATAATAATAATAATGACTTGATTAGTCCAATATAATTAATTTAGAGTCTTTTAATTATTATTATTATTATTATTATTATTATTATTATTAATTTATATTTTTTATTTATTTTAAATTTCTTGATTATTAATCAGTTCATTTTAAAAAATGAAAACAAGTAATATTATCTACTGTTCCTGACACAATTTACGATATATGAAATTACCTTACAACACTAAAACTAAATAAGTCATCTTGTAATACTAGTTTTAATCAGCTCTGAGTGACAATATACAGCAGTATACGATACCATGACAATAAAACAGTTATTACGTAATGAGGTGTGCGTTATCGTTCCTGTGGTATGGGTTGATTCGTTCCCGTCGGTAACGGAGGAAGTTCTCCATTGTCGTGTCGGCACTCACTGTGATGGAGACCTGGTCTCCATTCTGCCACACCTCTACCCCCACCAGTGCTATGTAGATGTTGAGAGGGCGATACAGCTAAAACCAATAAAAATAACAAAAATGATGACTGAAGCTGAAAATCTGGAATTTGATAGATTAATATAAGGAGAGAGAAATGAAAAACATGTAAACAGGAGAGGGAAAGAGATGGAAAGGGAGAATGGGGAAGTTAAGAGACAGAGTGATGGAAATAAAATAAGGGAACAACAGCAAGAAAGTGAGGGAGAAAGAGAGAGAGAGAGAGAGAGAGAGAGAGAGAGAGAGAGAGAGAGAGAGAGAGAGAGAGAGAGAGAGAGAGAGACAAAACAGATAAAGTAAAAATGAGAGAGAGTGAGCAAATGTGAGAAACACAGAGACAGAAAGGCAGAAAAGAGAGATTTTTTAAGGAAATTTATACCCTATGTTTTTCAACTTTCAGTAGTCACTGGAAATATTATTGAAACAACTTGTGCATTAACTGCTATATAAACAGACTGAAATACAACAAAAATAATTACCCTGCTCACAATGTTCGCTATATCTTGAGATCTCTTTATAACCCGTGTCATGTTTCTGTTATTCCTCTCAAACTGAAACACACAACAATACAGTTCAAATAATTTTCTGTTCCAAAATAGAAATTGTCGTTTACATGTTTTAAATACTGTTACTCATAAACCTAGTAACCTGTAGAAAGTTGAGACAACAAATACATTTAACAGCAAAATTAAAAAAAAAAAAAAAACAAATAAAAATCATAAAAATAACAATAGAAATAAAATTAAATAATTAAATCAGTGACATGCAAAAAAAAAAAAAATAAAATAAAAAATAAAATAAATAAATATGCAAATATACAATAAAACCAAATCAGATTTACCTCACTATATTTATTATTTATTTGCATTATTAAAGCTGATAAATTAATATTGTGGTAGAAAAAATATATTCAATTTGTGCACATACATTCATTCAGAATGTTCATCAAATCTTTTTAAAGGAAATGTTTAGATAATGAATCTATCACATGAAAATAATTTCTTACTGTTCTGTAATCACTGACAAGGTAAAGCTCAACATATCTTGTGTTCTTGTTGCTGTCATACGGGCCATGAATATCACGCTTTTTCTGAAATAAATAAATAAATAAATAAATAAATAATAACTATTATTATTATGATTATGACCACCTTCATAATTTATAACAACAGCAATAACTATTATTATTATTATAATTATTATTATAATCATTTTTTTTTTTTTTGTTGTTAAAAATTATAAAGATGATGGTCATATTCATAATGATTATAATATATTAATAGTGTATTAATAATAATAATTTTTAAAAATACATAAATAATCATAATAAAAATAGCAATAAATAAAATAAAATTAAGTAATGCTGAAATGAAGTAAAACAGGAAAAACTAACGATCGTTAAAGACTGAGTGAACAATGTCACTAAAACTTGTGGCTGTAACAGTAACATTTAAATTCTATTTTTAAAGATTAGCTACAGCAGACTAATTATGTAAAAATATTAATTAATTATGTACGAGTTGTTAAATAATATCAGAATATTCATTTTAATTTTTTTAAATTTACCCTTAAGTTTAATCTTTGTCCTGAATTTACAAAGGCACTATGGTGTGATGTACCTAAAAATAAATAAATAAATTATAATATTAATATAATTTAAAATAATTACACATACATTTTAAACAAATAAAGACAGTATTTTAAATTTAATATGTTTTAAAGTATATTCTTTGCAAACTTTTCATGCAAAAACCCACTGATATATTCTGTTTAATTAATAACACTTTTCATTTTGTTTATAGGGAATAGATAATTGTTTGGCACAATGTTCAGTATAATTTATAATTTAATCATAAATGTAACAATGATAAGCAAATAAAATGAACATAACAACCAAATTTTTAAAAATCATACCACATTTAAGATCTCTTTTCTTTCTGTCTCTGTCTCTAAATATAACATGTTTATTAGACTCATCATGGTCTATATGATAAACATCTCTGTCATCTGCTACTAGGCCTCTGAAAACAAATAATAATAATAATAATAATAGTAATAATAATAATCATAATCATCATCATCATCACCATCACATCATAATATCTGGACAGCAAATAAAAAATGTAAAACAAATTTGAAGAAAATAACATTTCTATTTTTAGTAAAATCCAATGCATTTGAAACATTTTTAACAAAATTTCATGTTTTTCACATCTGTATGATTTAGTCTTCCTGTATATCTGTTCCATTCTTTCTTTCTTATGACTCATATATTTTAACTTTTACTTAGACATACACACACACACACACACTAACTCAGATATGTATGTTGTCAATGCAAAAAACATTAATATGTATATACACATACAGCCAATGCACAAAACACTCAGAGACATAAATATATACTATACATTAAAACCAAATGTTTGTTCATTCATTCATTCTCTCTCTCTCTCTCTCTCTCTCTCTCTCTCTCTCTCTCTCTCTCTCTCTCTCTCTCTCTCTCTCTCTCTCATTAATCTGAAATAATGAATTTTAACCTTTAGAAAAACAAATAATTACCTTAGTCCTTCACAAGTGCTTATTGCAACCAGTGACTGAGGTATATACCTAATCGTTCCATGGTAAAAACAGTGCTTTTCTTTCTGAAAATGAATGAACCCCGATTATTTAATAATAGTAAACATAAGCACTTGTCCACACACAGACACACACACATATATAACACAGGTGAAATAAGAAGCTGAATTTCAGTAAATAATTGTATTAGCATCAATGTTGAGGTCACATGCATTTTCTTCAAAATTATTTTTTCTTACACCTGTATTTATAGAGATGAACTGTTAATGTAAATGAAACACAGACTCACCTGGAAATCTTCGTGAGGTTTCACTATACTGCTACCTGAGGAATGGTATTGTTTTTCTATATAAGAGCTGGAAAATAGGTCCCTACAAAAAGAAAATAAATTAAAATGTCTTTACTCATAATATAGAAAATATGAACTGATTTTTATGTTATGAACAACAGTATTATCCTGATATACTAAAAAACAACAACAACACCACCACCAGTAATATGCAGTAATAGTAATAACAGTCATAATAACAAATAACAAAAGTTGTGGTAGTACTAATAGTAACAGCAGCAATAATAATAATAATAAATAGTAATAATAATAGTAATAGCAACCATAACAATAATAACAGTAACAATAACAGTAATAATAATAAATATAATAACAGATAAATGTTACTGTAAAATCCCATAAACATGATTTATATATTTATATATTTAATTTGTTTAATGTTTTATTATATGCATATGTATGTTAAATAAGCATGTTCACATGTGTATGTTTAAAATGTTTTAAAGTCAGTTCAGATCATGCTGACTTGCATTTTGATTTTTTTTTTTTTTTTTTTTTTTTTGGTATCATCTGAAAATAGACCAGGTTTTTAACTCTGGCATGAATGCTTCAGAAATGATAGGAATGCAAAAAAAGATGTTATCTCAGTGTTAGTATCAGAGATGGAACAGACAGAGGTGTCTAGGGGCATGACAAATTCTGTAAGCTGAGCAAGCCAGGTATGTTCTCAGTGTGGTACAGACTGGTGCTAAAACACTCAGTATCTGTGTCTCCTGTATCACAGAGCTATGATAACCAGTGGAGAAGCATTTCAAAATAAATAAACATTCTTGTGTTAATTTTAACAGTATATATATATACATATGTTTCATACATACATTCACACACACACACACACACACACACACATATATATACAGACATATTTAGATACAAAAATAAACTTTCTTAGCGCTATTATGGTTACATTAGACACAACTACATGCACACACACACACATACTCACATATAGGACTACTGATACTTTTGAAACCATGCACACATTCACACCACAAATACACACACAAAGAATGCAGATACATCCCAAACCTGACAATAAATAAGAGGAAAAAGGTTATAAAAAAAAAAAAAAAAAAAAGATCAAGAGAGAAATAGAGAGCCTGAGAGACAAAAACCAAGACAAATGGAAAAAGAAAAAGAAAAACAGTGAGAATGAGAAAGGTAAAGAGAAAAAAATGGGAAAAAAAGAAAGAAAGAGTGAGAACAAGACAGAGAGATACAGAAACAGAAAGAAACAAACAAATGGGCAGACAAACAAATAGAAAGAATCTGGTAAAATTTAGCAAATAAAAAATTATTTCTTTATTTCAGCTGTTATACACAAACTCTTTATCAGATATTTTAAGCAGGTGATCACAGGTGTACAGATTATTTGTGGGGGGACAGAGGTCTGCCACATCATTTTCATTTTTCATGCTCACTTATTTATTAACTAATTAATTTATTGTTATTGTTATTATAATTATTATCATCATCATCATTACCATCACCATCATCATCATCATTATTATTATTACTGTACTGAAGAAGAATTCAATCATATTATCATTTTGTACATAGACTGTTCCTCTTATCTGTGTGCCTAGACTGTGTGTAACCAGACTGTGGGTGTTTATCTGTTTTAACACCTTCATATTTATTCACAGTGCACATGTTATCTGTTTTTTAACAGTCAGTACTTTTCTCTAAAATATTTCATTTCTGTTTATTTATTTATTGTTTTTACACAAAGAAAATTTCTGATGGAAAATAAAAATATTTAAAATGATTAAATAGTGCATGCAGCTCAAACAAATCTGTAGACACACACACTAATATACTTTGAAGGAGGTACATTTATAACATATCTGTTTATATGAGAGAGAGAGAGAGAGAGAGAGAGAGAGAGAGAGAGAGAGAGAGAGAGAGAGAGAGACAGGGAAGCAAAACAAATAAACATATAAATATTAATTAAAAAAAAGTATTTTAGCAATAAAGAATATTTAAATATTAATTAATATTAATTTTACTTGGGAAGAAAACTATTTTAAAGAAGTGTGTGTTGTAAAGTGAGTAAATATGTTTAACCTTACGATTTTCACACTTACTAGCAGGTTTTGACAGTTGTGTGTGAGTGGGTTGTCAGAACTATCAACGCAACACAAAAACTACATTTTCAGAAGAGGCAAAATTACTGAAATATTTTCATACATTTTAATATAAACAGTTCAAAAACATCATCATCATCTGATATGTGTTTCTGTTTTGCCAATATTGTTAATACTGAAATAATAATAATAATAAAAAAATATAATAATAATAATAATAATAATAATAAAAATAATAATAATAATAATAATGACAGTTGCCTATGTCATATAAGAATATTTTATACTATATTTAATTCTCTATTTTATTTACTTTGCTCTATGAATGCAAACAGCTGACAAAACAAAAGCTTTAGGAATATACACCAGCTCCCTTTGAACAAATTAGCCTTCACTTAACTTAGCTGCAGAAACTTAAAGATCAAATCAATGAATACAGTTAGGCAAATCAATTAGACTGTCCTGTCAGTTTATTGGGTTGTGAAATTAGATTGCTTTGTAAATGCGTAACTTTGTATAGCACTCTGATGCTAGATATAGCATTGCCTTCTAAATTTTTCTCTTTGACTTTACACATATGTTAACCAAAGTACTCGAAAACCCTTGACATTTCAAACTTCTACACTGCAGTATTTTGTTTCCTCCTTTATAATGGAATTGGTTGTAATATCTCTGGTGATAAAAAAAAAAAAAAAAAAAAAATTAAAAAGTTATCCTCTCTTTAGCATGTTCTCCAATTTCCCAAACCAGCTGCATGAGGAAATTAAAACAAAGTAATACATTGTAGCTAGTGCAAATTTTGTAAAACTTTATAAAACAATGTATAAATATGTAATTAAATTCACTGCAGTGACTGCAGATTGTGTAATTTGCATAATAATGTAAAAATGGTGACATCCAATTAACTGTAGTAATTTATAAAATAATGTGTAACATATCCATCACTGAATTCATTTCAACTTAGAAATTTGTAAGACAATTATAAATCTGTTTAAACTTAAGCATAAACTTTTAAAATACTCTGTGTGTGTGTGTGTGTTGTAAAATTAATGTCACAAAATTAGCAGCACAGAGTGTTTACTTTGTAAAACAATGTATAAACCTGTTTCAGCTCAGATAAATGAAATTATCTTTGGAACCCAGCACATCAGGAACCAATTTACTGCGACCTAATTGAACACTCGGGGCAAGAAATCTGAAACTGACCACTGGACAATGGAAAGATGTGTTGGTGATGTGTGTTTCAAACACATGTAACCACTTTACCTGAAGAGGGAACAAACACTTAGATTCTCTAAATGTTAGGTGGTGTGATTTGTTTTTGCAAAGTATATTATCAGAATCTGTAGATTTTAGCTGCTACCTGGAAAAATGCCAAGAAATTTGAAATTTTAACAATTGCATGTTTGTTCTGTATCTTTCCACTTGCGTTTTTAACAAGAATTCGGTGATTAAAAACAAAAAGAGTAAAGGAAAGAGAAATGAGAGATAGCCAGGAGAGAGATATTATCAGAGCAAGTTTAAATTAAGGCAGCTTTAAAACATATAGATAGGATTACATTTGCAGATATGTCCTACGTATGTTTGTAAACATTTATTTATTACTGTAATAATAATGATAATGATAATAATAATAATAATAATAATCTCTCTCTCTCTCTCTCTCTCTCTCTCTCTCCCCTATCCCTCCACTGTATACCTATTTTCATTTAATCACTTGCACAGTGTGTAGACATATTCCAGACGAACACAGTTGAACAGACTCCTCAGTGAAATACCAGAATCTGTGCCTGTACATAAAACATTATACAAACAGCTGCATAAACAAAGAGTATGCCTTCCATGCCAGAAGATGTACATACTTTAAAAATAATTACTGTTTGTTGTCATTAACAAACTGCTCAGTTATTTTATTTTATTTTTTTTCCTTTTTCATAGACTTAAATACATATCACAAGTAAAGGAAAATGTTGAAATATGGCCACATTTTTTTTTCTTTATCAAGCAGATAGAACCTGGCAGGAGTTTCTTAACTGATACTTTTTTTTTTTTTTTTTTTCACTTTTAATATTTATTTATTTACTTATATTAGCCATAAAATAAAGAACTGTGAACTTATGATTATTATTATTATTATTAATGAACTTTTTATGTTTATTAATAAGATATATTTTAACAAAAAATCAAAATGATATAAAATGAAATGAAATGAAATAAAATAAAACAAAAATCTCAGCTGAATTAACATAACTAAATTAAATAATAAAAATTATATTTTGTATTTTTCTAATAATCTGGTATTGTTTTATAATAATTTTAAATTTACCATGGTGATTATTATTGTAGTATCTATACTTTTCACCTTGAAAAAATAGGAATCATGCAGAATTAGATATAGATTTCAAACACATACATGCATTACATTCATATGTATACAGCATATAGGCCTATAGACACATGCATATGTACTTGCATGCGTGCACACACACACACACACACACACACACACACACACACACTAATGAGTATTTTTCCTCAAAGAAATAACAAAACAACAACAACAAATAAATAAATAAATAAATAAATAAATAAATTAATGAAAGGTTAACATTATAATACCATTGTGACACATAACAATAAAATGTAAATCATACAGAGGAGAACAAAGAACTAAAAGCAGATTGTATCCCGAAGAGACTACACATTCAGCTATTAGAAAAAACAACCACAAATCAATAAGCCTTGCATGCACAGTGCATGAACCCTGTACATAATGATGTATTATACTGATTCCAATCACGTTCTGTCCAGACAGGTCAAAATAGTTAGAGAAAATTAACATTTTGGCATAGGATATTACCACTATCATAGAAAATTACCACCGTCACAGATCAATTATATAATCATAGAAAATTACCAGTGTCTTAGAAAATACTATGGTCATTTTTAACTATTTGAAAATCATAGAAAATACCACTGTCATAGATAACCATTTTAAAATCATAGAAAATTACCAGTGTCATAGATAATAATTATATAATCATAGATACTTACCTGTGTTTAACATAATAGTTATGAAACAGAGAAAATGACTAATGTCAATTTTATAAATTAGAATATTGTATACTTTTTATATTGAAGAAACATGCACACATGCACACACACACACACACACACACACACATCACGAACACATTTTTGCTTAAACAAGAGCAGTAAATGGAAACAACACAACCAGCATAACAAAACAATTAGAGAGAAATTATTGTACTTACCTATTTAAATTCAAGTCTAATACAAAACTTCTATTAAATGCAGAAAATAATACTGATATGTTGTCTAGATGACTACCCTGAAATATGAAAAGAAAATAGAAATTAGTTAAATAGGTAAGCAGTCTCTAGTCAATGAAATTCATTACCAGAATATAAATAATTACTAGATATTATTATTAACAGCAATTCTAGACAGACCAGTAACATTACACACACACATATTTTAAGAAAAATTACTTAGCAAAAAAAAAAAAAAAAAAATAAATAAAATAATAATAATAATAATAATAATAATAATAATAATAATAATAATAATAATAATAATAATAATTAGAATAATAATAATAACAATAATAATAATAACTGGAAATAAGTTTGAACTGAGTTAATATTTGATCAAGGTGAAAAATAATTGGAAAAATACTTACCTGTTAAATAAAACACAGATTAATCAGAACAGGTCCAGTGATGCTAAACTAATTATCTGTTTTAACTTTGTTACCTGTGATTAACTAATGTGTGTTATTCTTAAACAGTCTGAGACTGGCTTTCTGTTACTTACTGTTGTCCTATTTCATTAACTGCAAATCAGCTTATATTTATAACACCACCTTTTTTTTTCTCTCTATGTTATGACCATTAAATATATTCTTCCTAAGATTAACCTACTTTTGGTTGTTTACTTAAAATTATCAGCAGTGAGCAAATGACTGCAGATTTGCCATAAACTGCTACACCTATCAGCATTTTTTTTTACTGTATTTGTTTTCCTTACCATTAAAATGATATAAAAAGTGGAGGGAAAATAATTGCTTAATGCCAGCTTAACATGCTTTATTATTAGCTACTGATGTGTGTGTGTGTGTGTGTGTGTGTGTGTGTGTTCATTGGCATCAAGGTATAAATGGAATTTTAAAAGCTTGATTATCAAAACCTACATATGTGTTGTCTGGTATTTCAGCTTATTCATATAATGAACACACATTAAAGTAATAAGAGGAAAACAAAAATTCACTTCTCAGATTTCCACTGTGACAGAAATAAAGCAACTTTTAATCAGCTGCTATGGATTAATCAATGGCAATTTGATATCAGGAAACAAACATTATTTTCCATTCTAAATCTATAATTGTCAGAAGAAAGATCCAGAGCTATCTAAATCGTCTTTATAAATCATCACCATAAAATAAATCCAATTACTATAATAGAGATGACATTTAAGATTTTGTAGTAGCATCATATGTGTGTTTCTACATATTTTGTATTGGAAATCAACAAGGTTTTACTTTCTTCTTTTTTCTCATAATGAAATATTTTGTTATTAATATATTATTCACCTCAGAGTGAGCACTCTCTGTTTCACTTTCTGAAATCATGGAATTTACCTGTTTTTATATATATTTTTCTGTTTGTAAATTCGTCTTTATTTCAGTATTTATGTGACATTTTATACACCCACACACAAACATCACATATGTAAGTTTAATGCATGCATGTCTTATTATGCATATATTACATATTAGTGTATATGTATGTGTTTATAATCATGGTCCTGTAACGTTTTGTTTTCACTAATAAGGAAATGTAAGACACATACATACACAACACTAGACAAGTTTAATGATGATTTCAGTGCTGTGATGGATTGTGTGAATGTATCCATTGGCCACCTGACGGTTCTGCAAGGTGATAGCATGCACAACACTGAAACATAATGACTATTATTGATTCTGTCTTGGCAAAAAATCAAACATGTTGAAAAGCAAGAAGAATTAAGCTGAGCTATGCAATATTTTGATATCTTATGAATAAATCTTCATATTGCAGCATTTTTTTTTTTTTTTTTTTTTTTTTTTTTTCCAGAGTAATATGAAATATAATAATGGTATATTGCATTCATGACATACAGATGTTGATTAGTTTTCACATCTGATGCCAGGCTTTGCAGGATTAAAGGATCTTTTAAGAATACATGTACCAGGAATGGAATGATTACCTTAGAAAGTCATTTGCATGTTAAAACAACAACAATAATAATAATAATAATAAATATGATATATCATACATGATTCATAAGTGTGTAAACTGATGTATTCACATCATCATCTGAACAAGGTAATATTTGAATATCTTGTGACTTTTATGTAAAACATAACAAAGGTGTGTTAAATTCATGAAATGCAAAAAGCACACATCTTTGTATCTGTCAAAAAAAAAGAGCTAAATATAGGTTATAGATGATGGAAACCATGTGTATCTCCCAGTAAAGGAGAAATCATTATTATTATTATTATTTTATAATTTCAGTAATGATAAAGGAATAATAAATGTAGTGTGTGTGTGTGTGTGTGTGTGTGTGTGTGTGTGTTTAAATAATACATGTCTATATGTGTTTGTATGTACACTCAAATACACAATCACATATACATTTATTTATATTATATACATTTAAGGCTAAATAGTTTTCATTTTATTCAGTGGGGACTGACTTTGTAATATATGTATTACGCTATATGTGAAAACATTAACATGTGCATTGTGAAGATAAAATCTGAAAACAAGTAATAATACACTGCATAATCAGTACAACCTGAAAACAAATACATTCTTATGTATGTAGGTAAATGTGTCTGTACAGTGGTTTTGCTTTGAAGCACTGTTTTGTACATCTTGATGTTCACAGACATACAGACTTGCAGTGAACTATTTAATTAAAAGTCTGATTTGATGGTTTAGCTGTTGTTGTTTTTTTTTTTTTTTTATATTTTACTTTAAAGGTTTGGTAAATATAATTATTTGGTAGGATAAAATATAGAGGTCAAAGTGCAAGATATAATTTACACATTTACGTGATGTTTTATATGAACATAACACATAAACTTTGTTGATATAAAACATAACTTCAAGGTATGTACAAAATGTACATAAAATATATGTTTTGTTATGAAGCAGACAGTCTAGCAAGCAGCAAGACCAGTTTGTAGCCAAATCCAATATACACTTCTTATTTATCTTTTGTTTTTTAATCTTAACTGCCCCAGTCAGTTGACCGAGATTTAACATCACTAGAACATCCCTGCATGTTATCTACGCTTTCAACCTGTTGTTATCTCCCTATCTGCATTTTCATGTTACACTGAGATGTGATTTGCCAGAACTAATTGTTTGGATGTTTTCTAGCTGAAAGCAAAGATCAAACAGGATGATATGATTATGTAACACAAGGATATTACACAACTGCACAATAATGTTATTTTTTCAAGGATGTATAGATTAGTGCATACGTAAACAAAACTGTGGTTATTAAATAAAGGTTTGTCTCTTGGCCAGAATTCCATCATAGAGCCTTCTTGACAGTCACATTAACTAAATGTTTTGAACATGTATCTGGCACTGACTAAAATAAAACTTTGTATTGCAGTGAGATTAGAAACTACACAATCACGAATAATTTATAATGTGATGCTATCTAAAAATATTTTCTTTCTACCACAATGTGTTCAGGTCTGGTTGGGTGCACCAGCATGTTACAGATTTTCTTCTTCTGTTTTTTTTTTTTTTTTTTCCCTCTCATATATATTGACTCCAGAAGTAAATCAATTTATAGTTTTGTGTGGCAATGCCTAATCTCAATAACATATGTTTCAGTGTTATCCAACATCTGCAACAGCAGCTATACACACAAATGGCCATAAAAGCGGGAGGTGATGTTATGCATTGAGCCTTTAAGTACTTGCTGTTAGCCACCCATGTTGTCTGTTCCCCAGTGCATTTTGTAACATGATCAATATTCTGGCCCCACATACCTGGGTACATGCTATCATCTTATCTACTTTTATTAACAGATTTTTTGTTTTGCAGGTTTAAAAATGTGTAGTCTGTCATTAACACAGCTTTTTATTATTATTATTATTATTTTAAATATTAACATTAAAAAATAAAGTCTGATATTATTTTCAACAACAACAGTGATAAAATATTGTACAAACTTACACTGTGATTAACAAATAAATTTGATGAACAATATTAAATAAATAACAACAGAAAATATGTTACATCAAAAATTATTTAAAACTGATGGGGAGAAAAAGGCAAATGAAAATTTATCACTTCTTATTACTAGCAGAATACTGCAAATTTAAATTCACCTTTAATAGGTTTAAACTGTTAATATGCTTCCAACTGTTTGTTGTAAATACAAACATAGCTTCTCTTATGTACCTTATTTTTAACATTATATTGTTTTTATTATTATTATTATTATTATTATTATTATTATTATTATTATTATTATCAATACTGAATAATCAGATAACAAAAATGACAAGGTCAGTCAGTAAGATACTACGAGTATATTCAAAGATAATTATTTTGCTAAAACTAAAGTTTCCTAATTAGTTTTGTACAGTGTTCCTAATGAACTGGCTTAAGTTAATGTAAAGTCATATGATTCCTGTCAGATCTGTTTACCAAGTCCTAGCAGTAAGGATGATAAGAGAAAAACACTTACTAATTTGGATTACTTCAAGTACTTTGTTAATGCATTCTAGCAAAGGATTGGTTATGTGTTGCTCAAGTGTCTTTGTATTTTGTATGTGTATGTTTGTGTATGTTTGTGTGAGCATGTGTGTGAATATACCACATTGATGTGTGTATAAATTATATCTCAAATACGAGATCTCTTTCAGTAAATTTGTCCCATGTTAATAGACTGCATAATCACATGTATAAAAAAACACTGAGATGTTTCTATATTCATTTTATCACACAAATGTCAGTCATAGTGTAACATCAGGATGCAATGTCTTCCCGTCTTTTTAAAAGACGATATTTCAAGTTGAAAATACAAATCATGTGCAATGACGAAGTCTGGCTTTTTTAACTGATGCAAACATTGGAACTTCTTGCGTCATCCATTTGTCCATACAAACATAGCATCAGATCACTTTGTAACTTGTAAGCCAAAATCAATAAAAAACCAGTCTTTGTGGCGCAGGGGTCAAGAGGTCGGCTTTTACTCTGAAAAATGCCAGTGTGGCACTTTGGTTAAGTCGTTCGATTTCAGACTGATAGATGCCACTGTGGCCCTGTGGTTAAGTCATTTGATTTCAGACTGAAAGATGCCACTGTGGCACTGTGGTTAAGTCATTTGATTTCAGACTGATAGATGCCACTGTGGCACTGTGGTTAAGACATTTGATTTCAGACTGATAGATGCCACTGTGGCCCTGTGGTTAAGTCATTTGATTTCAGACTGAAAGATGCCACTGTGGCACTGTGGTTAAGTCATTTGATTTCAGACTGATAGATGCCACTGTGGCACTGTGGTTAAGTCATTTGATTTCAGACTGATAGATGCCACTGTGGTTAAGTCATTTGATTTCAGACTGATAGATGCCACTGTGGCACTGTGGTTAATACACTGGCTTTAAGATTGATAGGAGAACAGGGTCAAAATGGCTAAAAGCTTCATTTACAGACTCATAGATATGTTGTGATACGATGATTAAGTCATTGATTTTTAGACTTGTATGTTGCTTGTGGCACAATGAGAGGCACTTTCACTTTTATCCATTCTTTTTTCTCTCTCTCTCTCTCTCTCTCTCTCTCTCTCTCTCTCTCTCTCTCTCTCTCTCCATTGCTCACTTGTTTTCTCCCTGAAAAAAAATTAATACATTTTTTTGGTACAGCTACAGCAAACCTATAAATAACTGTTTGGCAACTGTTAAACCTGAAATATGATATATATATATGCTTCAGCACTTTCCCATGGGTTAAAGGGAAGAAGAATGATAATTTAATTTGAAAACATATAAAAAATAACAACTGTTCATTCATGAGTCTCATACTGTTATTTGTCATCTTCCTGTTTACTGCTTGTTTTATAACTCTGGTGAAGGACATGTACATTCACACTTGTATTTCAGCAGCCAGTCTGAATTTTATAATCATCACAGATGGCACAAACATTCTGGATAAAATGTGATAGAGAGAGAGAGAGAGAGAGGTTCAACCAATATGCATCAAAACTCAAATACACATACACATAATATATATGTACCCTTGTGTGTGTGTGTATATATATACACATATACACATATACACCTAATTTACATTCAAAACAACATACGTAAGTGTTTTTCTCTATAAAAATAAAGTAAAACATTACATATTCTCTTAATACTTTGTCAAGGGCTACATTTATGCTAGACTACTTTCTCAGTCTTTATTTCTTAAATTCAACTTTTCATGAGAAAATTGTATATAAAAAGTCTGTTGTCATTTGAAAAAGAACAGGCCATCATGTAAATTTTATGGGAAGGTATGTGTTAGAGACTTCTTTTTGCTAATCAAAAACGAATAGCCCATTATTAATGGATTTATTTTCTCAGAATCTATACAGTCTTTAACCACTGAATGACAATAACAACAGATTAAAATATGTTGACTAAGCTGGTAAAGAAGTCATTGCAGAATGTGTTTATTTTAACATTTATTCTTTATCACCTCTGTATTTTTTTCTTCTTGGAAACACCTGTTTGGAAACATATAAGTTAACTTTATTTTTCTTTTAAAGAAGAAGAAAAAAAAAAAACATACATAAATACTAAGAAAAAAAACAAATAATAATAATAATAAACAGATTAGCATATGTGACACTGAAAGTTTTATTTTTATTCTTTCCTGCAAAAACAGTATCAGTTTCCCAATGAAGCTATTAATACAGAAAATGGCAACCATTTAACAATTACATAAATCAAAATTTATGAGTGTGACGAAGAATTAACACTCCACTCAGAAAGGGGGGAAAAAAAGTCCTCTTGTTGACTTTCTTGAGTTCCTCATAGCACTACACAAAAAATTTAGCCTAAATGTGGAAATAAGAAGTGTGAAGATTGCCAATGAATGAAAGAATTAACAGATATTCAACTGGCAGGTTCAGAGTATAAATAGCATCATGAATATATTATGGAAACTGCAACAGTAAGAAAGAATATTCTATGGTAAATCACATTTTAAAAATGCTTTAGAATACCACTATTGTAGCTGATGAATGAACAAAGCACAATGGAACTGAATCAGCTTACAGATTTTGCATGTTTTGGAACCAGTAGCAACAAGAGAAAAATATAATGCATTATTTATTATTAGTCAAAATATTTTGCTATACTTGTACAACACAGTCTGAAACCAATAACAAAAAGTATTTATATTCCAACTGTTTATCATCAGTTCAAAATAGCATGTCACTAACTTGTCTAAGCTTTAAAAAAGTAACAGTAAAATCATTGCAATTACAAATATTAATTAAAAAAAGAAAGAAACTGAATTGATACAACATGGAACCATCAACAATAACCAATTTTCTATAATCTAGCACTAGTTTGAAATAGATTTAACTATATAATGAAAATTAATCAATTTATATTACATGAACTGATATTTTATGTAAATCAAAAAACAAATCATGATTACTATAATTTTTATCAGAATTTATTATTTATTTATTTTTCTTCTGTTTCTTTCTTTTTGCTTCAGGAGAAATTAACTTTTAGGGTCATTTTAAATATCTATGACAAACTTTTAAATTTATTACAGAAAATAAAATCATAACCAACATGTCATTAACAATAAATATTTAAAGAAAATGAATTCAAGCTCTGACACTGATTCAAGAAAAACGGCTTCTCACAAAAAAAAGTTTAAGACTGAAAGAACAACAAAATTTTTACACTTATTTCACACTGAAACAACTTGTGTATGTACAGAGGCATTGTTCTGTTAGACACTAACAAAAACCACATGTTACACCTTAGAACAGAAACTTCATGAATTAAACCTGATGAGTTGAAGTCACAGACTGGGAATGTAAAACAAATATATATTAAAATATTATTTTGTTTTATGATAAAATAAAAAAATAAAAAATAATAATATAACAATAAAGAAAGAATAAATTCTAAAAATATAAAATAGAATGTTTTAAACAATTTAAAAAAAAAATAATAATAATAATAATAATAATAATAATAACAACCTCAGCAACATTTCTTTAGTGCAAGAAATACCAAATATTTTCATATAGATATGAAAAAAGAGGAATATTCAGATTTATATTGACTAAAGCCGAAATCAAACAAAACAGAACCTAATATATCACAATACAAAATTTGGTCTGTTAAATAAGTGAAGCTGCTTCATTCTGTCAACATCTTATCTCATTTTATCTTAATGTTATAACTAAGAAAATTAAATCAACAGTCACCTCTCAAATGAATCAAAGCATGTAATATTATTATAAACACATTTATCTAGTTAATTCTTGTAACTATTTAACAAGACAGACACCTGCTAATTACATCTACATTAAGGACATACCTAACACTGCCTGTGATTAAACAATGGACGATGCATTGTGGAGAAAGTTATGGAGAACAAAATGTAGGTTGTTGATCTCTGGTAAACTGAAGGCTGTTGTAACTAAGTGTTTTCCTGTTTGAGGTGAAGTACATACAATTTGTGAAAGATTCCTTGTGACTAATTAACACTGCTAAGTGGCTGTTTCTTAACTCATTCATAAGGAAGATAGCATGATCTTCCATTTTCTTTCTTTTCTTCAAATAAATCTCTCTCTCTCTCTCTCTCTCAAAATAATGAAACAATGAAATATACAATCTAACAATACAATTAAATGATTAATATATATATATATATATATATATATATATATATATATGAAACAATGTAAATTATGCATACTGCCTTTAGTCTATTGAGACTGTTCATACTTTATGATGTTCTCATCTAAATTGTCTGCCTGTCTGTTTCTCTGTTGCTGACACACACACACACACACACACTATAAACTGCAATTCGTCTGACATCACATCTGTCACAGTCAAAACATCTGACAAAACAAGAAAGTTCAGTGGGAGACAGGAAAACCACATTAAGAATTTAATTTTAAATAGGCTGAAATGGCAGTGTAATGATTGGGAACCAGTCTGTTAAACTGCTGATGATGTAATAACTGAGCCCTCATGGACACAGCTAATATCACATGTATGTACCAGGCACCAGGCTGATGCAGAATGATTTCAGTGACAGGAAATGTTAAATTACAGCACCAGTGAACTTTTTAGAGTTGCCTCAGTGCACAGCATTGTTTTTCTGTCTGATCATTTCCATGAAGTATAAATACTGCTTACTCTACATATACATCAATACTTTATTTATTTATTTACTTTTAAACATATATACAGACAAACAGACAGAGTGACAAGCACACACATATAAACATACCTATTTGCCTATATACGTACATACAGAAAACAACAACAGATATGAGCTTTGTGTTCTAAAGGTTGAACCCATCTTAGCTAATATCTCTCTTCTCAGATTTCTTAGTGCTAGTATATTTAGAACATTGTTACACAAAGTACATCGTGTCTTGCATTTTTCTCCCGCAATAAGAACAAGAACTTTGTTATATACATAACATAGTAATCTTCCTGGTCATTGTGATTAATTAAGAACTGTAATACTTTATAAAACAAAGTACAATAATATCTTCTTTTTTTTTTTTTTTTAAACAATAAAAACATTGTTAGAAATTGTTTCTTGGATTTCTGAGAATGAAGAAACAGTGAAATCTTTGCAATACATAAAATAGCATTATTTCTAATCAGTCTGAAATCTTAATGCAAAGATATCACTGTCTATAAGAATTCACTCAGGTGTAATATGATACCTTAGATGAACTATTCAATGACTATTATAAATTAATCTCATCACATGTGAGACTGAGTACGTGCTCTGGACAAAGCTAATTTTAGCTTTTGTATAATCTGAATCCTTAATTATATGTTTGGAATGATAATCCATATATTTATTAACAGCAAAATGAATCCAATTTGAGAAACAACAACAACAAAAAAAAATCTTCAAAATTCGTAGAAATCTATGCTGGAGTTATGTACAGAAAAGAAAACCGTTGCTTACATTTATTTCTGACATATATCTATGGGTATAATTATCTAAAGACAGATATTTAGTAGAATAAATTGTATCCAGACACTGAAATGAACCAATAACAATGTGATTACAATACACTAGAGATTATGTTATAACTTAGGACTATGACCTCTACAAGTACCTCTAAAACAGTCACTGTAGCATAGGGGGAAAAAAAGAAAGTAAAACACTTGACAGCTATTGTGGTCACATATTCAAAAGGTTTATGTGTGTAAGAGAACATTTAGAAAGTTAGATATTTAATATTATTCATCTCACCTTGTACATAGTTCCATTTATCTTTTTATTTTTATGAAGAATCTCAGGCACTATTTCTTCATAATGATGAAAGACATCATATCCACTTTTCTGGCCAGGATACTGAGAGCCTGTGCCTATGAATAATAAATAATAATAATTTTAATAATACTAATAATAATAATAACAATAATAACAACAACAACAACAACAACAACAACAGTAGTAGTAGCAGTAGTGTAGTAGTAGTATTAGTGCTAGTAATAATAAAGCATAATAGTAGTAATGTAATAGTAGTAGTAGTAGTAATAATACTAATAACATAAATATTAAGTATTGTGTAGTAGTAAAATAGCAGTGATGGTAGTGGTAATAACTGTAATAGTAGTATTAGTATTAATAAATGTAATAATAACAAAAATATACCAAAGGAGCAAAAGCTAGATGGGGCAATAACAACTAATAAATGCTCTAACAGTATATTTTCTCTCTCTGTGTGTATTAAACTCTCTCTCAAAATTATAATTATTACCATCATACGGTTTGTTATTCTTTCCTAAATACTTCTAAATATATTGTAAATGTGTTATAGCCATTCCTGTATAATTATGTCTGAACTCATGACTAACAGACTTTGGGATGGATGGAATGCTAGATGGGTAGACTGATGAATAGCTGGAAAAAAATGTTAAAGTCAGTGGATTAAAGAATAGCTTAGTAGACCAAACCATATAAACACAGGTATGTGTGTGTGTGTGTGTGTCTGTCTGTCTGTCTATCCATCTATCAGTGACAGGTGTTACAGTTATGTGTAGATAATGTGTAAACATAACATTAATTTTTCAGCTACTGGGCTAGTAGCTTATACCATATTCAATGGTAGGTGATGATAACTTCAGTGTGTGTGTTTAATATAGTTGTAAATATTAAACAGCCAAAGTGTTTTCCATTGCTTTGTTTTATAAATAAAAGCTTGTCCACACACTGACATGCATGGGTATATATAAACATAGATTGATATGGATCGTTGGCATGTGGCTTATATCAGTGATAGTAATTATTCTCAAATGGAAAATGGATATATATTTTTTTTTTCACACTATATTTTAAAATGATATCAATACAGAATAATAAAGATATGTAAATGAAGTATGTGTAATATATAATTAATTAATTAAATTTTTTTAAATAAATAAATAAATACAAAAATGAAAAAAATGAAAGAATAGTAAACATGCAGAGGAAAAATGAGGCAAATAAACACCTAATTAATTAGAGCAAAAAATAAAAAATAAAAATGAAAATAAATAAATAAAAAATAATATAAATAATAAAATTAAAAAAATCTTTTCCAATCCTAGTTTTAAAATTACTATACAAATGTATCATATGACTGAAAAACAATATTGCTGAATTAACTTGATTATGTCTATATCTTAATTAATCGTTATATGAACATACATTCAAAGGTAACAAAGTAGGCCAAAGATTAATATCAGATATCAAAAAAATAATTATTATTCATTTATAATCTAATAAGGTCAAGGGTTAAAAAAAAAAGGAGAAAAAAAAAAGAAAATAATAATAATAAAAATGATACATAAAATGTAAAATTGGGAAATTAATGCATTTTCTTTTCTTCCTTTAATTATGTTTGGTGTGTGTGTGTATATAATATATACAATATATATAACATGTTAATTGCTTAGGCTTTTGATTACAAATAACATTGGATTTATGAATGATTACATGAAATTGTTAATAATAATAATAATAATAATAACAACAGTAACAAATAATAGATAGATAAATAAATAAATAAATAAATATACAGCTTGATAATTAAAGAACAAAATAAAATAATTAAAGTAAATTATAAGAAATAAATGTGTGTGAAGAAAATGAAAAATGAAGACATAAGTTATTCTAAATAGTATAATATCTTATAGATGCAGATTAAAACAATGCTAACATTTAATATGTATCTATAAAACTGTTAATTTAGTTAATTTAACTCATAAACTACACATCTCTCTGTTAACAGTTAACTTGTTCAAAATTCAATAACAAAACAAATTCTCTGTTTCACTTTTTCACTTTTTAGAAGACTTAAGTAAATTTTAGAGGTATTTTTTTTTTTTTTTTTTTTTTTATATATATATATATATATATTATGATTATGACATTTTATGAGTATTTTATTTCTTGAAAACAAGGGATTGGCAAATTATTTATTTCATCTACCAGAAAGAATTAATGTTACTCCCTCAAAAATAACACAAGGAGTTCACATGGAATTATAAGTACAAATAGATAAAATGTCTGCTAACTTTCTGAAACAACAAATACTAGTGTGTGTGTGTGTGTGTGTGTGTGTGTGTGTGTGTGTGTGTGTGTGTGTGTGTGTGTTTAAGTACATGTATTCATATGCATGTAAGTGCATATGTGTACGTAAATGTGTGTATGTCTGTGCACGTGTAAACTGTGTGTATGTATATTATATATATATATATATATGTATGTATGTATGTATGTATGTATTTAATATATAATTGTTTTGTGTGTATATATATATTTATATATATATATATGTGTGTGTCATGTATGTATTTTGTATGTCAAGTATACATTTTTGTATGCATTTGTGTTGCATATATATGTATATATACATAAATATTATGTGTGTCTATATATGACAGAATAAAGAGAGTAATAATCAAATAACAGATAGTTATAAAGGAGGAAACATCTCAATTAGTACATCAACAATGGAAAATACCAAAATAATGGATGATAATGATGATGATGATTACAATTTTTAAATTCAATAAACAAATTAAGGAATTAATCAATTAATTAATAAACTAATAATAATAATAATAAAATAAAACTTGAGGGATAATGTATAAATAAATGTAACAAATAAATAAATTAAATCAGTTTAATGAATTTGTTGTTGCTATCATCATCATCAGATCTTGAAATATATAATAATAAATATAAAACTAAAAAAGTAATGATAATGTAAAAAATCTATAACAATTAACATTATAATCAATTTGTTTTCACTGTTTTTACAAGTCACGTTCTTTCTCTAATTATGTCAGAATGGATCAATTTTTGCAATGCTATACCAGAACAGTTTTTTTAATTTTGGCTTTCATTAATATTACTTTTATTATTATAATTTCTTTTTTACAAATGCAGTTGAGCAGAACTATTTTATTACAAGAGGTAAGATGATAATCTACTAAACAAAGTAACTATATCAGTACACAATGCTTAGCAGCGAAGCGGAACATAATAGTACTTCTACTATACTCTTAAAAACGGACACTTCCTTGAACTAACAACCTCGCTCCAGATAATCCAATATCAGATACTCACCATCAGGAAGAACAGCGGAGCTTAATCTTGTCAAATTAATAAGGAAATAAAACAATTTTAGGGGAAACCCCCGGATTAAATCCATTTCTTGTCCAAGCACCATTCATTCACTCCATCTTTCCGTAAAGATATTACTTCCATTGACAAGCGCGTGCGCAAACACAGGTCACGTGACTTCAAACGGGTAGTATAAGTCTCATGCTTGCTACTCCTTAATAACGTGGTTATAACACCTATGCTCTGTGTTGTATTTATTTGTAACACCTATGCTATACACTCGTGGAATGTTAATCTCAGACTATTTCTGTTTTTAAACAATTAAAAATGGTTAAACATCTTAGTATTACTTATTTATTTCAACATTGTTACACTAGGTAATACATGTACATGTACTTTTAATAGTTTTATTTTGGCTGAAACGTATTCTAAACATATTTTTAAATATTCCATATTATCTGTTAGAATATGTAATTCAAATCGTTAATTAAATAACAACCAAACAAACAAAAATAATAATAAATGGAATATTTCAGTAAATGAATTTAAAATTAAAAAAATCCCAACAAAATCCACATTAATAACGTGTGTGTGTGTGTGTGTGTGGTGTGTGTGTTTTGTGTGAAGAAAAAAGAAAGAACGAAAGAAAGAAAAAGTAAAGAAAACAGAGAAAAGAGAAAGAACTATATTATTATGAGTTGAAAAGCAAAATAGGATAATATTGTTGGAGTTGTCTATATAAAGAGAAATGATTAATAAAATAAACAAAAATTAATAATAATAATAATGATGATTATGATGATGATGATAATAATGATGATGATATTATTATCATCATTCTTATTACTATTATTATTATTATTATTATTATTATTATTACTTTATTATTTGTAAAAATCAAATTCTAGCAATTAATTTTTCTAAATGGTTTAAACAAAATTAGTCTTACGAATTATTTTTAATGACGTGTTTCTTTATTCTGAAATACTAAATGTTTAATAAATAATAAATAAATGAATAAATAAATAAATAAAATGAAACGATGCGAAATGAAAAGATGAAATGAATAAAATACAATACGTTTTATTATTATTATTATTATTATTGATACTGATATTATATTTTATGATATCGTATCTGCAACTGAAATAACAATATCTATTTATTGCAAACGAAGTACAGCTGAACTAAACAATGGTTATCCATTATAATATATATTATTTTATTTTTATTTTTATTAAAGCATTATTTTATTTTTATAATTTTTATTTTATTATTATTATTATTATTATTATTATTTTTTTTTTTTTTTTTTTTTTTTTTTTTCTTATTTGTTTAGAGATACATTATTAAATATTCTGGAAGAAACGCAGCTTAATTATTATTACACTTACACTTACGGAAATAATTTATAAAATATACTGCCATGTATCTTGAATAAAACTTAATCAAATTATTTATTTATTTAATTTATTAATTTATCATTATTGCTGTTGTTGTTGTTGTTGTTGTTATTGCTGCTGCTGCTGCTGCTGTTGTTATTGTTGTTATAATAATTATTAATTTATCGGGATGGAAACAATTTAACGTGCTAATCAGAGCGAGCTGTTGTGAAACACGTCAACGACAGGCACGCTCTCTGACAGGTCAGCGGGCGTGTCTGTCGCAGAAAACAGTTTGGCGAAGGAAAGAGGAAGGGAGCTAATTTATTAATGAATCCGCTCTTCAATAATTATGAGACCTTGATTTCTACTAGGCAATTAGAGTGATCTCCCTTGAAATCAAGACGACTAGTAAACAACTAGTTTGTTTTGTTAGAAATCAGATGTCAGGGTGTGTTTTGGGAAAAATAAACAAGACTAACAATTCTTAATGTAATCCCCTGAATCATTGGAATTTCAAAAATGGGTTTTGTTTCTTGCGATTATGAGCTGAAGTGATTTAACATTGGTATTTGTCTTATCTTTAAGGAAAATACCGGTTGTCCAGTATTTCAGTGATAAATGAAAAAAGCCTCTAAACGAAAGCACTGTCATCAATGGTAGGTGGTTGTGAGTTTGTCGGCTTGATTGTGATCAAACAGTAAATTAATCTGTTGTTTATGATATATATACACACACACGCACACACACATGTGTGATTGTGTTTATTATTTCAGTCAAATGGAGTATTGATTCTCAAGTATATTTATTTATTTTGTTTTATATTATTTTTTGAAATTTTCTATATTCTCCATTTCTTACAGAAATAATTAATTATATTTACAGCTTTAAAAAAAACTCAGAATCATTAGCAGTTTCTCAAAAGAAATGTGTGTGTGTGTGTCTGTGTGTAGATATATGTATATATGTGCAGATATATATATATATATATATATATATATATATATATATATATATATATAAACGTATATTTAATCAATCTTTGTTTCAAAAAATAAAGATTGCTACTACTATTACTGGTACTACTTTTACTACTACTACTAATAGTAATAATAATAATGAATTATGACTAAGTATTCAGATTTTATTATTATTGGTGCTGTTATTTTCTTCTTTAGCTGTAAACTCTGAACTGAGAACAAAATGGACAGACTGAACTCACCAAGCATTATTCAGAGAGAGGTGGAACTTCATGACATCTCTTCCAGTCCATCCGTTGAAATGTCTCGTCTGTTAACGCCATCACTACCTGATGACAAACTTCAAAGTGAAATAAGTCTGGACTTTGACAGCTCTTGCAATGCACATGATTCTGTCCTGGGTTCATCATTGCTGGGGAGAGAAGCTGATGTCAGCATGGTTGAGGATGAGTGTCTTGATCTTTCTGTGACACCCAGTTTTGAAACTGGACTCTCTGATTATGCACCAACGTGTTTTGACAGTGGCACAATCACTCACTCAATACACACACAGCCTGTCTGTGCTGTCAGTGAGTCTGTCTCCAGTTTAGTTGGGAAGGAAGCAGACAGTGTCAGAAACCAGCAGAATTCTGTGGAACTTGGTTCTCAGATTCTCAGTACCACTCCGATAATTCTGGGCAGCAGTTCAGCAGCTAGCTTTGTTAATGCAGTTTTGGAGAATCTGACATCGAGATCTGCAGGTGGTTTTGCCCCAACTCAGTCAATTTTCTCAGTTGCTCCAGGTATCTTTATACTGAACACTTTGGGTGCACCTGGCATTATTGACCTTCCCTTAAAAACAGTTCCACTTTCTGCTGAGTCTGGTTCATATATTTCCTCCATGTCTCACGTGTCATCTAGCATAGGTCATGGTAACTTTCAGGCCCAGCTTGTAGAAAACAGAGATTCTGTCAAATTAAAAACATTGTTGTCTCCAAACATTATTAAACTCGAAATCAGAACAGTCCCTGTCAGTGAACAGATCCCAGTGTTGTCAAACATTGACAGTTCTGCTGTCCTCCTGTCAGGTTTGAACATTCCTGTTCCTGCAACACCAGAAGACTTTTCAGAAAACAAAACCATTGCTAATGATTACATAACATTAGAGGGAAACCTGACGATGCCTGCATGTGCTGATAGCATGGTGCAGCTTGAGGATTCGCATTTGTCTCTGGAACAACAAACTGATAAACAGAAGGAAGCAGATATGGACATCACTGAAATTCTTGGATCTACAAATAAATCCATGCAGTCAAATATAAACAACAACTTCAATAATGAAAAGGCTTCACAGACACCAGTAAACATAGGAAATACATTAGGCAACAGGGACTTGTTCAAGCCTGTTGTGAAAAAGGAAATCAATTTGCAAACTGTTGAAAGTCAGAGTAGTGATTTTAGTGTCCCTGTTTTGATGAGTACTGTAGACAATGGCTTGTGGTCAGGTATCAACAGATTTTGTACATTTCCTGACAGAAATGATAAAAATTCCCAGGACAATCAACTTTCTGCATTTGTTCAGTCCAGTAGCACAGGTAAGGATGACAGTCTGAATGGACAGATTATTAATCAGGAATGCATTAAATCTGCAGGAAAATTATTAACCTCGGGCTCACAGGAAAAATCCTCAAACTCAGGTTCAGTGGTAGAAACGTCAGAAATTGTCACATGCAGTAAAATAATAATTACAATGCAAATAAATTGGATTAATTTGACTAAGGTTGCTGGAACAGCTCAGAATTCAGAACTAGCTATAGATAGAAAAGGTGGAAATTCAGTTTCATTTCCAATGACGAACTTAGCTAGCATGTCCTGTGAAGTCAAGGACATTGGTCAGTCTCAGCAGGTTATTATGGGTCAGGGATTTGGTTCATTGCCATCGTCAGTATCACAGGAAGCAAACAACTCTGTAGTAAGCAAAGAAGAGTGTAAAAAAGATTGTGAAGATAACAGAAAATTTAAAGCAGAATCAAGTTTTCATAACTATAAAGATCAGTCTAGAGTAAATAGTAGTCAGACTGGTGGTACTTCATTACAAATAATTAATCAAGTGAACCAAGTAGATAGGACATCATTACAAACAAACTGTCAAGTGGACCAAATAGGCAGGACTTCATTAAAAACGTGTACTAAGGAATCACCTCCTAATATGACTAAAAAGGAATGTCATATGATAAAGGACAAACATAACGCTGGGACATCTGTTCAGGTAGAGTCAGGTGTAACTAAAGATGGTGAACTGGTGTTGTCAGAACATGAAGAGACAGAACAGGGCTCAGAACACGGACCAGAACAGAGTCTGAGTGAGTGTGAACTCTGCAATGCTACATTCACCAGACCTGGAAACTACAAGAGGCATCTCAAGCTACATGATTTTAACCACTGGGTACTTTTTGTTTTATTTTCTTCCTCCTTCTCTTCTTCTTCTTGTTGTTCTTCTTTTTTCCTTCTTTTTCCTTTTCTTTTTGATCATCTTGTTTTTCTTTTTCTTATTGTTGTTGTTATTATTATTAGTAGTAGCAGTATTGTCATTGTTATTATTATTTAATTATTAAGTAATAATTAAACTCTTGTTAAAAATGGTGGATAAATTATGTGTTACCTCACCAGAAAGGAATAAAGTCAGATGTCAGATAAAAATCTGAATCGTTTTCGTATATATGTCAATAAGGATTAAAAAAAACAATAATAATGAAAAAGTGCATTCATTGTTCAAAATATTATTTTTATTTAAATGTTTATTTTATTTTAATAATTTCTAAAACAAATATTTGTTATATTATATGTTATTTTTTTTTTTTTTTTTTTTTTTTTTTTTTCAGAACAATAGCAGATACAAATGTGAAAAATGTGGACGATCATTTCTTCAGCATTGTGATCTTAAGAGACACTTACTGATACATGAAAACAAGGAGCCTTATAAATGTAGTGTGTGTGGCAAAGGTAATTTAGTGATGCTTAAAAAAATAATTGTATTATAAAGTAACATAATTTAAAGTCAGTAAATATATATATATATATATATATATATATATATAATAAATATATATAAAATTCCTGGGTTTATGCTTGTCCAAAAACAAATATAATAAATATATTACACAAATGATTTAAAAAAAATTATAATAATAATAATTTATTATTTTTTATTATATTTTTATTTTATTTAATAATATATATATATATATATATATAGATAGATAGATAAAAAATAAAATAAAATAATTTTAAATAATTTAAAAAAAAAAGAAAGAAAGAAAAAAAGCTAAAAAAGAAATTGTGCTTCCCTTTACAAAATGTCAACTTTATTTGTTATTTTAAGTAATGAGTAAAATTGGATTGTGTGTGTCTATTGCATATGTGATGTTTGCATGTACTTTGTGTATATACATATAGATTAATTACAGTTTGAGTTTGCTTACTTTTTTTTGACAAGAAGTTAATGGTGTCTGTTCTGAACTGAATATATATATATATATATATTTTTTTTCTAATGATTTGATTGTTGACTGTGTTAGATGTTACTTGTTACAGGTTACATTAGAAAAAGTGATTTGGTCGTTCATCTTCGATTCCACAACTAAAGAAAAAGTCTTCAAGTGTGACCAGTGCAGCAAAAGTTACTACCAGAACGGTACAACAACGTTGTCTATTTATTTTGTATTTATATAAAAAAAAAAAAAAAAAAAAAAATTATTTTATTTTTCTTGCCTGCCAAAATGCATTTAAAAGCAGATACTGGTAATACTTTATTATTATTATTATTATTATTAATTTTTTTTTTTTCCTGCCATACTTTTTAAATTGTATATATTAGTCTTAAATAAAAGTTCACAATTTTTTTTTTTTATGTGAAATTCAAATGCAATATTTAGTACATAGATTTATTCAAATACATAGTTTTGTGTGCCTTTCAGAATATGCATAATGTCATATATATCATTCATATAGGAAACCAAATCTAATGCTGTCCATGGAAAAGTACTTCACATTTATATAATGTACAATTTCAGGAGACTTGAAAAGACACTTAAGGACACACACAAGACAGGAATTGTTGATCTGTGCGTACTGTGGGCGGAAACTCGCTAGACAGACCACACTGTTACAACACATGCAGACTAAACACAAGGACATCATCATAGAAACATTCCAGAGTGTTGAGAAAAACAAACAAAATGAAGACCACAGAATGTGATACTCAAAAACCTTCAGTATAAAATAGTAGAATACCATTCACAAGTGTTGTCTTATCTTTTTTGGTTTAAATATACTCCAGATTTAACTGTGCTTGCCTCAGTTTACTTTTTATGAATGGTTACTAGATACATATTATATTAAATGTCATTTAGTTGTTTAATGATAATGAAAGAATTTTAGTTAATTTTAAATGGTTGATCTATTTAGAGAAAATCTTACACATCTCAAAAGTTAATTTTATAAAGCTGAGCTCAAACAACAGACTGAAATATGATAATATTATTAAAATGATGAAAAACTACAATAATCTTGCTATGAAAATGACCTATGATAATGTTATAAAGATAAACTATGACAATGTTGTTATGAAAATGAACTGTAGGAATTGACTATCATAATGTTATTATAAAAACTGAGGAAATTAATTATTAAAAGCTGGTATATTCAAATAAAGATACTGGAATATTTTACAAATGCAAAGATCACAAATATTTTAAATTAATTTTTCTTATCCATGACCGATTGCTCATTGAAGCGTGATTCAATCTTCCTTGGCACACATAAGGAAATTTCAACAAAAATAACAACAAAACATAATAACAAAATAACTATTTAGTAATAATAATTATAATAATAAGCAAAACAAAGAAATAATATTGAATTATTTGAAACCATTTTATTTATTTATTTATTTTTTTATATAAAATTGATAAATATATTGATGAAGTTTTGTACATGAACTATGCCAGACCTTAAATTGTTCAATATTTTGAGGACAAATACAGAGATTTTTACATTTGAGCAAATTTAAATTTTCTTTCTAACGTTAAAATAGTTTTAATTAGCCTGGGACATTCATCCATTTTTATATCAAAAATGTTAAGTATTAAGGTTTTATTTTATTTTATCACTAGTTCAAAAGTTTAGACAGACTGAACCAATAACTTGAATAATTTTTTAACTTAAATTTTAACAAATATATTTGGATAGTTTCTTCTTGATTATAATGTTCCTAATATTATTTTTATTTTCTCGTTTTTCTCCAGTTTTTAAAGGCATAAGCAACACAGCATTTTAAAAACGTTTGATATGTAAAAGTGCAAATTCTTCCATGCGTTAAGTTGTTGGTTCTCCAACCCAGCGAAGGAAACAACGAAGGAAAGAAATAGGAATGGCTGCGCCCTTAGGAGATACGGATATTACCAAAAATAAAACTTTAATCTATATTTTACCACAACGCATACAAAAGAAAAGGCTGTTAGACATCAAAGCTGCTGCCAAGAAGAAAAATATAAATTTATCTGACAATTTTTCGTGAGTGGCAAGTTTGAAGAACAGATGTGTAATGTTTTATATTTTCGTTTTTAATAATAATAATAATAATAATAATAATAATAATAATAATAATAATAATAATAATAATAATATTATTATTATTATTATTATGGTATAAATTATTAAATTCAATCTATTTATTATAGATTTGTTAAATTTTTGAAGTTGTGCATAATGATTATAAAAAAAAAAAAAAAAAAATTTAAGAACTAAAATATAAATTACTGAATTAATATTAATCGTAACATTTTATGCCAGTGTTTAAATAAATGGAAAAAGATCAAGGAAAAAAAAATCTTTGTGTGTATATGTGTGTGTGTACGTGCACTTGCACACGTACATACATATATGTATGGATAAATAATTAATAAACAACAACAACAACAACAACAACACACACACAATAAAAATAAAAGATTATTTGATGCATAATTGTGCATTATTACATTTATTTATATTCTGTTACTGACAAGATATTCAGAAATTATAAACTGTAGTTAACCTTGTAGCCAAGATGTGACACATGTTGTCACAGAGAGTGACAGTCTACATCAGGTGATTCGCTGGCTTGGTCTCAGTTCAGAAGATATTCTCACAAATGTTGAAATAGTGAAACTGTCATGGCTCAGTGATTCACTTAAAACAGGCTCACCAGTTAATGTGGAGTCACAACATAGGCTGAAAACAGACAAAGAAGAGGCAAGTATTTCCATTTAAAATAACAGTATTAATAATAATAATAATAATAATAATAATAATAATAATAATAGCTACTATTATTTTTGTGCTATGAAATGTTTTGGGTTAAATATCGTCATTTGTTACAATTTATTGGTTTTCAAGGCAAACTAGTAACATAAAGCTTTAAGGAAAAGAAATTTGAAACTTCCAACATGAACTTTGAACACTCCTGAACATGTGTTTTAGAAGAAACCATAAATAAATAATTTCTCTACCAAACAATTTTCAAAATTAAGATAACAACTAAGATATCTGTCTTATTTTATTTTTCTTTATCTTTGTTTTCTTTATATTTTTAATTTTTCTTTTAGTTAACTCATCTCAAAATCTTCTTCTTCTTCAGCTAACATTTTGTCATAGAAAAATACACAATATTGTGTGTATATGTGTTCAGAAAAACAGACACACAAACACACAACATCTCATTTATTTTATGTTTTAATGCAGACAGAGGCCAAGGATTTTTCAACAAAGGAGCCTCTTGTCGCTGAGTGGGCCTGTCAGAGAGTGACATTATTACAACACCAGAACCACAAGTTTGTGGTAAGATTTTCACATGTATTTAGTCTTTTTTATATATTCCTCTAAAAATCTGTCAGATTCCAACCAGTGTTTACTTTTAAACAGTTCATTATGAGTTGTATTTATAATCTCAGTTGATGTTTCTAAATGCTGGATAACATCTATTTCCAGTTAGTTAGTGCACTATAGCTGACTTGTTAAGACTTATATTTGCTTGTTAAAAAACTTATTATATGTGTCAATTGATGGCAGCCTTTGATTCTGATCTGAGAGTTATCATTGATCTTTTTGTATTAATTTTATCTTTTCATTTTTATATTATTATTTTTTTGAATTACTTAAATATTGAAAAGTAATTTAGAATGTCCTCTGATTTAATTTTTGTGTATCTTGATATCAGAAAACATACCTGATTAACAATAGTGTTACGAAAAAGCAGTAAATTAATCATTATTAACTGTTTGTTACCTATTTTCAAAACTTAAACTTACTAGCTTAAAATTTTGTACATATTATCTTCTTTATGCATTTGTATATGTACTGATATATTTCATATATATGTGTGTGTATTAAAACATTTCAGGAAGTATTGGAGATTCTTCAGAAATATGCTGAAATGCGTGATGCCAATCAGGACTACTCAAGAGCTCTGGCTTTTCGACGAGCATCCTGTGTGCTGAAGAGTCTACCATTCACTGTGACTGATGTTTCTCAGATACAAGATATCAAAGATATAGGAGCTCACAGTCTGAGAGTGATAACAGTGAGATTAATACCTCTCATCCTGAGATTCATTTTGTAAAAAGTAATAATTAGAAATGTAACAATAAAATAAAATAAAAAATAAAATAAGGATAAATAAAATAAAATAAAATAAAATAAAATAAAATAAAATAAAATAAAATAAAATAAAATAAAATAAAATAAAATAAAAGTAAATCAAATCAAATCAAATCAAAACAAATAACAGAATTAAAACTATAGCAACATTTTAAAAATATCTCTGACATCTTTCACTGTCAGTGTATGTTAAAATGCTTCCTATGAGATGAGCAGGGAGTCAGAAAGTGTATTATAAACATCTGTTTAAAAATTATATATTATTTATTACCACTACAGCAGCATTCAGAATTATATAGTAAAACTGAAATATTTATACTAATTTTTCACACAGGACATGTTAAATAACGGAGTCAGCGAGGAAGTGGAGGTGATTAAGAAAGATACTTGGTTTCAAAAGATGAAGGTAGATAATTCTTTTTTATTGTTTTACATTTTAAATTGATCTTTAAACTTCTGAAAATAAAAAATAAAAATTATTATTACTGTTTAATTATTGTTTTTAATCTTTTACATAATTATTATTATTATTTTATAATTATTATTTCAGCATTAATTACATCTACTGCTACTACTATAGTTACTGTAATTATTCCTACATAAGTACCACAGATTCTACTACTATTACAACAACAATACTACTACTAATATTACAGTGATAATTATTACTACTTCCATTTGAAATCTACAAGTATTGCTAGTACTCTGCTATAAGTATACTATCATAAACATACAGCTGTTTATACAACCAGTTTGATCTTGGTTTCATTTAGATTGTTTTATGAAAAGTGAATGCAGTGCTAATATGTTTTTTTTATACATTTTCATTACAGATGTTCACCAGTGTTTTTCATTACAGATGTTCACCAGTGTTTTTCATTACAGATGTTCACCAGTGTTTTTGGTGTGGGGCCTTCAACAGCTAAGAAGTGGATAGAAAAAGGATGGACCAGGGTAGAGGATGCTCAACAGTGTGAGAACGTCAGTAATGACTGGAGAATTATTTGGGGTATTTAGAACAATTTTTATATAATTTCTCTGTGTTCCCCCCAAAAAATGTTGCTGTTTTTAAACTATTGGAATAAACCATGTTAATTAATTAATTTAGTTTTTGTCAGCTTAGAGTGTGTTAAATACTTTTTTTCTAGATTTCCAAAATATTGTTTTATTTTTATTCCTAGACAGTTTTTAATAATAATAAAGAATTATTCACAAATTCTACTGAAATCCCTTCTTCTTTTTTTCTTTTTTTGATATACTATTCTTTGTATGTAATAACACTTTTAAAAATGTGAAGATGGGAGGCAACATTTATCCCTTTGACTTTGTTCTTTTATTATCATACTTAACAAGTAATGGAGGCTGGTTACACTAAATAAATAAATAAATAAATAAATAAATAAATAAATAAAGACAATATATATAATAAAAAGATTTCTTGATCGTTTTTAAAGCACTCAACGTTTCACAAAGTTTTAAAATGGAAAAATAATATATTTACATTAATTTTTAATTTATGGGTTTTGAGCTTTGGGTGATTGTCTTGTAGGTTTGGCATTCCACTCAGATCTCACGGATCCAGTGTTGATTCATGAAGCTGAAATGTTCACACAGCTTGTTAAAGAAGAAACTGAGAAACTTCTTCCTGGGGTCATAGTGGAACTGGCTGGTGGATTCAGGAGGTTTGTAACATATGTTTTGTTTTACTGATACACTTTGCATGGTGCCATAATAGAAAAATAAATCATTCCTCAGTGGTTATAATAAAAAATGTTATTAAAAGAAATAAGAAAGCAACTTCTTCCTGGTATCATTGTTGTTTTACCACTATACAGGGTATGGTGGCATAGAGAAAAATAAATCATTCCCCAGCAATTATATTATGAAATATGTTAAAAAGAAGACTTCAGTTTAGTGTTTTGTTTGAAGTAACAAAGTAAAGTTTATGTACAAAGAATTACTGTTCAGAACTGTACTACTGTTGAGACCAATTCTTTTTGTGCTAGCTTATTTTCAGATATAAAGTACACTTTCTTATTCTCGAGTCTGAAGAACGTTATCATTAATACATTATGAAATAGACTGTAATTCTTTTTAAATCCATTTTGTTGAAAAATGTGGTGTCTACATCTCTGTTCTCTGTATTGTAACAATACCCTTCTGTTTTATTTGTATTTATTTATTTAATATTTAAATTTTTATTTTTGAATAATGTTTTTTTTTTCACAGAAAAAAGAGTAGTGGCCATGATGTTGACATACTGATCACTCACCCTGATGAGGGTAAAGAACTGGGAATCCTCAAACAGCTCACAAACAGACTGGAACAACTTGGTCTCGTCCTCTGTGGAAATCATGAAAAGAACTCATACTCTGACGAAAGTCTCGTCTCGGACAACAAACGCAGCATGAAAGGACAGCTGGATCACTTTGAGAAATGGCTGGGAATCTGCAAATTTCCCAAATCATTCAAACAAGGAATGAAAGGAGACAATTTACAGTCCAAATGTGATGAAAAAACAAACACACCGGACGATAAAGACATTGCCAGTTCTAACGGAAGCCTCGATGACAAAACAGAATCTGAACCGAAAGCGAAGCTGAAGAAAATGGCCGCTGACAATGTGAGTGTTAAAGGTATTGCTGGTGTGGACAGAGACTGGACAGCTAGGAGGGTTGATTTGATAGTTTCGCCATACAGTCAGTACTGGTATGCGCTGGTTGGCTGGACAGGCAGTAAGCATTACAACAGAGATCTGAGACTGTACGCTCAGAGAGTCCTCAACATGAAACTCACCAGTCACGGCTTGTACAGCTTAGCTGAGGTATTCACTTTTAACTGTCTTCATTTCAGTATCATTTAGCTTCTTTTTGTTCAGTTATAAGCTAATAAAATATGCTCTAATTTAGCATGTAGTGAAATAAATTTTTAATAAATTGTTTTATTGTATTTTATTAACAAAGTATTTTTATAATCTTCATCATTTGTAAGTGGTACTGTAAATAGAAATTATTGTATAAATAAATGATTATTTATAAATTTTAAAAATGTTTGTTTATTTAAATTTAAATTTTATGAATTTCAGGGTAAATCTATTCCAGCTAGAAGTGAGAGAGAAGCGTTTGACAATCTAAAAATTTCGTACAGGGAGCCACATGAAAGAAACTGTTGATTCTGTCTGCAGTATTTACATGTTAATAATTTAAATTATTTATCTTACATACTTGTGTCAATTCACTGAAGTGTATTTTTCACAGCTATACCTAGAAAGGGAGATAACACAGACAGAAATAATCAGTCTACTGCTATTAAAAAAAAATCTATATATATATTTGAAACCTAATAAAAGGGGGAAAAAAATGTGAAAAAGAGGGCAAAAAGAACAAAGGAAACAACATAGGAACAGATTATCTCTTTATTCCTTAAATGTTTCAAATAACATTTCACCTCCAACTGTTTTGTACTGGGACACTGGTAAACATTTACTTCATTTCCATCCATTCTCAGATAAATTCAGATTCAAGCAAGATCACATTCAGTAACTTCCATTCTTCTCCTAACACCCTCATTGTTTTGTTTCTTGTGTTTTGACATATTATTTTTTAATGTTGAATTCACCATTTTGTTGGTACCACTAATTTCCTGAATCTTATTGCTGTACATCTGTGATACATGTCTGTATGTAGAATGAATCCAAATTAATGATTACTTTTTTCAATGCTGTATTTTTAAAATGTTTTATTTTGCAATTTTATGATTTCTAAATTTGTATTTATAAAGATATTTATACTTTAATACATAGAGATTACAAAAAAAATATTATTTTGTAATTTCAGCAATATTTATTACTTTAGAATGAAACGAAATTAATGCTTACTTTTTTTCAGTGCTGTATTTTTAAAATGTTTTATTTTATAATTTTGTGATTTCTAAATTTGTATTTATAAAGATATTTACACTTTAACACATAAAGATTACAAAAATTATTTATTTTGATCATTTCAGCAGCTTTATTACTTTAAAATAAATAAATAAATAAATAAATAAATAAATAATAATAATAATAATAATAATAATAATCCCTAAAAAACATGCATGCTCAGAGATAAACAAAACAGAAACAAAATAACAACAAAGGAAATTTAAAATATACATACACACAGATATAAATATACACATTAGTTTGTGTAATATTAATAACAATAATTAAACAAATAAAAAGCACAAAAACAAAAAATGCCCACCTTGTTATTTCAGTTTGATGTTTACAGTGCACATTGTTACTTTTGATTCTTTTATTTTTTAAATATTACTATGAATGAAATTTATTTACATTTATTATGCAGTTTAGAATGATTTACTATATTACATGGATATATTTGAATAAATATTATTTTTCTATATAATTGTTATAATTTATTATGTTTCTAACGTTCTTGTTATTTTTATAGCAAAGTTAAATGGCATACTTTCATTAGTCAGCTATATGTAACAAACATTTATATACCATATTTATATACTGGTTAACTATAATACCTGACGTCTAGTTGAATAGACGTGTACTTTAACAAAGAACAGCACAACGAAATAGCCTGTCTCGATTTGTTTTGATTACAAGCAACTACTTTGCCAACACTTAATTAATAACGATGACGACAACAGAGTTTCAGGAATAAAATTAATGGCTGGAGGTACAATACGGTTCAGCTTTCTTGTACATTTATTTTTTCTCATTCTCCACATTAATGTTGTCCGTATTTAAAGGCTTCGCGCTATCCCAGTTTTCACTTGATACGTTTTGGTCAATGATCACCGTCTCCCGAATGACAGACTCGTTGGAACTGTTGGCAATCTCCCTCACAGTGAACTTGGCAAACTTTATATCCCTCCATATGACGTCGAGGTCCAGTAACACAATCCCGCCGATCGAGGCAACAAGGCAGATGATGCCGACGTAGCCGATGGACTGAGCCGACGGCCTGTAGTCCTTGGCGCTAGTCTTTTTGCGAGCCGTGGCTGAGATTTCCGCTTTGTTGATCTTTAGCTGTTCCACCAGTTTTCTCACCTCCACCTCGATCTGTTCTACACTCTTAGTGACGTTGCCTATTACAATCGTGTTGCACTGACAGTCGCAGGCGTCGTCCGTCACGTTGGGAGCAAATGTAATGAATTCTGTGGTCTGCGCCGAACTGAATCCTGGAATTAATAATAGGAACAATAACAACAACATCATTACTTCCATTACTACTATACATGTATATTTGATTAATCTTTGTTTTAAAAAATAAAGATTACTACTACTACTACTACTACTACTACTATTATACTATAAATTGCTGCTGCTGCTACTACTACTACTATTACTACTATTACTACTACCACTACTACAATTACAACTACTTATAATAATAATAAGAAGAAGAAGAACAACAACAACAACAACAACAACAAAAATAAAGCCATTATGATTCTAAGCTTAGCTTATGAATAAATGGATGAAACTAATTCAAGACAATTTAATGTTTTGGCTTTTTAAATATCATATATTTTTTCAAATAGTTTTTTTTTTTTTTTTTTTTTTTTTTTTATAATAAGATGGCCAGTCCCCTCTGTTCTGACCTGGGAGTGATGATATCATTAATTCCCGATGATTTGGCCGAAGTTTCTCTAAAGAGAGTGTGTTTCTAGATGCATAAAATGTCCTCAGTTTAAATTCAAAGTTGACAGTTTGTTAAATTATTTTTACCTATGCTACTTTTTAACAACTTGCTTAAATCGAAAATTATTAAAAATCAATTTTTGTATTATTATTATTATTTTTTTTATACATTAGGTTTATTTTATGTAGGCCTTTATATGTACAATAAACTATAAACTGTCATTTTTTGACGCATTCTGTGAAAAACAGTAGCATTATGTATCAAATTACAGACATTCATTTACAAAATATGTAGACTGAATTCAGAAATGGAATGTATAAAGGCGCAGGTTCAGTTTGAGTAATTCCAGAGCTAGAAAATTGAGGTAAACATGATTACATTAACACTACGAAAATTGTTGTGATTTCAGTGACGTCCGAAGTATAAAAGATACGTCAACAATGGAATGACGTGACGCCAATAGATAACTAGATAGGGACAGGATTTTTATCACTTTGAATTCGTTATACACTGGATGGCTAACAAGGGAACTCATACTTGAAAAATGTGCTACTTTTATTTGTTTGTTTGATTGTTTGTTTATTAATTAAATTATTTATTTATTTATTTATTTATTTATTTATTTATTTGGTTATTTATGTAGCTGTTTAAACATTCCATTTTATTTCATACATAATATGTGAGCTATTATGTCTAATAGATCGAACAAAAAGTATGTAGAAGAAGAGGGGTTTCAAAGCATAACATTGTTATTAACATTGTTAAATGTAATATTATCATAGCCGTATAACGAACAAAATCAACCTGACATTCACATGTTATCACAATTTGCTGATCGATAATTGGTTAATTCTCTTAAAAAGGTTATCGAAAAGATCTCGTTTTCACTTGAAACACTACAGAGCTAGGGAAACACAAGACGAACAAATAACAAACAACGCTGTCTATCGATCTGCAGACACATAATACAGAAATTAGCGACGAACACGTAGATAACTGTTTGCTTGAAATGGGCTATTTAATTAAAACGATTTACTGAACAAAGCTCAACATATTTCCCTGATTACACTGACTGAAATTCTTGTAGAAAGCAAATAGAAAAGAAAAAAAAAAATTAATTAAATAATAAAAATAAAATGAACGAAAAGAAAAGAGAAAATGTAATCTTAAAAAAGATTTTTTTTTTTTTTTTAAATAATAATAAAAAAAATAGAATAAAAACTGAATTAAATTAAAAGAAAAGAAAATTAACTACAGAAACAAAAATTAACAATAGTGAGCTGTCACCGATTTGCTGAAATGCTTTTCACAAATAGTACAGCACATAACACGGTCTTTACACTGGCAGGAACGGGAAATCATGAGTGTTTGTAAGTTATACTGAAGTTAGTTTTAACAGTTAAACTAACATAACAGCTTCTAGCCGGTTCTGTTAATGCTTAGTACTTTCTGTATACAGACACGTGATAAATGACTTTGCACTGGCTTTAACGTGAGATAATGCACGTGTGAATACATGAGCTCATAGCGTTAATACTTATGCTAACATGAACGATCCAACCAGTTTACTCTCAGACGGTACTGTCTGTACTTAGTGATATATTACAGGGCACTGACAAGAACGGGACATAACGTGTATATGTAATAGAGACAGACATTTGTTTTAAAAGTTAAACTGTTTAATCACAGACAGGTATTGCCTGCAGGCTGGCCATTGATAAATTACACAGCACTGGAAGGAAGGGCAAATGATGTCCGCAAGAGGAACAGATGTTAATATTTAAACTGATACAAAAGTGTACAACTGGTTCTTTTACTGATTACTAACAGACAGCATTTTCTATACGTTAGCTGTTGATAACTTATAGAGCTCTGTGTAGAACGTGAAATAATATGTATGCAACAGGAAAAGAGGTTAGCTTTAATGGTTAAAATAACAAACGTGATAGTATTCAGTCGGTTTTGTCTGTATACTGGCCATTGATAATTCACAGGGCAGAGGCAGAAACGTGAATATCACAACGTAAAACTAACATATAATTATACATCAGAGGTTCTCTATCTGGTTGTTCATAGACAGTATTATCCGTTTGTAGTCTTGTGGTGATGAATTGGAGTCAACAGAAGTCTGACAGTCTCTTTTTAAGTTACCGTAATACACTGCCTGCTCTGTTTGTTTTAAAAACGTGTTTTTAATTAACAATCTGTTCTCAGTGACAAGCTAAATGCGACAGTAAATAGGTATTGTTTGTAGATCTTGAAACAAAAACTCAAAACAGAATCATAAACGTAGAAGCGTGTTGTTCTTAATCAGAGACCGTAGTCAGAGGATCAGCAGAATCAGGTTTTATCACAGCAATATCAATATCGTTTATTAATTTATTTTATTATTTTTTTCAAAAAGATTCTTTGATAATCGTAAATAATAAAATGTAATATTAATCTTTAATAAGCAAAAAAAAAAAAAAAACAAACAACAAAAAACAACGTATCGCTATTAAATATCAGTCTCACTTGGCAAATCAGATCAATAAATAAATAAAAATAAAATGAAATATTGCATCATACATTATTCATGACATCACAACTGTAACAGATATCCAGTTACAAAATTTATTCCGAATCAATAAATAAAACGTGCTACCATGATAATCAATAATATATTAAAAAAAATAAATAAATAAATAAATAAATAAATCAATAAACAAACAAACAAATAATAATAATAAATAACAAAAATAGCAACAACAACAACAACAACAACAACAATAATAATAATAATAATAAAAAGAACCAAATAAACTACGCTGTTTATGAATTTGTGGACACAAAAGATATCAAAAAATACTTCGGATTGCGACGTCATACTTTATTATACGGAAAGATTGGATGCGGGAAGTATAAAGTATTTAAAAGTATAATTTTTAAGCAATAGCACCAAAACTGTACAGCTCCAACTACTACTATTACTAAAGTACTACCTAATAGCTACACGAATAAAACAACAGACCGCTGTAATCAAAACCAACATCAGTATTAATGCTTTTGTTACCTCTCAGATTTCTTTGTAGGTGCAGTACTACTAATTCTGCCGTGACAACAATTATTCAGATTACTCCTACAACAACAACTACTACAACAACAGCAAGTAAAACAACTTCTACAATTACGGTTACCATAACTACAAATGTCACGAATTCGATTACCACTACGACCACAATTACAACAACAACAACAGCCACTACCACTGCTACATCTACTGCTAGAACGACAACAACAACTACTACTGCTACGAGTTCCATCATCATCATTATCATGACCATTATCTTGGATTCCATATTAACGACAAGTTATAAGAAAAAGTAAAAAAATTCATTTTTGAAAATATATAAAATTTAATTTTATGCAAATCAAAGTAAAGAAAACAATAACAATAATAACAGAAGAAAAGAATTCAGTAAAGATCCAGAATAAAGAAGTACAATAAATGTTAATAATACTCACCCCAGAATAGGAAGGAGATTTCACTTAGAAAGAAATATAACTGCAACTGTTGTGGCATCATGTTGGTTTTTTCGTGTATTTATTATTTTTTTAAATCTTATTTTAAATATTCCAAAGTGACGAAAACACAGAATTCCTATACGTTTTCTTTTTATGCAGTGCCACGAGTTATTTCATTTGTTTTCAGACTTCCTATATTTATCCTTCTGTTTTCCTGAAACACCTGACAAACGTCTTCAGTGAAAGAAAACAAAAAACATGTTGATATAGAGTAACATAATGACCAATAGAAAAAGGAATAATAAACTCAAAACAATGAATTCAATCAAAATAAACCTGGTAAACCTTGCAGAAGCAAACGTATTTTCAGATTTCAATCAGTCTTTAAACGGTGTGAAAATTTCAGACAATGGAGCGATCAATGTAATAAATGTTAATCGATTCAAACAGATTTTACACGCAACGCTATGGGACTGTACACACAGTTGTCATGACAACAGGGTATTTTTTTTTTCTTGTCAACTTGTTTGATTGTTGTTACAAAATTGGTGGTATATACTCTCAACTTAAAGAAGCCATAAGGAGTAGAATATTTTTTACTGCTCATGGAGTTTATCGAAAATCATTTCATTCAATTTTTTTTTTTTTTTTTTTTTTTTTAAATGATTTGAATTTAATTAGTCAACATCGAATAGAGCTAGCTCTCAAGTGGACTTATATTAGACTGATTCTATGCTCACATTTCCGTCTGGACACAATGGCTGTTATTTTGAAGCGGATGCCGTTTGCCATAACAAAGATTGGATTAGGTTGTGTATAATAAATTTATATCAGTTCAGTGAAATGTTTAGAGCAGGAGAGATATACTAATTATTCATTCTATAGATGGTTAATATTTTTGCCAATATCAGCAAAAACGAAATGGCGTATTTATTGCAGAGTATTGCTCGAGTATAGAACCGAGAAAGATCGATACTTCACTTATCGTTATCCGATTTTTCTCCATCCCATACATATTACGGGTATATGCTGACCTGCAACATATGAATATAGAAGTGAAATGAATGAGTAATGGCAGAACAGTTTTATTTTAAGATTACAGAGAATGATACATAAAGATTTTCAAATAATGAATACAAAAAAAAAAAAAACAGATGCCAGAAACTATTCTTTGATAAGCAGAAAAAGATTTAGTTTTGCAATACCTTTAAGTAAGCAGTTGTCGGTCTTTGGTTGGAACTGGAGATAAGTGCAGTAAGAAAACCGAGAAAGAGTGATCTGACGTCCAAGCACAGCTTACCACATATAACTGAATATGTCATTAGCAGCACCTGATATTTTTGCCAGATATTTTTGCCTTATTAAGTGCCAGATATATGATCGTTTCTGTCATGTAAGTTTAAGAACGTAAACAAATATAATTTGCAACTAATTGGTTTGTTACGGTTTTTGTTTTGTTTTGTTTTGTTTTGTTTTATATTATTATTATTATTATTATTATTGTTGTTTGTTGTTGTTGTTGTTGTTTTTTTTTTTTTTTTTTTTCCCCAAACATAGAAAATCACATACCATTAATTTCCTTTGTATTTTCCGGATTCTGGAAAATAACAATAATAATAACAATAATAGAAGCGGCGAATAATATAAATAAATAATAATAATAATAATAATAATAATAATAATAATAATAATACGTCTGTCTATAAATATACATGTCAACAAAACGAGGGTAAGGAGGAAATATACAAGTTTACCGAACACAAAAGTACACAGATAATATTCATTCGATATTGATCATAGTGTACTGAACTGGTCTACAGACCATTTAATGTCATCTTAATAAGGAATAAAACATTTTCCATTATAAACAGAGATAGGGCATCAAGACACGCAATTCGTGCACATATACCGATAATTTCTGACAGATTACGGATAAATGTTAATCAATGGTGGAAAAGCTGCATTTTTATTTTTCATTTCTTTTTTTAAATTATTTTTCTTTTATGATATATGGAGTGCACTGAATGAAATGGAAGTATGAATTAAAGTGCGAGTGAATGACAGAGAGAGAGAGAGAAAGAGAGGGAGAGAGAGAGAGAGAGAGAGAGAGAGAGAGAGAGAGAGAGAGAGAGAGAGAGAGAGAGAGAGAGAGAGAGAGAGGGAAAGAGAGAATGAAGGAGAAACAATAAAAGAATGGGACAGAGAGAGAACGGAGAAAGAATGAGAGATTCAGAGAGAATAAATGAAAGACAGCAAAAGAATCAGATAAAGTGAAAGAGGGTGAGAGTGTGTCAGTGTGTGTGTGTGGGGGTTTAGGTCATATCTTAAACTGTAATATTTACTGGTACCTGCAAGTCTTATACAAATACTTGGAAAAATCATTTGCTCACAAATGCTTCACGCACGCACGCACGCACCTCATCAGTGTCCCACGTCACTTCCTCCTTCTCTAGTTACTGGGCGATTTGACCCAGTCAGACTGGCTCACTAAATATTTTCGTGTCACTACAACATTGCTGAAATCCCGAGCACCTCCAAGATTGGAAATGATTAGAAAAATATTTAGACTTACGCTTCGTTACTGGTATTTCTGAACCGTATCATATAGTTTAAAAAAATTGAAAAATGACGATAAATACTAATTTTGGCTAACTTGACTGAGAAACGAAATATGAAATGGCTGTGCATCGACAGAAGCGAGATGGACGTTCAGGATTTTGATCTTTCCTAAAACAACTTCTCGCGTTCTTCAACACTAATATAATCGTGCGCACACCGACGAAACCAAACACAGATAGATATCTATTTTTTTCTTCTTTTTTTTTATATTTAATACGGCTACATGTAGATACCTGTAAATATTAAACAATCACCAAAGACTTTTTCTTTCTCTTTTATTTAATAACATGAATTAGTAGAAAGCAAATTTCATAATCGAAATGTCACAATCATGGGAAATGTATTACACATCACATAAGCTGTTCTCCTGTTAATACACAGACACATTATCCCTAAGAAAAGTAAAAATAAACTATGAACACAATATGATTAGTTATGTAAAAGAAATTCATTGTTTGTTGTATCTTTTGAAACACTACAGCTAATATATATATATATAACCAGAATACATAATAATAATAATAATAATAGTAATAATGATGATGATTATGACGAAGATGATAATGATGATAAAAAAAAAAACATAACGAAAGGAGAAAGTAATTCTTTTAAAATACATTCAAAACTTTATTAGAAGACAAACGGAAACAGTGTCACGAAAAACGACACCTCTTTTTCTTAATTAAAAATTAACTTTTGTAAAATACAAATAAAATGTACAATTAAGTCATTTTTTAAAATATATAAATATGTAATTTTAATAAGAATAATATACAAATATGATATAAATTACCCGGTGATATTATATATTATCCTCATGATAAATACAGATTTCGATAATCATATATGGAGAAAACAAATAAGAATAATTATTTTCTTATAATGCCTTGCATTGAGGTTTGTTTGGTTATCTGGCAGATCTCTCTTGCTTTTTTTGCTAAATGAATAAAAAAAAAAAAAAGAAAAAAAAAAGGTTGCCTCAAATTATGCCCACGTGACTTTAAATGCATATTTATTTATATATATATTTATATATAAGCAGCACTTTGTAAAACTACAGTACTTTCTCTCTCTCTCTCTCTCTCTCTCTTATTTCTTGGATTGGACAAATTCACATCTCAAAGGAGACTGATTTTTTTTCTTTTTGAATTATTTTCGGCTACACACATTAATTTATTTTGTAAAATCGTCCATTTACAGGCACAGAGAATTTTTTTTTTTTTTTTTTCAGTCAGAAATATGTTTATTTATTTCACTGTGATCGTTTAAAAAACGACTGTAAGTTGTGCAATGTAAAACGCACACTGATCGATAAAAGTATCTGTTCCTCATCTCCCTACACTGATTCATTCATTCCTTTCACACAGTTGGTAAATAACAATAAAATATTATTTGTATGAAATCTAATACAGAAGAATTACAGGTACAACCATGAAAGATAATAAATAAATATGAAAATATACATTGAAAAAGAAAACATTTCAATGGACTTTTTTTTTTTATGGCTATCATAATTTCTGAAGAAATATTTCCATTAAGAAGCAGTTTACTTCCTTTTTTTTTTTTTTTAAAATGTGTCCTTTATTATTACTGTGGTCTGTAAAGGTTAAATGTGTAGCCCATTAACAATGTAAATTAAAATAATAATAATAATAATAATAATAATAATAATAATAATAATAATAATATTGAAGTAATTATTCGGTAAAAATAATCAGATATTATAATTAAGAAAATATATACAATTAAAATGTTGATAACGACAGACTTCGATGGTTTATACATGCATTATATATATATATATATTACATATATACATACACACACATATACAAACATGCATATATATACATAAACATATAATAATAATAATAATAATAATAATATTATTATTATTATTATTATTATTATCAACAACAACAAAAAAACAGTAATAATTAAAAGGGAAGGTTTTCCATCATCATTGTTTCTGACTTTGTCAAATTCATTCGTTTCTACTACAAGTCACATTACGCAAGTTTTTACTGATATGGAAATGTAAGGCACAAATAAGCTCTGAATATTTTCCCCTCCTCAAAGGCTATTTATCATTTCTTTACGCTCATCTTCCTCTTCTAATTTTGGTTTCTCGCCATCTTGACCTAGTTTAACCATCATTTCGCCATCCGGTTCCTGGCTACCACGTGCCCAGGGCTGAAGCTCGCCAGAAGCGAAAATAATGTAAAACAGGGCACCAATGCAGTATATGGCCGCAGCGATGTAAAATACGTATTGCCATTCTGTCCTTGTTTGACCCTAAGAAAAAATTAAAAAGAGAATATGTTAAGCAGTGAGAAATATAATGTTTCTGAAAAGCGAAAATTAAGATAAGATGGCTCCAAATATAGTATTCGTATCATCATCATTATTATCATTATATCACTATCAACAACAACACCAACAACAATAATAAGTAAATAAATAAATAAATAAATAATGATGATGAAGACGATGGCGATGATAATAATAATAATAATAATAACTCTTACATTTAAAAACATTAATAACCTTTCAGCATTATGTCTTCATTAAGATTAAGAAAACCTTTATACGTTTTGTATACATGTGCACACATAACTGCAAGGATAATATTATAAATAAATTTTACCTTGCTAGTTATCACGCCAACCACAACAGGGGAGATAAATCCTGTGACGGCGGCAATCGAATTGGAAATGCCGAAGAGAATGCCGGCGTAGGCTGGAGCTATGTCGACGTGGTTGACGACGACAAAACCGCTGTACTGGAATCCGGTGAGGCACACCCCAAGCAAGAGAAGAACAATTCCTGCAACCTGCTGCGTGCAGTCCACGTAACCCAAACCAACCAGCATGAAAGCTGGTACAATTTTACCTGCACAGAAACAGAAAATAACCAATTTCTACAGCATACTGTGAAACAAATAAAAAACAACTTTACAGACACATCTGAAAAGAAAATCTGTTTGATTTGATTAAAACTTTTTCAGGAATGAAAAAGAAAATACTGTTTTATTTATATACACATTTAACATATTTTTAACCTGTAGTTTTATGTTGTCATGTGTAATTATTATTATTAAATGATATGAAAGTAAAACCGCTGATGTAAAATATATAAAAGGTACATAGCTACTGAAAACGAGAAAACACAGTAATGTAATAACTGAATAATATTCACAATGGTCGCTGGTGTGTGAGGTTCAAAGTAGTAACATTTTAGCTTATAGTTAAATAACTAGAAAACTAGTAACACTAATTTGTAGTAATTAACTTTTTTTATGATGTAAATGTTCTGTTACTCGATTACGAAATTATTACATTACAAAAAGGCATTATACCGGAACAGTTATCTAAAAAAATAAAAATTAAAAAAATTTAAAAAAGGGGGTGGGGGGGGAAAGAGAGAATATTTTCCAGAAGTAAAATTTCTTACCAAAAGCATCAAAAGATTTTCGTGTCGCGGTCGTAGAAAGCCATTCTTTTTTCCTGATGAAATCTGCTAACCAGCCTGCCACGTTGATGAGTAACCAAAAGAAGATGTACGGAAGTGCAGACAACAGACCATTCTAAAAGAGTTATGAAAAAAAAAAAAAAAATGTATATTAATATGTAGTATAACGCTTGCCTGCATGCGCATGAAGAGATAAATTGTAAGTAAACAGAAAAAAAAGCGTAATAAGATAAGACTTTTATTTAACAGAAGATAAAATATAAAAATAAAAACATAGACATTTTTTTAATGAATAATACAGTTATTGCCTTCATCGACACATAAGCAGGATGTGGGGCTACAGTGTTGTCATAGTTGAATTTCATAGTGATTGTATCAAGGACTGCAGACATATCAACTTTAGTGTCACTGTGCAACTCTATAATGCGTAAATCAGTGAATGAAAGGGTACACACACGTGAACGTCTATTTTACTTCTTCTTCTTCTTCTTCTTCTTCTTCTTCTTCTTATTATTATTATTATTATTATTGTCATCATCATCATAATTATTATTTGTGCTACTGGGAAACCACCCATAATCAGCCCCTGATGTTTGTCATGCTCCAGATACTGTTTGATAATAAAAGCTTCTCTGTTTGGTCTATGTATTTGAGTTTTTACAACTATGTATTTCAATGCAATTTCGTATGCATCAGTGTTTATCAATGAAATGTTTATAGCTTGCATATTAAGGCTGGGTCGTCAAAATGAATGGACTCATTCTCAGTTTAGCCAGTAGTGATTTAGATTCAAGAATAATAATGAATATATGTATATAATGGTAGTCTGAAAAGTAATGTGTGAATAAAGTATATTCAGGCTAGTGCAAAGCAGGTAACACACCCAGGCTAAAATGGAAAAAGTTGTATTTTTCTAATCCGTGGGTAATACAAATACTTTTAGCATGAATGTGTACTTAAATATGTCAGACAAAACAAAAGAATAATAAAATGAAAACATCAGTCTTTCTGCAGAGAGAAATAGACAGACAGACAGACAGACAGATAGACAGATAGATAGATAAATAGATACAGACTGATAGATTTGTAAACAGGCTTGCGAGTTTTTGGTTCCCCCCCCAAAAAAAAAATAAAAAATAAATATAACAAAACAAAATATAAAAAAAGAAAAAGAAAAAACAGAAAAGAAAAGAAAAAAAAAAGAAAAATAAAAAAAAAAAAAAAATTAAATAAAAAAGGAAAAGAAAAAAGCCGGACGTAACCTTAATATCTTTTCTTGCCCTGACATTCTAACCTTTTCTAATCTAGTTCAGCATACCTCGAGAAAGGACACACGAATGTAAATGTCTTCAGTAAACGTAACTTACCGCAGCGATGTCAAACTTCAGAACTTCTTTCATGTAGGTGGGGATGTTCGTCATCAGAGTGTATGCGCCCCAGTCCGACGTTGTGTTACTAACGATAATAGCCCACACCGGAAGTGATGCTGCTATCTTCTTCCATGGGACGTTCAGTTTCTGATGATAATAATAATAATAATAATAATAATAATAATAATAATAATAATAGTAATAATAATAATAATAATAAGTATATAAAAGGCAAAATTTAATGCAGAAAACTTTCTTTAATTCCTTAGTGATACATTACATTAATATTTCATATATATATTTATAATATTTCACTCGCCAAGATACATATTTTCCTTTCAAAATGGGGTCGCTGATGTAGGCTTAGGGAGTAAAGAAATATGATACACTTAGACTCTGACTTTAGACCATGACTTTAGGTATGAGTTACACAGAATGGATACCTTTTCATCAGACGACTTTGCACTTTCTTTCAAACTATGTTCTATGTATAACCTTTCAACTTCTGATATTCTTTTGTGCTGAGACGGCGAGTCGCTGGTCAGCACAATCCAAAGAACGAACCATACCAAAGATACGGTACCTAGAATTGTGAAAAAGAATGAAGGAAAAGTGTGTGTGTGTGTGTAATAGTAATTGCGATATTTGCTAGTTTTCTATTTACAAAGTAGGCTGTAGATAAAAATGTCAGAGGACAAACTGCCAGTGGTAATCGAGACGAATAGCATGGGTAGCGTGCGTTTGTATGTATCTGTGTTTATGTACGCATTTCAGATAAGTCTTAATATCTTTTCATGAATACATTCATAAATATTTGTTTATAATTTAATCATGAATATAAAATAAACTACAATCTGAACGGTGTTTTAGAACACAAGAATGGTAGTCTGAAGAGTAATTTTGCTGTGTTACTAAAACAAGCTCTACTTCTGACGAAAGAGAAATATATTAATTCTCTAATTTAACAACACGGAACATTAATTCTGGTGAACACGCTTCAATGATCATTTCAGTTAAGCGAGACGGAAATTTTTACATTAAGCACAATAAAATTAAAAGTCTGTCGAGTTCCACTGGAATAGTGACACCTTTTAAAAACTATGCTGTTCTTTACTGCAGTTTTCTATGTAACCATAGATCACGAAATTAATGTGTATTATATATCCTTAAATAAAACATTTCTAAACCTAATATTTATCTTAACAATAAAGAAGAGCAGAAAATAAAAATGTTGTATTGCATTAACGTAATTACATTTATTCTTCAAAGCCGGGTCTTTCCTATCACTACGACTTATATGTAAATACGCCAGACGTGTGTGTTGGTCGTAAAGAAATTCATTTAAAATCCGTCAACATCCCAGTTACGAGATATAAGTGATCTTATTGTAAACAACAAAACATTAAATGCTCTACTGCATATAATTAAACGTAGCCTATGTACTCTAGCTTATACTGTCATTAACCGTAACGGCCGCTTATCAAGTTGTGTGAAACTTAACTGGAAGGTATATCGAAATTCTCAGGGATACAATGTCTTACCTAACACATAAAAGATAGAAGGCCAACCTCCGGCAAATCCATACTTGCAAAGAAATCCAGAAAGGGGAAAGGTCATAACATTACCAACTTGGGCTCCTGAAAAAAAAAAAAAAAAAAAAAATCTTATTTATTTTGAATGACAGTGTGCATTTTACAATAGATCAGATGGGTATTCGAGAAAATATTCTTTTTGCTCTTTTTTTTTTTTTAATAATGTATTTTATTCATCCGTTTAAGGTTATTGTTGTTATTATTATCACCCACAAGGTCAACAATTAAATAGTTCTCAGTTAAACATCAGAGTGGAATGTAAATATTCAGAGCAAGTGTAACTTCATTAGGATGAAACTTGATACGAACACGACACTTTATTCTCACATCCTCAAGCAGCCAAAGTAAATATTCAAAGTGGTCCTTAGTGTCAGCGAAGATTTACAAAGTTATAAAGTAACAGATCAGCATAATGCTAAATTGACAAAATACACATACACATAAATATATTGATACGTACATACGTACATAAATATACACACACTGACATATACCTACATACACACATACATATAAAAAATACACCATACACACACATTCACACACACATACATACATAAACAATAGTTTCCACGTATATTACAAATGGCCATGCAAAAATGGATGTAACAGCCACAAACGTAGCATACATTTATAAGCAGTAACATTTTAACGTCATCAAAAAATCCCAAAAACAATTATGTCTCACGGGAATTTCAAATAATTATTATGAGATATGACAGTTTAGAACACAGTAACTGACACTGTAGTATTTTGGACATGTCAGTGTCACATGGTCAGCTTGAAACATTGGAGTTCACGTGGGAACACCAGTAAGTAAATTCATATGAATATCTGGATTATGAAGGTTATGATACCTTTATCATATTGTAAAATATGATAATGTTTGTGGGGTACGCAGAATTGTAATATGAAGATTATCGTGGATTATTCAGGTAATAAAATACAGTGAGAGACCATTAGCGATAACATGGAAATTATTGGATTAGTTTACTGAGTATAATAATAATAATAATAATAATAATAATAATAATAATAATAATAATAATAATAATAATAATAATGATAACGATAACGATAACGATAATAATAATAATAATGATGATAACGATAACGATAACAATAACAATAATAATAATAATAATAATAATAATAATAAGAAGAAGAAGAAGAAGAAGAAGAAGAATCATCATCACTAGTAGTAATAATACTATTAGTGTTAGCAGTAACAGAAGTAGTATGTGGTAGTAGTAATAGCAGTGGCGAAAGTTGTTACAGTAGTCGTAGTTACAGCAGTAGTAGCTGTAATCGTAAACATATTCTAATGATTTATGACATATAATTCGGTATAACAGACTTATTTGTAATATATTTGCAAAATACTTGAAATACATTTTTAGACGTTGGTAATTGTTTATTTAGGCCTATCGATGCATCTTGGGCATGAGTTAACATTGTCTTTTAAATAAAAGGGCTCTGTACAACTAGAATATTTATAACATAACAGATTAAAACTGACAAGCAGATTCAGCGAAACCCTCTCTATTCTATTTTATGTGGACTGATGTTTTTTTTCACGTTATACTGAAACTTATTTCGTCTAGAAATCCACATCCAACTATAATATGGTCATCTCCCCATTTTTCTGAAATACTGAAGCTGCCTCTTTGATGAATCTGTTGTTACTAATTTATCCTAAATAAAGGTAAATATCGATAAATGAATTATCAGAAAAAAAAGAAAAAAAAGATAAATAAATAAATAATAAAATAAGATAAAAAAAACAAGAAAAGAAAAGAAACTAAGTAAGTAAGTAAGTAAACGGAAAAATATACCTGCGTAAGTAAAAGCTGCAAGTTTACTTCTTTCCATTGGCGGGGCCCACACGCCCCACATTGCATGCATTGCCGGGAAGCATACGCCCTGAGAAAAAACGAGTAATTAAAACAAAACAGTAAACCTTTAGTACACATTACTAATAACTGAAAATGTGAGTGTATTTTGAACAGTTTGTAAACTATAATAGTTAATAATAAAATTATGCTAACTATTTACAAGCCACCCCACCAACACGAAAACAACCCAAAACAAACGAACTAACAAAAAAAAACAAAAAATACAAAAAACCTCGCTACACCCCAAAAATCCCAACCCCCCCAAAAATAACAACAAAAAAAAAAAAAAAAAACCAAAGATCAAACAAGAACTTAGAAAACAAGCATAAGAAAAAAAAAAAAAAAAAAGACAGTTGACATAAAAAAACAATCTACAGTATTTATTACTGCGTCAACAATATATTCACGTATGTACGTAATATCATAACGAATTTAGTTTATTCATAAAACGAGTTTTTAAACTCACTCCCGTATTAAATAAAGCGAGATGTTCGGCGGCCTGGGGAGTGATGGGTCGTTGGGTAAAAACATCTCAGTGTTTAGTTTTGGGTTACATGCTCCACTGCACATATGCAAAACGTGAACAGAAATGACATACTTTCAGAATAATTCATTGAGATAGTTCTCAATGTGTCCTGCAAATTTTGTGTACCATGAAATTTGGTAACAAAATTAAGAAATGTCGCCTATTTAATAATAATAATAATAATAATAATAATAGTAACAATAATAATAAGAAGGATGATGATGATGATTAAAACGACAACAAAATAGAAATTAAAATCATAATACTACCTTTTCTCTTTCTTTCTTTTTCTTTTTAATTTTATTTATTTATTTATTTATTTATTTATTATTTGTATTCTTTTTATTATTATTATGATTTATTTTTTATTATTATTATTAATTTTGTTCCATATTAAAGTTAATTCAGGTACATCCGGAATAGTGTTTTTACCGATAATTAATGCAACTCTGATGAACTGTTAAAGTAATTTCCGACATAATCAAAATAAATAACGAAAAAAACCCCGACCATCGGAAATGCGTTGGTTTCCAGAGTTGAACCATAAAACAAGGAACCCGAAACATATCCAAAAAGGTCAAAACTATTAAAATCATTTTTCATTTCTTCTAAAAACAAGGCCCTCCTTGACCCAAATAGGTCATGCAAGGATGGTTTGACGCAACCATCACACGTCGTTCGCGCCATCTGTGCACCTCTGATAAACGGTTGCTATGTGTCAAATATCTTTTTGTTGTTTTCTTTTCCCAGCATAACTGGCTTTTTGAAAAATGAAACCCATTTACAAGGTTACATAAACAGATTTGCAATAAGCTCGATCATTTTATAAGCACTTTCTCAGGGTTCATACAGCTTCGTTTGATATCGTTGCTTTGGGTTCACTGAGTATAACGGGATTGATCGTAATAAACACCTACTAAGGAGAACTGATCTTGCAACTTGACGGGATATTTACCTTTTACCAATCATTATGACGATGACAATGATGATGGTAATGATAATGATAATGATGATGATGATGATGATGATGATAATAATAAAAAAAAAAAAAAAAAAATAATAATAATAATAATAATAATAATAATAATAATAACAGCTTACTGAAGCAACACCAAGTATGATTCTGACAATCATAAGAAAGATGTAGCTGATGTCAGAGATGACTGGAGTTAGAACTGTCAGCAAAGCCGAAATGAAAATGCTCCACCCAAATACTCTTTTCCCACCAATTTTCGTTGCCAGCCAACCAGCGGGAATCTGCGAGACTAGGTAACCCCAGAAATACGAACCAAGCACGAGACCTTGAATTGTTTTGTCCCACACATGAATTCCATTCTGAAATTAAAAAGAAGTAATGAATTAAATGATTATGAATAATAAAAAAAAAAAATAAAATAAAATAAATAATAATAATATATATATATAAAAAAACACACACACACACACACACAGAAAAATTAAAATAAAATAAAATAAAATAAAAATCAATACAAAACAAATAAACAAGGAAAAGAAATCCTATTGGATAATTTTTTATGTTTTGATTTTGTTTTGGTAAAACGACAATACTCATTCAATGGACATATATTTTTGACATAAAAAAAAAAAAAAAAAAAAAGGAAATAAACTTAACTGTCAAACAAAACTAGCAAACTATAATTTCTATATTAGTAAAGATAATAATGAAGCAACAAATGCAAGTAATAACTATTATAATGTTTCATTCTAATAAATTTCTTTCCTTAATGTTTAAGCATGCCATCCCAGACAATTTAAAACAAAAAATTCATTCTCCTATTTTTTTTTAAATATTATTTATTTATTTTTATTTCTCCTCCCAGTATATTATCATCACCTTTTACCACATACATATACTGTGAACTAACTATCTGTCTGGAAATAATATAAAATGATATCTGATTATCTCCCTTTATCGTTCCTTCTCCTAAAATGTAATATCAAAATAGTTATTAAAAAAAGTCAACATATGGGAGGTAAAACTTTCACGCATGTACGTTTGTGTTCAAATAAATAAAAAAAAAAAAAAAAAAAAAAAAAAAATAATAATAATAATAATAATAATAAAGGAAAGAAATTCATACTTCTGATAGGTCATTTGGTGCCGTCCTGTTAGAAATCACTGTCCCGCATTCAGAGCTGGTGTTTGTTTCTGGAGTCTGCTGTTCAGTCTGGACTGCCGTTTGGTTGACCATGCAGACGATTGCGACGCTAAGGTTCACTCTCAAAGCGTAGACGTTGACGAAACCGAAAAAGCCGAGAACGGCGAGACCCAACCGTGACGACGTCCAGAATGGAACTGGAGATAAAAAATAAAATAAATAAAATAAAATAAATAAATAAATAAATAGATAAATAAATTAATTAATTAATAAAAAAAAAAGGTATTTTCATGCTAGTATTTAGATAAATAATCTTCAGCAGATAAACAATTATTCGTCAGGCCGTATTTAATAACTACACGATTATATCACACGAGTCATAATTATAATTTTCATATTACCAAAGTCAATATTATCATTATTGTTGTTTTAAAGGCGTCATAATTATCATTATTTCAAAATTATTATTATTACTATGATATTATATGAATCAAAAATATTAGGGTATCACCTCAGTCAAAATTATTTTCTACAAGTCATTTTTAAATTAAACACAATACGCTTTATTCGCTTCTACTAAGTGTTGGAGTATAAAGTTAATTTCATTCTCAGAATCCACGTCTTATAATATTCAAAGGTTGCAGAAACTACTCGCTTGTACTTGAATATAAATAAAAAATATAATCGTTTTTCCTTCACTCTCATAAGCAGCCAACTGAAACGTTTGACTGCGTATCCTTGTAATAAATAAAAATCTGTCATGATGTTTTTTTTTCTGTTTAAATACTCTCTCTCTCTCTCTCTCTCTCTCTCTCTCTCTCTCTCTCTCTCTCTCTCTCTCTCTCTCTCTCTCTCTCTCTCTCTCTCTCCAACCAACAATTACAACAAAAAAATATACCAAAAGAGCAATCTTCACACACACACACACACACACACACACACACACACACACACATACACACACGCACGTGCACACAGATATATACATACATTTATATAAATAAATATAGCATAAATTATTTTTAATATCGGTTGTGTATATAAAATATTTCAAATACAGAGAAATATATTAAGTTAAACGGTATCATACACATTCACAGGTCAACATGCACGGGCTAATTATTTTAATACTATAGTTTGCCAGAAACAAACAACTAAAAACAAGTACACAAAACGTTTTGTACAAACGCATGATACATTTTATTATAAGTAGAACATGTTGTTTTTTATGTAAGTTATTTTGTTTCGCAAGGGAGTTAAATAAACTGAAAAATCGATTAGTCTCTAAAAATAAATATAATATCTTGTTTAAAGAAGGGGCTTATCTAAACGTAAAATATCGAGCGACCAGGCTTGCTAGAATCCGAATAGGAATATCTGTTAAAATATGTTTCGTAGCGTAAACAAAACCTACACAATTATTATTTAGTATTAAATAATAAATTGGTAATAAAAAATCCTTTACTGGCCTTAATCAATCAATCAATCTCTCTCTCTCTCTCTCTCTCTCTCAGCAAAACAACAACAAAGAACTTACCTTTATTTTTATCAATATTACCAGTTTCGGTAAACATAATTTCTCCTTTCGCCATGGTGCGAGTAAATAGCAGTTTCTTCTCTTTACAGGAATGTCACAGTGTAACGATGATGCAACGTTTGTGATAAGACTAACAATAATGTCTGTTCCTAGATGCTTATATATATATATTAGTATTATAAATCAGTAGAGTGAAACCGACGTGCCCAGTATCCCAATAAGGGCCTCTCTGTAAGAAACGTCCTCAGAACATGCAGTTGACGCGCCGTGGATTTTTGAATGAATGAATGAAAAAAATAAAAAACCTTTTGCGGATTACAGTAGATACACGTAGTCCGTATTGAATCCCACCTACTACGAATGCTCGAATATGCCATACACGTTCTATCAATAGATAATCTTCGACAAACGATAGTTCAGTGTATTTTTATTGTTTCTTTTTCCAGTATGTGTCCAAGTATCACGACTTCCACAGACGTCGTCGTCTGAGATTTCTGTACACGTGGCCAGGCTGTAAACACTTACAGTGTGTTTTGATGATGTAATCGTGTTGAAACCATCGCTTCCGTTTTTGTAGAGAGGATGTTCGTACAGAATCGGCTAAAAGCAGAAAACACACAGATCTAATAGGCCAATTCGACAGCACAGCGCATCGATCAATACAGTCAAGTTAAGACGCCATTGAATGAAACGTAGTTAAGCCGCGTGCGCTTTTTCCTTTCTGTGTGTTTTGCTACTGACGCAGAGAGTCATGCGGCGTGTCAGCTGTACCAGTGTAACATGTTTGATTAACGTGCACTGCAAATATTCCTGTAAGACCGACCTTAACATTAATGTCGGCGCTTTATCGTCTTGAGAAACAATCATCTGTACGTGACGTCACAGTTTCTCTATTATCGACTCTGCTATAATCTTTACATTTTCTTACCTTCCTCCCTCGTTTCTTTCTTTCTAATTCATTTATTCATTATCGTCATAATCATTGCTATTGTTGTTGTTGTTGTTATTGTTGTTATTATTATTTAAATAACAACAACAACAACATATATTTATTTTAGCTATTTTTAACTATTTTGACTTATTTCTGTAATTTCTATTTCATATATATTATATTAGGTAGCCAATAGCGACTAAAAAAAACGGAATTGGATATTTGTCAAAAATGTTTTCTCCACGTTATGAACTAAAATGGAAAACTTGTATTAACTTTTGGGGAATCGGCAACGTAAACATGTTTGTGAATGAAATCAGATACCCTTTATCACTAGGATAATATTAATTTCCTGTTATTATTATTTGTATTATAAAACCATATAAAGTGCATGAAGAAATAAAGATACAAAATAAATAAAGAGAAACAAGACATTAGCTTATATGGCATATGCACCGGATAATATGTATTGCAAAACAAACAGACAGACAAACAACAAACACAAATTAAAACAAAGTAATAAACATAAAGACAAAAACAAAGAAAAAATATATAAAGTAAATAAACTGAAATAGTAGTTGTTGTTGTAGTAGTAGTAGTAATTGTAGCAGGAACAGTAGTATTAGTAGTAGTAGTAATAGGCAGTAGAAGCTGTAATAATAATAATAATAATAATAATAATCATACTACTACTACTACTACTACTACTAATAATAATAAAACAGTGGAAATCAAGCACGAGACCTTGAACGGTTTTGTCTGACACATGAATTCCATTCTGAAATTAAAAAGAGTATAATAAAAGAGATAGACTGAGTTACGTTTGATGCATGTAAAACGCATACAGATGGCGACAGATGGTAACAGAATTACCGTAGTAAGAAAAGTAGTTTTATTTGCATCCATTTATGCGCGAACATTATTAAAATAAATGCGATGTAATAGATTTACCTTTCCGTGTTAGTGGCTCGTTTAAACGTTATAAGTAGAATAATGGATCTTTTATTATCAAAATGATATATTAAAAACAAAATTTAAATAAATGAATAAAAATAAAATGTATTAGAAATGAAAAAAAAAAAAAATTAAATAAAATAAAAGTAAAAAATTAAAGTAAAAAAATTAAAAAATTGTGTATTTCCGTATGAGGCATTTGTCTCATTTTCCTCAGTATAGCTACGGCCATGATATTTGAATAATAATGTCTGTATTTTATTGAAATATATTCTTATACGCGGAAGGAACCTATAATAATAATTATTATTATTATTATTTTCTCTACCGACCGACGACGTTATTACAGAACTCATTTCACCTTCACAAACGTTACACTCATAAACATTTTATGCAGTTTTGAGGCGATTATTGTCAGTGTGAAAAAGCCTGAATTATTATCACATTATTTATAAAGACATACATAAATGCAGGTATAAACCAGGATGTTTTGACTTACCACATAATTATATAAAATACTTAGTGTGTGACATAACTATATTAACTAGAATTAGCATGTTGTTTCTTGGCGCTCTACGTAATTACACTGCAGGTCTCACGTTTGACATGCCAAGGAATTATTTCTCTTTCTCTTTATAATAATAATAATAAATAATAATAATAATAATATCATTATTATTATTCCATGTTCTTGACCGACTGACAATCTGCTTTGTAACAATGAAACTCGTTTTGTTGTGAAAAAATAATTACATCCAACACAAGGATAGACCTCTACATTTCTGAAAATCCAAGGCCATCGCAGTTAATAATTACTAGGAATAATTTTTTAAAATATTTATTTATTTATTTATTTATTTATTTATTTATAATAATATTAATAAATTAATTTTATATATATATATAATCCCATGGCAAGTCAAATATTATTATTATTATTATTATTATTATTTGTTTATTTATTTATTTATTTATTTATTTATTTGTTGAAATTTGAAACAGTTTGAAACAGTTACCTAATAAGACTGGCACTAATTAATTGTTAGATTAATGAAATATAACAACGTGACAGCTGAATTAACATTAGTTGCTTGGTTGACTGACATTTTGACGTCATTACATACCGTGATATACTACCGAGTCATAGATTATCTAATCTGTACGTTTTGTTGCTGGATTTTATTATTAATGTTGTTGCTGGGGTTGGTGCTAGTGCTTGTGTTACTTCTGTTGCTGTGGCTATAATAATTAATATCATTATAATTGTTGTTATTGTTGCTGCTGCTGTTGTTGTTATAGCTCGTTGTTATTAGTGTTATTATCAAAGTAATTTATTAAATTATAAAACTGGTAGCTTGTGTGAAATAAACTGAAGCATATAGTGCTTTTGACTTATTTGTAAATACCAGTACATATACTCTTTAAAATATTAATTATTTCTATATTATTTTGAGATTTGAAGTTGAAAGCAATTTAGTTCATGAGTATGCCAAAATTATCATTTTACATGTGCCTGCAGATCTACCTTATTTTCTCACAGATCGATGCATAAAGGTGTTATCCAATGCTACTACTACTACTACTACTGTCAGTAAATAAATAAATAAAAAAAAATAAAAATAAAGGAGTACACTTTACATCCAACAAGGAATGAACATATTTTGTTTGGAGCGAGGTTAAATTCCACTTTTTTAAATTTTTACCTTTTATAAATAATAATAATATATTTTTAATTGTCAGTTAATACACCATTGATTAAAAAGTGCTTTTGTTATTATTTATTATTTAGCACTATAAAGATAAATTATCAGAATTAACAGGGTTCTCTCAGAAAAAATAAAGGAATTCACGAACAGCAAATCCAAAATGGTGCTGGAAAGTACAATCGTTTGGTTTGTATAGATTTTCTTTATTTATTTCGAATTATCTATATTATTCGTTCTCGAACTGATACATTTAGTGTTTATATACATCCCAAAATAATACAGTAAGGTGTAGAAGAACGAAACAAATAGATGAAAAGATATATTTGCCTTCAAATCACGTTTGTCAACTAATGACGATGCATTTTTCTAGAAATTGCTTGACGTAACGACGGAAATGTATTTCATACCTATGTTGTAGCAGATATATTAACTGAAAGCAAAGAAAAGGTCAATTTACACCTTCTATTATGAAAGACAAATAGATAAATTCGTTCAGTCATTGTGTGCTTCAGAAACCATACTACTTTACAGTTTACTAAGTACCATAATTTGGAACTGTCTGGTATAACAGTACACTTTAAAGTAAACACTGATCCTTTTGAAAAGGAAGAGTAATTTAAACAAACAAACAAAATATTAATGCGTAACCATAGACCATAATAATTCTAGTAGTAAACCGAAATTAAACAACAAATAATAGTTTAATAAATTTTGATGTCCTTTTAAACGTTACTCAACTTACTGTTAATAAACTTAATTATTATTTATTTTGTGTATGTGGTGATGTTCAATACAAATTTCCAACGATATGGATATATTATTTCATCCTCAGTTTTAGATTTTTGTTCCTGTTTGTATGTACTCCATTTTCAGTCAAATAAACAAAAATACTGTGCTTCTCTCTGTTTACTTGTTGTATATCTTAGAAATAAATAGGTAATAAAATGTTTAATGAGCAGTGGAATTAAAGCTTTCTTCTTTCTTTCTTTTTTATATTATATATAATTAATATATATATATATATATATATATATATATATATATATATATATATATATATACACACGCACACAACCTTTCATACAAATAAGGCTTTTACTTATTTACCACTAGAAGTCATAACACTATTGTTATTTAATACAGTCATTGAATCATCAGTATTTTGGTGAATTTTAGAACCAAAACTACTTTTTTTTTATATTATGTTAAAATTATACAGTTAAGTAATGATTGTGTTTATAAATTGATTTACCATTGGCTGCTTTGCAGTAACCCAAGTTTTGTCGAACATAAGATTGCTTTAACTTAAATAAAAACAACTATCTTTTGAAATTACTTTTCTCACTATCCTTAATCTTACATTGTTTCATGCCCTGATATACTTAATCATATGTTATGTTTCAGTACAGATTAATTTTATCAGTGTTTCAATTAGACTTGAAAGTGAACTGATATGGTCCAGTTTATCAGTACACATTAGATGATCAAACCCATTGACAATTAAAATTAAAATATAATTACACTTTTTACCAAAATATTTTGTATTTATCATATAAGAATGTATTACTTTCAACAAAATACTGCAAACTCACTGCATTCTTTAATATATATAATCAAAAGAATGATTTGAATACGAAAAAGTTAAATTTAACAGATGCATTCAAACGATGAAGTATGAAATGTTAACAACATAACTGATGAGTAAGCGTGCTACAGTTATATGTGTGAGTAAATAAATACAGTATTACTTAATTAGAAAAACAATTTTGAGTAGAGATCAACTAATTAACTTAAGATTAATCAGTCAGTGTTTGTTGTTTCAGTGTTGATAACAGTGATTTCATGCGCAATGGAGACTTTGTACCGACAAGACTACAAGGCTCAGCAGGATGCAGTCAACCTGGTTTGTCTGTCAAAGACGAGAGCTAACCCAGAAAACAATGTCGGCCTGCTGCAAATGTCCAGGTGTGTTTTCTCTAAATTCAGTACATTCTGTGTATCGTGTATTGTTTTTATTTTATATCAAGTGTACGCTGTGTTTCTATGTGTACACATTTTTTTTATTATCTTGTATTCAGAAAATTTCATAACTTTAAAATATAATATATTAATTTATTTATTTATCCTGAAATGATTATATGTTGTGGCAAGATACGATCATGATGAGTAGATGAAGTTCTATAATTTGGGGAATTGATAAAAAATGTAGCTTTTTCGGAATGGAACTATATTTACTTTGATAAAAGTACTTGTTATTTACATAAAATATTTTATTTATTGTTCAATATTTTTTCTTTAGTGTTTAATTGCATGTTTTGATCTTAAAAACAGTGTTCGTTTAAGAAACTTCAAACAATTATAGTTATTTGAGAACTATTTTGTTCTGATGTGTAGTATTTAATACATTTTTAATACATTTTTTTATTTTATTGGTAATCCTAAGTATATCATTTCTAAATGAATAAAGTTAACAATAAAATGATTTTTTTAATGATTTTTTAGTAATACACACTAAGTCTTTATTTTATATTTGTTGTGTACTTATTTCTCTCAGTAACATATAGTTAATATCACTAAAATGTTATTTTTAGTTTGGCAGACATCAGTACATTAAATGAAACATCCTTTTTTTTTTCTTATAATAATAATCATGATAACTTGAGCATTTTCTCTTTCAGTTCCACGCACACACACAGTCTAATATTTATTGAATTATATATATATATATTAATTCTTGAATTGAATTAATATGTATAATAGACATCTGTAAATAATGCAACTAATCATTTTGTTTCCTTTTCAGTGTTGAAGTACTTGTTACCTTGACCACGGACGTGGGTCGCATTCTAGCTCGACTGCATCAGGTGCAGCCAAAAGGAGTTATCAGTTTTATTACAGCTGTTAGAGTAGCTCATGTAAGTCTATATAGTTTATATAGTTAGAACATATTTTATCCTTAGACTTTCAAAAAGTTCAAAAAGTTAAATGACATACACTTAAAGTGATGTATGAAATCTTTTTTATTTAATTTCAGTTTGTATTCTGTTTTTGTAATCTTAGAACACCTTATTCCAAGAATTTTCAAACCTCATTGTTTTAATATTTATGAGTATGAACTCATTTTTTATGGTTTGATTTAGAGAAAATTTGACTTCAGTTAAGAAAAACATTTCACCACTATTATGGCATTTCCAAATTAATAACAATTAATCAATGCATATATTTTACAAATGATAATCTTTTTTGTTCCTTCCAGTAAATAAAAGTCATACCTTTGTCATTTCATTTGATTCATTTCAAATGTTGTTTTGTTGTTGAACTAACTACCTGTTTTTTTTTTTATATAGTTTCTGCTGAGTTAACAGATCAAAACTGTAAATAATTTCATATATATATGAGGATCAAAGCATTTTTATTTTCATCTTTCTTTTAACTGATCTTACTGTTATTTTTTTAAGATACATATCTAAGTAAAACATCTGTACAAATATAGTACTGTTGAAGTTTTTGAGTATTTGTATTCTTTAATGTCTAAAACTGTTTTACAGTTGGCTCTTAAACACAGACAAGGACGTAATCACAAACTGAAGATTGTTGTGTTTGTTGGGAGCCCAGTGGACGATGATGATAAAGAAGTATGTCACATTTCTTAACATTACTAGCAAGCCACTGCTCTGAGTTAAATGTGACACTATCACACTTTTTTAGAACTTAGATTGTTAAATATATATATAATATAAACTGTCATATCAGTACCAAATATCTGATTTGAATTTGATATTTGCCACTTTAAAAAACCCCCCAAAATATGCAATACGTTGTTAAACAGTGTACTTGTTAATTAACATTTAATTAATTGTCCATTTCCAGCTAATAAAAGTTGCCAAGAAACTGAAGAAAGAGAAAGTATCTGTGGATGTAATCAACTTTGGAGAAGAGGTAACAAATATATTTCATAATTTCTTTAATTAATAGTAATAACAAATGTCAGCATTATTAATTTTGAGTATATGATTGAATAACTGATGACAAAAAATATGAATGTTTATTCAAATCTTTCAAGTGTATTCTAATCTATGTTTGAGTTTCCCAATTATAAATGTATTTTTATTAAAATATTTCTACAGTTTCTGCTTTCTTCTGTATCTTTCTTCTTCATCATCTTTTTTTTTTCTTCTGTTTTTTTTTTTAAATTCTAAATAAGGAAATTTTGGAACTGGTTTAAAAACATGTTTTATTTATTTTGTCTTTCCTTTTTTTAAAGTTTTTTATTACTTAATTAGGTTCTGTACATAAATATTTTAACATACTGTTATATTTTTTAGACTATTAATACTGACAAACTGACGGCATTCATAAACACAGTCAATGGCAAAGATGGATCTAGGTAAGCTACCACTAGTTGATGGTTTCCAACATTTTGCTTATTAAAATTAAGTGGTAGTGTAATGAATATACACAACAACACTGAAGTTAGATGTGAATATTTAATAAATAAATTTATTTCTGAATTGGATATAGTAGATACTTAGAAATATATATACATATATATTTTTTTATTTTCCTAGTTCTCACCTGGTGACTGTTCCCCCTGGCCCCATGTTATCTGATGCTCTACTCAGTTCTCCTGTAATTGTGGGTGAGGATGGAGGTGGAGCAGGAATGAGTGCAGTAGGATTTGAATTTGGGGTGGATCCTAATGAAGATCCTGAACTAGCCTTGGTAAAATTTTATTAATATGCTTATTTTCTATTTCTGTCTCTCTCTCAGTCCTTTCCTCTCTGCCTGTCTTAAAAATTAATTGTGGGTTCTTATCCAAGTTTAATTACATAAATGATTATAAACATTTTTTTTTGTTTTTAAATGTTATATTACTATAATAATTTTTTCATGATGGCTTTCTGCTAAGTTAATGAATTCCTATCAATTTTGAGAATTTATCATACACACTTGAATGTTTGTATTTTTTTTTTTTTTTACTGTTTTTAAATTCATTAATACAATTTTGCAGTTTTCTGAGATATATAATTAATCATTTCCAACTCTTTGACTAATTGTATTTATATTGTTAATCATTTTAGGTTTTTTTTTGAAATTTATTACTAGTAATCACCTCAAAATGGCTGTCCATAATAATTTGCTGTTAATAATAACTGTCATTACATTATTTAATTATAATTTAGACAAAGATGGCCTTGTGAATGGTTTATGTTTTATTTTGCCTCATCAGTTATTATTTATCTGCAGAGTTGATAATGCAATAAATAACTTGGTGTTAAGATTTTTATCCCAGTATCAGCTTATTTTACTAAAAAAAAAAAAAAATGCTTAGTATTTATCTCCCTTGAATTGGATGGGTCAGAAATAAATAACAGTATCTTAAAAAAAATAAAATGCTTAGTCCTCATCTCCCTTGAATTAGATGGGTCAGAAATAAATAACAGTATCTTATATAAAAAAAAATAAACGTTACTAAAACATTACTAAGAGTTTGAAAGTAATCCTTGGCATTATAAACAACCAAGAAAAATGCCTTATTGTCAAGATCTAAGCATCTGCATTTATTAAATGTGTAACAGAAAAGTGGAAGGATTTTGTTCAATTAAGATTGTTATCTTTAGGCATTGTGAATTGTCAGATTCCTAATTATAAATTTATTAAATACAATAAAAAAGTAAAATGATTTGATTCAGCAGAGATGGTTACCTTTAGGCTCTGTGTGATTTCCAGCTGTAAGCTAGAAAATAATTAAATCTGTACAGGAAATGTGTAAAGATTTTCCTCAGTAAAGATTGTTGTCTTTATTTAGACTCTGGGTATTATTGAATTCTGAACTTTTAAATTTAGAAAATATATAAAAGTAGAATGATTTTGTTCAAAGATTGTTGTCTTTATTTAGGCTCTGAGTATTGTTGAATTCTAAACTATATATTTGTTAAATGTATAAAACTAGAATGATTTAGTTCAGACAAAGATTGTTGTTTTTATTTAGGCTCATGTATTGTTGAATTCTAAACTATATATTTATTAAATGTATAAAACTAGAATGATTTAGTTCAGACAAAGATTGTTGTTTTTATTTAGGCTCTGCGTGTGTCAATGGAAGAACAGCGTGCTCGACAGGAGAAAGACGCTCGCGACACAGCACAGTCAGTAATGGAAATCAGCACACCTATTCAAGAAGGTGAACATTTATTATACACATCTTTGCACATTTTTTAGAAATCAGTTTGGCACGAAATAAGCCTGTTACTCAAAAATGAAATATATTATGCTCATTTATTTAATATTCATATATTATTTGTTGTCAGTGAAGGTAATTGATTATCCAGGAACACTCGAGCCCTAGCTTTTCAAGGATTTACAATGAAATCTTGTTATAATAACTTTCATAATTTTTTTGGGATAGTTGTTTAAATTTACTCGATGAATTGTGGCTTGGATTCTAGAAGAGCACATTATCTTTTTTGTGACAGTTCTAGCATTCATTGAATTCATTCATCAAAATATATGTTACTTTAATTAATTATTCTAAAACTGTAGTATTCATTAAATAACAGTATTTGATGTATGTTATATGTATATATGATTTTTTTTTATAGTTGGCAATGTTGATGATGCTCTGCTTGAACAAGCAATGGCACAGTCTGTACAGCCGGAGGATTCTTCTGTTGACCCAACTCCAATTCCTGATTTTTCTTCCATGTCTGAAGAAGATCAGATAGCATACGCAATGAGACTGTCTATGGACCCAGGTCAGTTATCAGTGACACATAAATAAAATAAGTACTAATACTTGTTTTAATTGGTGATTGCAGATAATTATAATAAATATGTCCTCATAAAACATCAGGTACAAGGAAATTGATGTGTTGTGATAAGCAGTATGGGCAAGTCTTTTCAATGCATCTTGCTTTCTTTGTAATTTGGTTTTACATGGTTTGGATATTTTAATTTTCAGAGTCAAGTCAGGATGATGTAACTCCAGGACCGATGGAAGTTGATGAAGAGAAAGATGACAAAGATGAAAAGTCTGATAAAAAACCGGTAAAATTATTAACAGTATATATTTGGGTATAAATTTAAAAAAAATAAAAAATTGTTTCTGTAATTTTTGTTCAAATTCTAAAATGGCTGTCATAGGTTTCTTAATTCATATCAGGTTTACTTCTGATGTTTATTAAACATTTTTGATTTAGAATTATTTTTACAGAGCAGTGCACGAACACTCATTTCCACATTTAATTTAAAATCAAACCAATACATTTTTTATTGCATTTAATTTGATCTTGATTTCACTCTAGTAGTATTATTTTTAGTTTTATAACAGTTTTGGGTATAATTAATGTATAATCAGAACTATTTTTAAATCTAGTAATTCACAATTTTATTTTTTAAAATTCAGTGTTGGTAAATTTTAGCTTTTAGTGGATTATATTATTTCATTTAAAAGTAAAGCTACTGTTCCAGTTACTTTTATCCTTTTCAGTATTGTTTTATTGTGTGACATATGTTAGCATTCTCTGTTCACAGGAAGAAATGGAGGATTTCTTGGCAGTCGTGAACGACCCGGAGTTTCTACAAAGTGTTTTGGAAAGTTTGCCTGGTGTCGACCCACACAGTGAAGCTATTCAGAACGCTGTCAGTGCTCTCACTCAGAAAGATACTCCTAAAAAAGATGACAGCAAGAAAGATACAAAGGACAAAGATAATAATAAATAAAAATTTTATCATTAAAAATATTGAATCATTAAAATAAATTTGAGAGGAATTTTCTCAAAGCTTTCTGAAGTTTAATACACAAAATGTTTTCAAGTCCATTTATAAAATGTAATAATTCTGTATCGATGACTGTATTTAAAAGAGGAAAGAGTTCAACACGAGTTTAAAGATTTAAAACGAATTAGTAAAGTAGTTGTGTTTTCAGCAGTTGAAGTATTCTAACTATAAGAATATTGTTACCGTGTTTTGCAAAAATGGAATTTGTGAATGCATTACGAAAGGAAGGAATAAATGTTTTAAAGCACATACTGTGTTTTCAAATAATACTTCTCTGTTTTTATTACACTGGTGCATCCTCCTGAAAATCCAGTATGAAGAGTCACTTATCAGTTATTATTTTGTAAGCAAAGCACTGAAATATGACCTAGTGTGGGCTTATGAATTCCAGTGAATCATTAACAAATACAAATTGAACATAAATTTTAAAATGATAAAAATCAAAAATAATAATAGAAAATGTTACGCTAATTTACTATATGTTTTAAAGCAGAATGATATTAAATATGAATTTATTTTGCTAGGGGAAGTTCTTAAAAAGACAATTGAAAATCCGAAAATAAAGCGAAACAGCAAAATTGATAAAAATGGCAACTGAATATTAGAAGAAAAAACAAGAAGTCAAAAACGAAAACAGTCGATTACGCTGATTAGATGGATTAAATGGAACATTTAGAACTATTTTCTTTCACATTCTTCCTAGTATTTTATAAATAACATATTCATTATTTAATAGCCCTTTGAAGTGACGTCACTGTGCCAGATTCCTGAAAAAAAATAAAATAACCCCTCAGGAACGACAACTAAAAAAGAAGAAGAAAAAAATTACCTATTCACGAACAACAACTCTTACTCAGGAATGATAGTCATCTATCAACTGAAAGGCGTAAAACATTCAACTCAGTAAGTCTGCCTCTATTAAAGTCTTCACCAGAAGAACACTTTATTGAATATATGATGCAAATCAGATATCTCTTGAAATTATCTTTTGGTGATTTAATGTCGACTTTTATTTTTTTTAAACCGTCAAAATACCGATACACAGAAAATTGAGTTTTGAAAACTTTGAAATACGATATCTTTTACACTATTATAGATCTCTTCAAAACGTTTTTTTTTATTTTTACATTTGGAATTGGTATGCATATTCATTTGACAAATAAAAAAAAAAAAAAAAAAAAGGCATTATCTCTGCTATATTTAGATTATATAGATTTACATACAAATCTAATATTTATAACAAAATTTATTTGAACCCTGACTGTTTTGCAACATATATATATATATATATATATATATATATATATATATATATATATATTAAAAATAAATTGAAAATCAATATGTAAATCTCAGCATGTTTAGATTAATTTTTGGGGTGGTTCCACTCGTCCAGGCGGTATGATTCTTTTCTTAATTTTAACCATAAAATATTTTAATTGTATTCTACTGAGACTCCTGTAACTTTCAGAAATGGAGTTACCGCTGTTGTAAGACGTTTTCTCTTTCCCGTTCTATAATTACAGAATTCATTACTGTTCTCTGCCATTCCGTTTCAAAGATTCTGTTGTATCAAATTCCATCAGTGTGGATCTCACTTGGTGCGTAAGCAGCCAGAAACTCAGACGGTACGATTTACCTCGAGTTAGATTGATGACACTTTAAGTCGTCCAGTAGTTAATATATTTGTCAGACTTCAAACAGCTTCAGCCAAATTATTTCTCATCGCGTTTATGTGACAGAAATATCGCGCTATTACACGGCGCTGTGTCTTTATTCCGCTGACGTGGTTCGCAACTGTTTCTTCTCTGACTATCAGACATCTTTGATTTACACTTATTTCAAGTGAGGAAAATCAGTGCGCCAATGAAGAAAGACATTCTTATGTATCATCTATTAGTTCTGCACGACACGACAATCGGATAAAATGATACACAGGCCCCCTATTGACAACAGTGGTAAATTTGGTGGCAAATTAACTTCGTTGCTGGTCTAGGCTCGGCAAACTACTGTAAATTACCTTGATTTAATTTCATGGTATGAATGTAATTAAACTTTTCGCACTTAATTTGCTTTTCGAGCAAGAATGTTACAATTTATACAAGAAAATGTCAAAAGTTAGGATGTTCTAGCAATCGCTTTTTTGGCCTCCAGTGAAAGTTGAAATTTGTACTTTTGGTTAGATTACTTGATTTATGGAGCAAAGTTATTTACGCGCACAGGAAATTAGTTTTCGCCGATAAACATATATTATAATAACTACAATATCAACGAAAACAATAGCAGCAATCGTGGTAGTTGTAGTAGTAGGAACGGGAGGAGGAAGAGAAAACGTTCTTGTATTAGATACTGTTGATGTAGTAGTTGTGCAAGCTTTAAGATAATACACTTTCTCAATGACGTAGTGGTGGTTGCAGTAGTACTGATAGTAGCAGACTTAGTAATAAAGTAATCTACTTAAAATATTTTGAAAGCTCCACTTAGAGTATCACTTTCCGCTAGGGGACCAAAAAAAAAAAAGCCTCCTACTCTTGAATATAATCTAGAGAACAGTTATTTAGAAATAAAATGAAGCCAGTGATAAAACTTTGATCTACAGGTTCTTTTCTTTCTCTCTTTTTTTCTGTGAAAAATGTTATTACTAATAAAACTCATAATCCAAAATCATGCCATGTATTTAAACTGAGGTGGTGAAGGTTTTCCTGCTGAAGTCACTTAAAAACATTACACGCCATTTTGGTTCCCTGCGTAATCTATTTTACGTCAGCGACTCACGCATTTTGATGGCTTTGTACGCATAAATCAAATAAAAGAAATCCATCTTCGAGCAGAACTTGAAAAAAAACCCAATTTAGGAAAATTCTGAAACAATGATTGTCAAATGTTTTACGCTTTCGTTTTGGATGACGAATGTTTCTGACAAGATATGAACCATTTGTGTTAAATCGCTATGACGCTTCGGTTTAGCTAATAAGTATAACGAATCCTATGAAATGACATAGATCATTTTAAAGGTTTTTCGTTCAGGTCACTGACTGATTAAAGGCTAACCGAACATGGCTGATTAAAACACTGGTGAGATTTATTCCCACACTTATTTAATTTAGATAAACGCCGAAGAAGTAATGTATTTCTGTTCCCTTCATTCCGAAATGAATAGAAAAAAACAGACTAATAGATAAAAATTCACAAAATAGATACAGGTGAAGTAAAAAGATGCTATATATGTCTCTGTGTGTGAATGTCTCCGTGTGTCTGTCTGACTGCCTATCTGTCTATCTGTATGTGTTTATATGTATTATATGTAGGTAGGTATCTATGTAGGTATAACTGTTGGTAGTAGAGACTGTAAATAGATTGTTCTGAGCTTAAACAAATACTTGACACAATGACTGAAATATCTTGTTAAAACAGAAATACTTTATACAGCATGACATTATACAAACATAAATATACATATTTAATAAAATATCTTGTTCACAAAGGCAACCATTCTTTTTCTTTTTTTTTTTTTTATTCCAAAACAAACATTAAAATATTTCTGCCATTTGTAATGTTTTCTATGGGACTATTATTTTCTTATACTTTTCTTATTATATTTCAACATAACAACAAAATTCTACAAAATAATGGCGGAAAGTTCAGTGGCCGCTTATCGAAAAACAACAGTCATATTTATGAAAGCAGTGGATGTAGAGAGAGAGAGAGAGAGAGAGAGAGAGAGAGAGAGAGAGAGAGAGAGAGAGAGAGAGAGAGAGAGAGAGAGAGAGAGAGAGAGAGAGAGAGACGTAGCTTTATATCAGCATGCACAAACAACAGACAAATTTACGCATTATACAAACATAAATATACATATTTAATAAATTTACTTGCGTGGTCACTATTGTTCGCAAAGAATCAGCAACCATTCTTTTTCTTTTTTCTTTTTTATTCCACATACAAACATTAAAATATTTCTGCCATTTGTAATGTTTTCTATGGGACTATTATTTTCTTATACTTTTCTTATTATATTTCAACATAACAACAAAATTCTACAAAATAATGGCGGAAAGTTCAGTGGCCGCTTATCGAAAAACAACAGTCATATTTATGAAAGCAGTGGATGTAATTGCATTCCGCCAGCGCTAAATTTATTGTAATTTTTGGCATTAAATCCATTAAATATTTAACATTCAGACAATACTTGTTATCTAGGAAACACGACGCTCGTCGTTAAATACAAGTAACCAACATTGTTTTGGCAATTAAATATATATATGCACTCGCTTCGGTATTGTTGTAGTCTTACAGTCAAACAGTTTCATCCGAAAACGAGGCAGACGATATTTCGAATGTTGAGCACGTGATCATTAATGGCTGACAATAATTTGTCGGGAATGATTTAATGGCCCATCAAAACAAATTTATTACCGCTCGAGTAATTGCATGTATAAAGTGAAGATATTGCCGAATTACTTCACCATAGGTCGATGGGGTTGGCTGTTTTTAGTATTCATTTTGAGTTAGTTGTTGTCGTAAAAATGGATTTGAGGATATCCGCCATTTTGAAAATAAAATGAAGCTAACAAAGCGCGACAGTGTTTGAATCGCATCGTTTGTTTTGTACATATAGAAATGAAATAACGAGACAAGAATAAAGATTAACCAATAAACTAAACAAATATGAACGATAAAACAAATTTGCAAGTGTTCGGTAATAATTATCAAGAAACGATGAATTGTTTATACAAAAAGTAAAAAAAAAGTTATCTTGTTTAAGCAAATTTACGAAAAATTTAAAAATAATAGAAAAGAGAGAAAAGAAATCATAATTTCAGTAAATTAGCTTGTTCAAAACGTCAAATGAAAATAAAAATAAATAAATACAGTACAGACTGTAAATGAAAAATGGCAAAGTGTAAATTAAACAGAAAATAAGTAGTATAGAAAAAGATAATGCAGTATGTAAGCGTAGGCGTCAAAACAAATTAAATGTTGAGTTTTCTGTAATTTATTTTAATATAGCTCAGTAAAACTCATTCATCCACCCACTATTCATCCACAAAGTATCTTTCCTACCCACGCAGTCATACATCCTAACATTCATTGATCAATCCGTTAATCACACACACATACACATCTTCCCTGTCTCACACACACAGAGAGAGAGAGAGAGAGAGAGAGAGAGAGATTAAATGATATGTTTCAAATAATTTTAAATCAGAAAACAAATGTGGGAAAAAATGAAGATACTTATGGTGTTTTTCAATAAAACTAAACCATAAAACAATATTTAATACGTATAACAAACAATAGTAAAAGCAACAACAATAAAATAACAAATATGAATAAATAAAAAAGTATAATCAGAAGACGAAGTTAGTTGTTAATCTGTTTAATAAGTAGAGTTATTTCCCTTCATATATGGAAAATTATACGAAAAAAAAAAAATCAGAAAGAAAGACGAAAAAACCAATAACAACACGAACATAAGAACAAGAAGAAGGATAAAAGAAAAGGAAATCAAGAATTATTATTATTTTAACAGAGCGGGCTATTAATAAACTTAACATTATGACGTAAAAGTGATACTATACCTGTCTCGTACAGTCGATATCTTTAATGTTTCGTGATTTATAAAATACTTTTATATCAAGAATCAGATACAGAGGAAAGAACAGAAACAATACACTGATAAAATACGTATTTATGTATCAAAAAAAAAAAAAAAAAAAAAAAAAGGTTCGTTTAGGCCAACATACATTCATTTACCATACACATTTTGCTATGGCCATTTTCTTCAGATTAACGTGTACTAATAATTTACAGCTCATTTAATTAACGATACAGGTTTTTCTAGTTCATTTTAGTGTTAAATGAGGAGAAAAATTTCCAGATGTTTCCTGATAACTGCATTACTTGGTCTGTGCAAATTACTGATGTTTTGTGTTTAATGATTATATATTAATATAACTCTCTTTAAATTGCACCGATTCCCCCAACTAATGTTATATTAAAGCATTTAATACTTTTTTTTCTTAATACATTTCGTAGTAGAGTTTGCTGCTTGATTAGAAACACCGAATCAAGGTGAATTGAACTAAATTTTTAAAAAAAAATCCGCAATGACGAGAAAACGGGTTACATTAAAAAGTGAGATTAAATCTTCCTCCAAAAGCTGATTTGTGAAAAAAAAAAAAAAAAAAAAAAAAAAAAAAAAAAATAAAAAAATATATATATATAGAAAAAAAAAAAAAAAAAAAAAAAAAAAAATAAAATAAAATAATTAATAAAAATAAAATATAAAATAAAATACTACTACTACTACTACTACTACTAATAATAATAATAAAAAACAAGCAAATAAAAAAATTAAATAGAATAAGAAAAAAATTATATACTGGTTCTATATAGTAAAAAATAAATAAAAATAAAATAAATAAATATATATATATATATATTACAAACAAAAGAAACAAATGAAAGAAATCCCAAGGAATAAGATAGTTATATTTTAACAATAAGCAAAATATGACAGGACAATAATATATTCGCTTTTTAGACAACTAGGGAGACTTAAAAGAGATGTCATATCCTGTTTTGTTATGTTATTAACAGTTAACATGACTAAACTAAAAGTTCTTAGTTTCAGTTAAGCGGAGTTTCTGATATGAACTGGATGAAGCTATTGCACTGGGTTTTAACATTAGCCACTGATAAATTTCCCAATCTAACCACTACCTAATAAAAATCGACAACAGCTTTAGTCCTTGAAATATAAAACCTCGTGATATGTGCTTATGTGTATGTCTCTCTGTGTTTGTGTCTGTATGTGTGTTCTTGTTTCTGTGTTTTATTTTTGTCTGTGTTTGTGAGTGTTTTTATGTATGTGTATGTTTGTGTGTGATTCTGAGCATATGTTTACATCATCTGAAATAAACTGCAGAATTTACAGAAGCTTCATTAAGTTTGCTGAACAATGGAAATAACTGGAAATCAAATAGCAATAAAACTGAAATAAATAATACCAAAAAACAGCTGACAAATAGAACCGCGACTTAAAGAAATATCTAACGATAGTCTACGTCTTCCCGAAAACAGCTGTTTTATCAAAAGTCGTAGACTATTCTTTCTCTTTCGAATATTTTGTAAAGGTGTGTATAAAAAGGTACTGCTTCTGATTAATAACTGAGATTCTTCTTGATTACTTATGCATATGCTTACCTGTTTGCATTTTATTTTGACAGCATGGATTAAAACCAATATAACGATAAATATAACTTCTCTTAAATACACATATGACGTCATTCAGGCATGCGGAATTCACGGATGTTCAAATTCAAAGTCTCAGCCAATCACGTCATTGTCAGATGAAAAATTATATTTCTGTTTGCTCTTCGCAGCGTCTATTTTAAATTTCAAAGACGAATATGTTTACGTTAAAAAAAGCCAACATAATTTGCTTGATTAGAAGAACACATTTGTCTTTTTTTCCCCCCACTACAAAGATCAAGGCCAAACATCTTAAGATCTTTACTTAGCCTATCTTATCATGCAGGAAAATACTGTGCAGGAATTAACGTGACATTTATTAGTAAAAGCTGATACAGACTGAAATACACTCAGTTCAAATCACACGGTTTCTTTGTAAGGTCGTGTAAATCTTCGACAGTCTCTCCAGAAATGATGTTTGCTCGACGAGAAATAATCACAACAGTTTTTAAAATTAATTAAGAACGAAAAGAAACATGTAGTTACTGAAGAGATTTCTAGGGCGAAATATACAGCGCTGATGAATATTTGGTTTATGGATTAGCAGTCAGAGAGAATGAGATTGCTGTCACTGCCTCATTTCTCTTTGTATGTATGTATATTTGTATGTGTGCATGAATCGATATATCAATCTATGTATGTCTGTAACGTCTATGTATAAACGTATGTGTGGATGTATGTATCTATGTTTGCATCTATGTGTATATGCATGAATGAATGTATGTATTTATATGAGTGTTTGTATGTTTGTATGCATATCTGTATTTATGTGTATGTGTGTATGTGTGTGTATTATGTGAGTGTGAGTGTATGTGTGCGTGGCATATTTGTACCTACTTATGTGTACTGTTCCACTGGTTCGTTCTGACATTTCAAGGTTGTGCTTGTACAAATATAAATATATAAACTTAACTAACTCTTACCTATGCCTATTGTATTGCGAACTTAAATTTCTTACCTAAAACATTCGTATTTGTCTATTTATCTACCTGTCTATTTATCTACCTGTCTGTTTATTCATCCAGTGACCTACATGCGAGCTGCCTTTGCCGAGCCATTACTCTCAGAACAAAAACGTGATGACTATTATTTTATTTCCTTTTCATGAAAAAAACAGACTCTCTCAGTTTCAACGAAACCAATATGCGACCGTCATGAAAAAGTCTACCACGTTTATTTATAGCGCCTTGACGACACCAGCTCATGTTTTGCCACACGAAACAAAGAGATCATTAAAGGGAAATTTTAATCTGCTCCACATTCTCTACAGCTGGTTCTGTTCTGCTCGCTGTCCTTTAGGGATACGTGTCGGGAGATATTTGCCAGACTGAACAGTATTTGTCATTGTAATGGTATTAGATAACCAGCCCTGATATTTCCTGTTCAGACGCAGAGATGAAAATTGGCTTTCTTTCTAATGTGATGCTTATTTTCTCGTAAGCAATTCGTTTTGGGGGGCTGAGCTGTTTGGACAGAACAGTGTATGTATCATTAACGGCATTTCTCGTATCCCATTTGTTTTTCAATATCTATCGGAAACGGAGCAAAATCGTGCTTTAATTTGTTTTCGTTGAAAAATAGAACATTTTAATGAGCCGCCTTTATAATGACTTTGTCATCGTTTGAAGAGAGATATATAGCTCAACCCTGAAGCTGCGAAAAAAAATACTCAGGCAATACTTTTTTTTTTTTTTTTTTACTTTTATTTGTTTAAGTTAATGTGATTATTATTAGTAGTATTATTAGTGTGATTATTATTAGCAGTATTTTTGCCTTCTTATCGTTTTTTTATTTTTAGTTCATTTCATTTTACAGAGAAATGATTTGTTATTTTTAGTAGGGCACATGGATCAAATTTTAATGTCCCTCATTTATTTTGTCTGTCTGTGTCTCCTTTTTTTCTCAGACTCTTTTTCTTTCTTTCTTTCTCTGATTCTCTCATGTGAAGTATTTATTGTCGAGCGATCTGTGCTGAAATCTTTAAAAAATCAAAGAAAATGATCACAAGAATAAAGAGAAAGAGATAAAAAGGGAAAAAAAGAAAGATAAAAAGTATTGTATAAATAATTCACAAAGTGAATGACTGTGAGAGACAGAGAGAAAGAGAGAGAGAGAGAGAGAGAGAGAGAGAGAGAGAGAGAGAGAGAGAGAGAGAGAGAGAGAGAGAGAGAGAGAGAGAGAGAGAGAGAGAGAGAGAGAGAGAGAGAGAGAGAGAGAGAGAGAGAGGAAGAGAGTGTGAAAGAGAGAGAAAGAGAGAGAGAGAGAGAGAGAGAGAGAGGCAGAGAGAGAGAGAGAGAGAGAGAGAGAGAGAGAGAGAGAGAGAGAGAGAGAGAGAGAGGAAGAGAGAGAGAGGAGAGAGAAAGAAGAGAGAGAGAGAGAGAGAGAGAGAGAGAGAGAGAGAGAGAGAGAGAGAGAGGCAGAGAGAGAGAGAGAGAGAGAGAGAGAGAGAGAGAGAGAGAGAGAGAGAGAGAGAGAGAGAGAGAGAGAGAGAGAGAGAGAGAGAGAGAGAGAGAGAGAGAGAGAGAGAGAGAGAGAGAGAGAGAGAGAGAGAGAGAGAGAGAGAGAGAGAGAGAGAGAGAGAGAGAGAGAGAGATGGCGCATAACAACAAATTACAGATTATGGCTAACATCAGCTTTCTTCGACATTTGTACTTTTGATGACAACAGTACTCTCCACAGAAAATGCGATCATTACAGAAATACAGCGATGTTGGAGGACTAACTAGGAGACATGGGGTTTGGAGAATGACGCAAAGGGAACTGACAAAAATCTGCAGTGTCTGTAGAACGTAACTTCTTTCAATTAGAGAGTGCCACGGAGTCAGTGCTAAGGCTGGTGGTTTCTAGATGTGTCAAGAGTGGAAACGCAATATGACTGTCAGTGAGACAGATCACTGAGAAGTTACAGTATGTGCTGCCAGATATTCGATCATGACGAACTTTTAATGAACTGAAAAAAAATGAAAAAAATGAAAAAAAAAAAAAAGCGAGAATGTCTTGTAAAGAAAAAAAAAAGAGCAAAGGATGATTTCAGGATGATAAATAAATCAGTTTAATATGTCTAAAAAATAATATTAATCGAATTACCGCGTGTTTCACTGTCTGATTTTATAAAAAAAATACTACTAAAAAAAAATATAATAGAAAAAAAAAAAAAAAAAAAAAAAAAAAAAAAAAAAAAAAAAAAATAAAAAACACTAAACAAATAAAAGACGCAAAAAAATAATAATAAAAAAATTGCTTTGATATAATGAAGAGGAAGAGAGAAACAAAGAAAGAGATAAAAACAGAAAGGAGACAGTGAATAAATGAATAAATGCTTATTTACTTAAGTTCACTTCAGTACCTATTATATTATACCTATTTTGTTATACGCACAGACGCCCATGTTCCTGTACGTTTAAACAAATTCTCGTTTATATATGTATATATATATATTGTTGATTTTGTCAATGTGAACTTTATATTCAAAACCCGTTTTTTCGCAATTAATTTGTCTCTACGTTTACTTGATGTTTAATCACGTTAATAGAAGTCGTATAATTATTTATCTGTAATATACTGGTAGTGAAATAAAGCAATGGAGTATTAAATTGCTGTAAAACACTTTAATAAACGTGTCTGACGCTCATCTGTCTCAGGAAACACGAGTTGTCTCGGCTGGCATTTTGTTTAATAACTGAGCGAATCGCTCGTTGTGGGTGTAAAGTGTTTTGAAAACAGCCACAAAGTTTTTTTTAAATACGTAGGTGTTTCGATTTTTATTCTATAATAATGTTAAAAGATCATATGCCATGAAAAAAAGTAGAATAAACACAATATAAAATAAATAAAACTTGTAAAAAATCAGTTACCTTTAAAAAAAAAAAAAAAAAAAAAAAAAAAAATTAGGGAAATAAGAAAAAAAGGTTAAAAATACTAATTATTATGAATTAGGATTGTAAAAAGACAATAAATAAATAGTAAAAATAAACAGACATGCACACATAATGAAACGCATAAACATTCTAAGATACAATTTACATTATATTTAGTAACATAAACAAATATTACTGTATCATGTATTGACTTTCTAATTCTCGTTCAGACATGAAATTGTGCTATTTAAAACTGAGTCACCACTCCTCTCTCTCTCTCTCTCTCTCTCTCTCTCTCTCTCTCTCTCTCTCTCTCTCTCTCTCTCTCTCTCTCTCTCTCTCTCTCTCTCTCTCTCTCTCTCTCTCCCTCCCTCCTCCCTTCCTTCCTCTCTCTCACACGACACACACAAACACACACAAACACATCCGTACCTAGAAAAACCTATTTCACACTGTTAACGTGACACCAGCGTGTTTTACGCATTAACCTCTTTTTTTTTCACAAACAAAACAGCGATCACTGATTATCAGACAGAGTTCTTAACTGGAAAACTTTATGTGGCCAAAATAACAATTATATACAAGACAATGCCCCAGTTATTTGCACGGAAATATAAACGAAAGAACAATAGAACAAAGATCTTAATCTGTACTGGTGATGAAATTCATTTGAGGAATTCAATTATGTTTGACGGATATGAGCGGTTGGTGCGTGTTATTGTGTAATTATTCAAAAATACTTTTAGAAGTGCGTAATGGAAATGACGATGTACAGGTGAGATTTTGAGAACACATGAAACGAGTATTCGCACATTATGTCCACCAAGAACGAGGACAGGCCTGATTTAATTATAAGGTGAACATCATCAACAACAACAACAACAAAAAAAAAAAAAAAAAAAAAATGGAGCATAAAGCCAGAAGGGGCCTTTGTAAATTTCTTTTCAGTTATTGACTCATTTCACATTATTCTTTCTCTTTGCTCTCTTGTTAAATAGGTCCTCTCAATTTGTCTCAACTTACAGTAAACACGATCTCGGATGGGAGCGAGTCTTATTTGTTTAAAACAGTCTAAGTAAATTCGTGTGAGGTATGTGACGGGGAAGCGGCTTTTGGTCTCACTTGAAGAAGAGTTAATAGCGGGAAGGGAGGTAAAAAGTATGAACACTTTTTTGAATGTAACAGTTCTGTGGGTATCTCCCTGTGACAGAAGTGAAATCGTTAAAGATACTTTAATCAGTTTCTCATATATTTTTCAGTTTTGTGCGAGGTAAATTTGTTTTAATTGTTTTCCTTCACACATCGTGCTATACCGTATACATTATTATTTTCTGTCTCAGTGTTGAAACGTTTCCAGTTTGTTTCTAATTTTATTCTTCAAAATTCAGACGAAATTAAATAAATAAAAAGTTTTCAATTGATATTTAAAAAAGAAGAAAAAAAACACACCCTCTTTTGTTTGATTTTTCTTCAGTTTAGTTAGGTTTGATCAATAGGCCATAATTATGTTCGAATAGTACTTATATTTAAAGAAGATTCAAGAAAATTCTTCTTGAGTATACACTGCATGATCCTGGAGAACTTGTTTAACATTTTAGTATGTTAAATAACCAGTCAGGAAAGGAAAGAGTTTAATGGTTTCCTATCAGACAAAATGCAGTCCCAGACAAACATCCTAACAGTTTTCAGACCGCAAGCTTAATTACTCCAACATCATTGATTATTAAATTTACTCAGTATATAAATATCTGTCCACATTTGATTTAGCCTTAGTAGATACTGAAGAATCTGAGTTAGAGGTAATGTCCTATATCATAAACAACATCTACAGATTAGTTTGTCTTATAACTGTTTCATTTTGCTATAAACTGAGATACAGATTGTAACACTGAGGTTTTGTTTACTTCTTCATTACTCTGTCATTGTTTATACTGATACATAATTTATAAAAATCAGTTATTTCCTTGTTGTTTGGCTTCAATGCATTTTTTCTCTGATCTTCTTCTTTTTCTTTTCTTGTTACTCTGTCGGTATTTTCCATTTTCCATTTACCAAAGACTAAAAAAAAAAAAAAAAAAAAAAAAAAAAAAAAAAAAAGTCATAGCCAATGAATCTGTCTTTGATGATCACGTTTTCCAATGTTCCAACCTTTTCATATTTTAAAATTCCAAGCCCTCATAATTAATTTCATAGCTTATTTAGCTTGATGACTGCTTCAGTTATAAACAACAACAAAAAAGTATTAGCATAATATACTCTGACGATCTATTAACCGATTTAATCTGAAGACATCTCTGTTAATAAAAGTTATTGCAGAACTCGGTATCTTTAGAAATCTCAAGTAGAAGAACGAATGTCCTCTTAGATCTAGAACTTTTCAATAAATTGATGTAAGCTGGAAAAAAAAAATCGAAAGAAAAAAACCTTCCATTGACTTTGCACTGTCAAGCTTAACAGCAATGAATAAGAGACAACTGACATCTTATTCTGCTTATTACTGCCCTCTACCCCACCCCCTTCACTCACAGTCTTTCCTGAAAAAGCAATATCCTTCAAATTGAATAATCGCCTTTCACACCAGACTCGATTTGTCGTATTCCCGACGAATTGATGAAAAAATTTTGAATTAAACTTTTGCAAATACCAAAAGAAAAAAAAAGAGGAAATAAAAATTAATGCCAAGTTATTTTTTCTTTTTTTTTCTTACTCGATGTGTTTCATCAAAAACTTATGTAAGGATGAAGTCTGAAGTTTTTCTCCTTTTCTATGACTACTCTGTTTCTCTTCCTCCATCGTCTCTCTCTCTCTCTCTCTCTCTCTCTCTCTCTCTCTCTCTCTCTCTCTCTCTCTCTCTCTCTCTCTCTCTCTCTCTCTCTCTCTCTCTCTCTGTCTGTCTGTCTGTCACTCTGTATGTTTCTCTATCTCTATCTCTGTCACTCTTTATCTGACTCTCGCTACAGTACAAATATGTACAGTTTTCTGTTTATGACGATTTCGTTTGTAGAACACAAAATTGCTAACTCTCACTATAATCCTCTGCGCTATTATAACTAATTTTGTGTTATTACCATTTACACTTGCAACAAACAGATGTTTAACTGACAAGCAGGTCTCAAAGTATAGGACTTCTCTCCCCTACTTCGTGTCAATCAGCATAAAATACACACCAAGAATATTCACACTGTATTCAACTGGCGTCTTAATGTCTCCGTTTTACTCGATTCTTCAAGAAAATCTTTTCTACAGTAAATACCGTGATGCTTTGTATCTATTTTGTCAACAATACGCCTTATTGCTAATATTTTATTTCTTCACAGTTTTTTAAGCAAATGCTACGAATAATCTTCTTATAACTATTTAGATGTAAGAGAGAAATGATTTTTGTGAAGAACAAATACATCAAAGCAAATATAATTAAAAAATCTGTAAGACACGTCATTTTCAGCTGTATATAGCTTATTAGCTTTTGGCCAAAGACAGTTTATAACTTCTGAGATGAGGTAAAGTATTTACTTATGTGCAGACGTATTAATTATGCTTTCCACATCATAAATGTTGACATATTCTGTTACATGTGTCTCTGCTCCAAATATGAATTATAAAATTTATATTAGCTTGGAAAATTTTACCAGGCTCTGAAACTAGACTAAAGCATAGTTATTATTTTTATCGTTATCATTGTTCTTTTTGTTGTTTTATGATTATTATTAAGTTTTACTTCTGTTACTACTAAGACTACATCTACTGCTGCTGCTGCTGCTACTACTACTATTATTATTATTAACTGTTACTGTTGTTATTATTACTATAATAATTTTTATTGTACCTACGAGACGAACAATAATGTAAATGTTTATCGCGAAAAACTAACGTGCAAACGCTCTCCATTCATTACTACATCGTTCCTCATGTTTATTTGTTCAAACATACATTTCGTATGCGCAACACATTTTTATTTTTTTCACGAGTTTTGTTATTGGAAATTTAACAAGCGTTCTTCAGCAACAGCTGGTCGTATCGTTCTGAAAAGTAATTTCCGCGAAAGGATGCTGTCTCACAAAACTGGATGAAAAACTCGACGTATTGTAATAAAACAAAATAAAAATAAATATTACTACAATGACTCTGGCGAAATTTAATTTAATGAGAATTTCTTAACAGAACAGGCGTTGTTAGCGGAAATGCAAAACTATATCCCAGAATTCTGCTCTGTCAAATTTGGTTTCCTGTGCACATTAATTTTATCCTCTAATATGTCATAGCTGAATTCTTAAATATATTTAAAAAAAATAGTTATTTTTCTGTTTCGGTGCTAATAAAGATAAATATTATCCGATTGTTGTGATGACAGGTATCTGAAAGCTGGAAACGTTTCTATTATTATTATTATTATTATTCAAACTAATGGTGAAACTTTAATTGCATCCCATCTAAGTAACCTTAATGACAATATATGACAAAAACATATACGACAGCAATAACAACAATAACAGTAATAATAATCATAACAATGACAATATAAAAAAATAATAATAATAATAATAATAATAATAATAATAATAATAATAGTAGTAGTAGTAGTAGTAGTAGTAGTAGTATCAGTAGTACAACTAGTAGCAATAAAATGGAAGTAATAACAACTGTTGTAGAGTAGTCGTAATCGTAGAAGTTGTAGCCTGGTTGGCAGTAGTAGTGGTGGTTGTAGTAGCAGTAATGTGGGTAATGATACTAGTGACAGGATGATAATATTAAAAATAACGAGTAATATCAGAAGAAATCGCAGTAGTAGACATAACTAGCTATTCAGATATATGTTTAATTATAGATTTATTTGTAACATTATAAATATTATGTCGGTATATTTGTCTATCGTATCTAAGAAACCTGTGTTGTTTTCCCTCAGCCGTTGCCGGTGGTTTTTCAACTACAGTTTCCAGCATAGAACTCATCTGAATAATTTATCAGGAATATAAATTACGAATATCAAAACTATCATGTGTATTATTTATGCGCTGTTTTGAAGCTGTTTCAGGTATGCATTACTAAAAATGTATAGCAAAAGTATAGAGCAAAACAAAAGTAAAATAATAATAATAATTAAAAAAAAAAAAAAAAATAAATAAAGAGATAAATAAAATAACCAAATAATAATAAAATAAACATAAAGAGATAAATAAAATAACCAAATAATAATAAAATAAACATAATAAAATTATCACATGTTCCCCATTAATAATAATAATAAAAAAGATAAAACAGACACAGACATACACAAAAACAAACAAAAACGTCTTACAAAAAAAAAAAAAATAATAATAAATAAATAAATAACAAATATAAAGTAAATAAAAAAAATAAAAAAATAAAAAAAAATAATCACCTCTTTCAAAAAATACAAGCTTTCAAAAAGCTAAGATTTATTGCCCATACGTCACAGATCATTTACTATCAATTCATCTCGTTATCGGCTGTCTTCTTACATCCTGGTAGTGAACCTGTTCCCGCGAAGTACGCTGGAACCGCATCACGTGACGTACAGCCCGGCCCAAGCGCAGAATAGCGACTGAGCCGAACGAGTTGGTCACGGACACATAATAATTGACTTTTGCACAAATTTCCTAATGTCTTCCAATCAAGAACTGTAAGTGTCCATCCTTCGCGAAGAAGCAGCCAATTTGCGATCTACATCATCAATTGGGGTACAAATCTCGCAATATATCGTCACAGACGAGATTGTTTGATTTACCGAAAACAATAACGTCCTTTCGCGCCTGCGATTTGCTTAAATATAATTATTTTTTTCTTCCTGAAACTGGTTGAGGGCGGTCGTGTGTGTTAGTGGTGAAGTAGAAAACTGTAAGAAATATGGCGACTGCTGCTCGATGTATTAGTTTGTTTAACAGCTAAGGAAACGGCGAAACGAACAGGGTTTGGTATTAAGAAAGGGTTATTAAGTCTATGTTTGATATATAAAATGAGGTAATATTTCAGATTACAAGTTCAGACAATTTATGATCCTTTATTCAGCCTTTGGTAGCAAAAAACTTCTCAGTATTTTCACTTTATTATTATTATTATTATTATGATTATTATTACCACTTATGTGGATTTTGTTTGTTTCTGTGCGTTATTTGCGTTTTGTACTGATTATTACTTTTGTTTCTGTATTCTTTGTATTGTTATACAAACTGTTGTTGTTTTTGTTCTAAACTCTTCTGTTTTCCATAGGAATGAATAATACAATGGCATTACCACTGATACGGCAATAAAAATCAATAATGAATATCTATGTTGAAATACAATACTTTAACAAGGACATTCCATTGTGAGAAAGATAAATTAATGATTTCTTTATACGCAGATAATATCAGAATTCTGTTTTGTAGCATACGGCATCAGAAAACCAGATAAAATACTTGAAACACCTATTAACACAACTATTACTTCTATTACTATCACCACTGCTACTGTTATAGTTGCTAACAAATCAGTTAATACCGTCACTACTACTAGTACTACAACTACTACCAACACTAAAACTGTCAGTATTATCAATATCACTTTTCTACCATTTCCACCGCTATTACTACTACTGCTACCATAACTACCACTTTACGACTATTATCACCGCTATTACTGTAACTCCTGTTTTACTATTACTACTACTACCGCTACTGCTGCTGCTGCTACTACTACAACTACTACTACTGCAACAACTACTACTATTGATACAATCATCACCAGCATAACCATCACCACTGTTATACCAGTATAACAACAATAACCACAACAATATTAACATTATCAAAAATGACTGATATTTTTAATCGGAAATATTCGACTTAAAAAAGAAAATAACTAAAGAAGACAATACAGATTAAAATTATTCATTTATTATCAAAAAGATGGCATCGTTGTGGTATTTCACTGGGTTCCGTCGATATCATTTTAAAACAAACGATCTCCAACCTCATTTTTCTTCTTCGTGTGTTTTTTTTCTTCTTTTTTTTCCGATAATGGATAATTTCTGAAAGAAAAAGGCAAAACAAATTTCGGGTTATTTTTTTTCTCTTTTGACTTTTTCTCTCGAACATTCGATACGTCGCAGATGTCAAACACATCAACCAGCACACTGGGGTTCTTCTAACAAGCACATCTTTGTCAGCAGAACTTTGAGTCTTGAAAACTGATAGCATTTAATTATCCTAACCATGATCTCCAGTTAGTTTTTTTTTCTTCCTCATTCCATTCGTTTTTGATTGAAACTGGATGAAGGAGAAATGAAATCTTGAGAATGAAATAAATATTAATCGATCTGCGTAAGAATTTGATGAAGAAAAACGCTTTGATGCTTTTTTGATGGTGGATTTTCTTCTAAGTTTTGTCTGAGAAAAGAAAAATGATAAAACCAAAACTCAGTAGACAAACAACAACAAAAAAGACGTATCAAAATAATCACGAACATATGTTTACACATATTCACATACAATATAAACATATAAACTCATACATACATACATACATAAGTAAATACGTATACACACATACAGACATACAAACACATATACACAAAATACACACATGCGTGCACATATATCCATAAATATTCAAATATACATTTATTATATATTACATAAAAACATATACCTATAAAATACATACAAATGTACGTTCATAAGAAAAAAAAAATTTAAATAGAGAAAATTATTAGAAAAACCACAAAGAAGACGGATTAGTTTGTAAATAATAACGAGGAACAGGAACTAAAAGGAAAACGACCAAAGAACATTAAAAAACATCAAACTATGACGTAAAAAAAAAAGAAAAAAAAAGAAAAAAAGAAGAAAACAAAAAAAAAAGATTATAACACTAGAAATCAATCAATGTTGTTTACAAGACTTTGCAATGATGTTCAGGATGTGCAACTATTTCAATCTCTCCCCAGGGTCTCATCTCCACCGTGCTCAAACGAGCATTTTGCCCGACCTACAAGCCAGCTGATCAGCCGGCGAGGTGCAAATTGCTTTCTTGAAACACGACTTCAAACTGTGGTCTTTACGTTCACGTAGAAACGTCTTGATTTATGGCCCATTACGAGTCCTGTGTGTGTGGAAAGCACAAGTCACTCTGGACGCGGAGTCAGTTGATCGCTGGTCGTTTGCTGGCACGTTAAGTTTTTAGTATCACCTGTGCGAACATTTTATCCGAGGGTAATGTTGATTAATCAGACGATAATCTCTCTACCTGACTTTGCTGACTGACATACCTGTCTGTGTATTTTCTACCTAACTGCAGGACAACCTACCTAATTTCTGAAGAAGAAAAAAAAAAAAAAATAATAATAAGATGATGATGATGATTATATGATAATAATAATAATAATAATAATACTAATAATAATAATAATAATAATAACTGTGATAAAAATAATAATAGTAATATTGATGATAATAGTAGTAGTAATGATGACGATGATAATAATAATGATGATGATACTATTACTACTACTACTACTACTACTACTACAGAATATGAAATTACAACCTATATAATCCACAAAATAATTTTCAGAATAATAAAAACTTTTTAATTCTCCACAGAATAATTATTTTTATACCAATTCGAAATAAATTTCCGTTTAATTACGGAAATAACCGAAATCTTTCGAACAAAATTGGCCTTAAATAATATTATATGGGCTCATATATGAACGTTCACTGTGAATAATGTTACATTAGAGAATCTCTAGCGAGGAATAAAACTGTAAAAGCTATTTATTAAATCTTAGACTTAGTGATAGCTAACACGGTCGTAAAAACCGTCAATAACCGCAAGCATGCCATTTGAACCTTCTCTTGCACTAAATAGCTTGAAGGTAATAGGAGGCACGTTTACGTCAGCCAGTGTTTGTGGCTTTCCATATTAAATATCAGAAGGTAAATATGATAGAGAAGTGTCGTTTCAGAGTTTTATTTTATTTCTTAGAGAGAGAGAGAGAGAGAGAGAGAGAGAGAGAGAGAGAGAGAGAGAGAGAGAGAGAGAGAGAGAGAGAGAGAGAGAGCGCATAAGAATATATAGTTATCTGTGAATCTATGTATGTATGAATGTGTGTATCTAAGTATGTAAGTATTTACGTATGTATGTATGTATGTAGGTAGGTAGGTAGGTAGATATGTATCTGTAGGCATGTATGCCTGTATGTATGCATGGATGTATGTATATATTTATTGCATGTATGTAAACACTTATGTATGTATACATTTATGCATGTATGTTTTGTGTATGTTTTGTGTATGTACATTTATGTATGTGTGCGTGTGTATTAGGTATGAATGTTGCGAGCTACCACTCGTTTCGGACTGTTCACACAAATAACAGTTCAAGATAAAATCTTTGTGTAATATTGTATATATTATTATATTTGAAGTAAACAACAAATTTCATACGACAGTTTTTCAAGAGTCGAAGAGAACCAGTTGTTAGAAAAATGCGTAACAGATCATTTAAATGCAGTTATTTCCTCTTCAGTTTTAAAACTTCGTGGGAGTTGGCCGATTTTGTAATATAAAGGAAAAAGAATAACAGAGAAAAAAAAAAAAAAAAAAAAAAAAAAAAAAAAAAAAAAGGAAAAAAAAAAAAAAAATTAAAGAAACAAAATCATGCTAAAAGTATTGATTTTAACCATTCGCATCTTCATAGTAAAACTCCCATCTGGAGTGTCGTCTGCGTTCCTTCCTCAACTTCTACCAGTTTGATCACGTGACCCGTCGCTTCTGCGTGTGAATTCCACCGGTTTCGGTGCGTTTGACAGGATGTCGAGGAACGAAGCAGTGTGCGATGCCAGCAGTGGATGTGTTGATCTCTAATCAAAGTTCATCAGCACACTGAGAGCTCGACGTGGCTAATGCGACGTTCTGACGAACAGTGGGTCGTACAGTAAGTAACGTGGCTGGTAATTAGAAGAGTTCGGGAGGATCTGGTACAACTGAAAAGCAGTCAAAGGAAAAGGAGGAAGTATTTCCAACAGATGGACCTATTGTGAAACACGCATAGACACTAACACATGCACCTATACGTATTTTCTTTCGCTCTCTTGTGCTCTCATATGTTTGTTTCTTTGTTTGTGTGTGTGTGTGTGTGTGTGTGTGTGTGTGTGTGTCATTCATACATCCATCCATTAATCTCTCTCTCTTTGTTTACTTGTCTCTCTGTCTATCAATCACTCAGATATACGTATATATCTTTTTCTTTTCTTTACTGATGTAATCCATAAGCTTAACCAACACAGCTTATATTCACATACGTGTGAGAGTATATTCATAATAAATCTGTGAATATATATATATATATATATATATGTATGTATGTATGTATATGTAACACTGTGCGCGAGATGAGCAAAATAAGTCATCAAACAAAGATAACCTGCGGCTACTGATTTTTCCAACAAAGTTCAATGTCCTGAGCGAGTCACATTGTCTGTCGTAATGGGTGGTACTCTAAGACGTCAGGAGTTGCAGCTAAGACCCAAGTAGAACCCCCCCAAAAAAACCCCAGCTAAATAAAAACTGTTTGCACGCACAAACACACATAATTATTTTACCCGATTACTTTTATGTTCTAGTATTGATTATATCTATGATGGATTTTTTTTTTTTTTTTTTTTTTTTTTTTTTTCTTTTTTTTTTACTGAAAACGATTTTTTCGTACGTTCACCTTTCTATCAATATTTAAAGGATTTTAAAACTCTCATATAAATCTTCTAAAATCACCAAAAAAGGAACAGTTTATAATTAAGAAACGATTCACTGCAGGCTAAAACAGAAATAAGGCAGGAAGATGTTTTCTAAAAATTAGACATTGCTAAGCGAACACTTACGTCATCTATCTCCTTGGATAAACGCCTTTCATAGCATTCTTCTTCTTCTTCTTCTTCTTCTTCTTCTTCTTCTTCTTCTTCTTCTTCTTCTTCTTCTTCTTCTTCTTCTTATACTTAAACTATTTTAACAATGATTTATTAGATACACTGAATAAATCAGTAACAGATTGATCTCAACATAGTTTATTATTAATGGCTTTTAGGTGTCAGACGTACTGGTTATAATAACTAAAACAAAGGAGAATGACAATTAGTTATAAAACACAGACTTTAGAATAACGTCACGGAAGAAGGAACCGGTAAGCATCGTTCCAAAATGATTCTTTCTGTCTAGCAGGAAGAGATATTTTATTTCACGTTCCTACAAACAGGATAAAACAGTCGCGATTCCGCGTTCTAATGTGATTCTGTTTGTTTATTAATTTAATTGATTTCTTAATTTGTTAAGGCTTTTAAAGAAGGATTTTGGTCACGACAAAATAGAAAATTAAATATGAATAAAATATTATAATTATAACAATATCATCAGCTTAAAAAAAAAGAACAAAAAAAGGACAAAAAAAAAAAAAAAAAAAAAAAAAAAAAAAACAACAAAAAAGCAAACCATAACGAACAATCCGTAAATAAACAAACAAACAAATAAAGAAACAGCCAGAGACAACAAATTAACAATTGAAAGGAATCAAACAAACAAACAAAAATAATTCCAATGCATATTCCTTGAACATTATACAGCAAAGTATAGTAATGATCTTTTTTTTTTTTTTTTTTTTTTTTTCAATCTTTTGAATTAATGTTTATGACAGATATATAACTAATTTTATACATTTTAAAAAACTATAATTATATTTTATTTTATTTTTATTATTATTTTTTTTCTTCGTGTCTGGTCTCTGTTATCGACGCCATAATAATTTGTCTGTCTGCTGACAACAAATAAACTAATCAGACTGAGGATTACGACGAACGGATATGATGCAGGGTCAACGTTGTGCGCATGACAGCTCGGCTCAACCCAGGCCCTAAAGCGTATTAATGTGTCATGTAAGAACGTCTACCACAGCATCGTCGGCGTCGCGAAGCTCCATTATTTTCTTAAGTCATCACATCATCTGCCGTTGACAACTGTCTCGTGTGCCTGCAGACGGCCATTGTGTCATAAAGTCTTCTTCATCTTGTAAAGTCAGCAAATCACACACGTTTTATTATAAAGTGAATTTTGCGACTTCTTCTTCCAGACTGTTGTCGTAGACGGTGTAAATTAGATGAAAACGTTACTTTTAATAAGACGTTTCTGTAAGTGAAAGAAAGTTGTTTAAAAGGGATCAAGACGACGGCTTAAGTGATGAGGACAGAATCCAGAACTTCACGAGCAGACGACTTACTTTTGGTGGATGTTGTTTCCAGAAATCAGAAGTTTATTTTATATTATGAATAATAAAGACTGTTCGGTTATAAGAAGGCTCAAAGGACGGTGACTGTATTGCCCACTGTGTGTGTGTGTGTGTGTGTGTGAGTGAGTGAGTGTGTGTGTGTGTGTGTGTGTGTGTGTGTGTGTGTGTGTGTGTATATATATATGTCGTCTGTGTGTGTGTGTGGGTGTGTGTATGTGTGTGTGTTTGAGTGTGAGTGGGTGGGTCGGTGGTGGATATATATGTTAGAAGTCTTAACATTCATCTGCTTTATTTGAAATATTTTTTCTTTGTTTGTTTGTTTCTTTCTTTCCTCCTTTTTTCTAACTTTTTTATTTCATTATTTGTTTCTCCATTATCTTCTTCTTCTTCAAATTCAAATGCACGATCAATATCTCTTTGAACCAACAATTATGTAATCAGCTTTAAAGCTGAGAGAGTCTAATGTGATTACAGTGAGTAAACTGCCTGAACTGAACTTTAGTCGCAGTCAGGCCGCAGTCTACAGCACATGAGGATAGTTTCATACAAAATTTTATATAACTGTAACAATTATAACAAGTTAGACAAGATGATGGATTTACAATAATGTACAAAATAATAATATATATACAATATGTCACTACATCAGCGAGAGGATTTGAAAAAAAATTCATGTTTAGATTATATAAAATAGAAAGTTTTCTAAGGACACCAGCTTTTTAAGAGTTAAATAATTATAAAACTTATGAATCCTCTGTTTAGATTGACAGAAAAATGGTAGGTAACCATTCCTTTGATTCTTAAAAAACATACATGTAAATAAAGAAACTCATCTCCGAAGTTATAGTAATAACTACTCGACATATTCTATTTCTTAATGGCATATTTTTCCATCTTCCCGTTTCAATAGGAAGATTATGATTTGAAAGGCTAAAACGTAACAACGGGCACCAGTATTTTATATGTTAGGTTGAAATATGTCCCGAATGCGTAGTATTTTTAAACAATTTATAATTGGAAGCTTTGGACGAGTTATCAGTGACAGTAACCAAGATAAGAGACAGAATATCAAGATTTGAGAATTTCTTAATACTCAAAGCAACAGTGAAGCGAGCTTTAGTGTTCTTATATCGTCTGAACTCAAATAAACTATATTTCTTTTATAGAGATTTTAATCAACTGTTTTACGTAGATAAAATAATGAAATTAAACTAGCCCAAGTAAATCATTACGATAACTTGTCAAAAAAACAACAAACATCAATAACAATAACAAAACAAAATAAAAAATACAAAATACAAATAATAATAATAATAATAATAATAATAATAATAATAATAAATAAACCCAATTAATTAAAAAAACAAACAAAAAAACGTGCTGTTTGATCATCTAACATACTATGATTTATGTTGTATACCAAAATTACCACATCCACACACACAAACTCAAATCAAACACATACACACACGAACACAACAAACATAAATACACACATACATACAAATATATATACACATATTCACGTGCATGCGTACATACCTACACATACATACATATAAGACACATACACACTCATATACAAACACGTGCACGTACAGCATGAATACAACATATACACTCACTCATACACATACATATACAAATACACACACATACGGGTAAAATGATTATCAAATAACGTGTTATAAAAACTAATTTTCAGTCGTCTAATCAATGGTGTGTGTGTTTTGTCTTTTCTATATTTAAATAACATTTGATCAGTTATCTAGATTAGAACTTATAGACCCGACCGTCGCAAATCTAGGCCAGTTTGTGCCTTAAGCAGTGTCAACTATTAACCTTTTTTTACACTGCTAATGTAGAAGAAATGTAATTGCTCTTTCAGAACCAACGGGACGGAAAGACAAACGGATTTTAAATGGGTAACACACTGGAATTGAAACTTCGTTTTTTCGTGTCTGTTCTTTGAAACAGGTTTAAACTGACTGCAGACCACATTGATCACTGGTGTTAGTTTGATGGGCTGTCAAAGCCGAGAGTGACATTAATTGCTTATAAATATTTATTGACGTCAGTTTAAACCTTTACTGACTCTGTGATTTTCTGCCGTGTCTTCTAATTATTCTTCGTCTTCCTCTCAGTATTATGATGATGATGATGATTATTATTGTTATTATTATTATTATTATTATTACTGTTATTTGTTGTTGTTGTTGTTGTTGTTGTTGTTGTTGTTTTTGTTTTTGTTTTTGTTTTATTTTAATTTATAATATTTTATTTTATTTTTTGTTTTCATTTTGTTTTTACTATTTTTCTCTCGCTTCTTTCTTTATTTTTTTGTTTTTTCTTCTTTTTTAAAATTTTAGTTTACTTCTTTCTTTCTGTCTTTTGTTTTGATTTTGTTTTTACTATTTTTCTCTCGTTTCTTTCTTTATTTTTCTTTGTTTTTTTCATTTTTAGTTTTTTGTTTCCAGTTTACTCCTTTCTTAACGAATTTCTTTTTTTCTTTCTTTCTTTCTCTTCTTTTTGACGGTTTTCTGTCATTTCTTTTTTTCTTTTTCCTCTCATTCTTTCCTTTCACGCTTTCTCTCTTTATTCTTTCTCATCTTTTCTTTCATTCTCATTCGTTCCATGCTTTCTTTCTTTCTTTCTTTCATTTCTTTTTCAATTACTTTCTATTTTTCTTTTATTCCTTTAATTCCTTCTTTCTGTCCCTCCCATCTATATCTCTTTCAGTCTTCCATCTATTTTTGTCTTTAAGCTCTTTATTCTGTTTTTCAAATAGTAATAAAAACGAGTTATAAAATGAACAGTTCAATAAACAAATTCAGTTGTTATCATCAAACTATACTTCGTCTTTCCCCGCTGTCGTTCTACTTCGTCTCGGAATTAATCTAAATAAATTTCCGACGTTGATAACACGAGGAGGAGCGATTCCCTTGCTCTAGCGTCAGATTGATTTAAACTGCAAGATGTGTCTGCTTTTGCCGGTGTCAACCTTTTTAGTTCCACATAATAAATGTTCCTGTCACGTTGAATGTATTTCTTAATCCTATTCGCTTAACAAAGCCAGTGGTTTCTGTCACGGATGCTGTGTTCGCTTCTAGACATCTAGACACCAGTGACAATAGTGTAATGATTAAATACGATTTCGCGATTCGATTGATTTCTTTTACAAACTATTTCTAATTTAGATAGATAAATATCTCTTGCAGATTTTCGGACGTGCTTTACTGAATGCCAGTATTTCTGATGTGTACCCACTGGTGACAAACATATAAATAATGACTGATTATTTCATTCCTTGACATGGATTAGAAATGTCGAGAAAAATAAATTTAAACTTAAGAGTAAGATCACGAGGTAGAAACAAATGGCCTAGATCTATTTTATATATGTCTTACTAGCAACAGTATAGTATCAAGTGCGAGGCGATGCACGTATACTTTCTTTTTTCTTCTTCCTTTCTTTCTTTCTTTCTTTCTTTCTTTCTTTCTTTCTTTCTTTCTTTCTTCTTCTTCTTCTTCTTCTTCTTCTTCTTCTTCTTCTTCTTCTTCTTCTTCTTCTTCTTCTTCTTCTTCTTCTTCTTCTCCTCCTCCTCCTCCTTCTCCTCCTCTAACTGAATTTCTTAAATTATTACCAAGTGTTCAGTTCTTTAGTTTATATAATTGATTATATGGCAAAACGAAAGTAATTATCAGTTTCTGTTCATTATACAAGAGTGATATTTAACTATTATACTTTATTATTATTAAACTTTAGTGACCGGTAACAAACAAAATAATAAACGGTGGGATATACAAAATTTAACAGTAACTTTTTTTTTTTTTTTTTTTGACCACAACAGCTGCGCTTTAAGATACTTTGTCCTACTTGATACCAACAGATAGATGAATGTGATAATGATGATGATGACGGTAATGTTAGTATTGCTGTCACTGTTTTAATAATTTCTTTATAATCATCGATTACTTCTACTCCTCCTCCTGCTACTACTACTACTACTATTATTATTATATTAGTTATCATCATCATCATCATTAACAACATCATCGCCATCATCATAGTTGTTGTTGTGGTGTTATTGCTTTGTTATTTTTCTCATTGCCATCATCATTACTATTATTATTGTTGTAGCTGTTGTTGTTATTATCATTCTTATCATTGGTGTCGTCGTCTTTAACTTTCTGTAATAATCATTATAATCATCATCATCATCATTTTTATTTCTGATCAATAACAAACAAAAAGAAAAAAAGAAGAAAAAAAAAAGAAGAAGAAAATGAACTTAGCAGTTATCATTACTAATTCTATTTCTGCGACGTCAGCAACGTTGTAAAAATATAACTCTAAAACTAATTTGTTGCTGTTGTTGTGCATGCCTGAGAATCTTTACAATTGATTTGATGATTTTTGTTTCTACGTAACTTTGTGACATTCTGGTAATTTTCTTTTTTCAACGAAATGGATTTTTTATTTTCGTTGTCTCAGCAGAGAATAACGGTTAGGAGAAAATTTAGTGTCGTGCCGTCAATAATAATTTATTTATTAAGGTTTTATTTATTAAGCAGCAGCAGCAGCAGCAGCAGCAGCAGTAGTAGTAGTAGTAGTAGTAGTAGTAGTAGTAATAATAATAATAATAATAATAATAATAACAATAGTAGCAGTGATAGTTGTAGTAATAATCGTAGTAGTAGTAGTAATAGTAACAGTAATATTGGTAGAAGTAGTTGTTGTAGTAGCAGTAGTCGATATAATAATAATAATGTAATAACAATAACAAAATAATAACAAATATGATGATGATAACGACAACATTAACAGCAGCATTAACAGCAGCGACAACAACAGTAACCATAATTAATGTGTTAAGACTGTAACAGTAACTAATGTTAAAAATATGTAAAAAAGCATTAATATGAATCACAAAACATTAATTTGTGATGATGATGATGATGATGAATGTGATGATGATGATAATAATAATTATAAATTCAATAATAATACTAGTAATCGAAAACACAAACACGTAAAACCCCAATAATTAATAATAAAATAATAAAAAGTAAATAAATAAAAAACAAAATAAATAAATAGATAAGTAAATAAATAAATACAATAAAATAAACAAAAATAAAATAAAATCAACAACAACAAAAAAAAAAAAAAAAAAAAAAAACGTGAAACATATAACACCATTAAAAATATTATTAACTATATTTCAATAACCAAGACTTCAGCGTGTACAAAATCACGTAATGCAAATTGTAAGTCAGATCTGCTTGAATTCCACTTAGTACAAAGTACATCCTCTTGGTCTTCTCATTAGTCAGGTGTTTCACAGGCCTTTGTGATCTAATCATCCGATTAACAGTATTAAAGTGTACTTAATTAACAAGATGATATTAACTAAGAATTAATAATAGGTCAGTAATGAACTTTTAATGAAATGTTGTCTGCCGGATTTCATCCTTCCTTTATGACTGAGTTAATTAATAATTTCTTGTGCTTCATATCGGTCATATGAAATCAAGGAAAGAGGAGAGAGAGAGAGAGAGAGAGAGAGAGAGAGAGAGAGAGAGAGAGAGAGAGAGAGAGATGTGTGTAACATACATACACAAACACACACAAAATCCAAACATATATACATACAACCATACAAACATACACCTATATATACATACACAAATATAAATGAATGAATGATTAAACAAACAAACAAATAAGTAAATAAATACATATAAAAAAGTTAATTCACTCACAGTGGTTATATTTTATACAGAACTAATGAAGAAGTAGATATTTTATTGTTTTGTACTGTTATTCGCTGTGTTTGTCACTCAGTTTCAGTAACCATTAAATGTCACATCTGGATGTTAAAATGATTAGGTTTGTAATCTGGAAGGAAATTTTCACTTTGACGGATCAGAGTCTTTCTCTACCAATTACAGTCAGATGATATCCTGATAACGATAGTCTTACAGTAGTCGACCCTTCACGACATCGCAAAAAAGAAAAGTTAAGAAAAGAGACAAAAAAATCCTACAAAATCCACCAAAAAACACCGACCCAATACAAAAAAATAAGTAAAAAACCAAAACAGAAAAAAAATAAAGAAACAACAATAACAAAAAAAATTACCTCAAAACCCAGAAATAACGAAAAAACAACAAAAGAAAAACAGAAAAAACCACAAAAAAAACAACAAAAAACAACAACAACAACAAACGTGAAACTGAAAAACATAAATTTAAAAAATACCTTTCCAAGTCACATTTTCACCAAATCTACCCTCAGCAATAAAAGAAACAAGAAAAAAGATTTAAAAAAAACAAGAAGTATTAATGGTAAATACCAGTCTACGTTAATTCTGACACTAATGTATGCTATATTACGAAATGCTTCTAATGCTAAAAGCAGTCGTAGTAATGCAGTATATTCATGACTGTTCAATATTAAAACGTTATCAAGTGAACAGTATCTAATAACCACATTAGTAAGAGTATCTTTTATGCTTCAGATAATACAATAATACAAGTGAATGGAAAGCCAATAATAAATTTATAGACTGAAAAAAGTCAATAAAGTAAAACGAAAAAGAAACAAACATAAATAAAACAACAAAACAATAACAATAATAAAAACAAAGAAATAAACATAAAATCGGCAAACAAAGCATGTGTCTGTATATGTAAATTTCAATAATACTACTGCTACTACTACTTCTACTATTACGTCTGCTGCTACTACTACTACTGCTACTACTACTACTACTACTACTACTACTACTTATAATAATAATAATAACAAAGACAAAAAAACAAAACAATAATAATAATGATGATGATGATGATAATGATAAACAAAGAAGAAAACAACAGAAAACAAAAAAAATTGATAGAAAATAAAAAAAAAGAATTGTAAAAAATAATAACAAACAAAAGCCAATCCGCCATGCACACAAAAACAACTTAACTGAACCACAGCTAATAAAACGTTACAGATGGAAAAGAAAGATAAACACGTTATTATGTTTCTATAATTAATTTTTTATTACGTATTATTACAGTTTTTCGAAAAGCTTCATTTATTGTGCTTTAAATAATTGACAAACAAACTACTTTGATTACAGAAACTGCTTCTCCTCGCCTTCAGCCAGTTGTTATTTCTTCATCTTCTGAATTATTAAAGAACTGATTTCACTGCTTAATCTTTATTTAACAAACGTTTGTTATTACGAACTCTACTCTTTTTTCACAACCTCTGGTTTTCAACGTCTCTGTTGAATTATAAACAATTAACTCGTTTTGTTAACAATCGAGAAAAAGGAAAAAAAAAAAAAAATAAATAAAAATAAAAAAGAAATACATTTTTTGTTTTTCATCGTTGGTTTACTAAATCACCTTTCTACGAGACAGAACGTGCGTTGTGCTATGTTAATTATAACAGCCAATGAAAGATTAAAAAAGACGTATTTGTTCTTCGTCTTGTCTTATTAATATTTTCTTTGTTGACAAAACAGAATTGACCTTTGCGACAAAGATCAATTGTGATATATGAAAAACAAACGATAAATCTTAATAAGATAAAAAAAAAAAAAAAAAAAAAAAAAAAAAAAAAAAAAATAAAAATAAAAATAATAATTGAAGGTTTTGTGGAATTGGCTGGGATGAATGATTAATATTTGCTATTATTATTAGTTTTAGGACAGTAAGACCTTCGGTTCAAATCAAAAATAAAAGCAATAGCGATTCTTTCCGTCTTACGCGTTTTTCTTCTCCTTTTCTTCTGTTTTCTTCTGTCGCTCTTTTCCCTTCTCATTCGTTTTGTCTTCTTTGTGTGTTTTACGCGTCATCACTTGTTTATAATTATTATTATTTTTTTAAATTGTGTTTCTCGCTGATTTCATCAAGCAATAGTTTCAATCTGTAATCTTCATTTCATGCTTTTATATATATCTGCAGTTTTATTATCTTTAAATTACATAAAAAGCGCACGGCAAAATTACAGCATTGTATATTATTAGAATCTCTGTAGATCTGACATTTTCATTCTGACAAAAACAAAATGTTTCTTTATTCTTCAAACACACGTACTTATCAGAAACAAAAATATTTTGAGCTAAAATGATAAACGAACTTTTTAATTCAGTAAATATAATCCATGTTAAAAATGTATGAAATAGGTAAAACTTATTTTTGTTGTTTGTTTTTGTAATACAAATCTATTGTAGTTTGTGATAAATGGAACACGGATTTACGCGATTGCGAAATGCTTTTAAGATAAAATCAATAGCGATTTTAGTTTTAAACATCCCGTTGCTCAGAAATAGAGAAAGCCATTGTGTTGATTCGTAAATGAATGTACTATCATTGTTTTCATTATATTATTGTTATTATTATTATTATTATTATTATTATTATTATTATTATTATTATTATTATACAACAAGAATTTAATGTAACCATTCTTACTTCTGTTTCTGGTACTACTACTACTGCTGCTACTACAACTACTGCTGCTGCTACTACTACTTCTACTACTGCTACGCCTACGAAAGTACTTTTATACGAAAGTACTATTGCAACTAGCCCACGTTCTTCTAATAGTTCTGCTACTACTACTACTACTACTACTACTACTACTACTACTACTACTACTAATAATAATAATAATAATCATAAGACTGTTAGTATTTCTTCCTTTTCTGCAATAATTGCAACTGCCATAACTAGTATTACAACAGCCACTAGTACAACTACTACTACAACAACAGCTACTATTACAGCAGTTACTATCAATATTGCAACAACAACTTCACGACCACTTCTTAAATAATTCAGTTCGAAGAATACGCAGCAGACATAATTTCATGATCATTGTCTTAAATTTATTACTAATTTACAAATATTTATTTATTTAAGTCTATTTTTATTTTACTTGCTTTAAATCGAAAAAGAATGTTGAAGCTATTAACCTATTTGTTTTAAGTTGTTCAATAACTAAACGACTGACTTACTAATGTATTGACTGACACACTTACTAACATCCTGACTTACTGATAAACTGATTGATTGCTGACTTACTGATATAGTGATTGACATACTAACATACTGACTTACTTACTAACACACTTACTAACATACTCACTGACTTACTGATATAGTGACTGACATACTAACATATTGACTTACTAGTGACTGACATACTAACGTACTGACTTACTGATTGACTGACAGACTGATGAGCTGACTGACTGACAGACACACAAACCGACTGACAGTTTGCTTGACTGACTGACTAACATTCAACACCTGACTGACTCACTAACTGTCTAACTGTCTAACTAACTGATGACTGATCGACAAAGTGACTTACTGACAGCCTCAGAAAAAAAAATTAAAAAAGGAAAAAAAAGAAGAAAAAAAGGTACATTTGCTATTCAGCTTTGATTTATATCCCAACAGACTACGCTTCACAACAGTGACACAAATAAATATGCACTATTGATATTTCTGTTCTTTTATTTTATTTCCACATGTGCTGCTGGTAGATGCGTCAGATACAATTTACAGAGAATATTTGAAATAGAAATATTGAATGAGAAAATAAAATCCCTTAATTTTTTTTCCCCACATTACAAGAAACATTTGTTAAATTGGTTTGTTTTCGATGGATATGTCCTTTATCCTTTCTGTCATATCAAGTATCCATAGCTGAATTTGAAAATGCAGAGTAAAGTAGCTGAACGGGAAAGATACAAATTTGATTAGATGAAGATGAAGACATTAAAATAATATTTATTATAGCGAACATAGAAAGAGATGGTGGACTAAATTAAGCGACATCAAAACAAACGTAATTATATATGTGCATATATGGACATACATATTTTAATAAATAAAACATTTATTAATGTAAACATACCTACAAACAAGCAAACATACATATATACATAAATACAATCACATAGACATACACAAATATATATTTATATATACATGCCCTAAACACACACTCAGACATACATATGTATATACATACACACATACATACTTACACATACATATATATATAAACACACATACATACAAGGCCCAAATCAAAGGAAACAATAAAAAAAAAAAAAAAAAAGAAACATACTTTCACAAAAAGAAGTTATAATAAAATAAAAGACAAAACAAAATACAAATATTTCGACATTATTGATTTTAATCTCTTGCATGGCCAACTCGCAAGTCTCATTTCATTTCCGCCATTTCTGTTTTCAGTAACAAGAAAGTCTTGTCTCAAAAAAAAAAAAATAAAAATAAAAATAAAAAAATAAAATAAAAGAAGAAAAGAAGATGAAAAAAAAAAAAAAAAAAGAAAACTGAAAATAAAAAAAAAGAAGAAAGAAAAGAAGAAGAAGATAAAAAAAAAAAAAAAAAAAAGAAAGAAGAAAAGAAGAAGAAGATAAAATAAAAAAAAAAAAAAAAAAAAAAAAAAAGAAAGAAGAAAAGAAGAAGAAGATGATAATAAAAAAAACCGGTTTGATTTTAACCTATCACTTTAATGCATTTCACAGACAATCGATCTGTTTTAGTCATCACATGTACAATGTCTGGGGATCCTTTGTCGCCTTATCACTGCATGGGCGTGACTGCTTTCTTGTGTTTGTGTGAACTCCCAGACGTCTTGTCGTTTCTTATCTCTCCCTCACCTTTTCACGAATCTTGGTTCTGTCGTGTTCATGGACTGGATGAGCAGACAGCGATCCTGCTAGATTCATCAAGTCATCAGATCAGGGTTTTTTTTCCTGAACGTATGCAACTCGTAACGTTGACCAGAAATTTTTTTTTTTTTTTTTTTTTTTTTTTTTTTTTTTTACATTTTTAAATTTATTTTTATTTAATTATTTATTTATTTATTTATAAATTACTTTTATTTATTTATTTATTTATTTATTTATTTATTTATTTATTTGTTTGTTTGTTTGTGAGTTATTTGTTATTTGTAAAAATAAACTTGGTTGGACAGTTACTTTAAGAGATGTTTGTGTTGTGCGTATAGGTTTGAATTTTTTTTTAAAGAGATTTCATTTTTTTTTAATACTGTTTTTATTGTTATCATCATCATTATCATTATCATTATCATCTTTATTATTATAACTATTAGTACAACAACAGCAGAAACTACTATAACAACTACAACAACTGTTCCTATGATTTTTATTTAAAATTTTATTTTATATTTCTAAAGTCAGCACCATTTATATCTCTGAACCGTCTTACATACAGAGAGAGAGAGAGAGAGAGAGAGAGAGAGAGAGAGAGAGAGAGAGAGAGAGAGAGAGAGAGAGAGAGAGAGAGAGAGAGAGAGAGAGAGAGAGATAGACAGAGAGAGAGAGAGAGAGAGAGAGAGAGAGTGAATCATATACTGATATGTATGTGTGTGTGTTTGTATCTTTCTGTACAGTTGTGCTGAATCTACATGTAATTAAGCACACATAAAATCATTTTTCAAGTTAACTATTAATACATTTAAGTAATTACTTGGTCTCTGGGCTTTTAGCATCCCGATGGGTATTGAAGTAAGGACTGACTGTGGAAATGTAAGACATTGACGTCTAGTCAGTAATAATTAATATCTTTCTTAAATTCCTCCCTAGTCACAAATCTATTTGTTCTTTGTATTGCCTGAAAAGATTTTCTGCAGATCTCTTTCTGTTTCACATAATGTACGGAATTTAGTTTTGCTTATCAGCTGGAAATTAATGGAATGTGTTCAATCTTTTACATCCGTGACCTGGTATCCTACTTTTCTAATTTCTGTTACAGATTTTGTAATCGAACATCAGGACTATTTCTTCTGTAGGTTCTATCAGTGGGTGTATGTATGTGTATATGATTATTAATTGAAAAAGCTATATATTAAGTTATTGCATTAATGATTCTATCATTTATTGAAAACTTTGTATTTATGAATAGACATCTATAAATGTATTTCCGTACTCACACACACACACACACACATCCATCCATCCATACTTCCATCCACCTATACGTGCATATATGCATAGATACAGACATACACAAATATGAATATGTGTGTGTTTGTGTGTGTATTGTTGTAGTAATAATAAATATGCATACTTACATACTTACGTGCATCAAGAAATGCAAATATGTTTATTTTATTATAAGACTTAAATATACCAGCTGTCTTGGTTATTTTAGTAAACACTGTTATTATATTTGGTTTAGTGACTGCAGTCTCTAGGAAGTACCATCTGCTTTGTATCATTTATGTTTAAAAGATTTCAATATAAAGTGCAGGTTTTAAATAAAGATGAAATAAAACTCATTTCTATTCCATCTTGCTCAGCAAACCTCGACTTGAGTCTCTTGAAATGAAATCACTATTACCATGCAGCTACAACAACAACAACAACAACAACAGTTAGTGCTGCTGCAACCACTACTACTACTACTACTGCTACTATTTGTACTACTAAAACAACAACAACAAGTGCTGCAGCTATTACTACTACTACAGCTATTGCTATTAGAATAATAACATTATCAAAAGGAATTAGTACAATAACTAATATATCTACTAATAGTACTGCATCTACCACAACTACAACATCGGGTCTCATTACAAAACACCGCAACCACCAATACACTACCAACACCACCATCAAACAATAACAATAAAAATAGCAAAAATAAAAACTGCTACAACTACAACAACTACTACTACTCCTACTACATATTCTATTAATATTACTAAAACTGGTGCTCCCACACTTACAACTGTTAAATCTACTACTAATTATACTACTAATGCCCCATTAATAAACAAACACACACACACACACACACATATGTATAAGTATACCTATGTCTATATCTATCTATATATGTCTGTCTCTCTGTCTGTCTGTTATGTCTGTCTGTCTGTCTGTCTATCTATCTATATATATATATAATAATAATAATAATAACAAAGAAACAATAAATTGACACACAAAAGCTTTCATCCATAAAGTAACATTACTTACTGAAGAAATTCATTATTTAAACATCATCATTAACTAACCAAAGATAGACAATAAACATGAGTATATTAAAAAAGTAAGACCAAAACAAACGCAAATATGTCAAATTGTACAAGATCTCCAGTAAACCACATAAAGACAGATATAAGGTGAAATGAGCATTATACGATTAGAATGTTTAGATTTTTGACAATGTATTTTATGTCTGAAAGGATTTATCTGTGTTATATATATATATAATATTGTAAAAAAATGCATTCAAAACTGAGAGAGAAATAATGAATAAGAAACATAATTGAATTTGTTATCTTGCCTCTAAAGAATTTTTCCATCGAAACAAGATTAAAACTCCTTTGAGGAAACTGCAATCTATAAGAGTAATCGTTAAAGAAATGGCGATGTTAAACAATATATTAGACAGAAGTTTTGATTCGATCATACATTGGAACTAATATATGTATGTATGTGTGTGTAAGTTTGTATGTGTCTTTACATCTACGAGTGTGTTATGTATGTATGTATGTATGTGTGTGTGTGTGTGTGTCTGTATGTCTGTATTGTCTGACTGTATGTATATATATGTATGTATTTAAATGCGTGTGTGTGTGTGTATATATATATATATATATATATGATTTGTTTATATATGATTTGTCTATTATGTATGTATGTACGTATGTATGTATGTACGTATGTAGGTATGCATGCACGTAAGTATGTATATTTTATTAACCTAAATCAACTAATACTTTGCGTACGGACAGTCACCAGTTTTCAGTGTATCTGATCTCTCCTCTCTTTGTGTCTGTCTCTTTTGTTGTTAAAATATTTAATCATACGTTGTGATATATATATTTTTTTTTTGACATTTGATATTGTTGGTTTTTTCTTTCTGTACTTGTTTAATGTTTACTCAGCAGGTGTCTGAATCATTGAAGAAGTGTAAATGTATTCTTAATTACTCGCGCAAGTATCAAGATGGGTGTGACCAGGTAGCTTGAGGATTTCTGAGTTCGTTTCAGGTCCTTTTCCTTTCAAAAACGTCTAATAATGTCGTGCAGCATGTCGTAATCTGTAATCTGTATTTATCAGCGTTTTTGTATGCCTGTTAGATCAAGTCTAAAGGTCACAATTAGTTGTCTTAATGAAACGAAAATTAACATTCTTTGTTTGATCTGCTTATTTTGTTTTGGAAGAGATAGAAAGAAAGAGATGACAATATAGAAGTTGAAGAATACGATGACGATGATCATGATCATGATGATATGAGGGTAATAATAATAATAATAATAATAATAATAATAGTAGTAGTAGTAGTAGTAGTAGTAGTAGTAGTAGTAGTAGTAGTAGTAGTAGTAGTAGTAGTAATAATAATAATAATAATATCATAATTGTAATAATAGATACAATAACAATGATAATAATATGATTATGATAATGATAATGATAAAAACAGTGATGATGAAGATACAAAAATATTAATAACAGTAATAATATGATGATGACAATAATAATAATAATAATAATAATAATAATAATAATAATAATACGTTGATGATAATGATAAAGATACTAATAATAACAATAACTTATGATGATGATATCTAAAGAGGTATTTCCACAGAAGAGATGATAAAGGAAAAAGATGATCATGATGACGAAGAAGATAGCAAATTGATTACGAAGAAGATAAAACGAAGATTAATAAAGAAAAAGAAAGTAAGACAGACTGAAGATGAAAAGATATCAAAATGATGTTAATGAAGAAAAAGATAGTAATATAATATTTAGGAACAAAAAGATTGTGAATTTGTATTGATGAAGAAAAAGTATTAATATCATATTGATGAAAAAGAAGACAGCAACATGATATCGATGAAGAGAAGACATTGACATGATACTGATGAAGAAAAAGAAGATATTAGTTTAAGAAAGCGATGTTGATTTCAAAGGGTGAACATAATAACAAAACCAGAAACAAGTAGTAGAAATCTAAATGAACAAACAAGCAAATAAATAAATAAATGAATAAATAAATAATAAATAAATAATTGTAATGAAAATAAAATTAAAAACGAAAGAATTTCCCTTAAAACAATAAAACGAAAGAGAAAAAAAAAAAAAAAAAAAAAAGAAGAAAAAAATAATAATAAAAAAGAACGAACAAAAATACGACAACAACAATCAAAAACGAAAACGAAAACGAAAACAACAAATATCGCTCAAAACAACAAATAAAAAAAAAAAAGAAGAAAAATAAAATAAGAAAGAAAGATGGAAAGAAAAATCTTCACCGCTGCCACAGTTACTTGTACTTAAACACTGTGTTTCTGGAACTCAGAGAATGCTTACTTCGTTTCTGCTGCTAAACTGTTAACCTTCGTTAAAACATTGAGTAAATAACTTGACCTGGAAGAAGACTGGTAACTCGATAAATAAACAACTTCCTTCACTCTGCAGAGACTCTAACGATTGGCGAGGTTCTTGTACGTACACATAAAACAAAACGATAGAACCCGTTGATCGCCGTTTATTACATGCACCAAGCAATTTAATTTCTTTTCCTTTTATTTTTTTTGACAAAATCCGAGATCGACGCTCATGTCTGTCATAGGAGTTGTCTGCCGGCTGCCGGTGTAACAGAATAAAGTGTCTCCTGTCATTTAGTTCATCCCACGTATCTGTCCTTTGTAAATAAATAAAATAAAATGAAATAAAATAAAATAAATAAATAATAAAGCGTAAGTTAATAATGATAAAAAAATGAGAAACGAATACAAATACGACAATAAAAAAAAAAAAAAAAACGAAATCGAAAACAAAACGAAAACCAATATCGATCAAAACAATTTAAAAAGTAAGTTAATTGGCTTTGTTCCTTGTTATTTTGTTTTCCTTTTGTGCCTTCCTATTTTTATTTTTATTAATGACCATCTCATCAACGTCAACTTCAACATCATGGCTGTCGACATCACAAACGTTATCACAGTCCACTTCATCGTAAACTTCTTATCATATCTTCACTAAAATCTTAGTTTTTGTCGTCATCATCAGTGCCATCATCAGCAACAGCAACATCTACAGCAACAGCATCAGCATCAGCAGCATTTTCTATTTAATTTTCATCGCCATCATAGCCACGTCGCAGACATCGTCATCATCATGTTCTGATTTATAATTCAATTTTCATCTAATCACGTTTAATGGCAATGTTCTAATTTAGCTTTGCCATTGGAGAACAAATAAAACAAATAAGTATCAGTAATAGAAAGTTTATTTAATTAGCATAACGTTATTACACTCACTAACATAGAATACAGATTCCAGTACAATATTTACAATAAAAAGTATGTGGTAATTATGTAGGTATGTATATACACATAAGTACGTACATACACACACGCTTATATATGCGTGTATATGTGTTTTAATATATATGCCTGTGAGTGTGTGTGTGTGTGTGTGTTTGAAAAATTAGTTCACGTTTGATTTAACCATTCAGAAATATCAAAACAATTTTCAGATATTTGTATCCTTCTCGAATGAATAAAAGAATACATTTCTCAGGTAAATTACTACAAACAGTTTTTAAATTACATTTATTTACTATGTTGATAAATTCTTTGATTTCTTGCAGTGGATTACCTACAATTGATGTTTTAAAAAATCAGCAGCTACAACAATGATAATCGGGAAACTAGTGTGTATGTATGTATGTATGTATGTGTGTGCATATGTATGTATGCAGGCATGTATGTATGCAGGCATGCATGTATGAATGGATGTATATATGTATATATGAATGTATGTAGGTATGTATATATATTTGCATCTATGTTTGCATCTATGTGTGTGCGTATGTACGTAAATATCTGCATTAATACATACGCACAAGCACACAAGCTCACAATAATTCATTTGTTCCAGACCATCACGAAGATCATATAATATGTGATATAAGCAATTTATTCTCCAAACCAATCATATATGTTACGTTATCAGAAATAAACTGATCTTTGACGTGTTATGAGCACACTCGTGTATCATGCAGCCTCTGAGACTTGCTGTTATTAAACTGACTGTTCTGGCTGGTACCAGACAAATAAAAAAAAAAAAAAAAAAAAAACAAGAAGAAGTAGAAGAAAAAAAAAGCTGCCATGTTATAACACGTGTTAATGAAAGATATTCTCTTTGGACAATACACCTCGTTTGTCAAGTCGTTCACCGAAAGACGTCAGGGAAATTTATGTTTCTTAAATGTATTAAACCCATTCACTAACTGTATTGCCTTTACTCGGATCTGTCTGTTTCTCTGTGATATATATGGCTGCTCCGTCCCTTTCATCTACGAGCCCCGGACGCAGTTCGGTGGTCTGATATTTCCATACATAGATCAGAGAGATGGTTTCCCGTTACAGGTCCTGCTCTCCAATATGCCATATTAAGGACAGTCTAGTCTTGGCGTTAGCTACTTAGAAATTTATCTTCTTTGAAACAGCCTGTTAACTGTGGAAGGGCGTCAGTGACCTTTTCTCTGTCTTATTAATCGAGATGGGGATATGGAAGATTACAAATAAGTGACGATTAAAGCAAAAGTTATAAAGTGTTACGTATTCGAAAGGAAATGAATACGTCTTTTGATGTCTGAACTGATAAGCCTCTGTCGCCTTCTGTATCATTTGTTTCGGTTTATGTTAAGAAACGACTGAGCTGATATTATAACTCATATCGTAGTGGCTGAAACAAAAACACTTATAAGCAAATACTGAAAAACTGAAATATTTTGAATGAGAAAGTGAAACAGTTTACAGATTTTTTTAAATGAATTTTTTCATTTTTTTTTTTTTTTAATGATTTCAAAGGAGGAAATGTTTTAATTAACGATACAATCATATCATTTTTAATCCATGACTGCATCGGTTGAAATTAGTAAGTAGATGGAAAGCCAGTTGGCGCCTGTTTTTTTAAAAGTTACAAACAGCGATCTTCAGTATGCACTTTCCATACGTAGGGAAAAAAAAAACCTTTGTCGAGCGAAATATCTCTGAACTGCTGCCTAATGCTTCATGGTCAATTAAGTAAAAAATAATTTAATGTTCAGATATTAAAAACCCCCACAATAAGACATATTTATAATCGTACGAACAAGTAAAACCCATAAAAATCTCTCATGACATTCATATGATATTTTACATAAACAGTGACATTTGAATTTCACTTTAACCGGTTAGTTTTGTTTTTGGGGAGAAGAAAAGCTTATTAATCAAATTCTTGGAGCCGTCGGATCGGCGAAGCACAAAATAACCGAGAAATGATTTAATGGAAACGAGAAAAATATTCTAAATAAATGACCATAGATATCAATAAAAAATAACTTCGATATAACAATAAAGTAAAAATTTACATTAGAATCTGCACTGGGCATTAGCATTCAAGTAACAGTTCCAAAAATAAGCACAAATCGATATGACAGATGCAATTTCATATAAATGTATATTTAATTTTTGTCATAATCAAAGTATTCTTGTTACGTAATAATTTTGCCAGATGTAGTTCTAACATAATTATTATCAGTTATTTTCTGAACTTATTTTTTGATTAATGAAACGGATAATATTTCAAATTCGTAATAATATAATCATAATTCTGTTCTTGAATGTAATATATATCTAATACGACGTGTGCAATTTCATATAAGTAATGATGGTTTTTATCAACTGATTTCTCAGCTTGTTGAGTATTCAGTGTGACGGATATAGTCTCGTCACATAATTATTACATAAATATATTCTGAGGTTCATAAAAGTTGGTAGTCACAAATTTATCACATGCGTAATTGATGTAAGTATTATTAATTTATTTATAAACTAGTTATAAGTCGATAATAATGAATTTATCAAAGCACAATGATATAAATATTAGTAATTTACTTATAAATTTATAACGCTAATAATAACAATTTTAATTGATTTTTTTTTCTTCTTTTTTCTTTTTGATTAAAAAAAAAAAAAAGAAGAAGAAAGAAAAGAAACAAACAAAATTGTCGTTAATGAGATTTCTATGCTTAACAAAATATAACAAAGACTAGCATGGCTTTCACCATTAACAATAACAAAAATAATTATTTACCGAAACTCAGCGGATTTGCTTTCTTCCATTTAATGCCTCTGTGTTACGCAGTGGACTCGAGGGAGACGAGAGCAGCAAAGTTTGCAAATCAGTACATTTTAAAATCCATGCATTATGAAACTTATACCTCAATGAAATGAAATGTAAATAGTCAACTCTCTAAATATATGCATAACAACAATGGCTAAATGGCGTCGCTTTTATCAGTTGTATTGGGAAATATTAACATTGTCGCCAGAGGGAATAGACTTGGAATCGTGCAAGCCACAAACACCAACACCATTATAAATGATAAATGAGCTACGTCATGAGAAATGTCTTCTCTGGAGAATTATTTGTTTTAATACAGAGAATGTCAGTCGGTGATTTTAAGCAGTCACTTTTTTTTTTTGTGTTTTTTGTTTTTTTTAATAGCTTATTTCACGTCATTTTCTTATCACGTATAGATGACTGTCACCCAGTTTATTTTCTTGTTTGTCTGTCTTTCAGTCTGTCTATCTGCCTCTCTATCTACCTATATTTCTATCTGTGTATCTCTCTCTAAATAAAGTCTCACACACATTTACATACATTATACAGGCATGAACGCACGCATGCGCGCACTCACACTCACACTCACACACACCCACACACTCTAACATCCTAGTTTTGCTACCTCGGTCAAAAAGTGCTGATTTCCAGACTCGAGTGTCTGATCATTTTACTCATTACAAGCAGAGAGTTAGTGGGAAAACGTGCAAAACGATTACAAGTAGCGAGTAACTTTTGGCTGGTGGCGTGTTTTCAAAACAATAACATTCACATCAGTTCTGTATACGATGGGCTTAATGTGATTGGCAGTTATTTTCTAATCAGGCTCCAAAGACAATTTCCACCAACCCGGCAGGCATGAGTGAACTGTAAGGAACAAGAGAATGAAGACGTCATCACGAAACTCCTATAAATGTACCGTTAGCGAGCACTTTCTTCTTAAATGTTTCCGAAGTCATTTTCTGAACTCTGGAAATATATTTCATATGTATAGCAGAGGTACTACATTGCCACCATGGTTCACACAAATAACGCATTATTATCGACCACGTCATAAACATCATCTTGCCAAAAGAGCTAAACGTTGTTGCTACTTCTTCTGGTACAATTTGTTCGACAGAATAATGTAGTTATCTACTGCTGCATTTCTGTTGATCGAATTCAGATGTGTTCACATGAGCCTGAACGAAAAACATTAAGAACGTCTATTTTTTGTTTTTAATACGCCTGATTATAAATTTTGTAGTTAAGAAGTGTCAAATATATTTGTTTTTCTAAAAGAAAACAACAACCAATGTACTGTTTGTCACACAATTCTTACATAAAAGTAAAAAAAAAGTAAAAAAAAAAAAATATATATATATATATAATAAAACATAACATTTAAAAATTTAAAAGACCAATAGTAACTTGCAACCCCATCAGAATGGTGCAATACTATCGATTATCAGAAAGTAATGACTTTTCCATACATAAGAAACAAGTTTTTGACTTTGGGGCACGGTCTAGAGCGGGTGAAATAAGAGAATAACTACTTGACGGATCAGTTCCGTGATCCAAAATTCTTCATGTGAACTCATCTCACTTGTATTTTAGAGATTAAGTCAGTTTTTATAATATAACTGTATATACTATTAATATATTTAGATTTTCTTTCAAATAGATATTTCTCACCAATGTAAAATAATCTGAAATAGTGTGGAGTGTGACAGATGGACATACGATTACTTTGAGAAAACAGAATGAAAGATACTTAGAGAAGAAACCTAATCTTTGAGAGAGAGAGAGAGAGAGAGAGAGAGAGAGAGAGAGAGAGAGAGAGAGAGAGAGAGAGAGAGAGAGAGAGAGAGAGAGAGAGAGAGAATGTAAAACATTTTAGGATAAAAATATTTGCGATAGATAGTCAAAATTAGATTGAGATAAGAATACATTACAATCAGTAAGAATACGAAATTGCCAAAAAAACAAAACAAAAAAAAAACAAATGCAATAAATACCAAAATATCATGGATTTTTAAAAATATTTATTTTCAATAAACATAGTTACAGGTGACATGACAGAATATTTGAACGTACATATATAATACGCCTGATAACTGGTTTACTTTGACAACATACCGATATAACAGTGCATGGACGTAAATGAACTTACTGATTCCATATATAACTTGAGTATGGCAGCGGATGCACATTCTAATATACTTATATGTATTTCTTGTCAACAGCTTAAAGTATTTACACTATATATATACATATATTATAATATATTATTTAATTCACAAAAAATACTAATTACATTCAAGACAGAGTTTCATGATATTCACTAACATATCCAAAATAAAAATGATTATGAAAAAAAAAAAAAAAAAATCAATATCATTACCGAAAATAGCATTTTTTTTTCAGTATATTATGCAAAATAAAAAAACATTTTTTCCAATTTAACGTTCAAAATAAAAACGTGTTGTTTTTTGTTGTTGCTGTTTTTTTTTTTTTTTTTTTTTTTTTTCTTTTTTTATAATTATCCAAAACTTTTTAAAAATGTTTTTCAAGTCATTATCAATATGAAAAAGATGTTGTCAATATCATTACCGAAATAATTTTTAATTTTTTTTTTATTTTATAATTAATCTTTAGCCGAAATAACAATTTGCTTTTGAAATCTGTCATCCCAAATAATAATAATAAAAAGTTTTATTACTGTTGTTTTAAATCAATATTCAAAACCACAAAACATGTTTTTATAAATCAGTACCCCAAAAAAAAAAAAAAAAAAATAAATATAAATAATTAAAAAAAATAAAATAAAATAAAAAGCTAAATATTCCTGAATAGATTTCCGCTTTGTATGAAACAATTGTTATTATTATTTTTTTTAAATACTCTAAAAATCTGTATTACATTTTTTTCAGTTTTTAATGATGTTTTAATGATTTTAATGATTTAATTTGAAATGCCAAGCCTAATATAGTTTACAATAGAGCAGATTAAATAGCAACCTAAAAAAGAAAAATAAAGATCTAGATGACATTAATAGTTTTCGTCAAAGTGGAATTACTCTAAGTCAAAGCATAGTGATATATCAATGTGGAGAGGACGGAATTACTAGTTTTTGTAAAATTATATTTTTATACAATTTCTTTTTTTTTTTTTTCAAAATTCGTTAAACTGTTAAAAATAAAGTAAGAAAGATCATTCATTTTAAATGGGTCTTGTTCTTTAATATATTATTAAAAAACGGTTGAAGCTTGTTTGAAATAATTATAGACGATTAGTTAAGATAATTAGAGACTTTACTTTTTTATTATTTTTATTTATTTATTTGTTTAATTAATTTTAATTATTTAAATATCTCATTTTGTTATTGATTTTACTTATATATATGTATGTATGTATGTATGTATGTATGTATGTATAGATATCAAGAAACTCTGTCTTGATATCAGTACATAACAACAATATTTAACAGAAACAATTCATAACAATAAACAAACAAACCAACAAATGATAAAATTGAAGTATAAAACGAAACTGCAGACCGACAGTATATAAATGTTTCAAACATCAACGTACTGTTTGAAACATATGCTCTCGAACGAAGAAGTAAACAGACTTTGCTTTGATTCAGAAAACACGTAATTGTGTTTCTTCTATTTTAACGTTTTAATACAAAGAACTGTACGATATTCATCAATCACAGAATGAATGAATGAAACATTTGGCAATATTTGTGATCCAAAAATAACCGAAGTGATAACCAGAACTGTTAGCTGTTTTGTTCATAATGATCATCTTTCTTCTTTTTTTTTTAGCTATAAAAATAAATAGCAGAAATATATTCTCAAAACCCCGAATACATACACACGCACACATGTATGCACATGTAATATACACATTTATATTCATACGCACACGTATACTTATGAAGACATAGACATATACATACGCACACGCACATACACGCAGACACACAAGCAGACACACAGACAGACACATGCATCAACGATCTGTTCAGAAAAGTATCGTATAAAGATAAGCAAATGAAGAAGAAAAAAACATGCATGTGCAAGTTGGCGCTGAAATAGTGGCAGTTTGTCAAAGTTTTGTATATTTTCTATAATAAATAAAAAAAAAAAAATTAAAACATATATTAATAAGTTCATTTACAAAACAGTACGTGATACTGTGATGCAGAAAATGAATATAATTAGGCCTACATAATGGAATGTAAAAAAACAAAAAGAAACACATAATATATTGTAAATTATTTTACTGTTGAAGTCATTAATTAGCCACTGAAATCATGTAAACGAAACGAAACTGTAATAATAATAATAACAGCCTGATTTTCAGTATTTGGTAATAATATGACTTATATAAAGATTAATTTCATTCTTGGTCGTAATGTGAAAATATTTTTATTTTTATTTTTTGTCTATCTAATTGTAATAGTTATATTATAATAATAATAATAATAATAATAATAATAATAATAATATAATAATAATAATAATAATAATAATAATCATCATCATCATCATTATAATAACAATTATCATCGTCATTATTATTATTGTTTTTATTATTATTATTATTATTATTATTATTAACACAAACCAGTAAACAAACAAACGGATAAATAAATAAATAAACGAAATTAATATCTATTCTTAAAGAAGATGGAACTTTATAAATGGAAAACACATAGCGAAAAGATTGACGCTGTAGAAACGATCATGTTACCGTAACAGTATCTCTTGTCATTGTCGTCAAATATACATTTCTCATTCAGCATTCAGAACCGCTTTTTCAGACACACACGACCGACGATAAGTATTTCTTTGACATTTCATTTTCTATAGAAAATAAATAAATCTATCCAGTTGATGTAACTTATCTGCAGTTATGTATAAGCGTGTTGTTTAGAACGAAAACATTTAACAATCTGAAGCAGAATGTGAAAAAAAAAAAAAAAAAAAAAAGCATTTGCATTTATAACTAGTTAGCGAAACAGGATTCACGTTATAACCTTACGGAAACAAAGATAATGAAATTATTTATTATTATTATTGTTATTATTCATTGGTATCCGTGTTCTGTGATGAACCAATAACGAAAGCTTTGACAACAGTACATGCGTATAATGGTGAAAAGAGAACGGAAATCATCTGTCATAAATAATTAGTGATATCAACAATCGTGCAGTATGGATGGCGTGTTGCCCCGAAGGCAACGTACAAAAGATTTCGGAGACGAGATAAAATCTAATTATCTGTTTTTTGATGAACGACTTGTAACGCACGTGTCAGCTAATGAGCAACCGAATCAGGGTCGTAACATCGAGCTGATTTGTTTTTTTTTCTTTTCTCCGTTTTGTTAATGATGCTTCCTATTTACGAGCTGCCTTTCAGTTGTGTCTAAATCAGCATTCAGTTTCATATTAAGGAAGTCATAAGCTCTTTACATACACATACAATCCATCAGTATAGGCGTCGTCTCAGAAGTAATAACATAGCAAGAGCTAACAGACACATATCGCATGCTGATTATAACTTCCTAACGAACATGCATCTACCATCCTGAATAGTTACTGCGTAATGCCTCTTTGCAATATTTCTGTGACCATACGCCATGATCATGGACTATATGTTTGTTATACAGAATCTAAAAACATAAAGCACCCAACAACCGTCACGTCTTGTCAGTAGATTTCTTTCCAGTAACACTGAAATCATGGCAAGTTGTCATTGCTCGAATGTCCAGTGTAGAAGGTAAGAAGCAGATATGTTTTTGTTTTTTTTTACAGGAAAAGAAAGGCATTGCAAGGTTGTTTCCCTTTTAATGACCTCCAGGTCATGTTGTCTCATCCTTTTCCTCTTCCGCAATATTTAAATGGACCTTTTCAGAATCGGCGTCGTATATGGCCTTCGTTTCTTTAGCACAATTGTCGTTCCCGTTTTTAATGGGAGATCTGTTGATAATTACAGACGGCTGCGTGTCGACGTTGGTGTACTGCGTGTAGCTGCTGTTTGTCGTCGTATGCTGACTACCTAAGAAAAAACACGGCACCACCTGTCTGAACTCCTTTTTGAAATTTTCGTTCATCCAAGCGTAGAGAAATGGATTGTAAATGGTGGAGCTCATGGCAATAACGTGAGACACGAAAAACGTCAGTGTGAAATAGAACCAATCGTCAACAGAACTTTCGTACTCTCGTACAAGATGGACGATGTTCAGAGGCAGCCAACAGCAAACAAATATCGTAACCATGGCTATCAGCATTTTGTTTGTCCTCTTTTTTCTTTTGGTTTCCAGTTCGTCTCTCTCCCTCGTTCTGCTTCCGCTTCCTATTTTTACTTTGACTCTTTTTTTCAAAGCTAGCGAGACCATCGTGTAGCAGTAGGTGATGATGCTACAAGGCACAATATACTGCAACACAAGACTTGTTACCGTGAAGAACTGCCGCGCCTGGGGACGTGGCCACTTCTCGGAGCATGCGAAGCTGTTGCTGTTGTTTCCTGACTCCTGTACTTCGTGGTATATTCCCAGAGGCAGGGATATGGACACTGATATAATCCATATGGCAATTATCATGAGAACGCACATGTAAATCTTCATTCTGGGCTTGAAAGGGTACACAATGACAAAGTATCGGTCTACTGCAATAGCCGTCGAGGTCAGAGTCGACACGTACACGCTGATGCAAAGGATCATGGGTACGATATGGCAGAGACCTTCTCCGAAGATCCACGAATTGAGGAAGTAAGAAATGGGTGTGAAGGGAACTGCCAGCAGACACATAAGTATATCCGAAATGGCTAGATTCGTGATGAAAATGTTGGTGATTGTCTGCATGGCTTTGTTTCGTATAACGATGAACACAACGAGAGTGTTTCCCGTCACTCCGAGAATGAAAATGATGGAGTACATCAGGACAAACAGCACCATGAGCCAGGTGAGTCGCATCACCTGGTCCTGCTCTCTGTGGGGGATGAGCAGCGGATTGAACGTTGTACTCAGCTGAGTCTGGATCACAACAGCCGGGCTCGAGTTCTCCGCGAATTCGACGACAGCCACGTAGCCGCTGGAGGTCGACATGATGCAGCCGCTGATGACGTAAACACAAGATGATTAAATATTAGAATCTGTTGGCGTCTCTACAAGTAGAACACGACCATGCTGGATCACAGCTGACGAAGATTACTTTTCTTTTGTTTGTAGATAAAATCTGAAAATAAAAATTTAAAAATATTCATTCTAACATTAAAATAAAATTATTTGCCGTTGTGAATGATTCTTATTTAAATTTCATAAAATATTCTGAAACAAATTAACAGAATTTCATTACTGTAGAAAAAAATAACAAAAACAAAAAGAAAGCAAACTAACTGATTAAAACTAAGTATTCTATAATATCATTTGCTTTTCAACGCAGTCATGATCATCACGAAAATTATAGAAAAACTCCGTTTATAACAATCCATTTAACGCTATAAGAAGTAGAAATCAAATGATTTTCTTTTATCAAGAAAATTCGTTGACGTAGTTATAAACAGATTTAACGGAAATGGAAAACTCAGACTTATGAAAAACATACAACTGCAAACACATCTAAATGAAAGTAAAAACTCGGAAGTATGAAGAAAATTCTATGACATACAATTAAAGGAAAAACTCGGATATCTTTGGTGGTTTTTTGGGTGTTTTTTTAAACTTTGTCCGCAAATTAAGCAGCAAGTCTCTTTAGTGCACTTATATTGTTTCTTTATCTTCTCATCTTTCTGTAAAAACGTTCAATTTTCTCTTTCTGTGTTGTCTCTTTCACCGTGGCCCAAGGCTAAGACATTCCTGGCTACAGCATTGCGTGCTAGGAACTACATCTTTGAACTTAATTGGATATGAACGAGCTAATTCAGAATCCATGCCAACAGCTCGAACAAAAGTACGAGCTTAGTCCTAGAGAAACAAGATTTATCAAAAGAGTCAAAGCTGCATTCATTTCCTACAAGCATTTTCAACAGCAGTGAACTATGTTTGAAGATTCCACACAACAGTTAGAAATTATGCTCGTGGTTTTCGCAAATTTATAGTGAATAAATAAATCTTCATGTTAATTTTGGATTGTTTGAATTCGTATGTGCTTCATTATCTGGTGGGCAGCGAACGATTGGTTATATAAGCATAAAATAATATGGAAGTTAAATGAAAGGTATACATAAATAGATAGATAAAACGCACTTTAACTTATAAACGCACATACAAACACACTCACACACACATATAGACATAGATACATACACACACACATATATATATATATGCATATACCAAATAACACATGCATAAACAAATACCTCAACAAAAACCCCCAAAACATTGTCTCTGTTTTATTATTATAATTATCTATCTATTAATTAATAAAACATGATTTCTACGTTATCACGTGTTCATTATTAGCCAAACGTGATTTCCACGAGAACGCGATAACGATGTTGACTCGCCAGAGATGGAATATTTTAACATATGTCGTTGAACATAAAAGCTGCAGTGACTAATGATGTCTTCACTGAATGCCGAAGTTGTCGGAGATGTGTCGCTGTAGAATCCAAGTGTAAGTAAGGTATCTTCTTGTGCACCAAAACAACGCTAATAAGCGACGGAGAATCGCAAATGTGAACCCTTCGATAAACCGCTACTGGTTTAACAAGTGAGGAAATATTGATGCCTTCAGGACAGTTATTTTGCTTTTGTCATGAAGCGCAGAAAAAATTTCTGGTTAAACTGCCGAAAGCAAAATCTTTTCTAGTCCTTTTCTGATTCTAAAATCAGTCCTCGTATTTTAACTTGACAGAAAAATTATTCAAATGTCACCAAGCAAATAAAGATGGCAATACTTAGAAGTGAACTCGAGAGATGATTATATAATTTTTAAAAAAATGTTTAGGCTCTATTTAGAAAACTTAATGGTTTACAAATATAATTTATCATTATTGTTATTGTTATTATTATTATTATTATTATTATTATTATTATTATTATTATTGTTGTTGTTGTTGTTATTATTATTATTATTATTAAGGTCTCCCTTTTATGAATATTTCTGCAATACAGAATCGGTATGTGATTTTCATTATTATTCTGCTTTTAACAGAAAATGAAATAAAGATGCAATCTTAGTTATTATTAGTCGTGTAAATTGAAATAACAAATTGACAGAAAAATTATCAGTACAAGTAACAGCGTCTGTTATTATAAAGAGACAAGAAAGAGAAAAATCTCACTGAGAGAAAGAATGAAGAGAGAGACAGAGTCACACGTACTAGACACAAAAGGAAGGACAGACACATAAAGAGACAGACAGATAGACAAATAGAAAGATAGATGGGTGGATATAATGGTAGATGTACATATAGATGGATAGATAGATGGATATATGTTTAGATCGGTAGAAAGATAGATAGATATACAGACATATAGATGGACGGATGGATAGATAGATATATGGATAGAGAGACAGATGGATGGATAGAGGCACATACCTATATCCAGACAGAGAGATAAACAGATAAAGCGATAAAGAAAAGAAAGAAAGAGAGAAAAAGAAAGACTATTAGAAAAAGAAAGAAAGAAAGATTCAGAGAATTGTATTTTCTCTGGTTCAGACAACACTAACACGGTAATTATCTGGAGAATAATTAATTAGATAATTTTAACATTTACATCGAACATTGTTTCATTATCTTTCAGACAATATACACATCACATATTTTCATATAAATCTGAACGTTACAAAATACTCGGTCATTTCTGAAACTGCAGTTGGCTACATAAATAATTCCCCATCACTCACACCACGAACAAACCAGCTAACTTCCATGCAGTGCTACTATTTATTACACGTGTTAGAATTTATTACAAGTGTTTCCCTATATACATTAGACAAAGTACAGTCCATTATTGAGTTATCCACTCGTTACATTATTGAAATATACCGATACAATCATGAGTACAGCCCTAACAAAGTTTCTGATTCAGATTTACCGATATCGCTGGGAGCCATTACACTGAACGAGATTAACAAACCTTTGTCATCACTAAAACCTACTGCATCGAGTCGGTACGTGATTTCATTTTGTAAATTAGTTGTCGTCTGCAACCGTCTCTACGGCGGTGAACACACCACGCGTACCTCTGGGAAATATTCTGAAAAGGTAATTTTCCTGGTTGCCAATCTGATGGCTTCTTGTCACGGCTAACACAGATTTAATTGTGCAGACGAAGAGACGGTGGGTGGGAGTAAGGTTTGGAGGGGGAACGGGGGGATGTGTATGTGTGTGAGAAATAAAATTACATTAACATTAACCGATATAGACAAATTGTTTTGATTTTCTCTGTTAACAAATGTCTAAATGATGAAAAGCGATGGTTTTGTGAAACAAATGAAATACACCAGCTGCAGTAACACCAACATCAGTAATACAAGAACTGTAACAAGAGCAGTGCAAACCAACACTATAAATAAAAAGAAAACATTATGAACAAACTTCAGATTCTCAAAAGGACAAAGAAGAAGAAGAGCAACAACAACGAAGAACAAAGAAAAAGAAAAAGAAGAAGAAAGAAGAAAAAAACACAAAAGAAAACAATAATAATAAGAAGAAAGATGTGTACACTCTCTAGATTCAATGTGATATATATAAAAAAATTAAAAAAATAAAAAAAAAAAAAAAAATAATAAAA
>CM022672.1:9365403-9480403 GCA_012295275.1 Chrysomallon squamiferum | reverse complement strand
GCTACACGACATGCTGTACGTAATCTTTCCCCTGTGCAAACATCAGTGTCAAGTCTGGTCTCTATAATTCTATTTAGGAATCGACGTAGATATACTTTTCGTTTTTCCTTGCGAAATTTAGCCCAATAAACGAAATGTTTGACGATAGTACTACGCGATGATATGGGAATCAAGAGTCTAGGAAATCCAATTCAAACCTTTTAACCGGCTTTTGCATGAAAAACGTCATATAAAGGTCTTTTTTTTTTTGCTTGCTGAATGCGTTATTATTTTGTTATCGAGAGCTGACCTTTAGTTAGAAAATATGATACTTCAACGACGACGTCAGAACGTGTAGGAAGCAATAGAGGATTGATGATGTCATTAAATTAGTTCAGGATGTGAAAAAATAAGAGAAGAGAAAGATAATAAAGATGTTTTTTTGTTGTTCTTGTTAAGAAAGCAAAATAACAGTCCCATGATGGTATTACCAAATAAATTCGATGTTTGAAATAAATTTCTCGAGCAATAAAGAAAAAAAAAATAAAAATAAATAATCATAATAATAATAATAATAATAATAATAATAATAATAATAAATAAATAAATAAATAAATAAATAAATAAATAAATAACGAGTGTATTGATAATTGTGATGATATGATAATGATTAAAATGATGATGATAAAACCCAACAAAATAACAACAACATTTTTTGATATCGGTACATTTAGCTATTATCAGTACAAAAAGATCTATTTTATGGTGCAACGACTAGATAATCCAAGAATTACGTACACACACACGCACATACTGACATGTATACAATAAGGCTCACAAACAAATAAACGTATATTAATATGGCTCAAAGAATCTTGAAAATAGTAGAGCGAGAGAGAGAGAAAGACAGAAGGAAAAACATCTGGTTGATAACTGATGTGTAAACTGATTGACAGAAACACTGACAGACAGACAGACAGATATGTAGATAGAGAGACATATGCACACACACACACACTCACGCATATAAATAGACAGATTACATTAGAGTCAGACAGGCTGATAGACATACAAGACAGATATATTACTTATTTATTTTGAAACAAAATTTCCTTAAGCACAGAAACGTAGAAACTGTTTGTTGTGATAAACAAGGCCATGCCTAAGATTGCAGCCTGTCAAAGAATGACTTTATTGTTTGCTTACGATAATGTATCCGGCTGTAGTTCTATGGAAAACAAATTGACAAGACATTTTTTCTCTTAAATCTATAATCAATAATGTTTTACTTAACAACACATCCATTTCTAAATTAAATGTTCATAAAACTGCGAACGAAAAGCAAGGTACAAAAAAATAAATAAAATAATAGTAATAATAATAATAATAATAGAACAAAGAGTAAAAAAACAACAACATTCGGACATTTATTAAAGTCAAAGATAATAACAGTAATCAATAAAATATAATTTTCTTCTGAAAATGTCCGAAATTTTGCAAATTGAGTTAGACTCTGTTATTTAGAAAGATTAAATATCAAGAAGTCAATAGCGGCATTTCGTTAGAGCTAGCTGGAGAGTTCTTAGACGTACATTATTATAACAGTCATGATGGATACGGTTTCCTTCGTTACTCTGAATTATTAAATATCGACATTTTGTCTAGAATGACCTAATATTAAGACAGGAAACTTCAGCGAATGCATAAGACGATGAATCCGTTGGTAACTCCAGATTTTTAAATTTATTAGCGTATATTCAATTCGAATGTATTATCAAAAAAGGTCAAGAGATGCTTTTCCATAATGATATATTATTGTAATGTTGGAAACAGATTTAAGAAAAAACATTTATAACTTAAACAATTATTTCTATTGTTGTAATGACCTAGACGTTTTTGCTTTCCAGTAAGTGGTACTGCATAAACATCTAAATAAGAACAAAATTGCAACATAAAACAAAAAAAAAAAAAAAAAAAAAAAAAAAAAAAAAAGAAAAGAAACGAAAAATATGTTGTTTTCCATGACAGGCAGACAGATGAAAAGATAAATAAAATTTACAGACATAGATGTTTGGACGGCCAGATAGATTGGTATATATATATATATATGTGTATGTGTATGTGTATATGTGCGTGTGTGTGTGTGTGTGTGTGTGTATTTGTACAGACAGATAAATAGACAGACATGTAGACAGACAGACAAATAAATAGACATAGGCAGAGAAATAGACTGACAAATAAATAGACATAGGCAGAGAGATAGACTGACAAAGAGAGAGACTACCTGACATGAAATATAAATAATTAAATATTTGTTCTGATGTGTGTAATTTCGCTAAACATGTACTCTGTCATTTGTCCAAGGTCTCTGTCAGCCTTAGCACGTGGTAACATTTGGACTCGGGGATATCTGAAATATATCTTCTGAAAATGGCGATTGCCGTAAAAAATCGATGAGGAATATGTTACCGAGTAATGAGGCAAACACATCTCCATCATTTCTGCTCAAGATTTTTTTTTTCATCGCGTAATCTTTCCTCGAATGCAGAGTTACAAATACATGCACTCTTGAAGAAAAAAAAAAAAAAAAACACGGGAAAATGCATTGCAAAACTTGAATACTGCTTTAGAAACATAGCGCAGAAAAGAATTTAAAGAAATAATTCAGGCCTAACTGCACTCACCTCTTTGCTCCGAAATTGTCTTCGAATCCTGTAATGACCTTGTGAACATGTAGGTTGCCATAGAGATGACGCATCGGCCGTTTTAACAGTTAACAATGGATTCTCGCTTGCTTATTCATTCGGTCTGAAAGGCTTTTTGAGATTCCAAATAACTAGATTTTTCGAAGGAACTAACTGTTATCGTAACCCCAGGGTATAAACATATAAATGATCTGATTTGACAGATACAGCTGTAGAATCTATGAGTTAAAGTGAAATATCTACACATAAATATTGTGAAATAATTTCAAAAGTTTGCAGTTATGCTTTAGAAAACTGTTATCTGTTATATATTTATCAATACTGTGGTATTTAGCTACTCGAGAGAAAGAGATAACGTATCTCTGCAGTATAATTAAATTTAAAAAAAAACACAACATAATAATAATAAAAAATAAAATTAAATAAAAAAAAAAAAAAAAAAAAAAAAAATAATAATAATAAAATAAAAATAAATAAATAAATAAATATATAAAAATAAAAAATAAAAAATATTAGATAAATACAACATATCAAGAGAAAGGGGATGACATATGAATAATTATTGTTTCAAACTTTATTATTTATAAAGTCTGCTCTCCAGTATCCCTTGAAATACGTTAACATATTTAGATTATACTTTCAGGTACACTTTAAAGATTAATAACGGTGTCCCCCTCCCACACACATATAAATTATAAGATTGTAAAAACGTAACAAATGTATTCGATTAAATGGTACAATCATTACAGCAACTCCAATTTCTAGGCATGACACGTGTATTCCCTGAGGCAAAGTCATAAACCCACACCTCTAATTCGCGACTTGAATGCACTCCGCTGCTCTATTTGGAGAAAGTCCAAGCGTCAATAATGCATCGACTAGTCGGGTCTAAGTGCTCGTGTGTATCAAAGCAAACGCTGTCACTGAATTGGTTTGAACAAGCGAGCATCGGTGACTACAGTCTTAGATACAAAAAAAAAAAAAAAAAAATAGAACACTTTAATACGTTATTTCCATCTACGTAATTAAAACGACTCTACGTATTAAGAAAGCGCTAAAGCTTTTAACAGTAATAAAATATTAAAAGACGTTATCGATGTTCCGACAGATTCATGCATGAACTGATAAATGAAAATACGTAAAACGAAAGATGATGTTTCATGATGCAGTCTCCTACGTCCGACTGTCTGCGAGTTTGTTCGTCTGTTCGTGATTTAGTGCCGTGTTGTCTTACGGTTGTCCGCCTCTTTGATTTTGTCGAACACATCTCTTAATATCTTCATCCATGTTATTTTCTTCTTCTTTTTTCTTGTTTGTCTCCATTTCTGCTTCCAATTTTGTCCGTAGAAATTTTCTTTTTTTCTAGATAATATATCTCTGTACCTGCATTAGTTGGGTGTTTTTTTTTTGTTTTTTTTGGTTTTTTTTTATCTATTTCTCTCAATCTTCCACTTTCTCTTAAATTAAATTCAGACAGAACCACGTAGACACACAATTATACATATATATACACTGATATAAAAATATCACGTACAAACACAAACATAGATCAGTACAAGTTAAATAAAACCATAAAATCCCACTTAAAAGCAGATATTCATTAATACATAATACAGTCTATTTAACCTGCTAAATCTTTAGACTGTGAAATAGATTTTTAAGCTTCATGTTAATGGGTTATTCTTCTCAACATGTTTAAATCTCGTACTTAATTTAACATCTATTTCCACGTCTCGCCTACACATTACACTTATGAACTTTTGTATGCGCTGGATCAATTTCTAGTCATTTATAATACCCGAAGCATTACTGTTTTTCTGCGTTTACACGATAATTGAGTGAAACGAAATGTCAAAGAGAAACAGTCGATTTAATTGTTCAAAACAGGATTTTTACATTTAATTTTCTTATTATAATGTACGTTAACGCAAAGAAATTAATATTTCTGTTTGTCTGTATGTCTATCTACCTACCTACCTACTTATTTGTCGACCTACCAACATTTCCATCCATCCATCCATCCATATATTTCTTTCTGTCTGGCTTTCTCCATGTATTTGCCTCTATGCCTTTCTGTTTGCCAATCCACTATCTCTCTGATTGCTATGCATCTACCTACTTATTTCTCCTTTTTTTGGTTCTTAATTTCCATTTTCTCTGTTTTGTCAATTTCTAGTTTACGTATATTCAGTATTAATATAACTAGATAGTTATAATACAAAAATACTTTCTGACATTTTGAATAACACACTCAGTACTTGGGCTTTGCAGTCTGGCTAATTTTGAGAACAATTTATCAAGAATACTTTTTTCTCTTTTTATCTTTGACCGTTCTACTAATGAACCGACCTGGCAATTATCTTCAACAGATTTCCTCGGCTTCTGGGATTGTACGTCTAAGCTTAAGTAGTTCGTAAGTGTTTACTGAAAACAGCACTTTAAACCTGTCCAGACCCAACAACTTTAAAGGAATACTTTGACTATATCTAAGATTTATCTGTTGGAAAGATGCTTATCTGGTTCACCAGTTGGTGCATGCAGGTTTCAGAGATAGAAAGCTTTAATTTAGGAGTTATCCAAATGTTAAGCCTTATCTAAACTTAAGTATTAGGAAAAAAATAACTTCTTTTACACTCATACATATTGATCGATGAAAATAATAAAATAATAATAATAATAATAATAATAATAATAATAATAATAATAATAATAATAATAATAATAATAGTAATAATAATAATAGTAATAATAATAATAACGATGATGATAATAATAACATTAAATGAATAAATAAATAAATCGATTTAAGTTCCTGGAAGCAGACGTTTGTTTCTGAAGAAGCACTGCTATTATAGCACTGATGGCATACTGTCTGCATATAATAACAATGTACATCACAAAATAATAAGAAAACACAAATAAAATTCTTAATGTCCATGCTAGCAATGGCGAATGTGTAGTATCGATCACATTCGTTAAGTAAGTTTAATAACGGTTTACGATATTGCGTTGTCTGATTCAGAAGTGGCCAGTAATATTTCTTGTTATGATCCGTCTTGTACCAGATGACTTTCAGGTTAACTACGCGAATTTTTAACGGATATCTGAGGGCAGGAGTCGTAAAATGAGAAAAGTTATTACCCTTTAGTTAATTTAATTTACATCCATACCATGCAGCGATGTGCGTTTATTTGCATAACCACTCTGATTTGGTTTGGGATTTCTTTTAAAATGACACCAACCATTTGTTTCGCTCTCGGTCTAAACGATCCATTGACGTCTATTTGCAAAAAGATCTAAAAAAATACGAAGAATGATATAATCCCTGCTCCTAGAAATTAGGACGCTGAATTTCCTTAGAAAATAAATTGAACAACCCATCAATAAAACTGACAAAATGGTATCAAATCGAAAAGGCACATGGCAGTGTAGTATTTTATCTTTTTTGCCGACACCGGCCGCTTACAACGAAGCACAAAAGCAGCAGCAACTGAACAAAGTGTTTTAATGGGTACAAATTTTGTTATATACGTTTTATCTGCTACTCTAGGCAAAATGTAACCTGATCGAAAAGTATTTATGCTGAAATAAAGAAAAAGTATATTTTCGAAAGATGTAGCGTATTTTTGAGTTATTTCCCTTTATTTCGTCATGCCCAAGATAAATATTAGCAGAAGGCATTCACCCGGATGAAACACAAAAGCAGTCCGTGCAGTTTTTGTGCGCAAAATTAAACAGCAATACTAACTGTCACAATGATTACGATGGTGAAGAAAAAATAAATGAAGGAATGAACAGATGAATAAACACAGAAACAAGAAAGCAATTAAAGATCAAAATAATAATAACAGTACTAGTAGTAGTAACAGTGGTGGTGGTGGCAATAGTAATAGTAGCATCAGTAGGCATAGTAGAAGTAGTAGTAGTGGTACTAGTAACGGAGTAGTAGTAATAGTAGTAGTAATTCTAAAGGCTGGGATACTGATTATCACGATAATACCCCCCCCCAAAAAAAAATAATAATAATTAAAAAAATAAAATAACAAATTTAAAAAATCGAGTGGACATAACAGATCTATGTGACATGAAATAGTTTTTAGTTTAAATTTAGCCGATCTGTTTCTGAAACATTTTTTTTTTTTTCTCTGAAAAAATCAGTTAAAACATTATGTTATCAGTGGCTGGTAAAACAGCTCGATCACTTAGTTTTGTTTTAGTGTCTGTTACGTGTCTCGGTTTCCGGCAAGATCGTCATAGCAGCTGTCGTTAGATTAGAATCTGTAGCAGCGCTTGCTTTACTGATTTTTTTTTTTTTTTTTTAAATCGGGCAAGATTAGTACAAGCAAATTAATAGATGCATTATTATTATTATTATTATTATTATTATTATTATTATTATTAGTAGTAGTAGTAGTAGTAGTAGTAGTAGTAGTAGTAGTGGTAGTGGTAGTAGTAGTAGTAGTAGTAGTAATAGTAATAGTAATAGTAGTAGTAGTAGTAATGGTAGTATTGGTAGTGAGTAGTAGCAGCATCATCATCATCAACAACAACAGCAGAGGTACTTGTAGTAGTAGAGTAATAGTACTGTTACCATCACCACTGCAATTAGTAGTATTAGTACTATATTGTAGCATGTACTGGTTGTGGTAGAAGTTGTAATTACAATAGGAGCAATAATAGTAACAGTGATATCGATGAGGATGATGATTATTATGATAACCGCTATAACATTATTAGCGCTAAAAAGAATCAATACTAAAAGCAGAAATAAACCTACACAAGCGGTAACAGCTGGTGTTCATGTACATTACGAAATAGTGTGTGTTTACATAAACACCTGCACAGACAAACACACCCATACAGAGAGAGAGAGAGAGAGAGAGAGAGAGAGAGAGAGAGAGAGAGAGAGAGGGTGAAAGGGAGATATACAGAGAAAAAAAGAGTGAGGAAGAGAGCGATAAAGAGATAAATAAAGAGAGGAAGTAAGAGATAGAGAGTGAGTGATAGAAAGAATAGAGAGATAGAAAGTGAGAGTAGAGAAAGAGAGAAATAAAGAAAGCGAGAGAGCGGAGAGAGAGACAAAGAGAATAAAAGTGACAGAAAAAGAAGGATAATAACAGAAAAAGGGAGAGCAGAGTAGACAGAACGAAGGACAGAGGGAGAGATATAATGAAAAAGATATGTAGACAAACAAGACACTGACAGAAAGACGGATTAATAACATCAAACCTCTTCATTTCTTTTCAGCTCAACTGTCTTGACAGAGTTTACAATGACGAAATCGACACCCCTCACGATCCCGTCTTCAAGTCTTATTACTAAAAAGTGTGTTGTTACTGACTGTCACGGACTTTTAATATCTGGCAGTTCAATAAAAAAAAAAAAAAAAATAATAATAATAATAATAATAATTACTAACATGTTGACAGAACATGCGATGTTCGTAGCAGTTCTTTGAAGAGCTTCTTGTCTTCTCTTTTATCATTTTTAGTTATGACTTTGCCAGAAATATCAGTCAGAATTAATAGCAAGAGCAAAACTTCGTGTTCTGCATGGAATCGGCCAGATTTCAGTGTTTGCAACGAGAAAACAAAACGTGCCAGCGTCGACTCTGCAGTTTGAAACGTTAGTGGGAAATGTCACGAATCTGACATATGAGAAAAGAAATAATGTCGACTGCATCTGTCAGCACTATCACATGTCGGTAATAATACGCGAAGAACAAAATTATTATTATTGTTGTTGTTGTTGTTGTTATTGTTATTTTGTTATTATTATTATTACTGTTGTTATTTTTATTATTGTAGTAATAGTAGTAAAAGCAGCAGTAGCATTAGTAGTAGTAATAGTGATGGTAGAAATAGTAATAATGGTAATAGGAGTAAAAGCAGCAATAACAGCATCAGTAACAGTAATAGTAATAGTAGTAAGCATCAGCAGCCACAGTAGTAGTTCTTGTAGTATTGACAGTAGAAACAGCAACAGTAGCAGACGTTCTCACTAACGTGTGCATATTTTTTAATAAATGAGACTTCATTAAGACATTATCTTCCCGTTTAGCTATATACATTATACATTACATAAATATTAATTAAAGAAAATAACATAACAGGTCTGCACAGTGATTCTGTTGGGTATCAAGCTAAGTAATTTTATACTGTACTTACGTAAATTAAATACGTCAGACTGACGCAATACCGCTCATACCAGAAAACCTATTAGTGTTAACCACATTGGTCTGATTGCCCGGAATTCCATGTCAGTGTTAAATAGTTTTAATTCAAATGGTTTAAGCCATTTAAATTTGATGCCTCTGTCAAACAGTTTTAATTCGATTTGTTTGATACATCGCGTTTTAATATCCTTTGTGTCTGTGGCGGAGTAGCAACAGGAATTCGGTAATGCCAAAGTCAAAACAAATTTAGAAGGTGGAGAATAAATTATATGTAATGTATAAAACATTAACTTGGTTAGATTTTTTTTTTCTAAGATGCGGAAATCGACTATTACTGACACTCGTACGAATTAGAATCAAATACAGACTTGTTAAGCAATCCGCTTTCAAACAAAAAGTTAGGCCAAATAAATAAAATTATAGTTTGGACTCTGATCCTTTTATTTATTTATTTTTTTTTTAAATTGTTTTTTTGGATATATATCTATATATTTTTTAATGCATATAATTTTATTAATTCGTTTAATTTATATCATTGATTTAAAAGCCAAAATTCACCATCTCGAACATATTTTTACATCATTTGCCATGCTTACAATTATAACGTTTGTAAATAAGTGAAGAAAAATGGCGATGGTGCATTGCAAACTGAGATAACACGCACATAATACATAACATTATTCAGATAAGTTCTTAAGTGCTTTGAACAAATATGCGTCTTTAAGAAAATATTTGTTTTTATACCCAGCCTGAAAACTTTACTTATTTTCTTAATACTATTCTTCTGGCTTTATTATTATTATTATTATTATTATCATCATCATCATCATCATCATCATCATCATCATCATCATCATCATCATCATATAATACTGTTTTATTTAATTTAATTTATACTGCCAGTGACTTAATGCATGTTTTTCGTTGTAAAATTTTTTTTTTTTTTCACCTTGTCGTAAATATTTGATAGCAGTTTTATTTCTGAACAGCTGCAGTTATTTGCAGTCAGGCGACAACTGTCGGAGACGTTATTAAATAAGAGAAATCATCAGATTATTGAGACAGTTCTTCTCTTCCATTAGCAATGAAAAAAATAATGACCTTCCTGTAACATGGCACAGTGACATTAAATGGCGTTAATGCTATTTCTAAATTAAAAGAAAAGAAAAAATAATAATAATAATAATCTGATAAAGAAAGAAAAGGCAACCAATATTATTATTAAAACGAAGATAAATAATAAATGTTTACAAACTGCAGAGGAAATGGTTTAGAGTTTGAAGAAATATATAATGATTTTTTTTTTTTTTTTTTTGTTCTTTTTGTTTTTACACGTGGGCCAATACAATACTGCTTTCGTAATGTCTAAATGGAAGAAAAACAAACGACGAAAGAAGCACACAAAGAAACAACCACCCACTCTCTTAACCTCTCCCAAAAGAAGTAAACACAGAAAATTCAGATATTAAACCCTGTAAAAAAGTCAAAAAAGAAAGTGATAATAATAACAATCATGATGATGATGATAAATAATAACAATAATAATAATAATAATAATATTAATAATAATGTTTCAATGATTTTATGAAAAACAGCAGCAGCAGCAGTAGCAACAACAACAACAACAATAACAACAGTAATAATAATAATAATAATAATAATAATGATGTTTCAGTGATATTATGGATCTTTTATTGCTGTTGTTATTAAAATGTGTTCCTTTTGTTTAAACTTTAGTAAAAAAACAAAAAAATATATATATTTACTTACAACTATTCGCGACAAATACTGGAATGATAACCGTTTCTATGTGAATTTAAATGCGGTCAAACGTATATAACTTTAAAAGTCACAAAACCTAATTCAAAGATCACGGTCTGAAAAATAGAGTAATTTCTGTCTGCGTCTTCCCAATACAATCTACTTGCGAATCAATGAGCTCAGTAATGAGACTGCTAACTTCCAGCAGAAATAATAATAATAATAATAATAATAATAACGAAGATGATGATGATGACTATGACGATGAGAATAAAGATGACGGTGATGATTATAATAATTTTGTATTATTAATTACTATCATCATCACATCGACATTGTCATAACTGTTATTAACAAATAATCAGGGATAATTAGGGAGGGGTAAGCTACTAAACTGCCCTGGACATGATAAAGCAGACGTAAAAAGACTCTGGTAATACATATGTCGAAGCGAAACAGTCTACAAAAGCACTGGGAATCGCGTCTAATCTCCGACATCATAACCGACGTAGACCGAATTATCGAGGGATTTTCAAATTAACCTTGACTGTGTCAGTGTGAGTGCTTGTTTGGCTTCTGAGTGTGGGTGGAATGAACTGAGAGAGGTCATACGTACAAGAGAGGTGGTGCTGACCTCAGAACGGCAAATGCCACAGACAGTACACTGTATTGCCATTACACCGAACTATCTGTGAAAAATCGCTTTCGGGTCGCAAGGTCAGAACTTGAGAGCATCCGTAAAAAAAATCACTCTGTAATTGTTTCGTCTGATGTAACTGTGAAAAACACTTTATGATCGCTAGACTGAATTATCTAGAAAAACCGCCACTTACGAACGTTAAGCTAGAACTGTTTACTAAAATAACAGTCGATGATCGTTAGGCGTGAAATGCCCATACAAATTATTCTGTGATCGTTAAATTAAAACTTTCAGTAATATTCACTCGGCGATCGTTAGGCAACACGGATACGTGGAAAATCACTGTAAGATCGGCACAACGTAAGTATCTGAGAAAATCTCTCTGAGATCAGTGAATCGAATTATCTGTAAATATCAGCTTATTACTGACAGGACAAAAGTATCAGCAAAGGATCAGTCAGTAATCGTTAGGCAAAAATATTTATGCATATCCTTTTGTGGTTGTTATCTGTAAAAATCACTATATGATCGTTAATAACTACCTGTAAAAATCATTACTAGATCGTTAGATAAAACTATCTCTAAAAATCACTCCTATTATTATTATATAAGAGCCGTCTGTAAAAATCACTATGTGATCGTTAGATAAGAACTATCTAAAAATTACTATGTGATCGTTATATAAGTACTATTTGTAAAAATCACTACTTGATCGTTAGATAAAAACTACCTCTAAAAATCACTATGTGATCATTATATAAGAACTGTCTATAGAATTTACTACTTGATCGTTAGACAATACTGTCTTTAAAAATCACTATGTGATCGTTAGGCAAGAACTATCTGTTAAATTCAGTGTGTGCACGCTAGACCCCAACTATCTATTAAATCGGTTTATTTCATACATTCTACGGAACGTAATAAAACAGACAGAGAAAACAAAAATAGGTTATCATCACACACTGCAAAATTCGGCTGACGAAATCCAGATGGCCATCGACACTTCACCGTGTTATAATATTGAAGAAGAAAATAAACTAATTCTGACCTGAATTATTATCAGTAAGCCATTAACACACATCGTTGACGTTTTCACCCACATACATGTTCTATATTCCCGTCATAAACGTGATATCCGTCTCTCTGACGACATGGCTCCACAAGTAATGGCTGATCACCAATTTCGTGGCCTATTGTTGGCCATAAAGACTCGGCCGCGGAGCTTGCCCTCCAGCCAGTCAATATTAAACTGATCGTTATCGTAAGTGTGGTGCTGAAAATAACGGAACTTATTCTCCGTTCTGGCCACTGTGATTGATGCCCAATCAAACGCAGTCTCAGTACGGTGACAGCTGCCACTGTTACGTTTATCAGATTTGTATTGAATGCACATTTCTGACACTGACGACTGGGATGATGACGATTATATTGACGATTAAGACATATGAATGAATGAATAAATGAATGAATGAGTAAATAAACTTTAAATTGAATTGTATAGTAATTCCAATTAGTACCACTACTATTGCTTCTGCTTCTAGCCATCCTGCTATTAATACCATTACTACTACTACTACTACTATTACTAATTATATTACAGCTAGCACTACCATTACTACTTATATTACCATTAAAACTATCATTGGTACCTCTAGTACTATTACATCAGTTACTACTACGACTATCACTAGTGTTGATACATTATTACTATTATATTCCAGTTACATTTATTCAAGCTGTTCCTATTATACATATAACCAGAAGAATGCATGAACAATTCATTTTAAATCTTGGGAGATTTCCACTGCAACTTTCCATGAATCCGATATTGGCATTAATCTCAAATTGACATCCTTGCATTTGGGTCATTTAACAATATTCAAAAATATTTATTCTTAGACTCTTGCAAAATATATATTTTTTAAATTACTTAATAAAAGTCTTGTCAACTACACGAGATGCAGTAAATCAATGCTAAAGACTAGAGAGGATAATAAATTTAAGCTCAGCCATTAATCAGCGCCAGATATCTGCCAGTTAAACCCTTCAAATTTAATACTGCTGATATAGGTACGGGACACACTGTATAACTCATCGTAATGCAGGTGATGGCTGCTAATAAATTTGCTAGAAGCTGAAGTCTTAAGATGCTGAAATAGAGGGCTATTTGTATTAACGATCCATAGTCAACGTTTGGGGTTCAAATCTAAAAATCTTGTTGATGAGTAATGCCTTCTGATTTCTTTTTCTTTTTCTTCCTCTTCTTCTTTTTGGTTCTTCGTTTTTCTTTTTCTTCTTCCTTTTTTTTTTTCTTTTTTTGTTTGTTTCTATAATGTCAAAGAGAGGCTGAAAATGACCTCAGGAAACTATGATTATCACTAAAATATATGTAATCATTCCTTTTAGTAGCCTGTAGTTATGAAATCGATTCGTTTGCAAATCATCTACATTTTTTGGTTTAACTTGATGCTTTTACATTAACGAAGCCATCGTGGGTTTTTTATGAGATAAATAAATTATAGTGTTTAGTAAGCGTGGAAATGTCATTTTGAGTAAATAAAAATGATTTCTAAAATATAGAATTAAACACAGTAAATACGAAATGTCTGAAAGCCTGTCTATTTATCCTTCTGTATTTTATCTTCCCCCCTCTCTCTCTCTCTCTCTCACTCACTCTCTCTCTCTCGATGTTTCTTCCTTTCTCTCATCTTTTCTGCTAATTTATCCCTCCACATCAACACCAGCATTAACGCTTGTAAATCGGTATGTCGCTTTCATGAATTGGAATGAACAGGGTTGAGAAGAAAACAAGATAAAATGAGAAATAAAGCAGAGAGAACCTCATTATTCTTTTTATCAGTGGTGGGTGTATGCCTTTTAATGAAATCAACTGAAATAGAAAACGTTATTTTTAAAATAAAAAATACCTAACCTTATATAAACCTAATCCCTGTAGATTACCAAATAGCGACGCCAGCAAATGGACATTTAACCTTTCTTATTCTTCGCCCGTGAGTCTGCTTTATGAAGTCACGAGACAACCATCATTTCTGATAAATATTCGGATCATCTGATCAGTTAATAGAACCAAGATTACCTCGACCAAAACGAATTGTTCGCTGGAAAAAATTATAATGGCAGCTATTTCAATTAGAGTCCAGACGTTCTTTTTTGTTGTTTTTTTGTTGTTGTTTTTTTCTTCGCTTTTCGTCGTATATATATTTTTCTTTGTTTTTACCTATCCATGTTTCAATGCTTTTAGTGTTGTTTTAATCATTTCAATATTTTTTTTTTAATAATACATTTATAAGAGAAAAAATTATCATTACCTTTATTGTGCTTAATCAGTTTTGTGATAAAACAATTTAACGTTTAAAGAGATTTAATTAAATCGTTTCAATCAGCGAAACATTCTAAATCATGAATCTAAACGGAGCAGTTAATTGCTTTTTAAGTACGCCACGGGCATGCGCAACTCCATCAGACGCCTTAACTGTCTTCCGGTGTAAACAAACGGCTTGATCGGTGATATGATGACTTTCATCGATGGAAATTTACAATCTCGACATAAACGAGGCACTTGGGACAAACATGATGTTGTAGTTTTATTTGATATCATCGAGACCGATGCAGTGCAAAGCGATTTAGATGAAATCTGGTTAATATTTCAAAATTATATTAATGGCCGCTGCAGATCGAAACACCCTCATAGCAAGAACACAAATTTGCAGCCATTTTTTAAAATATTTTGTTTATTATGCTTGTTTGAGTATCTGCTTTGTCCCTATTCCGATTCTGCTCAAGTTTATTGTGAAATAATTTTAATTCTGAATGATTCTTTATATACGGTAGATATCAGTGAACGATAATTGAGAAATACTGTATTCCTATTTTGGTATTTCAGATGAATGGAACAATTATTTTGTTTCAGTTGACTCATTATACTGAAAATGAAATAGATAATAAATATATATATATGCAACGAAATGTTAAGAATGTAGCCCATATTTAACGACTGTAAATTTACAATTAGTGTCTGCGCTAACAATATTTGATAAAGATCCGTTACCTTTAACACTAACGAATACTGCCATGTTTGAATGTGGTGGTAAAAAACAAAACAAAGACCAGAAGACATTCTAGGAAACTGCCCATACGATTAGAAGATTTAAACAAATCCTTAAATATCAGATCTGGTGATACAACAAGGACCTTCGTCATCAGATCCGGATTATTGATCCAAAATAGTCAAATGTCGATTGAACGATTTACTTTGATATTGGCCAAACGCAGGAAAAAGAAACCAACAAATGCAGTTTAATACAGACACACAAACACAGACACAAACATAATAAACACACACACACACACACACACATGCATGGCCACATACAACAAACACAAAAACAACCCCGTGAAACCGAGAAATTTCATTTACTCCATTCAACACAGTTCCAGCTGCATCTGACTGTTTACATAAACTCACTGTTAAAATTTCAGGTTCTTCAAACATTAATACACGTTCCTGCATCTGCATTAAACACACAACAGTCGTGTCTACCTAGAGTATTTTTGAAATCGTTCAGAAAATACAAACACTTACAGATGGCGAATACAGGATCATTTTCTCGTTCCCTGGAAACGTAATTGTGTCTTAATAATAGCCAGTGTGAACTCTGTATTATGAAGAAAAAGAAACCTTATTTCTTTTTACACTCGCTCCAGACAGTTCGAGAAATAATTTGTTTTTTTACTTTCTTTATATTATTGAAATAACAGAGGTGATAATAGAAATTGTGAACGACCAAACAGAAAATACTACTAATTCTGAAAGGATCATACTGAAATAAAGCCTATGCCTAAACTTGTAACCAGCCCAGCTCAAATGGGAAATGCAGGCAACAGTTCCAAGCAGCCATTAAATATATATTTTTAATCAGTTTCTACATACATATGATTTATGTACGAGTTTGTAGATATACATGTAACGAATACAGAAATGACAGAACAGAAAGGAACACTATTCAGTAAAATGTCGTAATTTTGTGGCAGCCACAATACGACAGATATTTAATAAATTTGAAACAAATATTGGTTTTAGTTATATGTATTTAATTATCAACATTTTATTTGTATTATCGTTTATGAATCTTCTTTAAAAATACTAATATTTTGTACCAAACGATCCCCTTTTCTTTTAGCAGGGTGAGTAGGCATTCTAAAATTCATAAGCACATAATAAATGCTAAACAGTGATCGTGTCTTACGCTATAAGCTTCCTACGGATTTGTATGAGAAAAAAAATAGGGAGCTTAAATTATAATGCGAACTTGGGGATTTTTGCCATTGCAGCTGTTACGAAGGCGTTTGTGAACGCAATCATTCCACTTTAAAAAAAAAAAGAAAAAAAAAATCCAAATTAAAAGTTTGATTTTATTAAGATTTGGATGGGAATTTTTAGATCGATCGTTATCGTCAGATTTCTGTAACATTCACTGATACACCCAGTGTCAAATCTTCAGTTAATATTGTAAGAAATGTCAGATTGTAAAAAATAAACACATTTTTACAGCTAGTAGTTGATCAGCAGCTCATTTAGCACGTTTTTTAATTTTCCGTTCTTAAAATGATTCTTCCGCAAAAAAAAAAAAAAAAAAAACTCAACAAAACCTCCTCGTCTAAATTAACACAATTTCTGAAATATTATAAAGAAAAAAAAGAAAACAGAAACGTATCTAAGAAAGGTCAATCAGGCAAATTTTTGTTAGTTTTTCTGCTTCATTTGTTATTTGTTTAAATCTCGTAAGATATAACTGAAGCATCGAAAAATATAATTTGATTATTTATATGTCGGTTTTTCACTTTATGTAAAAAGAATATCATCATTTATTTCTAAACTTAATATCTTACTGACAGTATGAATTTATTATTATTATTATTATTATTATTATTATTATTATTATTATTGGTACACAGTATGAATAGGACAAAGAACACATATGTGTATATCTATTTTCATGTAACATATTTATGTACATATTCATGTACGTATGTATATATGTCTATATGTATATTTCAATACATGTAAAAATGGATATCTCTATATGCATGTATATGTATGTGTGTTTGTCTATGTGTTTTCGCATGTATGCTTATATATGTGTGTACTTAAGCGTGCCTATTTTTATGTATCGATTGATAGTTGGATGAATAGGCTGATACATGTTTACTTGCGTGTCAGTTGTCAGACTGTTAAATATAATTCCGTTATATGAAAAACAAAAACGATAATAAAATAAAACACAGAATTAATAAATATGGTCCAGTTTTTCTAATTGCTTCTGAAACGAAATCTGGGATTTGCAAAACAAAAGAAAATAATGAGAAAATCAACCTAAAATTGTGAAAAGAAGGAAAAAAAAAAACAATCATTATATCTTTTTATTGTAAAATGAAAACTTGCCGTAAGCATTGACGTGTTTTAGAAATTATTAACCAGTTTTCAGTCGATATTCCATAATTAGACATAATCTTTCAAAATATTTTTAAACTCAAGGTTTAATCTTAATTTTTGTTAAGGGATGTTTCAAAACTTTAATTTAATTTCGTTTGCTTGTTTATTTTTATTTATATTTTTTAACGAGCCATAGAGAAAATATGAATGGAACACGAAAATCATTAAATGTAAATATATATAGTAACTATATCAGTAATAACAGCTAAAAACTATACCTGTAATAACGATTAAAACTGTATTAGTAATAACAGTAATAACACTAAAAACTGTATTAGTAATAACAGTTAAAAGCTATATCAATAATAACAGTTAAAAAAAATATATATCAGTAATAACAGATAAAAATTGTATCTGTAATAACGGATAAAAGCTATATTAGTAACAACAATAAAAACTATATTAGTAATAACTGCTAAAAGCTATATCAGTAATAACAGTAAAAACTATATCAGTAATAACAGTAAAAACTATATCAGCAATAACAGTTAAAACTATATGAGTAATAACAGTTAATTATTTATTTATTTTTTACATTTTTAATTTTTTTTTTTTTTTTTTTTTTTTTGGTGTGGTTAAGACGACATATTATATTTTTTCAAGGCAAATATTAAACTTTGTTTTGTTTAACAGACCTGTTTATTGCAGAGCACAGAAGAGATTACAAATTATATTAAAACACTTTCTGTACATAAATAACACTTTCTGCATTGGGATTACTCAGGCGGACACATTCCACACACGGTTAAACACGTAAGGGAGATTTGAGCAAGAACGACAGGATCCAAACATCCGAATTTTACAGATGGGTTCGTAGTTCTAGTCACACCATTAAACAAGTTAACATAGAAACAAATATATCTACATAGTACCTGTCTGAAACGGCAAAACAGTTATATAAAATGAAGGCAAATGTAAGTAAGTAAGTAAATAAGTAAGTAAAAAATGAATAAATAAATACAAAAGAAATTTAAATAATATGATTTTGATTATATATAATATGGAGAGAGATAGATAGATATAGATAGAGAGAGAGAGAGAGAGAGAGAGAGAGAGAGAGAGAGAGAGAGAGAGAGAGAGAGAGAGAGAGAGAGAGAGAGAGAGCATGATCATCAGCATTTTTCATTGTCAGCAACTTTAATAGACTTGATTTAATAGCATTAAATCTATAATAAATATAATACATAACCAAAAATAAAACACTGCAGAAATAACATCATCAACATAATCGTCAGTACTAACAAGATAAAACCTGGGAAAATTAGAATTAAGTCAACACACAAAAACAACATTAGCATCTTTGCCATCATTGTTACGAATAACAAAAGCAAAGGCCTTGAAATCTTACAATAAACTCAACACTTACATGGAAAACAAAACAAAACAAAATAGCATCTACATCGTTAGTGTGGCAATAACAGAGGTGAAAAGCTGAATGAAATCCAATAAGTAATTAAAAAGCAAAACAAACAAGAACATCGTCAGCAACAACAGGAACAAAAGCCTTTGAAAACCTACTAGCGACTCGGCACGTAATTAAAAGCAAGAGAGAAACAACGTCATCATCGTCGACGACAGCCGCCTTGGAAAACTACAAGCAACTGGGCATGCCACAAAAACAAATAACAGAACAGAAATAACACCATTTGTCATCATCATCGTCGAAAACAAAATAAAAACACAAACTCAGCACTTAATTAAAAGAAAACGAACAAAAACAAAACCAAAATTGTTGAAGATATAACCATCACTACGAATCCAGTCTGTTCTTTAAAAAAAAGCTTCAGTTCTTGATTTAATACGCTCACAGAATCTCCAGCCGTCTCTTTCTACTCCACGATGTTCAGGTTTTAACAAAATAAACGAGAGATAATGTTGTTTATTGACAATAACACGTTGACTTAATGTAGGCCACTGGGAGGTAAATCTACGCAATGCTCTTTACTGAAATCCGCTGTCTGGACACAAGCAATGAAGACCAGAGAAGCGCTTAAGTGAGTACGTACGAAATACAGCATATGGAATAATTTGCACACAGCACAAATATAATTGGCAGGCTTATCAAGCTTCTTTCTTCTGACCTCAGGTAGTTTTCTACGTCAAATCGGTCCGAAGCTCGCAGATATGAACTGGATTATGCATGATTTTCGTTGTACGTCATCGATCTGGTAGTATTATCACCATTGGCTCGTCGATGTAATGTCAGTAAGTAGGGTTAAATTTGTCAAATAAAGAGTTAAATTCCTTATAATGGCTTGTAAGTCTATGCTAGAGGTCGGTAAATAGCAGAATAAAATGAAATAGATTTTCACGATTTAGATCAGTATACAAATGAACGGTCGTGTTCGCTTCAACAGGAACTGCCATCATGGGGATTAGCAAATAGAGAGCTTCAGTTAAGAGATGTATTAGTAAGTTTGTAAACCAATCAAACAATACCGCGTTTTTGTTATTTATTTACAGCAACAACAATAATAATAAGAGGAAAAAGAAGAAAAAGAGGCGTGAAAAAAGAAGATGTTACAAGTGGTGATGGTAGTAATAAATAATTAAATAAAAAATAAAAAATAAAATAAATAAATAATAGTAAAATAATAGTAGTTGTGCTTATTTATGTTGCTGTTGTCGTTGCCAATAAATAAATTTAAAAAAAAACAGCCAACAACAGCATAGCTTCATTCATTTAGAGACTAAACCCCGAGCTTCAAAAACGTCCGTTATCAGCTTGAAGAAAACAATTTCAGCAGATCACTCACTGTGCTGATTATCAGCTGCTCTGTACACAGATAACAAAATATAAAATATCTTACAAATCAACAGAACGATTACTTTTCTTTTTTTCCCAGATGCAAAAATCTCTAAAATCAATCACGTAGACGTTTAGTAATATATCTCTTCATGTCAACTCCTACACTGATAAATGATCATCACAGTTAGATTGTCAGTAAACTGAAAAAAAAAAAACAATTTGGCAAGCCGTAATTCTCTACACAGCAAAAGAGAAATCCAGTAATGATGGTCAGATTGTAAGAACAACATTTAGACTGTACTTTTCATTTCGTGATTTTGTGCTGTTTTTCTTCGTTGTTGTTGTTTGTTAGCTCGTATTATTTATTTTGGATGGAACTGTTGTTGTTGTTGTTGTTAATGTTGTTATATAATTTGATGGAAAATATATCTTAGAAAAGAGGTAAGTATTTTTTAATTTTTTATTAAAGACAGGAAAATTGTAGAATACAATTATCTTTCATGTTTTATCTATATTTTATTAATATTTATTTATTTATGTATTGAATGATTTTAGATTTTCTGGACAAATACAAGTAGATTTGCTTTGATATTAGATCAAAACTACTTATTAACATAGATAGTTGTATTTTTTTTTTTTTTTTTTTTTTTTTTTTAAATTTTTAACGGATTTAATTATTTTCATCTGCAGTTTCTTCTGCCCTACAAAAAAGCAATATTAAAAAAATATTCTAAAAACAGTGATATTCACCGGTTAGTACAGCTAATACTTTTTAAAAGTGAATAATTAAAAATACAATGTATTTTCCATCAGCCTCGCACGAACAACGTCATACCTCTTCAAAGACGCTTACAGAATTTCACCGCCAACGCATTCGAGAATCTGGTGCAGTTTAGATCTTGTATGTCGTACCAGTATGCAGTTTATTTATCAGCGTTTTGTTCGCCAGCAGACGAACTGGTTTGTTGCAGCAACTTGTCAATATACGGATTGGTTTTAACCACTCATCATTATTCTGTTACAATTTCAGTAGATTAGTTCATGTGATTTTTTATTTTTTATTTTTTTTTCCGGCAGATTATCATTACCGAGGTCACATTAAAGAAAATCCTAACATATTTCGCTCGTAATCCATATTGACACGAAACAGACGAAAAACTAGAGAAAAAAAAGGCGATTATAGACTGGAAAACAGGAAATATTTCAAGAATACAAGTGATACTGATCGTACGGCTATTAAAGATATCTCCTGAAAAATTATTAGTCTTACATCGTCTTATCTTACAAGCTCGAGTCGTCGTCAGTGTTAATATCAATCAATGGAAGAGGCCGTATACGGACAGAGAAAAAAAAAACGAGAATGAAAAAAAAAAAGAAAAAGAAAATCTGGAACAAAAATTCTAACTCAAACGGAATCACCGATAAACATCGTGAAAGAGAATAGACGCTACACGCCGTGAATAACCAAAGTGTGAAAAATCTCGCTTACCTTGACGAATGCGACCTTCCGACAACAAGTTTGGACATAAAGAAAAATCCACCTGTTGTCACTGAACGGTTCTTGCTCTGTTCGATCGTTGCGCGCTGTCTGGCACTTCTGACGATGCGAAGCGCCCCCTACAATTTTCTCGTTTATCGATCGCGGATCTTCTTGGCTTTTCAGAAACGCCGCAGTAGCGAACTCTGCCAGTGGAAGTCTGAGCGTGTGTACAAGCGCTGCTGACGAAGGAACAAGGGCCCCTGATAAACGACTACAAATTAAAGGTAGCCATTCCATGAAAATAAATTGAATTCTTCGGCGCTGAACGCAACGAGAAACAACGGCACAAGAGGTCGGTGTTAAAAAGCTGTTGTTTTTTCGTCTGAAGAATTAACTAACACAAACTGAATTTTGAAAGATTTGGCCCAGAAAGGCCATTGTGTCAAGACGACGCTAGAAAAGAGAATAAAAAGTTTAGGGCGTAATCATATCTTGTCATTTGATTAAACTATAATAGCCGAAGGTGGCTTTCACTTCGTCTGTGGTCGTGTAACAAGATTCCCAGATTGGAAGCTATTGCAAAGAAACAAGTTAACTACGCTCGGCGCTTTGTAAAGCCGGGTCCTAGCCATAAATCGATTTAAATTTAATTAACCGTCAACCCCGTTCACCGCGACTGACGGAACGTGTAAAGTTTTCCTGCTGTTCTAATCAAATAACGTTATCTATATTTAAAAAAATAAAAACAAAATAAAAAAAAAAAAAAAAAAAAAAAGTTTATGTAATTAGCAAGTTGCAAAGTCAATAGCTCATTGTAGCTATGTAAAAAAAATTAAATAAAAAATAATAAAAAATTAAAAATCATGAACGCAAAACTGTCAGTATTGGTTAATGAAGACATTAACCTCAAACTGGAAGATGGTTATCACATTTTCATATTTGCCAAACTTTGTTTTTTGGTGGGTGTATATCGATCGATTTTTTTATATTTTTGTTAAAAAGAAAAGAAAAAAATTTGAAAATATGAATGGATAAAATGTTAAGGCGAAATCTAGGAAACAAAAGAATATTACTGAATGAAAAGTTTGTAAAGATACTTTCAAAATGCGCCTAATTTCTGGTTTTAGAAGAACAAATTCGATATTTGAATGTAAAATATTTTCCAACTTTTGAATTTATTCGAGACTGAAAAAAAAAAAAAAAAAAAAAATAAAGTGAAAATAGCTGTGAAATTTCTAAAAAGCATAATTAAATTAGTTTGTAATTAAAAATGAATGATCATTTATAACGTTGTATATTTCTGTTTTTAATTATAATACTGTTGTAAATACACAACAAAAGTGATTATTTTAATGCTATTGTAATTTCTGTTATTAATCTCGCTAAGCAGTACGCAAACAACATTTATGTCCAATTAATTCTGATATCATGTTTTATATCTATTTATTCCTTAATGTTTAAATTATTTCCCTTTAGGCAAATCGTACAGAACATACAGCGGCATTACTGTGAATAATTCATACAGTGTTGAGAAACATCACAAATATTACAGCCTCGCCGTTATATTAAATCCCAGTTTTAAAGGAAAAGCGAATACAAACACACAACAGTTAAGTGTAAATCCCGCGCTTAAAGCGAGCTACAAGACGCAAACGAAAATACAATCAACGTACAATAAACCCAGAATTACAATCGGCAAGCAGTATTTGCTAAAAGGATCGCAAAAGGTGAAAGTTTCCTAAAAGATACATTAGCCACACATTTAGCTTCCTAAGTAAATGATGTTAAAATTTACAGTTTTGATGGACAAAGGAAAACTTCAAATCAGATGGAATATTAACTCTTCATTTTACAGGCTTTTACGTCCTCTGCTGGCATTATTAAAATGGCATTTCGGTCCGGCGAGATTTCATTTATAACTTTTCTTTCAATACGCTGAATCGTAAAACGCTATTTATGAATTGTATTGGTCGACCGCAACGCAAGATAATGTTTTTGTTTAAGCATCTTTGGCAAATTCCATAGAAAATAGAGAGTTAAAACTATTTCTTTAGCATGTGCCTGATTAAATTACATTCTTTTCTTCTTTTTTTTTCTATCTCTTTTTTCACAAAACATATAAATGTTGTTTTGTTTTGATTTCATCTGTTATATAAAAATACTAGTTTCAAATTGTAATTAAAAAGCCCTCCCTAACCTCCACCCCGTCAAAAAAAAAAAAAAAAAAAAAAGAACAAAATAACGTAGAAATTGATACTGAACAAAGTAATTTTTGTTGTACTAAATTTTTATTTTATTTTTTTCTTATTATTATTCTTTTTTTCTGGGAAGATATTTTCTGCCGACGAATATTATTTTTATTTATTTATTTATTTATTTTTATTTTTTGTTTTTTTAAAGAAATCTAATGGCGGCATCAGGAGTTGATAGTCTTTCTCGTACAAGCTGCTTGTGAAGCATAAAAACCAGATTTTATCACGAAGGACAGGGAAACCTTGCATTTTAAACGAATGTCGAGTATAGCTTGAAACCCCCCCACCTCTTCTCAGCCTATTCTCAAATCGATTTAAACCAGGTTTCAAGTACGCTTTTCCTGACCCATTTTGTTTTATTCATTTCAGTGCCCGGTTTCGTGGTGTGAACTAGATCTGTAATTTATAAACTGTTTGTGTCTCTCAAGTCAGATGATTAAAATTATATTCATTTGTTGACGCTATATACATTAATTCGGGTTCCGTATTTAATACTCCAAGGTAACAGTTTCTGCGAACTCGAGTTTAAAGAATAACTGCTTATAGAAAACGTTTTCCTCAGATCTTAAATAACATCAGTATTGTTTTTAAAAATTACAAAGAATCATTAATTTAAAGTGATGTTAAAATAAAATGAAATAAGCCGTATATGTAATAATAATAATAATAATAATAATAATGATGATGATGATGATGATGATAATACAATAATAATAATTTTTTTATTATTATTATTATTATTATTATTAATATTATTGTTGTTATTATTATTATTATTATTATTATTGTTGTTGTTGTTATTATTATTATTATTATTGTAAATTATTATTTTTATTAATGTGTTTTATCACAGTCACGTTCACCTACAAAAAAATCCAGTGTGTGTGTTTCTTTTGTTTAAACAGTGCGCACAATACAGAGTGATAGAGAGCGTTTATCAAAACAAATATTTACTACTGAATTGCGGAAATCGACAATTAAACAGACATACAACGTAATGTTTATCTTGCATCACTTTAACTGAACCCATTTGTTTATATTTGTTTCCACGATGCAATTAATTTTAATTTTCGTTTTACGAACTAACGATCGGTCTCCAGCTTTAGAAAATAACAAAGCAAAAAAAAAAAAAAAAAAAAAAAGTTTCATTTAAAATTCTTTTTTTGCTGCTGCTTTTTGAATTTAATTTATTCGTTTAGTTCATCTGTTTGTAATTTTCAAATTACGAAAGTCTGTTACAGTGGGGAATAAAATGTATTACAGGATCACAAATTAGAAACACATATATGGTATTAACGATAAGTCGCTACGTTATCTCACTTTATCTCAAAGAGTTATTTTATTAACCGTTTTTTTAAATGAATTTCGAAAACGTTTTTATTATTTTTATTTATTTATTTTTTAACTTTTGATTTTCGGAATCTCAGGAGCTATTATAATATTTTAGCAGTTTCATATTCGATATCAGATTTAACAGAGGTAGTACAAGTTTGTATGTATTTTAGGATTTGAATATTCTCTGTCTTGAGTATGTATGTCTGATTAGACTCTGCACGTAGACGGTATTTGGGAACGCACTGGCGCAGGAGGACAAAGTCCAATCACGACCAAAAGATGCAGCTGATGAGACTCGAATGTATGGCACCCATTCACCCGCACTCCGACTGAGTCTATGTATGTATGTATGTATGTATGTATGTATGTATGTGTGTGTGTATATATATATATTTTTGTGTGTATGTGTATAAATGTGTATGTGTGTATGTTTGTCTCTCTCTCACCAACACGCGCGCACGAAAACATGTCGGCGTACGTGATGTATTAAAATTTCTTAACGACCTCTTCACTGAAGACTTTATTTTCAATTACAGTGAAGTGCGTTGTCCACTCTTTTAACTTAAGTACCACGGCAGCAAACAGCCTCAGTCTTAATAGACTATTATCCCAAACTGTGAAGAGGCCAGAATCAATCTACAGTCTAATTCCCATATTTAATAAACTACGTGTTACAAATATTTATTATACCACTTAGGCTCTCTGCTATTCATCAGTGATGCCATTTTTAAACAGCGTTTTGGAAGTAAATTAAAATGCGTCTGAAGATGAGTGGGTGAAATCAAATGAATAAATAAATAAATATATGAGCGAGGATTAGAGTAAAATTAGTAATTAGCTGCAGTTAAAATATATTAAATTATACGTATATGAATTAACGAATGAAACAGATTAAAAACAAGGAAAGGAAACAACAAAATAATTGTATTAATAGTAATTATAGTAATAGTAGTAGTGTTAGTATTAGTATTAGTAACAATAATAAATGAATGAATAAATAAATAAGTTGATTTAATAAACATAGTGCAATATATATATATATTTTTTAATCATTAACACAGACATTTACTTAAATATATTTGTCAATCGATAATCGATTATAAAGGGTTTCTTGCATTATGTAAATGTATGTGTGTGTGTGTATGTATGTGTGTATATATATATGTACTCTCTCTCTCTCTCTCTCTCTCTCTCTCTCTTTCTCTCTCACACACACAGACACACACACACAAACACAGAAACACATCGATGTAGTTTTGTACAAGTGTATAAAACATTTAAATTTGATTTAACTATTGAACATTGACATATACATATATTTTTAAGTCTTTAACAGAACAGCAGAGTACAACTGTGTTAATACATAAATACATACAATAACAACAGCAACAGCAATAATAACATTAACAATAATAATGGTGACAATAGTAGTAGTAGTAGTAGTAGTAGTAGTAGTAGTAGTAATGATGATGATGTTATTTAGGCTACCACGCAAATATACAGCAAATACGTAAAGAGTTATAAGTAACTAGATTATATACATATGCAGCGACGACATAACCAGTGTTGATGTAACTGGTAACACAGTAACACTACAGACGATTCTAGAGACTGGTTGTCATAGTTTCAATAATAACAGTAATTACAATAACACTATTAGTAGCTGATTAGCAATATTCGCAGCACAATGTATTAACAGTATTAATACTGCTTCTACAGCTGATGCGTACATCTGAAGCTCATCTATGACGTAGACATAATTATATAAAAAAAAGCAAAAAAATAAAATAAAATAAATCAGAAACAAATTTATTAATTAATTACCAAAACAAAGAACGTACCTTAAACGCCCGATTCCCAAGTGTCGGTTTAGTCGACAAAGAAACGGACTAGTTTTGGTGATGCCTCGAGCGTGGTGGAAGAGAATGGCTGTCTAATTACAAGAGAGAGTTTCTAGCACAGACCAGATGGCGTAGTTTAGCTTATTTCTGCGCCTCACGCTAACCACAACTTCCAGATCGGCGATCTCTTTGTAAACCACCATCAGTCAAAAGAAATTAGTTTTGATGAAACGTGATTTCTAAACATCATGTCTCTTTTCGAAGGGAAGATCAATTCGGCAAACATTTCGTGTGCTTGTCGTAATTCTCCAAGTTAGCGACCTCTGGTGAAGTCTGCCCCTGGCGGATATTACAGCCAGTGCAAGTTTATCTTATCCGGCCGTGTTCTCTGCTAATTGAATCTATCGAAGACACAGAAGATGTGAATGTTAGTTAAACAAATTGATTGCAACCGAGATGGTAAAAGATGGAAACTAGGACTGTTAGTTTTGTAAACTGAAAGCTTGGTCTAACTTGTAAATTAAATTTTAGTCGAACGAACTGCATTTATGATGGGTTTTTTTTAAAGTGAAAACTGAATGATAATTAAAGAAACTGAAACATGGAATCTGAATTTGATGGCTTAACATGAAAATCAAGACTATGGTCTAACGTGATATCTGAATGTATGGTCTAACGTGAAAAATGATTGAGTGGTTTAATGTGAAAAATGAAAGTATGCTACAACGTGAAAGCTGAAATTATGATGTAATGTTAATATAAAAGTATGGAACTAAATTGATGGTTTAACTTAAAAACTGAGAGTATGGTATAACGTGAAAAGTGAAAGTATGGCTAATGAGAAAATTAAACCTATGGTTTAAGGTGTCAACTGAAAGTGTGGTCAAACGTGGGCACTGAATTATAGTTAGATAAACTACGAAGCAGTGAATTTTAAATAAACTCAGTGCATACACAGTAGTAAAAGGTAGGAACTGTTAATGTAAAATTTATTAAAGGAATTCAAAATGGAAACATCGAATAAGAGCGACAAAGACACTTGCAGACATATTAACAAATATAAAATAGGTAATTAACTGTCAGTGAATAAATAAATAAATAAATAAATAAATAATGAAGTTAGAAAAAAAAGGTATATATTTTTAAATGATTCATACTGACGCCTTTGAACAGCAGTTCAATTTAAAAGAATGTAGGTCACACAAACATCCGATTTTCAAATTACACCTTGACTTCTTGTTATTTGTAATCATTACGATATAAAAACGATTTGGATAATTTGACATCAAAATACATTAATACCGGAAGATTAAACTTAAATCAAATTGGAATTATTATTTAAATTGCTTGGCAATTACGAAAATCAAGGTCCAATTTGGTTGATAAGATAAAATCGATACGTGATTTTGGTCAAAAAAAAAAAAAAAAAAAAAAAAAAGTTCGGTCAACAAAATATCTTAGGACTAAATGTTGTTTCTTGGTGAATGTTGCATAGTGAGAAGTCAGTGAAATGCTTAAATGGTAGCAAAATGAAGAATTTATTTCACAAAAACCGAATCTTCAACAGAACGACTTTGTCGTAAGAAACAAAGTCGAAAAATGAACGAGCAACAACAACAACAACAACAACAACAACAGTAACAATAACAACAACAGCAACAAGAATAATAAATAAATAAATAACATAAAACATAAACAGTAAGTAAAACTTAGTGAATTAAATATCCTAAGTAGAGACAGAAAGAAAAGTCCGAAGAATATTGCTAATGAAGGGAAGCAAGAAAAATTAAGTGGTTTCTCAAATAATCTACAATATCATAGACTTTTTTTCTTTCTTTATTGTTTGTGAAATGCATCGGCTACGTGAAACAGTTTAGGTTTAGATCACTGAACTGGAATCTGGCTCTCGGCTCGAATCTTCTTATTCTTTTTTCTTTTACAAAGTGAACTAAAAAGAAGAGTAATTATTGTTACTTCTTATCTTTTCACTTAATTCCTAACAGAAGACGGTAAAATATACACTCATCTCAACTTCTATTTAATATTAAATCTCGTTATTTTTCAAGAAAATGAAGACATATGTTAGTGATGTATATACTGTACCGCAATAACTATTTTTTTTTACTTACTTACTTAATTACTTATTTACTTTATTCATTTATTTATTTAAATATTCATTCATTCATTCATGTTCTACGGACTGGATGGGATTTGATCAGTGAACTGTATCTGCATTATCTTCTAAAATTATTAATATAACACCAAAAAAATAACCATTAATATACTTCTCAGTCTATCAGTGTGTCCTTGAGATTAGACCTCTGCGTCCATCGAAGACAGGTGTGAATGCTTTACCGAGGATGGATTTTAAGAAGACAAAGAGTGTCAAGTTTCAGTCTGCTTATTAAGGACGTCACAGCGAAATCATTAACTAGTTTGTCCAGTGCGGGTTTCAGCTCACTGACAGTAAGTGGTTACACTGTTCCACACCAGGGCGTCCAAATAATGAATACCAGTTTTAATGAGATCTGCAGCACAGCAATGCACAATGCCACAGAATCCGCCATCTTGTTTGTGGCAAAGTTGTAAATGCAGAAGTCGATCACGTTTCTGCCATATTAAGTCTTGAGTTAGGCGGGCAGTTTAACCCTGAATGAATCTGCCAGTCAGCTACACTTCAACCTAGTTCATTAAAGTTAATTAATCCAAGTAAAATTAATGCAAGTAAATACGATATCTGGCAAGCTTCTGCTTTGGAAGGTTCATACTGACTAGATAATAATTCAAACTATTTTGATGAGACCAAATTGGAGTCGTATATGTTCTGGAAATTTTAATCCAAGCATTAGGAAGTCAGTTTAACCATTGTTACAACTTCAGAAACACTCCAGTGTTAGTCCAGTGGAATGAGTTAATCTATAGAGTATCTAATATTTAGTCTCTCTCTCTCTCTCTCTCTCTCTCTCTCTCTCTCTCTCTCTCTCTCTCTCTCTCTCTCTCTCTCTCTCTCTCTCTCTCTCTCTCTCTCTCTCTCTCTCTCTCTCTCTCTCTCTCTCTCTCTCTCTCTCTCTCTCTTTTAAGTATGCCCTGATTCTAATAATGTTTGTAATGTTTGTTAATGTCATCAAGACTTTGTTTTCCTCATCGATTCAACATAGATGCAAATAATGTAAGTAAAGTAAAAAAAAAAACACAAAAATCCCCTCCACCATTTTATACCAATACACCTTTGTAAGAATTAATAATTCAGTTATCCATTTCCCATCTAAAGACATACATAAAATACTTCTCTTTTTATCTGTTTATTTATTTGTTTAGTTAATATTTACTCATTTATCATCTGTGTCTATTTTGTAGTTATGTTTGTTTATTTATTTATCACAAACGCTGTTGTGGTTCATGCAGTTAAGGAGTTAATGGACTGTAGTAAACAATGGTGATACTCAAGGGCGTTCGATAATTTTGTTGACAAGAGTCTTCTTTAGCCGATGCATATTTTCAAATTGGTCTTATCGTTAGTGGATTTAAACTAATTGAACCAACCCATTTTAATGGTTTTCAAAGGACGATGTCTTGATGTCTTAGTGGATACATCGTAGACTTTTATCTCGTAGTTATATTATTAATTATTAATGGCATACGATTTCTTTTATATATATATGTGTGTGTGTGTGTGTGTGTGTATACATACACACATACACACATGTATATACACCTACACATATATACACACACGCACACACATACATATTCACTTTTCATTCATATTTATAAAATTGCAGTAACCTCTAACCTTCTTCTTGAAAAAATCACCGAGTCTCATCTCATTCCTGCAAAAAATCACAACTACCAATTTATTCCTGTCGAGAGGATCACTATCAGTGACTTGACACTCTCAAAACGTTGACTAAAAATATTATACATTTCACGCTCCAAATTAACTGTTACCACCTTCAGACTCTTCCCAGAGATCACTATCACAAGACATATTCTGGCCCAAAAAAATAAAAATAAAAAAATAAAAATTATCTGGAATATCATTCTAGCAAAAATCACTATTACCATACACATACTCGCAAAAATCACTATTACTGACAGAAGTATCAGCTGAAAAATTACGGCTTGCTTAATGATCCTGTCTGTACGACAAAATAGTGGATTTAAACCGCTTCCCAGAAGAAGCATCCAATTTGTGTCAAATCTCGCCACTTTGTCCCACAACAGTAGCCAAAGATCTCTCGTCGCCAATGCTCTTTTCATTGTCCTTGGAGACACATCGCTGGCAAACATTCCACGTGCTTATATGCAACACAGTTATTATTTTCTGTAGGCATTAGCAGCCTGGGGATGTTGTCAAGGCTTGGCAGTTTTTATCGCCAGCTCGTGTACAGTACTCAAGGAATTACCAATAAAAGTGCTGTGGTTTTTTTTTTTTTTTTTTTTTCTTTTTTCGCCTTGTTCTGTATTTTTCTTCTTCGTCTTCATAGCTTTTCGTTTTCTTCTTCTTTTTCTTAATTCTTTGTTGTGACGTGTTTATCATTTAAATTAGGATATCTGCAGTGTCTAAATTAAAGACGTCAGGTACTTTAGCAAGACAGAAGACACGTATTTCTTTTATTAACTTTTACAATTATTTTTTTAAACTTAGATGTTCCCAAAACCTCCGCTAAACAGAATAATTCATGGAATAAAAAAAAACACCAAAAAACAAAACAAACACACACCAAAAAACAAAACAAACACACACAAAAACCCCCGAACAACAACAACAGAACAACAACAAACAAGAACAAAACAAAATGGAACAGAATAAACATGGACAAGGCAATGTATTATAAACGGTGTAGCATAATTTGACAACACAGTACGAGGAAAATGAAATCTAACAGTAATAATAATATTCACTGTCTCTTTATTATCGTCGTCATCAGAATAATAACAAAAGCAGCAGCAACAGTAACAACATCAGTAGTAGAAATCATAGTAGTTGTAGTAATAAACTATAATAATTAATAATGATGATCCGATCATTGTCATCATAATTTGTAATCATCAGAATAAATAAAATAGGAGTAGTAAAATAATCAGAACAAGAACGACGACAACAACAATAATAACAATAATAATCCTAATAATCCTAATCCTAATCCTAATCCTAATAATAATAATAATAATAATAAATACCCAGCTGTGCAGACAGTACGTACACACAAACACACAGACAGACCGACATGCACATCATTCAGCACATGCACCATAATGTCAAAACCCGTATCCTCAAATCTAATATCATTGATTTTCATATCACAATAGCTGTGATTACTAATTATCTACATATTTACATGGTTTCTTGAACTTTGTTATTACTGCGTCCATGCATCATTGTTTGTAATTAAGAACCACTGACAGTGTGTTGTGTCGTATAAATATTGATAAAATTAATATATTCACACAGCGTTAATCAATATGAAAATGTTTTTTACATGAAATATCTTTAACGTGGTGTTCTGGAAATGTCACGCTATTGATAGTATGATGTTTTGAAGAATCGACTTGTTTAAAAAAAAATATATATATATATTTTTTGTGTTATAATGTCAGTAAATTATGTTCAGCTGTTTTATTGTGAATAGGCCTTGGTTGACAAGGAGAGAATATAGAGACAGAGGTAGAGACAGATTGAGAGGGACACACAGCGAGGGACACACAGAGAAACAGGGACAGACAGAGAGAATCAGAGACAGAGGGAGAGAGGGATAGAGGGAGAAAGAGGGAAAGAGCTAGAGAGCGCTAAAGAGAGAGAAAGTCAGAGAAGGACACACACACACACACACACACACACACACACATATATATATATAATATATCATTTAATATGGAACACTTCTTATCGATCAGTGTACAGTAAACTTGATGATCAAAGCATGTCAAGAAACAGTTACTAAGAATTAGATGTTAAAGTCTCTAACGGTTTGTAATTTATAATGTATTTTACAACTGACTCTACAGAGTGACAGCTATTACACTTAAACCTTGCTCTGATTCTCTCTAAACTCGCTCCTCTCTTTGAAAACTGGCTTTCAGGTGATTTTTGAGTACCAAAGCATTAGTCGCTGATTTTTTATAGTGTATGTAGTAGTTTCCAACTCCTTTTCATCCCAAGAAAGATGGCAACAAAAATTTGTTCTAACCTCTTCTGCATATTTCCTTGCACTCTATTGCTAATGGTTATAAAATATGGTTCATGTCTATTAGCAATCTTCTGCTGAAATTTTCACCGAACCTATTCCTTCCAGTCAGCCTTCTGCGATTTCTGGCTGGTTTCTCCCTTTAAAAGATGTTCACCGAAAAGCAATCTTTGGCAGTATGTGTTTGTTCTACAATAATTAATTTCCCTTGATTAGAACATGGAATTGCACAGCAGGAAATATTTGAGAAACACTAACAAATATTAATAACAAGTTAGCGCACACATTTCTTAATAAAGTAACTGGTCAAAACAAAAGCACTAATTCGGTAAACGCAGTTGACCATAAAGGCTCGTAACAAAAGCAATCTTTAGTTTCTTCATAATTGCATAGAAAACCGTTTCCATTCGTGTCCAATTTGCCGAGCACGCAAGCCAGCTACGAAAACAACGTAAACATTGCTGTAATTCGTTTATTATTCTTTGAATTTGTTTTTCTATGACATTTTTGCTTTGTCTTGGTAAATTAAAGATCTACGTTCAGATGTCAGTTTAATTGATTCAGTGCCCAACACAGTGAAGTAAAAAGGGAAAAGATATTTTCTGTATGCTGCAGAGAAATCGCAAACCTGTCATTCGTGATTATGATGACAATAAAATCAACATGCAATTTCATAAGCAGAAAAGTACATGCTAATAATAAACTGTAGGCATTTCTTGAAATATGAGAACGCATAATTATTAGTCAATTTACATATGTCGTTGTGTGGGTTCACTGACCTGAATAAATACAATACATACATTTTTATTTTCATCTTTGTGGTAGTAATTGTTTGCTTTATTTAGTATTCATTTATAATTTATATTCTTCTTATTCTTTTGATCTTTTTGCCATTTTTCGTTTTTCCTTTTGTTGATATTTACAAAAAAAAATACTACTAATACTTTTCGTTTTATCATATATGCTGTTCGTGTTCTTAGAATTTTTTTATTCCCTCTTTTTTTTATTTTTAATGTTGTTATTCCTATTATATCCATCCATCCTCTCTTGTTCTCATTATTATTATTATTATTTTTATATTCTTCATCTAATACTTAATATTTTTCTTCAGTATTTTAGTTAATCGTCATTCTGGTAATGATTTTTAAAACAAATTTTCTTATTATTATTTCCATAATTTCTTATTTTTCTCTTACGTATTTCTATTGCTCTCTCATGATTTTATTTCCGTTTTTCTTTTCCCCTTTTTGTTACTTGTTTTCTTTTTTCTTAATTCTTTTGTCCACAATAACTTCTTCTTGTTGTTTAATCTTTGCTTTCTTTCTACTTAACTGTGTTATCCTCTTCATTGAACTTTATCAGCATCTTTATAGACTGAAAGAAGCATTATTAACATATTTCATTAACTATTCCTTGTCGACAACAACTTTGGTTATAAAATGGAAGAAATTAATATCTACGAAATAAACTGAAAGATAAACTCTCAGTGGAAGTGACAGCCAGACAACCGGATGTGTTCAAATCTAGCGAGAACGGAAGTGATTCCGAGAACAGCGGAAGTGGTAAAACTTTCTTTCTGTTATAGGACTGAGAACAAAGGGAAACGTCCTGTCCCTGTATATATACAGAAAAACACCAATTACTCGTACAACGGGGATGTTTAATGATGGTGAATTTTAGCAAATACCTTTGCGTATTTTAATACCCGTGAGATCTGACAAGGTAATTGATAACAAAGCTCTCAGAACACGATACTTAAGACTTTAAATCTCAAGATAAGATCCGAAATATATCTTTTAACTCACCAACCAAAGAAGATTTCACTGGAAAACTGTTTACATGGGATACAGTAGATGCATAACGTTAAAAAACAAAAGAAGAAATGAAAACAAAACAAAAAAAAAAGCCCATTTGATCATGAAACTTCAAATCTTATAGAAAGCAAACCAGTCAGATTGTTCACGTATGAGTTAAAGTATATGACAAGCAATAATCATTTACTAGCATAACGTAGACAGTTATCATAACGAACTGATACATGTAACAAAAGATAAATACAGTGCAAACATGGAACAGAGGAAAAGAACTACTGAATTATAGTTAGAAAAAAATAATAATAATAAAAAAGGAGAAAAGACCATTCAGAAACAAGATATGTCAAGTCAGTTGGATGCTTTCTGTATCTTTTGATACAGCAGCATTGTAAAACGTAAACCAGTAAACACGATACGTGATCCCATGGCGGTGCTAAACGAGTGTTATTTCTTACTAAATCAGCACTGATGACGTTGTTAAATGGAAGCAGTGTTTCAGGGCGGTGTGGCCGATAGTTTAACGACTGTGCAGGTGTTGGGTGTTCGTGGATCGGGCTGATACGAGGACGCTGCGCTTCTCACACCTGGTCTGGGAGAACACGGAGATTCCCTGTGGAGGAAACTGTCTGGTCTCCTGACACGACGATGTATCTGCAGTTTCCGTTCAAGAGTCGTTCTCTGGAAATTCGCTAATCTCCGTATAGATTTATCTTTCGCGTAGTTAAAATGTGAGTCTGTATTTTTACAGCCTTTGTGGCGTTTTCATATCTTAGATGTTTTCAGAATGTTAATATGGATATTATAGATGTTTTATTCACCACTGCTGTCGTTGTCTCGTAGATTTTTTAATACAAAAGAGATAAGGTTTAAATATTACAGACAAAAATATTATTCTTGGTTGTTATAACTATCATAATAGTTTTAGCTATCTTTTTAAATACTGTATTTTATAGAAATACTTTATGTGACTCTAGCTGCCAAAAAGTTTAATAGTTTAAATATATGTTTCGTAAACACTACTTATTTGAACGTACATTTTACATGTCATATATATTACTAGATCCAAATATAACAACTATAAAATCATTTTACAGAGAATTCTTTACAGCATTTATGGATGTTTAAGCATTTAATAAAACAGACATTTGCAAATTTTATTTATAGAGAGAAAATCTGGTATCCTACTGTTATATTCTGAATAACTGTTCCATTATTTCAGTAATTACAAATGTATTATTCCACATATTTCTTAAACATTTTGTTTCACTGATAGACTCCACAACAGTCAAATACGATTTAAGTTTAACATATTAGATATGTTACTGGATATTTCAAAAATGGAATTAAAAAGTACATAATAAAATCGTTCACACGTAAAGATTAAGACAATGTTAAGTAGGATGATAGCAAAACTGTTTATTAACTTTCAGTAAATATTGATAAAATGGTTTCCTTTCACGTTTTTGCCATGTGACATAGTAAACGATATTACGTATGATGATAACAAAAACATTTAACAATATTATCTATGATGATGGTAAAACTCTTTAGCAATAGTACGGATGATGATGATAAAACTATTTAACAAAAGCACGTATGATGGTGATAACACTCTTTAACACTATTACGTATGATGACAAACAATTTAACAATATTATGTACGACCATAAAACTATTTATCACCTTTCAGTGGAATTAGCATTAGTATTTTGTATAACGATAATAAAACCGTTTATCACCTTTCTATAAGTACGACTATCGTAATTACTATCATTATTTCATTATCTGCTGAATATATCACCAGTTAGAAAAGACAAAAGAAGTGATATCATTTAACTTAGAAAACGTGTACGATAGATGATACCCTATACATTTCTCCATATATTATAAGAAAAAATGTAGTACGTGCGTGTATACATTTACATAATACTTACATACATACATACACATATATATATACATATACATAGAGATAGAGAGAGACAGACAGATAGATAGATAGATAGATAGATAGATAGATAGATAGATACATAGCCTGTTCTTCTCATAATTTTCTTTTTTAATTATTATTGCAATTTTTAAAAAATATTTTAATTATTTTTTTTAGAAAACAGATTTGAAGCCTTTAACTTGCAGTAAATGTCAACATCCAGCTTGAGGAAGTATCTTCCTGCGCTTTACTGAAACAGATAGTAGAGAAAGGAAAAAAACCCACAACAAAACAGATATGATAAGGAAATCCAGGATGTATGACGTCAACTGGCAACGCAATATAATTATCTCCGTTTTCTTGGTTCGGTTCGCATTATTGTCCAGAAGCTAAAGCCATCAGCAAAATTTACATTCGTTTTTTTTTTTTTTTTTTTTTTTTTTTTTTTTAGATTATTATTATTATTATTATCCTCTTCCAGCTAACTGACTGATAGCGAGGCTTGACTTGTCTATAGGGGAAATTGCGTGTATTCTGATTATTAAAGAAATATGAGATAACATTAATATAACGCCGAGCTAAGCGCGTGATTCTCCGAACGATCAATCAACGAGATGACATCATTTAATCACCGTTTTCCTTTCTCCTAACCGGTGATCACAACTGGTCTGTGTTTGGTGTCGTGAAAAGCGCAACGAAAGGAAATTTTGTAAATTAATATTAAACAGGTGTCTCTGTATATATATAAAAAAACAACAAAAAAACCCAACAAAAACAGACGGGTTTATTAAGGATAAACTATCGGTAATGGTGATGAAGATATTGACGATGGCGACGATAATGATGATGATGATGATGATGGTGGTGATGATGATGATGATGATGATGATGATGGTGATGATAATTACAGTACACGTAGTTGAGGGTGGTAGTCTAGATATAATTACAACAGTAGTAGTGGAATTAGGTTAGTAGCAATAGTAAAATGACTCGTAGCAGTAGTAGAAATAATACTAATTGCATTAGTAGTTGTTGTAGTAGTAGTAAAACATTAACATCCATTATCCGAAATCTGAGAATGTTTCAGATTCTGGAATACATAAGATATTCCTTAAAATAGGATCTAAAGCTACACAAGAAATCCATTAATATATTCTATACATCTTATACAAATTGCAGATATTTTTATATAATATTTTTCAGAAATTTGCAAAAGAAATAAAATTTTGCTTAATTAAATGATGCGAAATCTGTAATAATTCCATTTCGAGTCAAAAATGTAAATCATTAAAAGAAAAAAGAAAAAAAAATATATCAGAATATTTTATTCATCTATGCACCATGAATTCCTACAGATGTCGTAGTTTTACATTCTCCCAAAATCTAGTACTCGTTAAACAAAACAAACTGCAAATAAACAAAACAAATTGCAAATAAATACTTTCTATTGTCGCCTTAATAGAGACGTTGCCGAAGAGCAAAAGATCAAATTTCCTACACCGCTGACATTACGTTCTGAGGAAAGAAAGGAATAATATTATTGTTGTTGTTGTTGTTGTTATTACCTTAATCATCATCATCATCATCATTATAATTATTATTATTATTATTATTATTATTATTATTAACATCAACATCATTACTATAGTTATTATTATATGTTATTATTACCATTATCATAATGTCTTAGTGTTTGCAAAACAGTTAAAAGCTATTTTGTTTTCAGTGAAAAATTATTTACATACGTAGACTATAACCCCATTTTTCCTTCACTAAAATGCACACACTCTCTTTGCCTCTCTCTCTTTGTCTCCGTCTCTGTTTCATTTTTCACATTTTTATATAAAGCCTGCATTTTTATTATCCACACGTTTTCAAATATTATTTTCTTTATATTTATTTTATAACCTTGATAGACTGATTATAAAACCCCTGAAGGCCAAACGATTTTTTTAAAATAAAAAATCCTTGGATGGGGCGGCTTCAAGTGTGTGTGTTCGTGATTGTGTATCTGCCTTCAGTTTCTGTGAGAAAATGAATTTACGTATTTTGCCTAATTCGTCTATCAATCGCTACTTAGATAGGGAAATATCTACAATCATTCTGCAGATTGATATTGACGCTGTGGCTGGAATAATAACAATATATATGCAAGAATAATATTTTGCAGCTAGCTTATACAAACGTTAAAAATGAATGTTTTTGATTACTGGTTACGTCATATTCTATTTAATATTTATCCTCCTTTTTCTGTTGACACGTCTAGTATTGCCTATCGGAGACTGGGTAACAAAATCAAGGACACATTATCACATTTAATATGGTAATGACAACCCGACTCAAGAGAATACGATGGGTGATTAGATTTTGAAACACACAAGGTCCTTGGGATGTAAGCTGTGCAGCACACTGTTAACCTTTCACAGCCATCAAAGTCCATAATAAACTGGAACAAAAATATAACTATAAAATAAACACATCTCTAAGAGTACCAGCTCAAGAGACAGTTCAAGGATAAAACGAATTTGTGATTCGTGTAACTAAAATATTTGTAAAATTATGTTGCTCTGTGTTTTTGAAAAGAGGTAGATTGTAGATCAGAAACTAGATGCAGCATTAAGAACACGAGAGTTTATAAATTCTTAAATATATTCTGCAACAGATCATGGATGCTTTGATACTCTGCAAATGATTCTTCCGCTTGTTGTTAAAGAGAATATTGATGCAGTAATGCAGATGAATTTAAAACTATTAATAAATACATGCATATTCATGCATAATGTCCGTTCTCAAACACATTTTGGTAAATTAAGCATATGGATCAGTGTGTACCCATGAGTAATTTTTATTTTATTTTATTTTATTTTATTTTATTTATTTATTTATTTGTCAGTTTATTTGTTTATTTATTTGTTTGTATTGTTTGTTTGTTTTAATTTATTTTATATTTATATATCTTCTTTTTTTTTTTTTTTTTTTTTTTTCTGAACGAATTTAAACCTCAGCATTATTAATCGGTCACAGATTTCGGCTTTACTGAACCGATCCTGTCTCTGATGAGGTTTACGCGGTTCCAGGAATCGAAGGTTGCTATTATTTTCAATGATCCTTACGCTCCCCTCCAGTGGCCAATCCCCACTAGAGGGTACTAGGGCTCACAATTAAATGAATAATTTGCTGCTGCTGTTGCTGATGATAATAATAACAACAGTAACAACAACAACAACAATACCAACACAACAAAGACAATGATGATGATGATGATGATGATAATAATAATAATAATAATAATAATAATAATAATAATAATAATAAATACCATTATAATGTAATTGTTTACAGAAACCAAAACCGCAAAAAAATAAAATGGCTGAGTAACATATTTTTGTTGTATTAACTACACAAGTGGTTGTAATATGGTAATTTAATGTAGTTAATGCTAGTGTCCGGGACATGAGATCAGTTGTTGTATTACACGGGAACTCGACACCTGAACAAATCAAATTAAGCTGATAGTAACCTTAGTAACGAGTTTCTGCTTCCGTAGTAAAAACCGCTACTGCACGATTATAACAGTACATTAATATAACGGCATCTGCAGTGGAAAAATAGAGTTAATTGTCACATACACACTAGTAATGAACAGCGTGAGTATGTATGTGTGTATGAATGTGTATTTGTCTGTTTGTATGTGTGTGTTTATGAACGTATGTATGTATGTATATGTATACATATGTATGTGTATGCGTGTATGTATATTTATGCGTATCTGACTATCTGTATGTATGTATGTGAGTATGTGTAAATGCACAATTGTGTATTTTTGTTTATCTATTAATATGTACGCATGTTGGTTTGTATGTTTAGATTTTGTTGTTGTGCTTCTTACTCTACTTTAAAGTTTTATGCAAAACCGAAATAAAAAATTCTTAACAGCTTTTAAAGTTTATTTTAAATTAACCGGTTTCCTTTCTATGCCCAAGTCAAAAAAAAAATATTCAATTTCTTTTTATATTAATTCAATACCCATTAAAACGATAACATTTTTTATATCTAATAATTAATTTTAAACAAAGCTGCACGAAGCTATATGACTGTCTCGATACATTTTCCGATACGTGCGATGTATTGCATGTGCCTTCGTTACAAATAGCATACGTAGGTTTTTCTGTTTATGTGGATGTCGACTACGTAACGAATTAATCAGTTGTTCTGCGTATTAAGTTCTGTGGCTCTAATAGCTTTGCACTTGTCAGATTTACGCAAATTTTTGCACACTGGGAGTTGTACAGTTCAAAGCTTCTTAAATTCCCTGAAGATATTACAAGTAAATTGTTTATGTTCATCAGAAACATGACTGTGTACGTACTTTTTTCTTTGTCTTTATTCATTCATTTCTATACGAACGTGTGTGTGTGTGTGTGTGTGTGTGTGTGTGTGTGTGTGTATGGATGGATGGAATGGATGTATATAGGAATGTATGTATGCATGTATGTATGTATGAATAGGCAGACGGACACATTATATACATTTATATATAATAAATAGATGTTCACTGCTAACTTGGAAAACCAGCTGCATCGCAAAATATCGAAAACAAATTCAACCATAAGGATCAATCTCGAGTAATGCCGATCCCCAAGAATTCTGTAATCTAATTATGTGACAAATTAAGACAGTCAAGTTGGGTTGACAACATTTTATTTCTATATCCTTCTCCATTATAATTTCTTTTAATCTTTTGTTTTTCCCTCATTTTTCAATTTATAAAATTAATTAATTTATTATTATTATTGAATAGTAACAATTATCACAAAAATAATTAACAGCGACCAGCACTTTTTGTTCTTCTGTAACTAAATCTGGTTTTACTAAGGAAAACGTAGAATAGGAAAGACAGAGATATAACGTAACATTTTTAAAACATATAATCGTTATTTTTCAATTAGTAATATGATCTCTACATCTAAGTTCGTTGAATATTTTTTTTCTTTTTTTTTATTTGTTATTTTTTGCAGACTTGTGCTTTGGTATCCCTTTTATTTTGATTACACATACGTATGTCTATCTGTCTTTTTGCAAGAATGTTTTGTTTATTACATTTTCGTATCGTTTTCCTTTCTTATTTTTTTAAATTATTATTATTATTATTATATTTTTCTCCCCTTTTTCCTGAAACAAAATAGACTAATTGTAATACATACCTCTCAGAGGAAATATTTAATGCACATATATATTTTTTTAAATACATTTTTTTAATCTGTTGGTTTTCTATAATTGTTTATTTCTTGGAAAAAAATTCCGAACTGCAAACGGAGTTCACCAAAGTGTGCTGAAGACCTAAATTGAATATCAGATTATGGAAATACGAATATTTCTACGAATACCTCCGAGGCATGGTTTACGAAAGGTCAGGAAAATTGACGAGATATCCCGAATGCCCAAAACACATTTTGAGTACTTTTAAGAGTAGTCTTTCGATTTAATAAAACGTTTTCTTATTTCCTTTGCGAAGTTGGTTACTGTTGTCATTCAGGAGGAGATAACCAAAGCCTCTGGGATATCTTCAGTGAAACTAATTATTTTGATAGACAGTGAAGGACAAATACTATTATCGGGAACGCACACACACAGACACGCACATACACAGACATACGTACATGCACACATTAATGTCATTGTTTTTCTTTGAAAATGAAGACATAAGTTAATTTTCCTATATATTTATTTTCTGGAAGTAATCTAATGGAATAAATGTATCAGTACACTGACTGATATATATATACAGACAGAGAGATGGACACACCCATATACGCAGATTATAATAAATGTGCCAATGTATTACCGTCACCTTCATCAGCATAGTTATAATCATAGAATAATCATTATTGATTATCATGTTCGTAATAATAATCCTTGCATCATAAGGATCTCATTATTATTATTATTATTATTATTATTATTATTACTATTATTATTATTATTTTATTATTATTGTTATTATCTGTAGTAGTAGTGGAAGTAGTTGTAGCAGTAGTAGTAGTGATGATGATGATGATGATAATAATAATAATAATAATAATAATAATAATAACAATAATTCTTTATACATGGTTTTACTCATTTACATTTTAATTTTTATTAGAAATTTTCCTGCATCATCATCATCATCATCATCACTGTGGTTGCCATCATCATTTCCGTTATTTACTTTTAATTATTTCCTTTCATTTTAATTTTATTTAAATTATTCAGCATTATGGTCAACACAACAGAAAATAAGAAAGTACACGCTTACCTTAGACCAAAAAACCTGAAAAACTCCACACATGCAAACTTTGAAATCGTCATTTCATTTTCATCCAATGAATGCTCGAAAAAAAAGGGGAAACGACTCTTTGCCTTGGTTTTAACTAGAGCAAACATTAACTGCGGACGATGTCGCAGCAAATTTAAATACTTAACACAAGACAGGATTTGTTTGTTGAACATCGCTGTTCTTTCTGCGTGCAATTTGCATTACAAGTTAGCCTGTGGTATATCAATAGTTGATGTGATTAATTATTTAAAGTGAGCAGCTTACTAGTTAACAGCTGAAAGCGGCGTGTTTGTTCCCCGTGTGCCAGGGGGATCGATAGACAAACAGAGGCTGGGAAATAACAGTCTTCGCGCACCATACATTGATCCGAGGCACATGGTCCAAATGCCTGGGCTGGGTAAGACGGGACGTGCGCTGGCCAGAGGTGATAAGTGCAAGAAGATCGATGTTATTCCCCAGCAATCACGCCCGAGCCGATTCCTGATTCCTTTTCACCGACAACATGCATTTAATTCACGTTGAAATAAAAGGTAAACGTACAAGTGGGCGTTGACGTATCGCGTTGTTTTTGTCGTACAGTTTCCTGGACATGTCACTGGTTTATTTTTGTCTTGCACTGCTTTGATGTTGTTGTTATTTGTCTGTTTCTCCTTCTGTCTCTTTCCTTCCCGATTCTTTTCTCTCATTGTCCTTTCCGTCTGCCTGTCTATCAGTATGTGTCTCCACTTATTTACATACGTTTGTATCTACGAATGTCTGTCTCTCTTTCTGTCTATATATCTGTCTCCCCATCTATCTAATATTTTTTTTCTTCTGTTTTTCCTTTTTTTTTTTTTTTCTTTTTGTTTAAATCTTCATTTTTGTATTATTATTATTATTATTATTATTATTATTATTATTATTATTATTATTATTATTATTATTATTATTTTCAACAGAACGCAAATAGTAGTAATTAACAGGAAATGATTTTTTTACATGACTAGCACTTACAAGTGATAATGTTTTTATTCAGGCGGGATACAACAAACATCCTTCAAACATTTAACGTTGTTTTTTGAATCAGTAACATGATATGCCCATCTTGGTTTCTTTCTTTTTTCAAATAAATGGTTTGGATCCTAATTTGTTTTCATTAAGGACCTTTTTTAAAAAAAAAACAAGAAAAAACAAAAACAAATGCTCAAGGCTGTGTTGTTTTCTCTTTGTTAGGTTTTTTTTTTGTTGTTTTTTTCAGTTTTTTTTTTTTTTTTCCAGGTTTTTTTTCCGGCAACTCGGTTATATATAAAATTAATCTAGACAGTTGTGAAGGTGAAAGAAATACGTACACAAACGTTGACTAATATTCCAGGATTTTATTCTAAATGAATATTAACGTATTTGTAGGAGACAGAGACAGAGACATATATTTTTTTTTTTTTAGGAACAGAGACACGTAGACCAATTATTTGGGTATGTATGTGCGTATGTATGTCTGTGTTTATGTCTGTGAGTGTATTTGTGTGCATGTGTCTATGTATGTGTGTCTCTTTGTGAGTTTATGTCAGTGAGTGTAAGTGTTTGTGTTTATGTGTCTGTGTTTGTGTGTCTCTGAATGTGTTTATGTCTGTAAGTGCAAGTATTTATGTGAATATGTCTGTTTGTGTGTAATTTATGATGATGACATATCAACGGAAATCTACTACCGCATCCTCCCCGAGTACTTATTACTTTTACCAGCATGGAACTTTTATACAAAGACGTTTCATGTGGACATTTAAATGCACCTCTCATCGTTAAAAGTGCATTTGCTGACAGACACGCCATGTTACGAAAAGAAAAACCTATTGTCTAAAGTAATTCCATCAAAGGGTTTCAAGTAAATGTCAAAGCAATTAAACCATATTTAATATGTTTGAGTATATTCTTTAAAACAAAAGTCCTTTGTACTCCGTTTTATTCCTGGTTATTTTTGGTCTAAATGAAGTTGTGGTTATCGTCATCATCGTCGACGTTTCGTCGGAAGAGTTTTTAAACGTTACGTAATTTGTAAATAAATATAGAATTCTCTGTTAATATTACTGTCGTTATTTATTTATTTATTTTAGATTTACTTTCCACCTATTACTAATTATTATTCTTTTTCAATCCTTTCTCTGGCTCTGACTGTCTGTCTATTTATCTGTCTCTCTTTCGTATTTTGTATTTCTATCTGTATGTCTCCCTCATTCTTAACTATGTATCTATGAACGTATTATTTCATGATGATAATAATGGTGATGATGGTGGTGGTGTTAGTAATATATATATATACATACATATATATATATATATATATATATGGGTTTTTTTTTATAATTATAGTCTGTATTAACACAAATAAAACGGATTACATTGTTAAAGAATGTCTTCTCTTAACAGTAACAAAATCAATATAAAAATTATGTTTCTGAAATTCAATATTTCCGATATCTGATATAATTTTATTTCAGAATCTTCCAGCACTTTACAGTGAAATGTATTTATGACCTTTGCATTCATGAATGGGCTTAACCGAAGCTTTCGTCATTTCCTATTATTTATTTGTTTTCTTATATTTATTTATTTATTTATTTATTTATTTATTTATTTATTTATTTATTACATATTATCCATCGGTGGTATTTGTTTGAAAAAAGAAAAGTCGTATTTTTTTATTTAATCAATTTCACTGACTCCGAACGTTTGCTATCACCATCACTATTTGAAAGTTTTCGTATCTTTTCTCCGCATAAAAAAAAGCAATATAAGACAGCCTTTTGCAAAAGCAACGCTTGAAGGTTACAAGTTCTATTCTAGGTGGGTGTTTGCATAGATAAACATCAGCCTGTTTCAAAAAAGACGGTGGTTGAGCGCGCCTGTCGTGGACATGTATGACTTCGCTTGAAAGTTTTGAACCAATCAGGTTAATTTCTCTTATTTCTTCGACTGAATTATTTAGTATCTCTGTGTTTGTCGTAATTACCGAGAAACTCAGAATTAAACGTGCAGTCGATACCAAATTAACCACTAACACACTTGACAACAATAATTTTCTTCTCTGTATTTGTTTATCTAGTGAGAACTGCCATGTTTTGCAAACAACTGTTACCTTAAAGTTCGCAGATCGTTACATCTTTCAAGCTGTTTTTTTTAGCTTTTTACAAACAGTAAAATGATATCTTTGTTACGCATCGAGTAATGAATATAATAATTAAGCAATCGTTTGTATGTGAAATTTCAACATTCGGAATGTAAAGAGCTTGGTGATAATATGCGAATTATGTGGGGGGTTTTCATGTTTTATGACAGGAGAATATATTTTAAGTCATTTGTATATAAAAATCATTGTCTGTCTATCTATCTAAGTATATCTCTGTATGCATGTATGTGCCTGTCTGTCAGTGTGTTTGACTGTCTGTAAGTTGTATGTCTATCTACCTACCTGCCTATCTATCTATCTGTCCGTCCGTCCGTCTGTCTGTCTGTCTGTCTGTCTGTCTGTCTATCTATCTATCTATATATCTGTCCGTCTCTCCGTCTGTCCGTCTGTCTGTCTGTCTATCTATCTATCTATCTATCTATCTATCTATCTATCTATCTATCTATCTATCTATCTATCTATCTATCTATCTATCTATCTATCTATCTGTCTGTCCGTTCGTCTGTCTGTCTATAAGTCTATCTGTCTCTCTGTCTGTCTGTCTGTTTATCTATTTATCTATCTATCTATCTGTCCGTCTCTCTGTCTGTCCGTCTATCTATCTATCTATCTATCTATCTATCTATCTATCTATCTATCTATCTATCTATCTATCTATCTATCTATCTATCTATCTATCTGTCTGTCTGTCCGTTCGTCTGTCTGTCTATATGTCTATCTGTCTCTCTGTCTGTCTGTCTGTTTATCTATTTATCTACCTATCTATCTGTCCGTCTCTCTGTCTGTCCGTCTGTCTGTCTCTCTATCTATATATCTATCTATCTGTCTGTCTGTATGTCTGTCTGTTAGTCTTGTCTGACTCTATCTATCTATCTATCTATCTATCTATCTATCTATCTATCTATCTATTTATTATAAACATGTCTCTCTATTTATTTAACCAATTGTTCCCCTCAATTTAACGGTACACGTCTGTATATCTGTCTAATGTTTTTTCAGGATTGTAACTTTCTAATTTGTTTATGGTTATTGGAAATGATTATTTTATAATTACACACACAGACAGCAAACACATATATGTACGTACACACACAATACAAACAAATACAAATATATATACACATATGCAGGTGCACACATATATACATATTTACCTACCTATATAACTACCTACCAACCTAAATGCATGCATATGTAAGCTACCTACCTACCTACATATATCGATAAAAGAATATACATAGCTTCTTTTATTTTTATTTTCCTGTTGTATAATTTGAACATCAATTCCGGATAAGAAACAAATAACAAACGAAAAAATTAATAGAAGAAACCAAACAAAGAAAAAAAAAAAAATTAATAATAATAATAATTAATTACAAAAAGGCCGAACAAATAAATAACACGGACTAAAAAAAGAAAGAAAATAAATAAAGGAAAAAGGTAATGATATATGTTAGAAGATACCTCGTTTATAAATGTTATTTGCAATCAATGTGTTACACGTTCTGAATTTCAGGAAACGTAAATTCCTATGTTCTTTTTAACTAACCGGAAACACTTCGCTTTTTAATATTGTTTGGTGTAGCAAATTATTTCAGTCTTTTTTTCTTTGTTATTTATTTATTTATTTTTTTAATTTTATTTTTTGTTTGTTTGTTTGGTTATTTGTTTCTGTATTTTGTGTTCTCTTGTTCTTTTATTTTCTTTCTTTTTTCTTTCATTATTTCTTTCTTTTCAATCATTCGTTTCTTTTGTTTCTTTATTTTCTTTTATTATGTGTTTATTTTGTTTTTTTTCGTTTTAATTTTTTTGCTTTCTTTTTTTGTTTATTTTTCACTTTTCATTCTTTCATTTCATTCTTTTCTTTCCTGATTTTTTTCTTCATTCTTTATTTTCTTTATTTTTATTTTTATTTAATGTTAAAATCCAATTACATATTGAATTTTTTATTTTGTCGGAATAAAAATAAGTCTACAGTTTATGTAAATATAGTTTATGTCCCAGCCGTTAGGTAGGTGGTGCGTGTCCCGGAAACAGATTCCAAACACTTAACTTGTAATTGTGTAACACTTAAACATTCTCTTCTCTATAACACATTCTCTAACATACCAACAAACTTCATAACATACTAACAAATCTTATAACATACCAGGTAATTTATCAAGCTAACTAATCTAACATATTATGAAATCCTCTAACATACTAACTCATATTCTGCCATACTAATAACTAATCATGTGCATTACTAATTAATCCTCTAGCATGTTAATACTCTAACGTATTAACTAATACTGTATCATACTAACAATCTAACAGAGTAAAACTCTAACACACTAACACTGACATACTAATACTCTAACATACTAACAAGCATTACAGCTAATTCTCTAGCATACTAATATCTAACATACTAACTAATGCTCTAACATACTAATATCTTTTATATAGTAACTAATAATATAGCATGCTAATATTCTAACGTACTAACATCCTAGCATAATAACTTATGTTTTAACATACTAATAAATTAACATACATTATCTAGCGTACGAACTAATCATCCAGCATTCTAACCCATCGTTTGATATACTATTTAATTATTTAACACATTAATCATTTAACATACTAACCAATCTAAAATACTAATTAATCCTCTGCTATGCCAACTATTTCTTAACATTAACATTATAATCATCATGTGCATGTTCTTAATAATTATTATTATTACTGTTATAAAAAAGCAATAATAAAAAATAGATACATAAGTAAATAAAAAAATAAGTAAATAAACAAACAAACAAACACACAAACAAATAAGTAAATAAAAAAACAAAATAAATAAATAAACAAGTAAAACAAACATTAAAAATAAATAAAAACAAAATAAAATAAAATAATAATAAAATAAAAAATAAAAATAAAATGAAATAAAATAAAATAAAATAATAATAAAAAATAAAATAAAAAATAAAATAAAATAAAATAAAATAAAATGAAATCAAATAAATAAAGTGGCGCCATAGGTTTGACTTCTCCACACACAAAAAAAAGTTTACAGACTCGATTCTGTTGATCGATACTTTATCATGGATCCCGATGCTGATTAATTAATCAGAGATAAAACCACATATTTATAACACGCAACAGGCCAGCTGTGAGAGATCAGTCATCGCTTTTGATTTGTGTAATGTCACATCATTAACTCAGAAGTCACTGATTCGTCGAGGATAGTCAATACAGGCGTTTACTCTTCACTGAAGATTCGAAACGGATCAATGATTTTCATTAGCCATACTTCAAATGCACCATTCTTACGGAATACATTGTTTATTATTTATTTAAACGAACGACGGTTATCCTTTACATGAACCACTCACACCAGAGATGAGCTCTTGGAATAACCAAGTCGAGTCTTTTCGGCGAGAGAGAGAATTGAAAAAGCGTCTGTGTGGGTCCACAGAAGATAGCTACACAACTGCAGATTAAGAATCAGTCTCTGCTACGCTTAGCAGTGCATTTAATTGGGATAATAAAATATCTCTGTTAAGACCGTCACAAGGGTTCATTTAAATAAATGCATTGCTGCACTAATGAACAAAGAACGAGTGTTTAGCGACACGTAAACCAATATTAATATTAGCTCTCTGAGTTTCGTCTTTGGGTTCCTTATATAATAGTGATTAAAGATATGAAATCAGATATCGCTCCTCTGTGGGGACTACTCTTATGACTAATAATAACATGAACCGAAAGCCTTATCCTTGACTTTTGTAGACCGATGGTTCAAAAGGTAGATGCAAAAATAGCTTAGTAAATACATTCGAGAAGGGTCGAATTCGTTTATGATGCATAATAAGCCTTCTTCTTAACCATGAAACTGCATCCAAATTACGTTAATAAAATATTTTTTTTACTTCTGCGTGGTTTACTTTTCTCAGTGTAGCTAAGTATGAGGCACTGGAGTAGAAGGAATGGTGTAGTATTTATGTTAGTTTGTGGGTTTAATTTAATTTGTCGATTTGTACAACACATTAAAAAAATAGGTATCCGTTATAATGTGAGGTTCACTCCGGTTTGGAAAGGATGTACAAAAAACAAAAAAAAAAAAATAAAAATAAAAATAAAAAAATAAAAAAATAAAAATAAAAAAGAAGAATACAGACAAAAAAAGAAAGAATGAAAGAAAAATAAAGACATGAGCGGTGAGAGAGAGAGTGAGAGACAGAGAGTGAGAGAGAAAGAGAGAGAGAGAAAAAGAGAGACAGAGACAGAGACGCAAGAGAGAGAGATAGAAATATAATCTATTTGATTTATATTTAAAAAAAAAAAAGATTGCTTCAGATTTTCGTCTTTATTTTTTTTCAAAATAACATTTGGAAAAATACGTATATTAAATTAAATCTTTCCCTTAAAAAAAAAAAAGAAAATGAGCCTCAAGGCGATCTCTAATGTATTAATACAGCATGTGAAGAAAATTTCGCAAGACACTTGGCATTATGACATTTGCAGATGATGTAAATTTTATTAAAACCCGCTAATTACATTCACTTCTACTTAGGCAAACTTTCTCTACGTAATCAGTACAGCCACTGGGATTGGATTTGTTCTTTTTCATTTATGCGTCCGAACGTATGCACTCGTGGATATTATTCGTTTCATATTTTTCTAACCTTTGCTTTATACCTTTTACAGAATGCTGAAGATAATCTGATAAATATATAACTGTTTGAACACTGCCAGAATTGAAAACAGGCGTAGTGTTATCGTGAAAATGTTTTGAAAACACGAAAGTGTAATGTAAAACTTCACGATGTAATCTAGTAAAACATATCTTAAACATTTCTGTAGCTTAACTGATAAAATATGTTTATTTACGTATTATCTGTCTGTCTGTTTATATGTGTCGAGATAACTTCTGTAATGGGAAGATGAATAGAAGGTTTCAAGGACAGATACTCGAACGTACTGATCTACGGACAGTTAATATCGCAAACAAACATACGTGTATAAGTATGTATGTATGAATGTATGTATGTATGTATGAATATGTTAAACATGATTTCTAGACAAAATATGCACACGAATAAAATAGAAAAGAAATAAAAAGAAAAGAAAATCAAGCGAACAAAAATAAAAAACTATCCATTCCTGTTCACTTGAACTATATTAACAAATATTAAGATGCACAATAAGTCTTGTTTTTTTCCTTAGAGCTAAAGTACAGTATTCTTTGAACGCAATGTGCCTTCAGGCTCTGCTGCCTGTACTGACATGTATTAAGGTGCTTCACAACAGTATACACTACTTTATCCAACCAGTTTATTTCAGAAGTATTTTCTTTTTTCTTTCTTAGTGTCCATCTACGATATTTGTTGAACGCGACATACTTTCAAACTTTAATTATCTGTAACTGATATATTTTAAGGTGCATAACAACGGTATACTCTGCTTTATTCAATCGATTTGTTTTAGCAGGTTGTTATATTTTTTGGTTGTTGTTTTTTCCTATTTTCTTCACGTCCAAGTGCTGTATTTTTTTTAGGAGACATGCCTGCAAGCTGCGACTGTCGCAACTGTGGCAACAACGACACAGTGAGTCGACAGCCAGCCTGACTCCGACAGCTGTGAGCCGAGAGATTTGTACTTCTCATAAATAAATTGCATGTGACAGTCAAAACGTGAAGACGTAATCCGGGCCAATTTGCCGTGTCTGATTGTTTGCGTGACCGGCCTATCTATTCAGCTTCAACGTGCCGCATTTGTTCACAGTTAAAAGTGTAACAGACTTCTTTTTGGTCAACAGGAAACAACCATGTTCTCGTTATTGACAGTTAAAAGCAAACTAGACTTCATTTAATCTACAGAAAACACTGATGAGCTCTCTCTCTCTCTCTCTCTCTCTCTCTCTCTCTCTCTCTCTCTCTCTCTCTCTCTCTCTCTCTCTCTCTCTATATATATATATATATATATATATATATATATACACTATTCACCTCTTCGTCGAGGTGAATATTCCAAAAAAAAAAAAAAAATAAAAAAAGAGGAGGAAATAAAAAAGGATGAAATACAAAAAGTAATTTGTTGTCGTAAAAGATACCTTAATACAGACCTCATCGCATCTCCAAATCCCAGAACGGAAATGAATATTGTTTATAGAGTGACGCAAAGTAACGTGATGTTTGTTTAATGACGTCTCTGAAATGTGTTTTGTCAGCACTTGTCAGATGTCAAATGTGTACACCATTTGTTTCACGTGAAACGAAGCAAGCAAAAAAAAAAAAAAAAAAAAATAAAAAAAAAAAAAATAAATATATAAATTAAAAAAAAACATAATAAAAAAAAAAATAAAAATACCGTAGTGAAAAAGATCGAATAAGAAAAAGCAATCAGTATTTTCGAGTGAAATTTCTTCAATACATTTCTAGGTCATGGTGCACGACATTTGTCATCAATGAAAAAGACTGCTGCATCAGAACTGACTCGATTAGTTGAAAAAATATAAAAATCTGGGACAGAGGCTCAAAATTCGCAGACTTTTATTCCTTCAGCGGCTCCGAAACTATGACTTGAAAACTGGTCTGGTTTACCAATACAGTCTTAATTTCCGTTCTGCCTCGATATCTGATTTTGTCAGTGCCTGTTTGAATAATACGAAAATGTTTGGCGAATGCCAAGTAATCATAATATTCTGAACTGTTTATTACCGGTCTTTCGTTTGCATAAATAAGAAAGCGAAAAATGCCAAGCGGTATTAATATTGTTGTATTAAAAATAAATTAGTGTACACTGTATTCTTATATATAATCATAGCATTGCGATGTCATAACTGTACGACGCCTTCTTCAGTCGTTTATTTTTATTTTGTAATATTCTTTCTGCCCCTCTCTCCTTGTCTGACTGTCTGACTGTCTTTCTTTTTATCTGCCTAGCTACCTACCTATGCCTATATACATAACTACCAATCTACCTATCTATATATCTACCTCCGACTATATGTCTCTCTGCATGTCTAACTTACTTTCTCTTTGTCTGGCTGTCTGACTTTCTGTGTCTCTGTTTATATGTCTTTCTCTCTGTCTGTCTGGCCATATATATAGCCAGTAATCTATCTATCTATCTATCTATCTATCTATCTATCTATCTATCTATCTATCTATCTATCTATCTATCTATCTATCTATCTATCTATCTATCTGTCTATCTATCTATCTATATATGTGTATGTATATCTGATATGCTCTCTCTCTCTCTCTCTCTCTCTCTCTCTCTCTCTCTCTCTCTTCTTTTCTCTCTCTGTATCTCTGTCTGTCTCTCTCTCTCTCTAATTTCTAACTAAAGAGGATTGCCAACATTCAGTATCCTCAAAATGAATACTTAAAACACTTGACAGTTGTAATAAAAGAAACAAGATAAAATTCGTGTTTACAGCCTTATCTATTAACAATAATTTGGTAAAACAGGGCACTTTAGAAACCTTCTAGAATATCTTACAACACTAAAATAAATTATCTCATCAGAAGATAACTTTATTACTGCCCAGCCACCGATTCCTTTAAGAGGAAAATAAAATTTAGACTCAGGATTTTTCTTTTTCTGTTAACACATGCAAGTCAAATATTATTGCATTGCAACCCATTACGTTTAACTGCATTATGTAATACATGGGAGAATTTAATTTCCTTGTAAGATTCTCGTCTTAATACAGATAAGTTGTCAGTTTTAATTAAACCGTTCTGGATGTAGTGCTATTAAAGATTAATATCAAGGATAAAAAGATTAAGGCATTCACCGGTCTTCAAAGAGATAGCTTTTTGTATGAATATCACGAATCTTTCTAACTAATTCACTTTTTCTTTCAGTTTTAAATTTTATTGTTATAACTGGTTTCATACTTGGCATGATTCCATGTATACGTTACCAGAATTTCATCAGTTGTGAACTGCATTTCATTCTTAAAACTTAAAAATAAGACTGAAGACTGATTTAAATCAATTTTTTTTTTATTAGATGGAACAGTATTCATTTGAAATGTAGTTCTAAATAGCATAAAGTATCGCATACATTACATGATATCACATCACTTTTAATTATGTACGTTACTCTAACGTTAAAATGATTGCGATAGCAATAATAATAATAATAATAATAATAATAATAATAATAATAATAAGAAGAAGAAGAAGAAAAGAAGAATAAAAAGAAAAATAATGATAGTAGTAACACTATTAATATTAATAATTATAGTGATGACATTAATAGTAACTATAATGACAGTGAAATATAACTGAACAAAAATATACACAAAGAAGAAGGAAATAATAACTGCCAAGTATAACATCTTCATTAACGCCTTAAGACTAATTACCTAATTTTCCTTCCCTGTTACTAAATTAAACACACGTTCTCACTAATTTTTATATCTTTTACAGGAACTGAACCACGAACCTAACAATCAGTGTAATAATTCCGAGAGACTGAGTTCTTCCAGACCGGATCGGGAACTGATCTAAAGTTTTAAAAATGATAATAAAATTAATTACTGATTCATATCTGTGTAACCACCATTCAAAACCAATATTCTCTACATAATTAATAATAATTAACCGTTTCTAACGAGCCACAAACCCGAGAATATCGTGAACAACAGCTGTGGCTTAATGACGTCAGAGTCTGGAGGTAATGAAATGTTTTTGTTACGAAAGCCTGTCAGTTGCACTGATTGTGTTTGAGGAGAAAAGCTGTTAGTGAATTCGAGGTTAAAGTGCAGGACTGAAGTGCGATGTACCCTACGATCAACCATCCTAAGTACGTCAACCGTGATCCACGTTTCCTTTATCAAAAACAGTAGGTTTTTTTACTGTCTGTGGGTAGGTGAACATAAAAGATAACTTGTTGATAAAAGAAAGCAGTCCATCGGGTGGAGGAAACGGAAATTTTCTCTAATTCTGTACAGGGGTTTAGTCATATGTACAGTTCCTTACAACTGTGTATTTTGCAATAGTTTAAACCATTTGATAAGTATTACAACATCTGAAAAAAACAAAAAAACAACATATTAAAAAAAAAAAAAAAAAAAATAGGACAGGTAAACTTCTTAGAACGTAGATTAAAATGCACTTAAAATATTTTTCTAAATTAATCTGTTTCTATTCTGAACTAATAACTGCGTATACAAATGTCATCTCTGATGTTCTTTGCTTTTAGCATTTGTCAACAAAAACAAAAAGCATTCACAAAAGACATTTTAGAAATAATAACATTCAACTTCTTGATTTCCATGTCGGCTTTGCCGTCCACAACACAGAACTCTGTTCTGAAAAATACTGAGAGTATTTTGTATCATAGCATAAAAGTTTGATAAAGCGGTAGCCTAGCTACCATTTTCTCCACATCTTTATTAACCATTTCTTCAATACACTGAAGTACAAAAAGTCTGATCTGCTTAAAGCAAAAAGGTAAAACAAACATTCTTTCACAGAGCTTTTAATATTTTCTAAAGGTTAATCTGAAAATTCTCATACAGCTAAGAGAAAAAGAAGAAAAAGAAGGAAAGTATTATATAATTGCCCCATTTTTATTTGTTTTTCAATCCTATCTCTATATCTTTCTGTCTCTCAGTAGTTATTTAAACTGTATATATACCTTACCCTCTCGAGAACTTAATTTGTGCGAAGTGTTCATTACAGATTAAGGACAAGGTTAAAACGATCCCTTAGGTAAAACTACTGACATCAACAGCAATTAATTTCAGTCATTTTTATTCCATATCGGAAATAGTGATTGACTGTCGAGTTAATATTCAGACCTTACACCTACTAATGATGTCTGGGTACAAAGCAATAAATAAGTAAATAGGTAGAAGATGAAAATAATGCTATATAAAATTAATGTTGTACATTATGTTTCAGTATCTGGTGTAATAAAACCATGGTATTGTAAATAAAATTACACGTAAAGTGACAAATGGTAATCGTTAAATGCAATCTACAAAAAGGATTTCCTTGAGAGTTTTCTCAACAAGTCACAAGACAGTTATTTTATTTTATATTGATTATTTATTTATTTATTTATTTATTTATTTATTTGTAATTTTGTATCGTAGAGCGTTTACTTTGTTGTTGGAAGTTTTTCTTCATTTCGTTTTAAAATTAAAATATCCCAATCTGTCTTAGCAATCATTTTCCGCTGATGCTAGAAACCAAACAACTGAACTTTATTTTATTTCACAGTTTTTGTTCTTCTCTTCATTATCTTGTTCCCCTTCTTCTTTTCCTTTTCTTCTTTCTTCTTCATCTTCTTCTTCTTCTTCTTCTTCTTCTTCTTCTTCTTCTTCTTCTTTTTCTTCTACTTTTTCTTCTATTTTATTTTTCATGTGCTATTTTCTCTTTTTTCAATTCGTTTTTATTTTATTTTTTCGTTATTTTTTTTCTCCCAGCTTCTCCTTTCTCCTTGGTTTTCTTTTTTTAACTGTCGTCTTATTGCTACCAGTACCACCACTACAGATACTACTACTATTTTTACTATCACTGCAACTATTACTAATACAGCTGCTACTACGACTACCACTATACTATCGCCAATGATATTACAAAAGTTACTACTTCGACTACCACTACCACTACTATTATTACCACTGTTCTAAAAATAGCACTTCTGAGGCTGCTAGTACTAGCACCATCATCTTTCTAAATCACCAGCACACCACACATTCTGAGTAATCGATCGGCGAGTTCTAGATTTCATGTTGCTCTTTGAATTATGCAAATTATTCTTCGTGTTAGTTTTCTTTTTTCATGGCCGTTGTGTAATGAAGCCTACCTTTTATTAATAGTCAGCATTTCGTTATAAAAAGACATCTTCTTACTGTATGGGGTTAACGTCTGGCACGGTTTGGAATGAGGAAATATGTGTTACAAGGTCACAGGAAATGTAGGTACATGGTAACATGGTGTTCAGTAAATCCTTTTTCTGTCTTTGGTACCTCGATTCCTCCTGCACTTTGAAAAAATAAAAAAATAAAAACAAATGAAAATGTGCTGTTGATTCAGATATGGAATCCAGCCTTAGACGGATATAAATCTATTATTTGTAGCTGAACATAAATCTACTTTATCTCATGTATAATACTGGTGCATTTATACCTGACAGGAGATTATGATATGTCATTTTCCATCAGTTCTCTCTATCATACATATTTAACTGCTTTTGTTTTGTTACTTCTAATGGTATTACAGTTATGTACTGTCATATTATTCGTGATAGCGTTATGAAAAACAGTATTTGTTTCAGTTTGAATTGAATATAGGATTTTCAGTAAGTTATCTGGAAAATATTGATTAGCAAACAGTACATAATTATAATGATAGCAGTTTTAGTTCACAGTAAATATTAAACTATTCTACAATGAACACACTGACCTGTTTTGTTGGTGATTTATTTTCTTCTTTTTTTCTTTTTTTGTTGTTGTTGCTATTTGTTTGGTTGGTTGGATTGATTATTTATTTTTATTACATTTAGCTTTTTTTTTTCTTTTTTTTTTTTAAGGAAATAACCCGAATTTCATTATTTAAAAAAATGAATTTCATTATTTTAAAAAGAAATAAACCGAATTCGTTTGTGGTTTCATCGTAATAAGACAATTTATTTCTTCCCTTTTAGGAATTTAGCATTGGACAAACTGTATTCAGTTTTCATTCATCTTACAGTCTAGATTTAGTTAATCTTATCTATTTTTAATTCTAAGTTTACATCATCGTTTGACAGGTGGCCACTTTCTTTACAAGGTAAGAGGTAGTGAAAAAACAGCTAAAATCTTTTTGATAGTATTGGCAACAATGAACATTATGTATTATTCTATGATTGTAAGATATTGCTAAACGAATATCTATCCATTTGAATGTAACTACAGAGTTCATGGTCTAAGAACAAGAAAGAGAAAACATAACAGGAACGAAACAACTGAAAAGAAAAGATGGAGATTATTACTATTATTATTATTATTATTATTATTATTATTATTATTATTATTATTATTCCGAACAGACACACGTGAAACATAAGATGTTCGCTTCAGCAATTATTCTAAAATTAATTACTGTTTTGCTAGCGAAAGCTCACCAAGAAGCAAATTAACACACAGTGGATTCGGATTCAGTTATCCGATATCATATAATGTTAATATAAGAAAATAGCAAAAGTATGTGTATAATACATCATGCTGTATGATTATCTGGACTATTTTACATGATTATTTGCGTTAGTTTCCCTAGTAAAACAATTAATGTCTGGGTACTGGCGTCAGTTATTGATATATTTTCAATGTTTTATATCATATTATAAAATTATAAACACTAGTGACTTTGAAAAAATATATCTAACATTTTCCCATAACATTTTGCACTGCCTTTGAAAAGCAGCCGTATGATGCTGTTTGAAGATGGAATCACACAAAGTGAATTCAAATTACGTTTTACTTTACCGAGATATCCAATCTAAATATTATATCATATTAACAGTATTAATATTCCTACCGTGTAAACCTCTCTCTCTCTCTCTCTCTCTCTCTCTCTCTCTCTCTCTCTCTCTCTCTCTCTCTCTCTCTCTCTCTCTCTCTCTCTCTCTCTCTCTCTCTCTCTCTCTCTGTTTGCATGTATAAATAATATTCCGATGCAACAATCAAAAATGTTTTGATCGTATTTTGAAAAAAGCAGTGTCAAGGAATTTGCTTCTTTGATGAGTGTAATACGTTCTCTATCTCAAGTTTTTTGACAATATCCTCATTAGCTGTTGTTGTAAACGATTTCTGGTTTCTGTGAGTCTCTGCAGAAAGAATCAGTACTCATTTGGAAAATAAGACCTAAACAAAAGAAAATACACTCTATGACAAATCAATTTGAAATTAGTTTAATTTGGTTTTCTTTCGGTAGATCCACTCATTTTTATTTTTTTATTTTTTATTTTTTAAATAAAATAAATGTCCTTTTAACTGTATTTAACTAACAGTCTTACAAGATAATAAATGAATAAATAAATGACTAATTAAATTAAATTACTTTTTAAATAAAATCAAAGAATGAGTGAAAAGAAAAGAAGATAAAAACATCTATTCAGTTCTTTCTTTTCTTCTTCTTCTTCTTCTAAGATCAATTTCCTTAACATCTTTAAAAATACCAGCTTTTCTACGAACTGATGTTTTTATAAGTTTCAGAAGAAAGTAGACAGAGAAAAAATAATAATTTACTTCCAAAATAAAATTAAAAGAAAAAAAAAAAAAACACACGAAAGAAAAACAACTTTTTAAAATATAATAACTTTTAGAATGAAAAAAATAAAAAAATAATAAATAAATAAAAAAATAAATAAAATTTTGTAATAATAATAGTACTTTAAAAAAGAAAAAGAAAAAATGAAGTTGCATTTATGTTTTGGTGGCCAAAATATGAATTTGTTAGAAAGGCTCCAAGTAGATTTAGTCTACAGTAAGAATTAAATTTCAAATTTCAGCGGAGCTTTCACTTAGACAACTATTGGCTATCGATTCTGGAGACAGAACCAAAATCCTATCAAAGGTTTAATTGAAAATGACGGGTTTTCTTCTGTTTTCTTTCTTTTTTCTTCTTTTTCTTTACGTAAATATAAAGAATTATCTGAGATGTATAATTCAGTGTGATGTAGTACTATCCTGAAATAGTAGTGATAGAAGCTGACGTACATTTTAATTATAATTATTTTTTTTTTTTATTCTTAATATAACACGACATTTTCTCAGAATAAATAAAATTGTGACACAAAAAATCAACGTGAAGATAATAATTAAGATGTCGGTGAATTTCCAGTTAAAACATAGATGCATTGATTAATCAGTAATATAAGAAATAATGAGAAAAACAAGAAATAATGAAAAAGTGGGAAAGTTTGCGAGAGAGAGAGAGAGAGAGAGAGAGAGAGAGAGAGAGAGAGAGAGAGAGAGAGAGAGAGAGATTTGTGAAATAATGATATTAATCATTTGAACGAATAACAAATACAGCACGAGAAGAATTCGTGTTGCGGCAAATGTTGTTTGTCGTCGTCAAAGACCGCACGGTGTTTTCGAGAAAAACGCGCCATCGTCAAGGGCAGTTAACTCGTTGTTTGCGCGTGCAAATTAATGGCCGACGATGTTTTGACGTATTTGAGATATGAACGAAATGCTGCATGTAGTTATCCGTGCCGTAGTGTCTGCGAGGGTCACTGTGAGGTCAGACTGAAGATTTCGAAACCATGCGGAGACGTCTGACTGAGAACGAGGGTAATTTAATATCGAGAGTTTAATGACCACGTGGGTCCTAATCACTATTTCAGAAATCTTTTAATGCCCACTCTGATTTATTATAAACTTGTTTTTCTTATTAATATTTTCATTATTATGTCGGTAAGCATGCACTTTAAATATTGGCGTAAACAGTTTCCATTAGGATTTTCTTTTTCTTTTTTTCTCTGCGAATTGTTGAATCGCTTTTATAACGAGAATAATGAGGTAGTAAAACGAAAGTAAAGGCTACTTTTAACCTTCCAGCTGAAATAAATTTCCCTTTTCTTGAGTTCAGCCAAACGTATGATCGTTTCGTCAGCCATTTTTTAAATAATTGTTTTTCAAGGGATGTAAATAATTATGTAGTCCAAGATGACAACGAATTACGTCGAAGTTGGGTAGAAAGACGTAACTGAAAAACGAAAGGTATTTGATAAAACTATCTTCTAGTAACTATTACTCTTTTATATAATGTATAGGAACGAATTTTTCTGTTTTCAAAATAAAAATATAATCTATTTTTGCCCACACTTTTGTCGTCTACATTTAAATATATAACTGGTATAACTACTACTACTACTATTATTATTATTATTAATATTACTACTGCTATTGTTATTTATTTGTTTGTTTGATTGTTTAATTATATTTGTTACAGGTTCATGCATGAATAGTTTCATCAGATACGTATTTTTCTAACACTGATTTCTCATTCTTGTTCTGTATGTTCATTTACCGAAACTGACAGTTAGTGTAAACTGGGAAATTAAAATGCTATTTGTTACTATGGTTTCTGAACAAACGGTTTATAAAACTACGTGGAAATCTGCTGTCTTCTTGACATTGTTAATTTGTTAGAAATAACTGAATACGTTGAACAGATAGACTGACAGATTAACCGACTCTCTGGCTGAATTAATAACATTCACTGAAGTGTGAAGAGATCATTATAAATGATTGGTCTAGAAGAAGAAGAACAACAACAACAACAACAACAAATTATTTTTGTTTATTCTTTTTGTTATTTGTTTTAGAGGGTTATACTGATCTCGTATCTCTCTTAATTGGTTAATGGTAGAAAGTTGTTCTCTCAAGTTAGATTACATTTTCATATACTGTTGACCCTCAATTTCACGGACTAATTGGGGGAGAGGATCATCGGTCCGGAAAATGCAAAAGTTAAGCATTTAACTTTAGTACACATAGCAGCTATAATACAGTAATATAATAATGTTAGAACAATAAACAGACATAAAAACAATCTAAGCAAATGCCATACAGTATATGTAAAGAAAACTGTACATTAGAAAAATTAGGATAGTTATGGGTGCAGTGATAAAATGCATTCTTACTTTGGTGGAAAGTGGATTGAGAGAGGGTTGCCATAATCGTATGGTGGGACTCAGAAAAACCTAACAGTACCTACAGGTAAGGTTTCAAGGGGAAATCGCGATAAACATCAGATTTCGATTTTTCGAAATCCGAAATATCGAGGTCCGTGAAATCGAGGGTCAACAGTACAACTGCTCTAATTGCATTCAGTACAGAAACAAATATTTCTCTTTCATACACTGAAAGGCGTTTTGTACTTATGCAGCTTTACAGCTGAGATATTTTAGTTTCATGTAGCCACGAGATACCTGAATTACAAATGAGGTCAGTTTTATCTTGATAGCGATTTGCTGTCAACACATTTACAAATATCTAAATTAAACAATTCGTTGTCTTACCTGACAGTAGTAAAAAGCAGTTTAACCTGAAAGGTAGTAATAATCCACAGGTGATCTCATTAAGTGACAAACACTGACATAATTTACAGCAATAACTGTACTCTTAATTTACAGTGTACAATAAATAACGATTATATATACACAGCCTCTCGACTGAATATACTCACCATTAAAAAAAATGTGTGTGTTCTTTGTTCACATACAACTCATATAAATGTATACGCATACATACGTACATACATACATACATACATATATAACAACAGTCTAAACAAATGTCATGTCTAGGATTGTCTTGATGGCCGAGCCATTATCGTCGTCCTGGGTGTCATGCGTTCTAGTCTCGTCAGTGGCATCTGACGTAGTTTGCAAGGTCGTGACTCGACTTTGTCCTCCTGTGTCCATGCGTTCTCATATATTGTCTCTGTGCACACATACATAAGTCAGTGAATATTCAGAATTCTAAAATACGTACATACAAAAATAACTATACTGATGTCTATGTATCTGCCTGTCTTTTTGCTTGTCTGTCTCTCCGCTTACTCCCAGCAAGTGTATATTTCTCTGTCTGTCTGTCTGTCTGTCTGGTTATCGATTTTTTAGTCTGTTTTGCTTTCTGTTTTATATATATACAGAGAGACAAACAATAAGAAGGTAGATGGACAGACAGACAGGTACACATGCAGACAGAAAGAGACAGACATACAGACAATAGGTAGGTAGTGGATAGACAGATTCAGACAGATAAGCAAACAGATATATACAGACAGACAGATAGATGGATAATAGATACAGATACAGAGAGAAAGACAGAGGTAGATGGTTACGTCGCAGATGTTACATTCAGTGCTGATTTTAGATGATTAAAATTTAAACACCAAATTTTGTAACGAATCTGGTAACAATTATGGCCAATAATCACAAACTTCAGTTTATTATATTATTTCACAAAACTGTTTTTTCTCAGTCCGAAATATTTATTTATCTCGATCATTGCATCCGGGTATACACAACAGTCACTATGAACATGCGGGTGGTAGAAAAATACCGAAAAATTGGCATAAAACCTGTGACAAGGTAACTTAACTATATTGATAAAATCCAGAAGAGCATTTTATTTAATCAGTTATTAAGGAGCTGTAAAATGAAACACTGAATAATTTAATAAATAATTATACACTGATGTGTTAATACCGATAAAAATGGCTTTAATGATTATGTCGAAGATGATGACGATGAAAATGGTAATAATAATGATTTTGTTAATATTCTTACGTTAATCCGAATTACAAATATTGTCTCTTACTTAGAATAAAACAAAAGTAACAGCTAAAAACAACGAAATAATTATTTAATCATATAACCTAACTGTATCACATTAATAAAAAGATCATCAAAGAAACAAGGAGGAAAACCAATAAAGTAAAATTAAAAATGGTTGATAAATTACGGCACGTGACTTGTTAGTAAGTGCTGAAATGTCGCTAGATAACAGAAGTTGTAATCATCATTCTGAGGAATTTTTAATGCAAGATTACCTGATATTTGCTATTAATCTTCGGGTGATTAATACGTGTCCTAGCAACGCGTGAAGTTCTTTGTACGAACGAAAACACTGGTAAATGACGTACGTTTCTAACTATTGATCAGAACAAATCGGACATTAATTAAAGTTTAAACCAGTGTTTTTAATTCCGTCCCTGCATGGGATGAAGAATTCTATTTTAAAGGTTTAGAACATTGTGCCTATATTCTGAGTATCAGCGAAGGCATATTAGGAATTAAGTTGTGAATTATAATTTGCTTAACTCTCGTTCATTTACAGATAATTAAAAACGGGAAGGTGAGGTTTCAATTAACAGTTTACATATTGGATTCTGGATGATTTAAGTCCACGTTTGTAACATCTATTTCTGTGTTAGAGTGAATGGAAGAGAGATTATTAATAATTCTGATTAGTGTGATTTCCTGTTCTTTTTTCTATGATAACTATGTATAGTTACTTGGAGAGAGGGCGGAGTGAACGGAGACTGACGAAGGTACACACACACACTCACACACACACACACACACACAGAGACACACAGACACAGACACAGACTCACACACACACACAGACACAGACATAGACACACACACAGACACACAGACATAGACACACACACACAGACACACACACACACAGAGACACACATACACAGACACAGACTCACACACACACAGACACAGACATAGACACACACACAGACACACAGACAAAGATAAAGAGAGATGGACAAATATATGGGTAGATTGAAAGATACACATATGTACAAACGGAAAGAGAAAGAAAAAGAAGAAATGATAACTGAGGTTTTGATATACTTGTTACTTCATAACTTTTATAGGAAAAACCATAGCTGTAACACGAAAACCACCTATTTCACAATTACTACAGCCATAATAACGATGTTGATTGTAAAGGTGATACTAACTGAAAAGCTCGAAGATGTGAGGTCGAAATAATAATAATAATAATAATAATAATAATAATAATAATAATAATAATAATAATAATAATAATAATAATAATAATAATAATAATTATTATTATTATTATTATTATTATTATTATTATTATTATTATTATTGTTATTAAATCGACGTGCATAATAGAGTTTCAAATATGGTGAATGAATGATGCCAAAATAACTGAACTTGTATTAGATACTTAATGAACTGAAAAAAACACGAATGAAGTGTGTTATTTCATAACAAATGTATTTGTGATTGATTGTTATATAAAAAGATACTGGCTGGAGTAGTTAGCTGTGTCTAGACTGGGGCACGCTTTAGTAACATTCTTAAATGATTTTAATAAAACTTGTCTTGAAAATTTACAGAAGTACTGGAATGTAAGCGGATAATGGCGATAAGAAGATATGTGTTGCACATATATGGATACTTACATACATACATACAGACAGACAGACAGGCAGACAGACAGACAAACATACATTTATACATCCATCCATGCATACGTACATAACATCATCCGACTTCTGGGTGCGAGCGAATGAGCGTCATACGTTCGAATCTCTTCAGCGGCATCTGACGGGTTTGTGAGGTAGTGATTGTACTTTGTCCTCCTGCGCCATTGCTTTCCCGAATATTGTTTATGTGCAGAGTCTAATCAAACGTTCATAAGTCATAGCATATTCAAAATTCTAAAACTACGTACATTCATATATAAGTATACAACTATCTGTATTTTTTGTATGTAATTAACTGTCCGTAGGCCGGTATGTCTGACCGTCTGTTCTTCAGTCTTTCCATTCACATATCTCGACAGATATATAAACATGTAGACGAAAACAGACAATTCATAAACATATTTAAGCTACTCTCTGTTTTGTGAATGGATTTGAAAACCAGCTTACAGAGTGGATACTTATATTCTGTAGAAAGTATCGATATTGCTACATTTAGCATGTGTATTATTATACATTTGATACCAAACTTCAGAGAGGTCAAACAAATACGACAAAGTAAAGACAGACCGTTGTCTCGATTCGAACCTACGACATTTGCCAGCCTAAGAACATGAAACACAAAAAGAAATCTGTTAAATAAGTACCTTCAGTGAACACATCGATTTCTGATCTCTTCATCTTTTGATTGATGACACATCAAAGACGTGTTCCAGACTGGTTTTGAACCCGCGACTCTTGACACTGTATGAATATGAAACAAGATAGGCCAGACTGTTTGCCGAGTGTCGCCATTGTTCTGAATTTGCTGATTTTTGCTCTTGGACTTGTGATTGATGACCCGAGCAAAGACACGTCCTAGACAGATAAAGCATCTCCAAAATCTGATCATTTAGCTTTATAGAAATGAAGCAAATATTTGAACGTTCTTTTCAAGCGGGCTTGAAAGACACACAAAGGAGTTTTAACTGATAGACAACTTCTGGCTAATTGCAAACAGTGGCTGGGGAGTGTTTGTGTAACCGGTATAAGAGCAGTTACGAAATATGTCGCGATCACAGAGTTTATGATTGATGTTCTTTGTCCTTGCCAAACAGTCGGGCCATTAATAAGGATATTAACAGAAGATGATTAAGCCAGTAAAACTGATAAATGTATTTTTCAGCGGACTGTATAAAAGAGGTGTGTCACAAGATTAAAGACGCTCATCCTAAATAAAGTAGAATAAAATGTCCGTTGTGCTTTGTGACTCGAGTTGTTTGATTTATTAACAGAGGGAGAGAAAAAAGATTTATTAATTCCGTCTATTCATAATCGTCATCAGATTACTTGAATGATGGTTCTGTACTTCGTGATTCTCTTTCATATCGTCATATAATTTTTTATGATTTTTTTTTCTATTTTTTTTTCACTTTTAAATTAAGTTTTCTAAGCTTGCTGACAGTGAAGTAATATCAATCAAGTGTTAACAAAAAAAAAAAAAAAAAAATTAGATCAAAAGATTTATTGTCTTTCAATAGACTGAACCAGAGTTGATTAAATTCGCTCGTTAAAAAAAATCATAAAGAAGATAACATTAAGACAGAGGCATGTATGTGTATGTCTGTGTTAAATGATGTAAATAATTCATTATTATTATTATTATTATTATTATGATCATCATCATTATCATCACTGTTATCACAACTTATGTATGCGTAGTAAACAAGTAAATAAATATAATACTAGTTAATGTTTTATCTCAGCCAACTACTAAACATAAAAATCTTCGTTATTTTTTCAGTTTAATACTTCTTGAGAAAATGCATTTGGAATATGTATTCATAACAATGACTACAAAACTATGTGTAACAGTGAAATAGGTATGAAATTCATACCAGCAAGTAAGTAACTTAATGATAACTCTAAAAAAAAGAAAAAAAGTCTAGAGAAAGTAAAACAAAACCATTTGTATCCCTATGAGTTATTGATTCCGGGATTTGAGAAAACCAGGGTCTCTGTTATTACGGAGAATATAACTTTTGTAATGAGTTGTACATAACATGAGCCAGAAGAAATATAAAGAAAGAGGATTCTTCTGCGGATCCAGGTACATTTTCAAATATTTTCATACTGAAAGAAAACCTTTAAGAAAAAACCTAGTGTCCATCAGGAAAAAAGTCATCTGTGGACGTTAGTGCTGAATAAACATGACTATGTGAGACAAACATTAGCTGAAAGAAATGCAGCCAGAATAATATTGATAGTCTTCAGAAAAATCTTTATATCGGGTCTGTTCAGACGAATTTACATGATTTAACACTGTAAATCACAGACATAGTCTTATCAAACGAAGAAGCATAATGAAATTAGAAAAGTGAAAAGATTTCTATTACTGTCTTTATCTGACACACTGTGATTATCATTAAATGTTTTCTTTCTCTTTCTGTCTTTGTGTCTGTGTATTTTTCCGCCTCTCTCTCTCTCTCTCTCTCTCTCTCTCTCTCTCTCTCTCTCTCTCTCTCTCTCTCTCTCTCTCTCTCTCTCTCTCTCTCTCTCTCTCTCTCTCTCTCTCTCTCTTTTTCTTTCATTATCTGTCTAGAGAGAAAAAAAGTATGACTGACAGAAAGAGAAAGATTATTTAAATTTAGTTACTCAGAGCTGAATTGCAAAACAAATAGATAGTTTTGATTACGAAACAAGACATTAAAAATGACTATAAAAGTCCATATATCGCTCCTGTGAGAATATCACATACACCACCACCCCAAAAAAGAAAACAATTACAAAAACCCTATATATTGAGAATAATTTTCTCTTTGCTGTATTTATTTGAAATAGTAAGACGTTAAATTGCATATGTATGTGTGAGTGCGTGTGTGTGTGTGTGTGTGTATGTGTGTGTGTGTTTGTGTGTGTCTGTCTGTCTGTCTGTGTGCCTATGTGTTTCTATGCATTCTTCCTAAACTGTCATGCATGAAACGATCGATCCGTTAAAAAGCTGCATTCCAAACAACTAATATAATTTAATGATATTCTTAAGCAGCATATATCATGCAACTTCATTGTTGATTCATTTATACATCAAATTATAAATCATAAATATAACACTCCCAAAAGAACGAATGAAACTCAGCCAGGTAAACAAAATTATTATTTTTTGTTTATATATATATACACATACATACATACATACATATTAAATTAAGAGCAAAGACGATATTTAATGATTTATTTTTGCAAGTTTTAACTTTGGTAAATGAAGAAAGAAACTATTTCAACAGCGGAACAAATCACATTTCTGATTAACAGCATGAGTCAGTGTACTTCAAAGAACACAGAATCTCAACTTTGATTTGAACCGCACTTGTATTAATTAGGAATGTTTTAAACTATCATACCTGCCTCCTGGTTTAGTTGCACGTTCTTTATTATCATCTTGTATGAAAAATAATTCATTTCCATCAGATGAAAAAAAAAAAAAAAATTAAAAAAATCGCTAACAACTTATGATTAATGGTCGACATTTCGCCCCTTGGATCATTTATGTTTTTAACCTTGTTATTTTTATACGGAGAAGTGGGATGTTTGCTTAGCTGTGAAAATAAATACAGATAGCATCTACGGATCATTTAAGAACAGTTTTGGCCCGGGTCCAGATCTGTATGATTTACGATGAGTTCTGCCTGTCTCTTCTTGCTGTTAGGTCGAGTTGCTTCCTTTAGCCAATTAGATCGTCTTTCAGCTTTTTCTACGACTCACGGTTGAATAGCGCATGCTGATGAATCTCCTTCAACAGTGACACAGTAACGTTTGCGTAAATATCAAAAAATTGTCTTTAGCAGAAAAAGGAAGGAAGAAGTGTTTTATTATGTCCAGTGGTGGGTGATGCGAAAAATTAGTTTTTGAATTTCACGGTTTGACGTGATCTCATCAATACGGTTAATGCTAATTGCCGTGTTTATGACTGTAGCAACACAAACTGTATTTACTGGAGTCGTTAAAGAAATAAATTAGTTATTAGTCGTCATTTCCCACTTCCGTTTCTTTCTTTGTTAAACTGTAATTGTAATTTTGATTATTTTCAAATGACCGTGAATTACACAATTTAAATGACAGAACTGTCAAGCAAATTATTTTCTTGTTTTTGATACTTATAGAAGAAAAGAAAAGAAAAAAGAAAATAGCCTAGGAGAGAGAGAGAGAGAGAGAGAGAGAGAGAGAGAGAGAGAGAGAGAGAGAGAGAGAGAGAGAGAGAGAGAGAGAGAGACGGCAACATACATACATACATAGATTTTACCTTCAGTTAGATTTAATGTATCTTGAAAGCAAACAGTTTTACAAATATTTTCGTAAATAAAATAAAATATGCAAAATAACAGTTATTTATTAGTTTAACATGCATTCCGATCTGGAAAATTTCAAATATCCCTTATTATTATCAACAGAACGGGATTTTGGAACAAAGGGATTAAGTGATAATACATGCATAATGATTAGTCATCTAGAACATATTTTGGATCATTAGACAGTCATCCTGGGACTGGTTGTTACTTTATCCCATTTCTTCCTAGGGAATAACACACTAACCTACTCAAAGCCGTTGCCGCATGTCGCTGTGCATCAGCGTGCCTGCAAGATCGTAACGTCCTTCCTAATTTGACTGGACAGGTTAGACTCCCAGGGTGTCGTCCCTATTCCCGTGTAAGTGACTTTAGTTTACTTATTTTAATTTCAAAGACGGATTAATGGATCTAGATCAAATTAGATCACGTTCTATGTGTAGTATTGTCTTTTCGATGATGTTACGAAGAATGCCACACGTTATATGTGTTGTTTGCATTGTGTGTGTGTGGTTTATTTTGCAGAATTTAGAAGCAACCGCAGTGCGTTTCACGCCTGGATGCTTTTTTTGTAAATCTGACGATATCGTATTGCTGATGTCTGTGTTTTACGTTTTTCGAAGCAGAGTTCTAAATGCCCAGGTAAATGAGCCTTGGAAAATGCCATCAATGCTAAATTAAACTCAGATTACAGTTTCGGCAAATCCGCATCATTTCCAAACTCCTTTCGGAGCTGCTCATTGATCACGTAATATCGGTCCAGATATGTCTGATATGCACAATACTATTTTAATCAAGTGAAATAAAATATTCTATCCGATATATGCGATTATCCGATATATAAATACTGTTCTTGACGATGATATTTTATTGGAAAATCAGGACTTTTCATTCCATCCGATACTGACGATAATCTGATATTAGCAAGTCCAAAATACGTGAGGTTTACCACTGGTTATAAAATAGCACGGTAATTTATTGAACGTTGCATATATCTGTATATACCACTTTGATGTATGGATAGCACCCGGTGCAAGAAAACAACGTTTGTTATGATTTACAGTCTCTGCTTTCCGATTTTCTTCAAATGAAGCAGCTGATAGTTAATTTTTCAGTAATACTAATTGGTTTAAGCAGCTGTTCGGTTTAAGGAAAACAAATCAGATTTTTATATCGGTGATATTTTAGTATCGTTTGACAAATAATGTTATCAGAAGAAAAGAAAATTCAGAAGGAAATGATGATGACAGTGATTATGATGACGATGACGGTGAGCAGGTCAAAGACGATGAAAATGATAAAGGTGCTAATGGTGATGATTACGAAAAAAAAACCAAAAATGAAAGAAAATGATGTCGATGATATATTTTATTATCAAGCAGATGATGACGATATAATGATGATCACAACGATGATAATATCAAGACAAAGAAGATGATATTGAAGAAAAAGAAAACAATCATCCTTATCATCATCATCATCTTAGCTATAATGGCAGATTCAGAAAAGAAGAAAAAAATGCAATCATATATTTAAGGAATATTTACCACCAGTATTCGCTAAATTTGTATTTTGTAAACATATTTGCGTTAGTTAAGAGTTACACCTATTTTTATTTATTTATTTTTTTTTTTTTTTATTATTATTATTATTATTTTTTTTTTTTTTTTGATGTATTGTTTATTATTATTATTATTTTTTTTTTTTTTTTTTTTTTTTTTACTGATTTCTTATTATGAATTGTTCTAAAAGAACTGTCTCACTCGACAAATATTCTGACACAATTGCAGATGGCGGTAGCTTAATAACACAGCTCTGGCACGAGCCTTCTTTGGTCGCATGTTCAACCATTATCGGTTCTTCCGTTGGGATAATATATTATTTCTGTCTCTGTGAATTATCCCTCGCTGCTAATGAGTGGTTCATGAAATGACAGCAGAGAGTTTTACCTCGTATTCGATAACTGCCGACTGTTATTTGCGTTCTTCCTGTACACGGGAAGGTTTATATAAATGATCTCTTCCTACTAATTTATATGTGTATTAACTATAATTTATTTATTTACTTATTATTATTATTATTAGTTGTTGTTGTTGTTATTATTATTTATTTCAATTTGTGTATTATTTATTATAATATTATCTTATTTTGAAAAACTGAAATGATTTAAAAATGTTAAGATTAGATCTGTAATATACATACATATTTACATACTTACATATATACTACATACATACGTACATAGATACATACATAAATACATATCATACATACATACATACATACACATCATACATACATACATCAAATCAGAAACATCATGATTAAACTGTCCGCAATTTCACGCGTGAAGATTATTATCAATATACAAAAAACGTTTTCTCTAGGTTTTTTTTCTCTCTCTCAAAACGTAATCCACAAAGAAAAATAACTGAAATACAAAACTCTTTATATAACACTGTTATGATTAAAAGATTGTCTTTCTAATTATTACTTGTCTTGTAATTTTTTTTTTTTTCTATAAAGATGCAGCTTTCCATCTACACGATTCCTGAATCAAATCTACTGGGAAACAAATAGAGAGAAAAAGTGAAAGAGAATATTTAATGGAATTTTCGGTTTTAGCTTTCATTCTTCGTGGATCCAAAACACCTGCTAAGTTAACGGAGATTTTTTTTTATATCAGGTTTTTGACCTCTTCGATCCTCTAAAGTAGTGCAAGAAATTAGAATCAGCAGGCTCCCAGCACAGCAAAATGAAAACAAATAATTTTATTACGTGAAAGGTGAACCCAAAGTCAAAACGAAGATGTAGCATCAATTTTTGATCATCAAATGGAAGAGAAACGAACGGCAAAATATTTAATTATCGGCTAAGACTATTTCTGCTTTTCGTTTTTTTCTTTTACTCTCTTCTTCTTTATTCTTTATCTTCTTGCGTTTATCTTCTTCTTCGTTTTCTTTTATTTGTCTTTGTTTTTTCTTTCTGTTTCCTTTCGCTTCTTATTTTTTTATACTTTCTGATCTTCATACTTTCCGTCTATCTTCTAAATTTTAATCTTGTTGATCTGTCCCTTTTCCTCTCATTTTTAATTTTATTTTCTCTTTTTCTTTTGTTTCTTGTTCTTGTTCTTATTCAACTTTTCTTCTAATTTTTCATCATATCTTCACACCTTATACATCTATTTCTTTTCTCCAATCTTCATCTTCTCGTTCTTCTTCATCTTCGTTATATCTTCCTTTTCTTCATTCAGTCGTACACAGTTTATTTTATTATTACACTAAACTGAAACAGATCTCCAGTCCCTGGTCAAAATACGTAAAACAGAAAGAAAGCATAAAAAATAATGCTTTTCTGCACAATAATCATAAATACATTTTAAAAATATATTTTTAAGAACAAGAAAAAACTACTTTCAGAATATATTTTATCATCATCGCCATCATCACCATCATTTTCATCATCATTGTCGTCATTATCGCCATCCTCATCGTTTTTATAACGCCATCATTACTGAACTGCTTAAGGATGAAGAAGGGTTAATTTGGTTTATGAAACTTAACGATCGAGCTGTGACTGGCAAAGCTATACATTAGTAACAGTCGTCATAATTAGGTGTGATTTTGAATAAAGGGATGTGATTTTATTGCGGAACGAAACTGCTGTTGAATGATTGCTATCAGTGATTGTGTGAAATCAATAGTCTGATAGATTCATGACGGGTTATATTCCCCGAAATGAGAAATTTATTAAAGATGAAAGCAATTTCGTATAATTAAAAAATATATATATATATAACATCAAGACAAGAAGAAATAAAGAAAGGAAAAATAAATAAATAAATAAATAAATAAGTAAGTAAATAAATAAATAAATAAATAAATAAATAAATAAATAAATAAATAAATAAATAAATAAATAAATATGAATAACAAATAAATACAGCAAGAAAAAGCAAACAATAGAAATCAAATCAAATAAAATAAACAAATAAATCGATGTACAGTAATAAATAATTTTCGACCAGTTATAATACTAGCAACATCTAAAGTTGTATTATATGTATGATATAGATCAGCCATTCTGAACGGGGAAAACAGTGTGAAAAATCTCAGAAGGAATTTTTCTGAAGCTGTTTTCATTTTGTATACTTGTTGAACAAGAGCTGCTAAAAGGGCCATGACCCCAAAATATATATTAAAAAAAAAATAAGGTTGAGAACAACTGATATAGATTTTTTTTAAATTTGACTCTTTCGTCTGGATGATATATTATCAACATTTAAGAGATAGATGATATAATTAATATAATACATCTGTCTAATACTGAATCCAGCTAATATTAACAACATGCTGAGATATTTCATTTTGGCCATATAATCCAGGAATACTGTACAAAAAAATAAAAATAATATATATATATTTTTTTTAAAGTGCTTAATTTTTCGAGCATGTCAAACTTTTCTGTCAGCATAACCCATCAATTCACTGGGAAGGATTTTACTGCAAATCATCTAAAGACACTTATTACCTTTTTTCTTCTAAGAAGGAACATACTCCAGCAAGCCTAGGTGTTTTATACTAATCTCAAAATTGCCTTCCCGTTGGCTTTGCCAACAGCTTTGATCTATTTCCTGTCATTTGGAAATTTCGACTGATAAAGAAAAAAATAAATAAACGAAGCGCTTTTTTTTTTTTTTTTTTTTTTTTTTTTTTTTAAATTAAATTCACATATCATTTATTAGGTAGAGTTGCCAGTGGATGAAATGGAAAACGCAGTTGAAAAGTAACTGTGTATTTTAAATTTCATTTATAAAGTATACTCATTTAGATTAAATCAGATTAGTTTTTACTAATACATTTCAATAAGCCGTTTTCATGTGTAGATATTATTAAATAAAAATGAAGTATGTGAATAGATTAGATTCCGATTTACTCGTATATATCGATAACCAACATGCGTGAATGTTTTTGTGTCCGTTTACATGTTTTGTGTGTATGAACACCTGTACCAACCTATGTACGTATTTCGTGAGTATGTATGTATATATGTATGTATATACGTATGTGAGTGAATCTATATACTCACGTACGTCCTTATATATGTGAATTGCGATCTATTCGTATGTACATAAATATGTACATAGTCTTATACTAGTATTTATATCTATATATGTATATGGCTATATATATGTGTGTGTGCCTATGGGCGTGTATGTCTGTATGTATATATGTATCTGTCGTGTCTGGGTAAATGTATATCTATTTATCTGTATATTTAAGTGTATGTCTGGACTGTGTCTATAGCTATCTGTGTATCCGTGTATCAGATTTGGTGTACTGCCTAGGCAGACACATGTAAAAGTAACGAAGTAAAAACAGCACTGAAAATAAAACTCTGACTCGCATCATTATTTCATGTCTTTTAATTATTCTCTTAACGAATTCCTCACAGATGATATATGCGTGTACAGATTAAACAGCTCTTTGACCTTGATAAAAACTGTCTCATCTTATTATTTTTAATGACCGTGTTATGTTTAGGCAAAGTACCAAACTAATTAGAAACATAACTTAGTAGAATCTGTTTCTGAGCTCAAAAACGTTAACGATTTGTGCTGTTTTTAGAAGCCGTTTTTTTTTTCCTCCTTAGATGTTTATATGACTCGAATGTTTGAGTATACGTATCTATGTATGTATGTATGTATGTATGTATGTATGTATGTATGTATGTATGTATGTATGTATGTACGTACGTATATTTATGTATGTATATGTATGTATATGTATGTATGCATGTAAGAATATATATAATATATATATATATATATATATATATGCATGTACGGTTGTATATACCTATATGTGAATATGTATGTATCTCTTTATGTATCTCTTTATGTATATATGTGTGTATGTATATGTGAAAATACTAGAAAAAGAAAGAAAGAATTCCACAAGTCGTTTAATAAACACACATTTGTTTCGTCTAGCTAATAAAACCATCGTTTAATGTCATTTCTCATCCGGAGTGCAGATGCAGCAACGTTCATTATAAACCAATAATTGAGAGCAAAAGCTGCAGTCACAGTCATCAGGAATTAACCTTTTCAATATGCTGTTCGTAACAACAACAAAAAACACGAAGAAACACATGTGATTCTGAAGGTAGAAAACACGCAAGAAACAAAACAACAGCACTGCTGCTGACGTTTTAATATGAAGTAATACGAGAAAATGAAAGCTGTTTATCACCGTGTTACGTAGCATTTATAGATTGTTGGTATTACTCTGATGACGTGCCCGCTTTTGTTCCCGTTCAAATCAGCGTGGCCCACGTATCTACATGACTTTTAAAGTATTGCTAATGATGTGAAAGGAGCGATATTACGTTACAAATCGGCCTATGTATACTTTCTGTGTGTATGTATGTGTGTTTAAATTTATATATATATTTATATTATATATAATATATAATTAGTGCTTGGTTATATACATGTTGATTCATATGCACGCTTATATGAATGAAAATATATACAGTGTATATATTTTTTCTTGTACGTATGAGCTAGATAGGTGATTACGTAGACATATATATATATGTATGTATGTCTGTTAATGTTTGTATATATTTATGTATGTTTGTGTGTTTATATTTACATATATGTGTGTGTACGTATATATAAACTCCGCTTCCCTAATAATATGCCCCACTGACCTAAATAAATAAATAGCCATGTTCCTTACACCCTGTTAGTATTTCCTGACACTGGGATATACAGATTTACAAGCGTTATCCGTCACTGTGAATTAATACCAATAATAAACACTGACCGGTTCCAGTAGTATAAATTGTGTGTCGAAACGTTTAGCTTGAAGCCATGCAAACCAAGCAATGAGCGAAACCCGGTCAGTCGTTAGAAATAAGTGAAATAGCGAAAACCTTACAACACAGAAAAGTAACGGATGAAAGGGAAATCTTATAGGTCGGAGGAGTTAAATAGTATTTCGTTTCTACGCCAATTTGCTAAAAATATTTTTTGAAGATTTAGGTTTAAAGTGTAACTGGGGTGAATTAACGAAACAGACAAAATATGTTCCTCATACATCTGTATACATTTGTATTTATATATTTGTTACTGATATATATATATATATATATATCATTTGATTATATTATTTGAAATTAATTATTTAATTACTCAGCTTTTCATAATGTTTTCAAATCGCAATGATATAACCATTACATTGTTTTACTTTCCCGTGATGTATCATACGTATGTTATCTCTATCAATGTGGCGTATAAATATATACATAGACACACAAACACCCAGACGCACAGACACAAAGGCAATCGACCTGTCAGACAGGCAGGCAGGCAGACAGAAAAACAGACAGAAAAGCAGACAGGCAGACAGAAAAGCAGACAGGCAGACAGACAAACAGATAAAAAGGTAAATAAATATATCTCCATCTTTTTATATCATATTGAAAATAAAATCAGTAACCTACTTTTTACAGATTTCAAGACGCGCTGTTTTTCAGCCGAATTTCCGCTTGGCAGCGATAATAAGGAAATTTTATTTTCACTTGCCCACGGACGACGAATGATTTTGCTTTCTTTTGCATCATTTGTGCTGACATAAAAGACACAAAATGACAATCTTTGTTCTTTCTTCCCCTCTGACATTTTACTGCTGTTGTACAACGGAAGATGCTTTGAGATTAGACTTGTTTCCGCATTTTATTGATTTCAAGCCATGCTGATTCAATTTGCCTCACAGAGAAATCGGAGATTTCCTTATTTCCACCAAAGCGTTGATGGTTATGCAACATGACTTGTTGGAATAAATATGTACCACGCGATTGGACGGAAATTTTATTTAGTAATATTAGTAATAACAACTGATATCGTAATAACAAGCAATATTTAACAGCAAATTAAATAGTTTAAAAAAAATAAAAAATAAAAGTGCTAAAAGAAACAAACAAGACAAAAGAACAAATTAAAATATATGAAATAAATGATCGAATGAAATGTTAATAAATAATTTATTAAATAAATAAATAAATAGTAGTAACAGTAGAAGTAACAAAGCAGTAAGATAATCATAATAATAATAATAATAATAATAATGCATTTGCTTATGTTGTAGCTATTACATAGGCTATATATGTGCGTACGTTTCTTTCTGTGTGTTTTTACAATTACAACCATTCATGAAAAAAAGTGCTTTAGAAAGACACACATTGATGCAAACGGACAGGCTTGTAGAACAGATACAAAGAGTGGCAGTCCTCCTATAATTCATTCGGCCGTGTTCTATGTCAAGAGCAACAAAGATATTTTTACGTGAACCAAACGGACGATGTTTGTAAGGTTATCTCAGTGCCTCTTAGATTGTTTTACGATCGTAACGACAGATAGTCGGCGTCAGGAACGACCTCTTGTGAGGTAAAATATTTTTTGTGTAGATATTAACAAAACAAAACGTTCAGCCAAACCAAAAATAACCATATTCCTTTCAAAACTTCTGAAAAAGTTTATCTTGATCTGACAAGCTGCTGATAGTAGTAAACTATTAATATCTTTCTCGTACCCCGACTCTGTTATATCTCGTGTTGAAATTGTTTTAAACTTAGCCGAGTTCGTGATTATGTTTATGAGGGTTCGTGTGTTTCTGTGTATGTGTGTGTCTGTGTGTCTGTCTCTGAGTGCGTGTCGATGTAGGCATGTGTATAATAAATGAATGTTTGAAACCTATACGCGTGTGTGTATGCATGTATGTAAGTATTATATGCATACAAATGCTAAATATAGCGGTAAGTACGTTAGCGAGAACACATGAACGTGTAATATAGGTATGCATGTGTGTGTGTGCACGAGCGTTTGAGACAGATACAAAAGCACAATGCTCCTTTACATTATGAACTAAATGCACAAACTATTTCACATCTCGCACAATTGAATCACGGGTACAAAAACAGAAAATTCAACATCCTTCGTCATAACTCTACGAGAAAACAGCAGCACGTCACTTGGTAATCAGCTTGTCTTGCAAGACATGACATCGGATAATTTGCGCCACGAATTTTATGACGTGTTTCTAACAAACACACTGAAATGTCTGTTAGATTTGTTTAATGAGCTGACACCGCGCATCGACCACTTTTTCAGTGGATATCCCCAGCGCGGCATCCCACATGAACAAAACTGTAAGATGTTATAAAGAAAAATCTCTATTGATATCGCACGGCTTAGTAAAGTATCAGCTGCTGCGAGAAGCTAATGCAGAGGTCGGCTGACGTTAATTCTGCGGGGTTATACAGAAAAGAAGATACAGGTTAGTAAAGCAGTGGCGTTCACGTAATCTGTCATAGTGAAATTAATTTAAAATAGCATTAAACGGATTTGTTCATACATACATAAATACAAACATACATAAAAATACATACGGATTCGTTCATAAATACATACATAAATACATACATACATACATACATACATACATACATACATACATACATACATACATACATACATACATACATACATACATACATACATACATACATAAATACATACATACACACATACATACATACATACATACATACATACATACATACATACATACATACATACATACATACATACATACATACATACATACACACATACATACATATATGCACACGCTCAAACATGCACATACTCAAAGGTCCACACAGGTAATATTACCATGGAACCCTATATGATTTCCTTACACAGATGAAATAACGAAATCAGTGTTAATTGTGCAAAGAGAGACAAGAAATCAGTTTATCAACAACTGTAGTCGCGCATTTTGTAACTTTGTTTTACGGAGATAAGTAAATTGTTACTGAGTGCCAAACGATCTATCTGCAATGTAATCGAATATGCCATTGCATTACTGGGTGAGAAATAATTCTAGAAAGAAACAGAAAGACGCAGTAAGAGAGAGAGAGAGGGAGAGAGAGAGAGAGAGAGAGAGAGAGAGAGAGAGAGAGAGAGAGAGAGAGAGAGAGAGAGAGAGAGAGAGAGAGAGAGAGAGAGAGAGAGAGAGTAATTAGAGGCAGATAGATACAAGCTGAAAAAAGTGAAAAGAGACACAAAGAAGAAGAAGACTGATAGAGTTAAAAGAAAATAGAAAGAAAAACAAAGATAGAAAAATAGACGGCTTTGTTTAATGTTTTTTTTTTTTTTTTTTTTCCGTTGATAATATTACAGTTTGAATTTGGTTAATCATACTACCAAATGTTGTGATAAAATATCAATAATTAAATAAACAGTAAACATGGCCTCTTCTGCTGACTTTGACAAACTGGATTTTTAATAATTTAACTACAGCTGAACAAACTGAAATTGAAGTTAAGTAAAACGCTAATAAAAAAAAAATAATAATATAAAAAAAACTATGTCATTTTATACAATCTATTCTGACAGACAGTCAAAAGTTAATATTAGAAATTTTATTTATGTACGGATGTAAATGTATATTAATACAGTTATAAAGTTTTAACTTAGGTTATTAAAATAAATAATTTATAAATGTTTGGTTTGCAACAGCAGTGATAACAGCAACAGTAGCAGCGATAGCGACAATAACAACAGCAGCAACAACAACAGCAGTAATAATAATAATCACTTTTAACATTAAAACAACATATACAAATATGCAGACACATACACATGCATATACACGCACTTACACACGCATATATAAATACATATACAGATACATACAAACATACATACCTATACATACATACATACATACATTTATACATACATACATAAATACATACAGACATACATACATACATACATACATACACGGACATATAACTACATACATACATAGACGGACATATACCTACATACATATACATGGATCAAATAATAAACACATTGTGAGAAATAAATAAGCTACGAATACAAGCCAACTATTTTCAGAGGATAATTCTTTTTCAGATTTAAAAAAAAAGAAAAAAAAAAGAAAAATATTTATTTCTCTAAACTTACTTATATGCTATCGAAACATATAAAAGCAGAATCGACATTTAACCCCAGTTTTACGACCGGTTTGGTTTTACGTTTGTACTTTAGGCTGAAAATATAAAAATGTCGTAGAATAATTACGCACACCCAACAGCAGGTGCCCGGATCATCAATTCATGAGTAATTCACGTTCCCAAGACTCATAACGACTTCACAACGAAGTATTAACACTCTACACTGCCGAGAACGAAATAAATAAAAAAAGGAATGAAAAACGCGCTATTTATTTAAGAAAGAATTATATGTAATCTTTATGACCGACAGACCCAAAACAGTACCGCGAGATTTTCCATTAAAATGCTCCAGGAACTAATACTATTTTCCAAATAACAAATTTATTGTAGTCTTTCTATCTTTTTTTTTTTTTTTTTTTTTTTTTTTTTTTTTTATCTTATATGTACAGTTTATTTAAAAAATAAATTAAAAATATATATTTTTTTTTTTTTCAAATAATAATAATAATAATAATAATAATAATAAAATTAAACAAACAGCAAAGAGATTTCTAAAAATGTGATTTCTTCATATCTAACTGATACACAGTATTGATCATATGTTATTATGATGGTTTCTGTATGATGCTAATGGCGTGTGTATCTCTATGTGTGTGTGGTTAAACAGCTGAAAAGTATGAAGTAATAATACTTTTGTTTGCCTTTATTCCTTTCTTTTCTTTCTTTGTTCTATCTATCTATCTATCTATCTGTTTTTATTTATTTATTTATTTAATTATTTAATTATTTGTCTATGTCAGTTACTGTGGGTATACTGAAAATACAATTCAATCAATTATATTCACAAACAGAGAACATCTTCAAAGTTTATTTTCTGATATATTTTCACTGAAATTCTGAATGTATAATTACAGTAACCGTCAAACATCTCCGCTAACGCGTTTTAAGATCTCTGATCTGTAAAACAGTCACCTCTAGCCTGCAGCATGTAAACCTGACTTGTATTATTGAAAACTGCGTCTTAAATCTGAACCACCATCACGCGGAATCCACCAGCGAGAACTCATTTGAAAACATAATCCAGGCTGCTTACAGAAATTTATCAATTTTCCAGACGTATCTGATTCAAGTGGATGAATTGTAGTTGTCAGTAGTGTGTAATTGTAAGTGTTGAGGTATATTTGACTGCTTGGCTTCTTGATTGGTCTTCTCTCCTGTTTTCTTTATATTTGTATGGGTTTACCTGCGTATTAACCAACCTATCTATCTGTCTGTCTATCTATCTATCTATCTATCTATTTATACTAAAACCTAGTACTTCTATGCGATCATGAGCAACAGCAGTTGAACAGCAACAATATCAATAACAATAACAATAACACAACCAGTACTTTACTATTGCTACTGTTACTACTACTACTCCTACTACTACTACTATTACACCTAGTACTACTGCTACTACTGTTAATAATAATAATAACAATAATAATTACTTAATTTTATACAACAACAACAATAATAACAATATTTATTATTATTATATAAACAATAACAGTAACAACAACAACAACAACAGCTAAAGCAATAATTATAATGATAAGAAGAACAACAACACTATTTATAACAACAACAACAACAACAACAACAGCTAAGTGTGTCAGAAATATTAAATTCAGGAAGGAATATCTCTTCACTTTCTTTCGACAAAATTGGACAAAACCGAATCAACAAAGAATTACCGTTTTCCTAAGGAGGCCGTGGCGTCACCGGAACCAATTAATGACAAATAAAGGCGCATGATCATGGGCAAGAACTTCTAATTCCTCTCACATCCTGTATAGGAGAGATAGAGAGTGCGAATGCTGGATTTATGATGAAATTATCAGCGTCAGGTTATAATTAAATTCAGCGTATCGACGACTCTTGTGTGAAATTTAAGAAAATGAAGATGGTTAATACTTAGAGTCTAAATATAGAGACAGAGAGACAGAGAGAGAAAGAGAATTGAAAGATCTGGGTGTGGGAAATTAAAAAGCAGAAAATCAATAATTATTGTTAATAATTTCACACAGAGAAATGTGTGTCAGCAGTGTTCGTGTAATGCTCAAATGACATAAGATGGTACCAAGGTGCAAAACGTACTTTAACACTGGAACGTTCGTACCACTACAACTACCTCTCTCTCTCTCTCTCTCTCTCTCTCTCTCTCTCTCTCTCTCTCTCTCTCTCTCTCTCTCTCTCTCTCTCTCTGTCTGTCTGTCTGTCTCTCTCTCTCTCTCTCTCTCTCTCTCTCTCTCTCTCTCTCTCTCTCTATATATATATATATATATATATATATATATATATATACGGTCTCTATCTGTGTTTCTTTCTGTTCCTTTCTCTCTACAACTTTATATCTGTCTGTTGTCTGTCTGTGTCTGTCGGTCTTCTTCCGTATATTATGATGTCGTCTTTGTCAGTGAAAGCTGGGTTGTTTTCCCGCCTGTAAGACAATTCATTATCTTTCATATATTGTCTGAATCTAGCTTCCGAAAATATTAACTTGGCTTAGGAATTCTTGCGTCTCCTTCGCATTCCTTTTACAATGATTACTTTTCTGATAAAGGATTTTGCTCATAAAACAATGTTTATCGAGTTATTTGCAGTATCGTTGAGCGACCAAACCCATTCTCACCATTATTTAGTTTCGGCGAGGGAAAAGGTCTTATGGGCAAACATATTCCAGTCTGAACCGCTCTGCAGCTACAAATCACACACTGTTCTAAATGATTAACCTTAAACCTTTTGACTTAGATTCTTAATTGCAGTTATCTGTTAGGAGGAAATGAATGCGTAAGACAAAATTAATTTCGATTGATTGACAGAAAAGCAATTATTGGCGAATAACTTGAGGATAATCAGGCTGTGTATGTTTGTGTCCTATCCTCAGTGATAATCGCTCGGTACTGGGGACAGAGATGAACACTAAGAATACAAATTAATCCGGACCAAATCAAGACAGAGCTTCAAGACAAGTTTTTATTCACGTCTGTTGTTGAGAGGTGTGACGTTTTCTTTGCTGCTGATGAAACGTACGCTGTGATTTCTTTGAACTTCTCTTTACACGCACACACTTTACGCCTTTATAATTTAATTAAAGACAACTGTATTTCAGCGTATTTGATGTAAGCCTGAAGTGTAACTGGCTAGAGGATCGATCCTTCTCTAAGAAGCCTCAGGGAAAACTTCACGTTGTAGCCCGTCTAGCATATCTAGTTAACAAATTTTATCCGCTTTTCTGTCTTTGGGACGGTGCATTATAAATACTCCTTGTTGCTAATTGTAAGAGTCGCCAGTCGTATAATGAATCGGTGTCATTTTTACTAGAATATATAGGTTTGAAGGTAGAGGTTTTTATTATGTATAATGTATAATGAGTTTATATAATAAGACTAAAAGAGAAATGATGTAAAAGCTTTTGTATATATATATATATATATATATATATTTAACTAAAAGTTTAGCAAGTTTTTGTAAATGACTGGTGCTTCTAAATAAATTAAAATAAAGTAAAAAAAAAACTTGGTAATATGTTAGTTGCATATTCCCTGTCGCTTTGGGTAATGAAAAGAACACCATTTGTCAAATCGTATGTAGCTATGTGTACTGCACGTGCAACCACGTTCAGCTCGCGCTGTCGCAGAAGCGCGTACATTACGGATGTACTGAAATCACATTTTGAACCAACATTATCCACAAACAAAATGAAGATTTTATCTTGTTATGATGGGTCGCTGTCCAGTCTTAACGGAAAACAACGTCATGAAACAATGGGACGACTTAACGCCGGCCAACGCGTACACGACGTCGCTCAGTACTTTCGTGTTAATGAGAAACATATACGTGAGTGTTTGTGTGTGTACATATTTAGCTAGTCATCATAGTTTGCTACGGTTTATAGTGACAGCGGGACACACACACACACACACACACACACACACACACACACACACACAATCTTAAAAGGTCATTTTGAAATAGGTTTCCGTTTAAAAAATAACAAATTCATTGTTTTAGAACTATTTTATTTTGATCTACAGTTTTTTTATTTTTTTTTTTTTTTTTTTTTTTTTTTTTTTTTTTTTGGCGACAAAGAAATCTATTACTTTGAGCTCAGAAATAACCAGTTACTCTGTATGAAAATAGCAGCTTTATCCTGTGAAGATTGGAACGGGCTGCATCATCCATTCACCCGGAGCATGATTAACCTAATATTTAAATACAGCAACTAGTTATTCCGAATATATACACACACACACACACACACACACACACACACACACACACACACACACACAGACACACACACAGACACACACACAGACACACAGACAGAGATATAGGGTAGTCCAAAAGTAGGTGAATAGTAAATGATAACATATATTTTGAGATTACATATCCAATTATATTTACTCCAAAAGTAGGTGGACAGATTACATTAAAATAATTGTAGTTATAACATTTTAAACAATATAAGACAAATACCAAGTATAATGAACACCACTGTAATAATATAACCCTAACCCACATACTGTCCAACTACGTTTGGACTACCCTGAATATATGTGTGTGTGTGTGTGTGTGTGTGTGTGTGTATATATATATATATATATATATATATATATACTGTACACACACACACATATATATACTGTACACATATATATATATATTTACTATTCCTAAAATACTGATTGTACTGGAAGCTCGAAATCAGTTAGTTAGTTAGTTAGTTAGTAAACTGTTAGGTTCGTTCATTGGTTAGTTACCTAATACTCCAAAATAGCCATCCATCTGTGCAGCTGTACGTTGAAAATAAATTACTTTTCATTTGTCGAAATGGAAAACTTTTCAGTTCGTGAGGGATTAAGAAACGCACACATGGAAGGTAACGATTTTAGATTAAGCTTGTTGCACCGCGTCAGTTTTGTAAATAAAACACGCGTGAGTTCGTCTGAATTAGATTTTATCTTTACGAAGTGTAAACCAGAGGTTTTAATCCATCGAGTGACGCTTCTCAAAATAAAAATTCTGGGAAAAGTAATTTGACATCAGCTGGTTGCCTATTGGACAAAATTAGTTTAGCTCAAAGCAAATTTCTAAAACGTGAGGAAGATGTAGAACGTCATTCCATTTTTTCTTTTTTTTTTTTTTCTTTTTTTCTTTTTTAAACCTGACTTTGTTTGAAAAAGAAAAATCTATTTTTTATTTTCCTTTTAAAAACCTTTTTAAAACCTTTCTCTAACATCAGTCGCTCCATGCTAATAAATTCCACATTATCACGTACAGATATATTTGTCTCATTTCGCATTCTGATCTTTTCAAGTCCGTTTTTTCAGCTGTCGCTGATTTCTTGACAATTGAAACGAAATAAGTCAGACAAACAGAAAGAATTACTGTCTTTCAAATAATAGAAAAAGAAAAGAAATGTTCTCAAACCCAAAGGAGGAAAATAAATGAGAAGAAAAAGAAAAACGATCTGTTTTCTCGTTTTCTTACATAAAAGCGATTAGATATCAATGCCACATAATGAATGATTAATCTGAACAGCGGAAATGTACCTGTTTATGTTTATTATTATTATTTTATTTTTGTTTAAGTTACATATACTTGGCTGTTTAAAACTGGACATATTAGCAACACTGTGGTATTATGAACACAGATTTATTTGTTTTATTTTATTTATTTATTTTTTTGCTTGTACGTTGAACAGATTTTCATTTAGTGATAAATCTTTTACTCTGTTCCAGTTCTGAGTTATCAGATTTAACCAAACAACCCAATAAATCTGAAAATGAAACATTTCACTGATTTCTCGGTCAACGCATCACTGAGAGGAAAACGATTTATAAAATGCTGATTGGAGATGTGATTGGACTCGAGATCAATTCATTTCGGTGGTCCCAACGGAATATTTCCCGTTCTAGAGCAGCGCTCTTGTTTCAGTCAGTTGCTAAACCACTACTTTATCAAAGACTTGAGATATCATTCATAAAGGTTTATAACAAAATTATAAGTGTTAGCTAATGAAAAAAAACTAATAATCAGAACAAATCCAGAGGCTTGTAAAGTAAAGCTGATCCTTCACTTGCTAAACAGTGAATCATTGTATCAAAACTGAGACAACTGTCAACATTAAGTAAAAAGTAATGTTGACTCTTCATTTGTTAAGAAGCGTTTGATTATATTAAAACTGAGTTTATTGTCAACATTAAGTAAAAAGAAAAACTGATTCTTCATTCGTTAAAAAAAAAACACTGATTGATTATATTAAGACGGAGTCCACGGTCTTAATTATATTTATGTCACATTACTTCAACATCATCATCGACGGATGATAGCCGAGTTTAAAAGCTTACATATCACTTGTCTTATTCACCCGTCCAGTTTTCAGTTAACTCAACAGCATCACAATAGCTGGCGAAAATTACTTTTTTTTTTTCTTGCAGCAGTGGAAAAAAAAAAAAAATTTCTTTAGGCCAACTCTGTGAAAATTATTAGAAGAATTGGTGTCAGGTTGTGAGCATGGCCCAGAGACGGTGTGCACGTTATTGATACAATTTTGTTCCATTCTTTCTTTGTACGCTGGGCTTCAGCGTTAAAGCTAATTCCCTCACTGACGAAGTTTCCCCACAATGGGCCACAGATAGCCGACTAGCGATCAGTCACTATTAATTAAGTCTGGTTTATCCAAACCTCTTTTTTTTTTATTTTTTTTTTTTTTTCGTTCAAGTGTGACCTTTGCTCGAAATGAGATTTTCATAAAATACATTTTTCAATCAAGATAAATATTCACAAGACTGTAATAAATAAATAAAATCAAATAAAATCAAACAAACAAACAAACAAACTAATAATAATAATAATAATAATAATCATCTCTACAGTGATTTCTCAATCAGAAGCAAGACATTAATTACAAGGTACAAAATGTCTTGAAAGAGTAAATACATTCTGAACAATTTACATAATCGTCCACATTCTGTGGCGTTTTATCAATTTGCGTCCAGAACTAAACGATCGTTATAACTACGACATCATCATCATTAGCGACATCTTACTGCGCTATAAAAGCTCAATAACGCTAAATTTGGTACGCGATAAAAACACTGTGAAAGGAAATAACGTGCAAAAACAAACATTTTCTTCGCGCTAAAAAAACCCAACAGCATTTGAAAAACAGATAACTGAAGATGGCTGTACCTAAATGTTATTATCACCATCAGTCTCAAAAATAGACTTTAGGCTACAGGGTTATGGTTGCTACAGATATTAGTTACGTCATTAATCTCCAGACCATGTACAGGAAAACTAATATTAATTTCCGTTCTAATGAAGCCCAGTTATAGTAATGTTCCCTTGACAACTCGGAATGACCTTATAGTGATATATGAATTTTATGTGCACGTACACACACAAATGCACACACGCATACATACATTTATGCATACATTTATGCATAAAACGTGTGTGTGGGTAGGGTGGATGGGTGGGTGGGTGGGTATGAATGTGTATATATATATATATGTATATATATCTCTCTCTCTCTCTCTCTCTCTCTCTCTCTCTCTCTCTCTCTCTCTCTCTCTCTCTCTCTCTCTCTCTCTCTTATACATATATATACAGAATCTGAGAATGTACTACTCTGCAATGAACGACAAATAAATGTTAAAATAGTCCTATTTCCAAATCAGTTGTTTGATTAATTCATTTTTAACGTCACTTGAACACGAGTTTTATAATGAACGGTTATTAAGTGTCAGTTACGTGGTTATAGAGACAGGAAAAACATTATCAGCTAATATGATCGATAAGCAGTAGCGTTTTTTTTTTTTTTTTTTTTCTTTTTTTTACCTACCCATAGACAGGAACACATAATATATCGCTGTGCAGTGGCTGGAATGGAAAAAAAAAAAACTCCACGTAATTGAAACAGCAATGAATAGGGTCTATTGATCGGTTGACCAGTCATGCATAACACCATATCTATTTTCCATGTTTGTTTGTTTTTTGTGTTTTTTTTTTTTTTTTGTTTTTTGTGTTGTTTTTTGTTTGTTTGTTTGTTTGTTTTCTTTTGTCAAACAGTATTCAGAAAATACATTGCGACAGCAAAAAATCCAAACTCACCCCACAACACAACCACACCCAAAAAAAAAAAAAAAAAAAAAAATACAAATAATGATTAGTAACTAAAGAAATGAAGATAATAGCTTTATTGTTTTGTGTCTACAAAACTGTTCATAAATAATTACATACAGGCGCTTAAATAAAACTTTACACGCTTTTGAAAGCTCAACGGTCATAGACTGCAGCATTCTTATCGTGATAAAGAACAATAATAATAAAGAAAAACGACAGAGGAATATGAATAAATAATAATAAAAGAAAAAAACGAATGTAAACACAGACTAAAGACCACGCAGTGTCTCTAAACAAGGACAGAATTTTCTTCTATCACTTACCACTTATGACCAGTCTGTGTTTCATTCTGTTAGACTTCGCCTGAAGCGTGGTATCTCATAGGTTCATTCCTGGAGAGTACGTCTGTTTCGCTTTCCACTTTCCACTGTCTGTCTATCTGTCTGTTTATTAGTCAGTCAGTGAATGGATGAATCAGTGTATCTATCTGTCTATCTATCTATCTATCGATCGATCATTATTATTTATTTACTTATTTTTCAAACTGACTACATAAAATGTATTAAATAATGTATATATTTAAAAATACATTACTGGTAGTAAAAATAGGCACCGTAATATCAGAATCGGGTTTTCTCTTTCATAACAACGCATACACACACAAATAATAATAATAATAATATTAAATAAATAAATTAAATATGTAAATATTTAAAAAATCGTTATATTTTAAACATTAAAATATACCATGCTATCGTTGTCTGTTCATCCATCCAGCCATTTAGTCAGTTACTTGCTTGGTCAGTAAATTAGTTTGTCAGTCGGTCAGTCAGTCGGTCAGTCAGTCAGTCATTAAATCGGTCAGTGTGTCAGTCATCCAGTCAGCCTACCGGTAATCTTTCAGTAAATTAGTCAGACTCGTACAGCTATTCATTGACTCGGTCAATCGGTCTTACTTGAAATTCTTCTTATTTTTAAACTATATATTTTCCAGCAATTCTTATTTTATATACATCTGTCTGATTTTTTGTTCTTTTTCTCCCACGAAACGGCTAGAATTTCCCAGCATCGCGTCTTTAGAAAACAGATAACATTTCAAGCACAATTTGACGTAATTTTCAGATTATTTTTACCTCTGTTCACACACCTCAAGACAGCAGTTTTGGGTTATTTTCCTGTCGCTTACTTGGCTTTTCTCAATTCGGCGTCTGTGTCGGCCCATTTGTTCACATCATTACCCGGATGACGGCGTCGACGACATTTCTAGTACATGTACCGGAATATGATGGAAAGAAAACATCTAGTCCTTCTAAACCAAATTTTTTTTTTTATATAATAAATTCCATACAGATATATACTTAGAGATATACGTACATACAAACATGTATCGATATATACCTAAACGCACATATATACAAACACAAGAACAACAACATTAACAACAACAACAACAATAATAATAATAATAATAATAATAATAATAATAATAATAATAATAATAATAATAATAATAATTATCACATATTTACACCCCATGCATACGTACATACAAACATACATTCATATATACATATGCACCCATTTATTGAAACATAGAGATTATTATTATCATCATCATCATTTTCATCATTACGGTTGTTGTTGTTAATACATTGGCTATTATTATTATTACCACACCATCATCATCATTACCATCATCATTATTTTTACATTCTTGTTTGGCCATTTATTTTACAGAAGCAGCATCTGACTGTTGCCTCTGGATGCAATTAGTCTTTTCAGTTGCGAACAGAAAAGACAAAAGACAAAAACAAGATAACAATGAGATTAGCCGCCGGTTGTTCTACGCAAGACAATTTTTCACTCGCTCAGATAACGAACGGTACGGTAAGGTCAAACTGAACAGTTGATGATGAAAATGTTAATAACGGGACTTGCGGATAAAACGATTCTTTGGTTTAGGTTACAGCATTGTCGATTTTTCGATATGTAACATGAGAAGTTATTTTTTATTTTTTTTTTTTTAAGGCTTTGTTTTTGTTTTTGTTTTTTATTATTTTTAATTATTATTATTTTTTTTTTTTTTATTTATTTATTTATTTTTTTAATTATTTATTTAACTTTATTTTTTTTTTTTTTAATTTTAATTATTATTATTTATTTGTTTTGTTTATTTTTATTTTTTTCTTTTAAATTTTAATTATTATTATTATTTGTTTTGTTTCTTTAACTTAATTTAAATTTTTTGATATCTATTTCCTGATTTTTTTTTAATAATTTTTTTCTTAATTCTGTTTATCCTTCAGGCTTCCTTTTATTTATCTTTTTTTATTCTTTCTTTCTTTCATCCTTTACCTCTTTTATTTCTTCATTCTTTTCTTCGATCTCTCACTTGTTCGTTTCCTTTTATCTTTCTCATTTATTTCACTTTCTCTTCTTATTATTTGGCTCTAATTTCTTCTTCTTTCTCTACTCTCTCTTTCTTTATTTATTCATTCTGGTCGTTTTTCTTTCAATGATCACCTTAATATAATCCAAGATTAATTGATCTGTATATATAATGTTTCCGAATGATCATGAAACATATCGTTAAATTGATTTATTTAGAACAAAATAATAAATAAATAAATAAATAAATAAATAAATAAATAAATAAATGTACAACTACAGAAATAAAAATGAACCAATTAGACAAGAAGGTGACTAATCAAATCTTGGACTGAAATTTAAAATTTCTAGAAATTTGAAAAAGCAGCAGTATTTAGGATGGTTTATTAAAGACGCCAATATTAAACTATTGCATTTAAATGAAATTTAATATTTATTATAAAAAGATTTATATGGAATCTACAACATTCCACTACATAATATATATCAAATATATCATTCCTTGTCTCTGCAAAAGGACTGCATTCCACCAAAACATGGCAAACTGTCAGAGTACACTAACAGTGCCCCAGTTAGAAGGAAAGTCACCAGAAATCTATATTTTATTAAAAATCCGTAGAAGAAGCAAGAGAGATGAGCTGTGTAAATATTTAAGAAGCTGATAGTGTATTTCATCTGGGCTGCTGAAGTGTCCATGTAGACTATCCTGCAACTCTTCTACTGAGAAGTGCATATTTTATACTTTCGCATTTTCAGATGAAAAATTAATAGTCTGCTTTTCAGCTTCATTACGTACATATATGAAATCATCTGTACTGAAAGAAAAAGAATAATGAGAAAGGCTATCTGCCAGTACATTATCATTGACAGACAAATGGTGGACAGTGGTACTGGATTCCCTTCCTTAATTTTTCGGATCCTGTTCCTCAGAGATTTGACTGATGTTTGGGAGTTGATGCATCCCTTAGCTCTAGTAATACTATAAGAATTCAGGTTGCCCTCATTTGGCTCTCGTTTGAATCTTTCAAGGGCCCTGATGCGTTCATTAATTGTATCTTTACAACGTTCTGGTACCACCGAAGTCTTAAGAAAAGTTTCTTCTGCGATGTTCTTCAAGATGGAAGTAAACATGGACATGGGATCGTCATCATACGCAGTTTGGTGCAGGACAGTGCTGCATAGATATCGGAATTTATCCCAGTTTGCCTTCATCAGCATCCATCTTTGAACTCTTCAAGAGAAGGTGGTCCATCATTCTCCAAAAAAATTGAAAAGTGGTCACTACCACAAGAATCAGGCCCAATTTCCGAAGAGAAATCAAGATAAACCGATGGACTGCAAAGGGTTAAATCTATTGACGTGAACATACCAATTGCACAATGAAAATATGTACACCTTCATAAAAAAGAATCAGGTAATTTTTGAAAATTAAGTTTTCCAATTGTTAGCTTGTATTATTAACCTCTTCACAACCCCACAAGGTATCATGACCACTGAAATCTCCCATTCAGAATAAAGGGAGATAGAAGTCGGATTATTTGATCTTGAACGTCTTTAGGTTTAAAATTGAAAGGATTGCGAGGAGCTAAATAAACCGAACATAGAGTATGAGTATAGTTTTATGAGATGTGACTTTCATTAACAATGAGAACACCCCCAGAAACTGTGCCTTCAACTTCATGTTTGGGCAGACCGGCCAAACTAGCGAGTCCTTTTTGTAATGCAAAAGCTGATAATTTTCTCAAGGCTCTGTTACTGGAAGACCCAGTGAACAGAAACCTTGGCCAGGACTGCGAATAAATCACCTTGAATATCTTTACTCTGTTTGTCATTGACTATTCGTGCGAAGAAGAAAAGTCCGAAATCTCGTTATGACTCTTTTCAAGAGTCCCATCAGAAGTTATACTTGGGCATTCATTACCATTACTTCAGTTCTATGTTAAAATAATTATGCAATTAGATGACTCAGAAAGCAACATGAATTATTTTGTGAGCTATTTCATTTCTGAATAGCTGGACGTAATGGAAATCATCTTTTTAATTACACGCTGTAATTATTTTCATTATCTGCCAAGAAGTTGTTTTATTTTTTATTTATTTATTTATTTTGTTTTTTTGTGGTGGTCTGAGTTATTGCTGAATGCAAGATGAGTTCTTTTCAACAGGCTATTTCCGGTGTCAGTCAGTCCTGTACTACTGGTCCTGTCTATGGGAGTGTGCATACCGAGGATTTCTTCTTGTTAATCGATGATAGTCTCGCTTTCACTTTCCACATAAACACATGGAGAAAAATTTTTTCTTTTTATAAAACAATGTCATTATTATAACATTCGCTTTTATAATTAAAAAAAAAAAAAAAAAAAAAAAAAAAAGAATATATAATAGGACTGATAACGAATATTTAATCATTATTTTAAATATACAACACAACATAATTACAAGCAAATGGAAATGATGTATTATCTATTATCTATTACAAAGACTAATCATACAAATTATAAACAGTGATCTCAATGTTGGTGATTTTAAACAATGTACAATGCTAGTAAAATAAAACAATGAATTTTGTTCTAACACTGTGCTAGGTGATGTCATCATCATATCACTTCAAACACTCGCATTCTCACAAACTGAAAAAACCAAATATAACCAAACTCACACATGCATTCATCATACATGACATATGTGTATTTAATATACAGTTATTTCATACATGACATTGTAATATACTAAAATGGAAATTAAAAACGGAACCATTTCAATGTTATAAAATAAATAATAAAAAATAAAAATGAAACCATGAAATAAATATAAAAATAAATAAAAAAATAAATAAACTACAAAAAAAGAGAAAAACCCAAAACAAAACAACATATCAATAAAATTTATATAAAATGTATAATTGTATTGTATTTAAAAATAAAATAAAGAAACTAGTATAGATAATATGCCAAACACACACAAAAAAAGAAAAAGTGTATATGTGTATATATATATATATATTTTGAAATAGAATTGAAAGAAATAAAAAATCCTTGATACTGTTGAGATAGTAAACTGAAGTGTTTCTCAGACATTTTACTTTGTATGACAAAAATAATTCAAAAGCACACTTTAAGTTGTCGGACAGTAATAATTATAAAAAGAACTAAATATATATTCTTGTTTATCTGTCATTATATCAGCTACTTTATATCTTGTATGACAAAAGTAATACAAAAGCTCCCTTAAGTTGTCAGATAGTAATAATTATAAATAATGAAAACCAAAGTTTATTCTTGTTCATATTTCTTTTTCTCATCCACTTTACATCTCGTATGATAAAAATTAAACAGAAACCAAAAAAAAAACATCTTTAAATTGTTCATATCATAATAATTATAAAAAGAACTAAAATATATTCTTGTTCATCTTTTTCTTAGCCACTTTACATTTTGTATGACGAAAATAATACAAAAAATATATATATATATAAATAAAGAAAAAACAAGTAAGAAAAAATTAAAATAATAAAAATATTTAAAAAAAGAACACTTTAAATTAGAAATAATTATATTGAAAACTAAGGTCTATTCTTGTTTATCTTTATGTCTTTTTCTCAGCCATTTTACTCCTTGTATGACAGTAGTTAAAACAGGAATGCTAATGGGCAGGAACAGTGGAATGTAAATGGCAAATCTGAAAAATGAAATTATTTTATAATTATCTGTTATCCTGTGGTGAAATACACAAATAAAAAGCAAATACTGTTACATTTTTGTATGATGAAAAGAAAACAATTACATAATTAATTCTTGTTACAGATCATTGTAAATAATTAAAATAATAAAACTGCCCCTACCTAAAAATAAATAATAATAAATAAATAGAAAATAAAAATAATAGAATTCTGAGTACTTACTTTTGATCTTCTGGGAAATAAAGCAACTCCAGCAGAGAAGGATCAAAGAAAGCTTTTTCTGGAGAAAAAAATAAAGGAATATATAAAAAAATAAATAAATAAATTAAATACTCTGAAATCTTTCTATTTTCATTAACTAATAAAAAAAATGAAAACAATTTGAAAATTTTACCAGTTAGACTTATGAACTGAATAATATGAATTCTTTCTAGGTTATCTCCCCTAGTTTATCTTTTTCTCCATAACTGACAAGATATAATGAAGGAATAGTTAAAATAAATAAAACAAAATAAAATAAAATTATATGATATATTATTACAACAAGCCTGTGTTTAAAAATTCCAATACCAATTTTTAACTTAGAACTTTTCATAATAATTCACCCTAAAGATACTAAGAACCCACAAGACCCAATTTATTTTACCGGATTCAGAAACTGCATCTCTTGAAGCCAAGAAAGCTTCCTCCAAATTCCCTTCAGCCAAATGCTTTTTTGCCTGTTTGACATTGCTGACAGCCAACTCCACCTGTAAAATAAAATAAAAAGAATAATGTCACAGTGGAATAAAATGTTCATAAGTTTAACTTAGAAAATGAAGGACAGAATAATTTCTGAAAAGATGGGAATAAAACAAAAAAAAATATTTGAACATTTTTTAAAATCAACTCTTATCTTTTAAATCCCTTTTATTTAACATGAGGAATTAAATTTCTGTTTCCAGTTTTGTTGGTTTTTGATTTTTTTTTTTTTTTTTTTTTTTAAATGTATGTAATATAAAACAAAGTAAAGCAAGTTTCAACTGAATTACTCTTTAGCCATTTCTAAGTAATAAACACATCAACTCAGGGGTTTGGGTACAAAAGAAAATTTAAAATTAAATACTATTGTCTAGTTAAGATTCAGTCTATGATGCAAAGTGAAGGAATTAATTTGAATATGAAAACATAAAATAAATAAAATTTGAACAAATATTTAAAATACTGAACAAATGATTCTTACTTGAAGTTTATCATTAACAATAATATTAAAAAAAAAACAAGTAATTTTATAAAAGATTTAAAATAATTTTTTTAAAGAATACTTAAAATACTGAACAAATGGCTCTAAATTGAAGATAATATTTTAATTTGCATTAAACGAAGAAATAATTAACAATGATATTAAAAAAACATCTATTTTAAAAGTAATGGTGTAAAATTTAAAAATATATTTAAAATACTAAACTCATCACTTTCAATTGAAGTTAATATATTAATTAAAGGAAGAAATAATTAATGATAATATTAAAAAACTATGATGTTAAATCAGTTTACAAATAATGGTATGTATTAAAGTTGTATGTTACCTCTAGGGCTATGTCATCCTTGATGACGATGTTGCTGATCTGACCTAACAACTGTGCTAGAGACTGCAGAGTCACTGTGGATGTTGCTATGTTCTCTACACACATTATCCTTAACCATGAGTCTAGTTCCTAAAAAAAAATAATAAAGAAATAAAAATAATAATAAAGAAATAAAAATATTATCTTACGTTGGTTAGATCTTACTGTTCTAAATCTAAGTACTTCATATATATATATTATTAAAGCTTTTGTATTTTAATGAATGTCTTTGAAAGAAAATATTTTCTTTCTGAACCATAATACTAATGATACGTCACAAGCAAAATGTAAATTAAATTATAGTTAAAAAAAAAAAAAAAAAAAAAAAAATTTTTTAACAATCATGGTCTATTATTTTGTGACGTTTTGTAATTTATAAAGCACTTAGAAATTATTTTTACTAGAAAAAAATCAAAGATAAAAACTTACCCATTCAGTGACACCGTCATTTCCTATTTCAGGTAAAACAACATCTTGAGATGCCTGAAATTTAATTGAAGTGAATCAGACCACAAATAAAATAATAAGCAACAACAACAAAACAACAACAAAAACTAACACAAATAAATAAATAAATAAATAAATAAATAAATTAATAAATAAATTAATAAATAATAATCATCATATTAATAAGAAATAAATAAATAAGTAAACAAGCAAAAAATAAAGACTAAAAAAAGAAAAAATGAAAGAATTGTGAAAAAGATTGGAAACATAACAGTAGTAAACAAAGTTAATAAATAATAAGAAAAACTAAAGAAATTATAAAAGAATTTTAAAATAATTAAAAAATTAGTCTATAATACTGTTACATCATATTTCAAAAACACACATTAAACAGTTTAAGATATATAAAAACACACACCTGTGACTGTAGGTTGAACAGGTAACGTAACTGTGTAATGAAAACTTCCATCATTTGTCTCATATCTACACTGGCTGTGTGGGGGAGAGGGGCGTTTTGGGGTGGCGAAGGGACATTGTAAATCAAAATCCCACCCCACCTTGGACTGAGGAAAGCATTGCTGTGAACACGTTTACCTGAAAAAGTAAGAGAGAGAGAGTGACAGAAAAATAAAAAGTAATAAAAAGAAAAGAAAGAAAATGAAGCAACAGTTTAGGGGATAAAATTGTAAAATTCTCAAACTTAACCATTTAAAAAAGAATTATTAAAATAACAATATCTATTTATATTTGAAAACCTTTTTTATTTTATTTTTGTTTTAATAAATTGAAGGATTAAGAGCTAACGATAATTTTATTTAGAAATATCAAAACAAATTCAAAAACTCTTCCCAAAATTTAGTAATATTTTTTATCACATTGGATCAAAAATAAAAAATAAAAACAAATAAATGTTTCAGAAAAAGATTTGGTTAAAATATTGGTTTTAATGATATTGCATCTTAAATAATAATTAAGAATTAACTAACTTAAACAAAATTTAATATATTATCTTAAAGTTGTTTTGTAATACAATTTGACTTTATCTTTATTCATTAAAGATTATCTTTAGTGACACAAATAAACATTCTAAATATATTTTGAATATTCTCCCATATTATGTATTTATATTTTCTGCAAAACAAGTACAGTGAAATAACAGTAGAGTGAAACCATTTTTCTGTGGTCATCAAGTCATCACATACAAGGAATATATTCTTCTTGTGTTGTTTTCACTCTATCAGTGTAACCATGTACATTTGGTGGGTTTTTTTTGTTGATTTCTTTTACCTTCAAAATTTTTTTAGCTTACTGAACTGTCAGGGATTTAAATTCCCCAGCATACAAAACATTCCCTTTGATGGTAACAAGAAACAGCGTAAATATATTGCATATATTTTCAGCAGTACACTTAAAGTTCTCAGTGATGTATTTGAGTTACAGCTGAAATATACAGAGCTGTATACTAAGTACATGCTAATGATGTCATGTTGAATTAAAACAGTGCAGTATTTAATTAATTGTAATTAAAAGATAAATTAATATATCACCTGTTTTATCTCTCAGGTACAGAGGACTTTGATCTCGTGTAGGAACATAAACAATGAAGTTCAGTTCTGGATTATTTGAAGCAACAGAACCTAATAAAAACAGATATTAAAAAATGTATATCATTATCATACTTTGTCTCAAAAGAAGTAAAATGTAATGTTATCATCAAATTTGGTTTTAAGTGTGTTTGGATAATAAACATCAGCAGGAGTGAAAATTAGAATTGTGAAATGTGAAAACAGAATTCCAAATCACGACTATAATAATTAGGGAAACCATTGGATCAAATCTATTAATCCAATATCTAATAAAGCTGTATGCATTATACAGGTGTAGTTAGCTGTTTTTGAAGAATGGTGAAAATAAGAAGAAAAATGAAATTTGTAGTTTCTAAATCATGGACAGGTCTTAAATTGCTGAAATATGCAAAATATTTTAATTAAAGAAAGAAAAAAAAGAAAAAGAAAAAGAAAAAAGAATAGAACAAAAAAAAAAGAAAAGAAAATATCCTCACCAAGTTTTGATTCTAGAGGTGTAATCATGTGAGGCAGGTCATGTTCGGTGTAGAAAAATTCCTTTGTTTTGGCATCTTTCTGTGGCCTCACTACTAGTCCAGTGAAAAACAATACCTGAAATATTAATTTTAAAATAAAATATTCTAATCATTATCTAGTGAAAAATAGCACATGTATATATATATATATATATATTTATTTAAATAAAATATTCTAACCTTTAATCTAATGAAAAACAACACCTAAATATTAATAAAATATTCCAATCTTGTGAAAAAACTAAACTCTCCCAATAATATTTTTTTTTTACTACATTTGGCACACAAACACACTATTTTATTTATGACAAATTATTAAATGACAAAAATTGAAGGAAAAGTTTAAAATTTTCATTAAATACAAAATATTTTTATAACAATTGCAGTTAAAGAAAATTTTAAATCTGCAATCATTTTCCATAAGAAGGTAATTTAAACAAAAAAAATGTTAATTGCTAATGTAAATGGTTTCAAAAATGTCTAAATATAAATATACAATTTTTTTTACTATATGTCAATAAATAACACAACAAATAAACAATCAAGAAAATCCAAAATTAAAAACAAATCAAATTAAATTAAAAAAAAAAAAATATCAGTTGAAAATATTTTTGGTTCAGAACTTACTTGAGAAGTCACCGATATGTTGACATATTTATTTAACTTGTTCAATAATGGAGTTAAATAGGCTGGAACAAAATTAATAAAATAAATTAGTATAATTTTTCTGATATGGAACATAATTCTCTAATATTTACATAATATGAACATTATTTAGACGGGTGTGTATATCTTTGTGCATATGTGTCTCTATGTGCACACAGGTGAAAATAAGCAGAAAATTGCAATGTTATTCAGAAGCTAGAATCTCTTTCAAACCTGCATCTGGTTTATTTATGCACAGACACACCTACACACACACACATATATAATGAGAGTGAAAGAGAGAGAGACAGATGGAGAGATAAATAGCGACATACATACATAGACAGATAGATAGATTTTACCTTCAATACCACTTTCAACATCCCACTGTATGTCTATAATGTCTGGCTGTGGACTAGCAAGACTGAAAGTGATGTCATAACCAGAACTGGACCTCAGACATCTCATACTCTCTTTGTCCAGCTGTGAAAATACAACAACATTTGTTTACTGAATTAATATTGCTGCGTAAATTTAATATAAGAAGTAATATATTTAACACTTTCTTTATCTAGCTGTGAAAAAATAACAATATTAGTTTTTAGATATATTTTATATATATATATATATATATTTATAACAATATATTTTCTCTGTTCAGCTCTGAAAATGTCACTGTTATAATACATATGGATTTTATTTTAACACTGATTGATTGAATGAGTTATTACATACATGCACTACCATTTGATGACTTATTTAAATTGCAGAAATCTTATATATACATTATCTAGCCATGATAATATTAAAATAATAATTCATTTATCCAGCATAAAACTTTATCTATTATCTGATATAATTTATTAAAGAAAATATGCTAGTATAATTTAATTTTTATACAGAATATATATGCAGAGGCAGGGATTAGTTGAATTTTTTTTTTTTTTTTTGAATTTATTACAAATTGTATTTTTTTTTTTTTTTCGTAAAAATTATCACAAACATACTGCAACTGACCAAAGTATTAGAACAAAAGAAAAAAAAGAAAAAGAAAATACAGATGTGTGTCTATTTATACATATATTTCTTTTACCTTCAGAGAGCGTGAACCTTTCACACCATTCAGACTTTTAGTCACAGCTTTCTGTCTCACCATAACATCTGTGAGTAATGAGGAAATGATGCTCACTGATTTTGAAATGTCTGGAAAAAAAATATAGTTATATTGGTCAGCATTTTAAAAAAAATAGCCATACTATAAACTAAAAATTTTAAAAGACATAATTATCTTAATACTAATAAAACAAACACACAAATAAATAAATATATAAAATAGAAGAACCACAACAAAAACATATTCTTGCTGCCATTGGCATTTCAAAGAATGGTATAGTTAATAAAATTCTTAATATCTAGGAAATATAGTAATATAAAGTTTAAAAAATTCAAAAGTAATCATATAAAATGTTTTTGATCACACATACATATACATATTCTACATAATGATGCTGGAACAAACAATCAGACACACAGTCCTCAGTTATGTATATATTTCAATTTATACTGCAAATACATGATTTAGAAACTGAATCAAACTAAGCCTGTGGTGGAAAAACAAAGCTGATTTAAACATTTTACTGCTGTTAGTATTGTATATTTTTAAAATTATTTCTTATTATTAATGAAAAACAAAAGAAGAAGAAGAAATTATATTTTATTTTAAAAATATATATATAAAAAGAAAATGCTGTACCATTATCACTGACTGTCATGTAAAATGAATGATATTTTCCAATAACTGGTTTTGCTAGAGCAAATTTTTCTCTTGACCGTGGCAGTAATACAGCATAGTATAAATTAGATCCTGTACCAAACTGATCATTTAGTTTTTTGTCAAATTCTGAAAATAAAACCAGCATTTAAAAAAACACACAAACCAATCTCCCAAAAAACAATTTAAATTAAAACTTCATTTTAAAATGCAGCCGAACAGATTTATGTATATAAATTGAAATGACTTATTCTAAACATACATATTCATCAATATATCTAGAACATATTTAAACATGCAAAAATACATTTCAAATGTCTTAAACTCTGTAAAAAAATAATTATATATATAAATATATATATAAAACAAATCAATTGTTATTGACAAATTGCACAGTTATAATAATGATAATTTTTCTTTTCATCATTAAAACCACTGTACTGAAGATCAATTTTGTCAATAGGAAATTAATGAAATAACATAGTACAAGATTAATGACAATAAAAAAGAAATGTAACTGTCCAAATGTTGTTTATTCTGAGAAAACATTAAATAAGGCAGTGTCAGTGGTGTCTGAAGTCTGTTAAACAAAATGTACACCAGTTTAATTGTTTTATAAAAGTCAGTTAGGTATTTACCTTCAATGTTTTTAGCTGACTGATACAGTTCCAGTTCTCTGGTAGTAGCTTCACGGGTTGCAACTCTGTACTTAGATTTTAGAGATTTCTTGTCACTGGTTCCTACAAAGAGAATATAAATAAATAAATAAATAAATAAATAAATAGAGAGAGAGACACACACACACAGATAGAAATAAAATAAAAAAACAAAAAATTATAAAATAAATAAATACAATAACTGAAATTATAATTCAGTGGACTAGTATTAGTAAGTTATATATTTATGTAAATTTTTACTTTTGAAATCCTGATGATAGATCAATCAAGATAAACAGGAACCTTTTGAATATAATATAACTCAGGAGAACTGGTGTATATATATAGTAAGTCACATATTCAGTTAAATATATAAAATTGCAATCCTTTTCGTGAATCAAAGAAAATGAACTGGATTCATTCATTGATTCAAATATTAAAAAGTATAATTAAGGAGAATCTGTATGAATAGTAAACTTTATTTACCTTTGTAATCCAGTTGGTAAGTCTACATAAGAAGAACAATTTGAATATTAATATTACAAATATAATTAGAAGTATATGTATGAATAGTAAGTCATATATTTACCTAGACTTCTTTGTAATCCTGTTGATAAGTCAATCAGATTAGAGGAGAGAGAACTATCAAAACATACAACTTCTACAGTCACAAGATACTCAATCTGAAAGAAACAATACATTGAATCTTGATTTATAATAAATGAATAAAAATAATGTTCAGAAAAAATCAAACTAAAACATACATGTGTGTGTATGTGTGTGATATTTAAAATCATTCTTTTTTTTTATTCAGTTTTTATTAACATTAATATGATCTTGGACTCAAAACCACTACTAGTAATACTATCATATTAGAACTGTTTGTGGTAATATTTTTGGTATTTAAAATTGTTAATTGTTTTGTGTTCACACATCCTAAGAGACTCCCAAACATTGTATTAGCCCAGAATGAGCTGCCACCTGTGGGAGTGTGACTGCTGAACTTGCTAATTTTGCCAGGAGCTAGTTTTAATTAAGCAGTGTTAGGGTAAATAATACTACTACTATGGTCAGTATCTGTGCACTGATAAAAACTGTATAAAAACTGTTTAAGCAGTACTCACAGGAGTATCTGAAAGGCTGCTGATATCTGAGTAGGGGAGTTGGACTCGATATACTTCTGTTGTTTTCCACCAGAGAGGGATACCCACTACAATACAGACCAAGCCGATCCCAAGAGCAGCAAACATTTGACTTGATTTGTCTAATATAGCAGAGGATAAATTGAATGAAAATAAAAGTGATTATTTATTTTAAATTAAATAATAATAACAACAATAACATTAACAGCAACAACAACAATACATGCAACTCGTTTATTGCAGGTAAGCTATTCTGTATTGTGTATACATATTTATGATATTATATTTTAGCTTTTAAGTTTACCTTTGTAATTTACCATATTAAAATTTTCAAAATCTACATAAAATGAGCTCAGGTCGCCCAGTTATTTTCATTATTCGTTTAATGATTAAAAACAAGATAGCATCATAATCATGATAATATTAATAAACAAAACAACATTATTATGATGTACGGACAGTCAGTGGTACTTGGTTAGTGTCAAATATTATTATTTAGAAAACACAAACACTAAGCTTAAGATTATATTACGCACAATACAAGACTGAAATATATTAGGGATATATTTACCATTTTCTTCAGATTTTGTAGCTATCATTTTGTCATTATACACTAAAACCCCCCAAAATACATGTTATTTATACAGATCGCGAGAAAATGCTACCGGAAGTTGTAATTGTTATCTTACTTGCACGAAAAAAGAACGTACCAAGGGAAATAACTAGATGCTCCTTAAAAGTAGCCACTGAGGAAGAATTATCATTACTTTTTTTTCTCTTTTTTTAATGTGAAAATTAAGATTAACAAGAAACAAATAAAATAACATAATGAGATAATAAATGTTGCAGGTATATACTTTATTCCAGAAAAAATATCAAACCTATACAATGCATACACATTATTATTTTTTATTATTATTTTCATTAATTCTATTCGCCTGCATTCAAAGTTAAAACTTTCTCTGAAAGTAATGTTCATAATTATGCGTGTTACGCAATGGTACTTTAAAACAGAGAAAAGTGCAATGTATCGTGTAACACTTTTGATATTACAGACTCATTCCATGATCTGCAAGAAAGCAGACTATGAAAAAACAAATGGAGATAGAATTACTATTGTTACAAAGGTGGGCGTTACTTTAGACATTTGGAATGAATATTCTTTGGTGCAGTATAAGTAGAGCTTACTTATTTGTCATCGTTTTTATCAAACGTATGAAATAATTTAATACACGGACAATTGTCTGAAGTGGTGTCGCAGTACGGTTGGTTTTATTACCATTAGCATATATAATTTTTGTTATTGCTGTTATTATTATTATTATTATTATTATTATTATTATTATTATTATTATTATTAATATTATTATTACTATTGTTAATGTTGTTGTTGTTGTTGTTTCTGGGATAGGTTTACGAATGGCTGTTATTGTTAATCTTATTACCGTTGATGCATTATATTTTGGATATTATAATACTGTTGTTGTTGTTAAATATAGTAGGGCTCTATTAGTAATTATTATCTGTAATAAAATAATTATATTTAATTACTTTGTGGTTGAAGTAATAAAAAATATAATTATTACCTAGTCTATATTAATCTAGTATAAAAATTTGCCAGTGTCACTGGCATGCAGCCAGTGGCGTGCAGAGGTCTGGTGATGCCCGGGGCTAACTCCTTGATTGTTTGCCCCAAAGACTCAAGTATAAGCTACTGAGAAAGGAAGGTATTTTGAATACGTAAATATAGATTAAACATATAATAAATATTTTATTCGATTTTTTCTCTGATTGGATGCCCCTCCATTTGAATGCCCGAGGCCACCGCCCCTTCAGCCCCCATTCTGCACGCCACTGCTTGCAGCATTGGTCAGTTTGTGATGCCTCAGTTTCAATTATTCCATATCTAATGATCAGTGAATACGAAATTCTGCTTGAAATTTGGAGACGAAATCGGACTAGTTTGATCTGGCCTCTTTCTTTTTAAACAGGTCCTCACCATGTGCCACAGTAACAGCAACGATAACAGCAGTTATAACAGCAGTTACAACAACACGATCTTTATCGAAAGCACACTGCTTGAAACTACAGCCATACTAAAACTCGCCATCTCAGTATGGATATTGATGATTAACGTGTTCGTGTTAATCACAATCCTGTCATCGGCCAAACTCCGAACAGACCTGCGAAACCAGATCATTATCAACATCTGTTTCGTCGATTTGGCTAGCGATTTGATATTCGTACCTGTCTTTGTTCTTTCTCTCCAGGACAAATTTTGGTTTTCTTTCTGTCGTTTTATTTATGTGTTAATCTTCATTACGGATTATGCTAACATCTTCCTCGTGATGTGGCTCATGGTTATTCTTGATTTTCTTTACCTTTCTAAACAGCTCCGACTAAATCTTACGCCACTGTCTAATAATATATATTGTAAAATATTCTGGAACGGAATTCCATGGATTCTGCTTATTGTTATTGATTTGCCCATTGTCTCGTCGGGTTTCAGAAGCCTAAACGAGACTGAAATGTGTCTGTTACAGTTTGAAACTAATATCAAAGTTCATGCCGGTGTTATTAGTTTCTTTCTTCCGGCAATAGTTATTACAGCTTTGATCGTCTGTTTTGTAGTTTTTCGCACGTGCGCCAGACGACGGATTCATATCGCTGATGAAAGACTGCTGGATTCACCGGACGACTTAGAACACCCAGTGTTCTACATCGTACCTTCCCTTGTAATTATCGTCTTCAGTTTTACTTGTCGCTTAATTACTCTCCTTCCCATTCAACAGTACCCAGACATTGTTTTCACTGACACATTTTACAAGCTGACAATAACCGGTCAAATCCTGGAACTGGCCCGAAGCGGAATCCTTCCTCTCACTTGGCTTCTCCTACCGGAAGTAAGAGAAGCTGCGAGAGACGTCTGGAATCGTCTGTTGACAAGCAGACCTCGAACAGGTGCGGAGGAATACACTGTAAGGTACAGGAAGGAATAGGATTCGTTGAATTATCAAGTTCAAAGGTCAAATAAAGAGGATTCGTAGAACTGTCAAATTCAAATGAGGTTAATGCAATGTGAAACAAAAAAAAAAAAAAAAATATAAACAACTTTTAAAAGTTTCAATATTCTGTTACTTAAAAAGTAAATTCTAAAAGCTGATCAAGGCATATCTTTTGATAATCCTGCAGTTTAGTTGTGTGCCATGCCAGTACAGGTTTTACAGAATATTTGATTAGATTTGTTGTTTGTAATGTAACTAATCTTTGGGTTGCTGGAATTCGTTGCCACAGAAAACTGCGTAGTGTGGTCACCAGGAATACTAGATCTTGTGACCTTGACCCACTGCAGATCAAGTCAGCATCTACAGACGGTGCATTCTATTTTAACTGATCTTTGTAATAAATTGTACGTTGTATGAAAACTATTGAAGTAATTAAAAACATTTTGCAGGTATCTTATAGTTCAGAAAATATTCTATATCACTTCTGTAATCTTGTACGTGAAAACTAGTTCAGGTTGTATGATATAAGATACTGCCAAATATTTTTCGCAGTGTCTTTAATTTTTTCTTTTAAAATCTTGTTTCAGTATTTGTGTTATATTATCTTCAATAATAATAATAATAATAATAATAATAATAATAATAATAAGCAACCGAAGTAGTAGTAATAATTGTTGTTGTAGTAACAGTAGCAGTAGTAATTATTTAAAATAATATTATATAAATCATGTTTCTTCACCTCAGTCCACAACTAGTTATTAAATCTTGGTATATATTTTGCTGTCCAAGGACAGGTTACAATGAAAAACTCCATACTGCTAATGAATTCCCTATAAGTTATATTTTCTAAGGATTATGTTCCTGAAAAATAACTCAAAATGATAAAAATAATTTATATAGCTGGGACTGTTTTTATAATAATAATAATAATAATAATAATAATAATAATAATAATAATCAGAAATCCAGCAATCAGAAAACGGCATATGTTAGTTATTAACATTCAGTATTCGGTTCCAGTATGTGACATGCTGGTTAAATAACACAGACTCAATTTATTTATCTGATAGGTTTCATACTGATATGGACAATATCATTTTACATAAAATGTCACAGTGTCCATATTATATAACCTTCACATAACATATAATATGTAAAGGCTTTGCGATTAAGCATCAATTTCATATTTTAAATATAAATATAATAATAATAATAATAATAATAATAATAATAATAATAATAATAATAATAATAAATAATAATAAATTTTAAAAAAATGGCCTATAGTGTATCCGTTTTTAAAAAGTATGCGCACTGGAACGAAGAGAACTACTTAGTGATATTTTTTTTATTTGATTTGTAATATTTAATTTGTTTTACTTATTTTAAAGATGAACATTTTGTTTTTGCTATAGTATTTTCTTTTGATTATGACTACTTAGTAATACACATATATTTTTAAAATTTTATGAAATCAGGTGAATTGTGCTTACAACCGTGTTATACTGTATAGACATATACGTATGTGTATTTCGATTCGTTGTTAAGATAAAACAAAACTTCCATGTTTTATATAAAATAAGTTTATTTCAAAACTTTCTTTTTCCTTCAACTTCACACGACAGTTCATTCTCCCGTTCGTTCAAAATAATATTTTATATTTTCTTTCAAATCAGTGTTTTGAACATTCGTAAATGAACAGTATTAACAAACAGAATACATATAATAATTATGAGCAAAGTGAAATGTGTCAGCCATTTTGTGATTTTGTGTGTGTGTTTGAAAGTGGAAAAAAAAGACGAAATTTTCATTATTTAATTTTTTTTTAAAAAATTCCGAAATATTAAAATAATAATAATAATAATAATAATAATAATAATAATAATAATAATAATAATAATAATAAAAAAAAAAAAATAAATAAATAAATAAAAAAATAAATAAATAAGTAAATACAGTTGTAGAAGTGTTAATAATGAAATTGTTTATAGCAGTAGTTATAGTACCAGTGGTAGTAGTAGTAGTAGTAGTTGAGTAGCAATATTATTAGTTCTAGCAGTGGTCGAAATAGCAGTATTAGTAACAACTATTGTGATAGTAGTAGTTGTAGTAGTTGTTGTTATTGTTGCTGCAGCAGCAGAAATATATTAAATATATTTAAGTCTTATTATTACAAAATGGCTGAATGCGTGAAGCAGTGAAAATGTCGCTTTAAATGAATAACAACAAAATTAATAGGAAGCTCACAAAGAAGAAAATAATAATAATAATAAAAATCAATCAATAAAAAAAAAAAAAAAAAAACAAAAAAAATCGTTCAAGTTCATAGACAATTATTTGCCGTAGCGATTAAATATCGAAATATTCGCAGTTTTGTATTTGGTGTTGCAAAGCTATTAAATAAAGAATAATAAAAAATGAAAGCAAATACAAACCAACACAAATAACAAAACAAAAATGAAACAACAGTTCAACAACAACAAAGAAACAAAACAAAACAAACAGCAACAAACAAACAAAGGACGATTACTTTTTGAAAATAATTAAAAGTAACAGTATTTAAAATAACAGGATCAATTTGAAGTTAAAAAAGAGGTAAATAAAGATGTTAAAAAATAATAATTGAGTTAAACGACAGTTTAAGTTTTACAAATAGAATTTACAGTTGCTACCAAGATCCGTTGTTAGATAGTTCGACAAGGTTAGCTGTTCTAAATTAAATTTTTTTTTTCGTAAACTATGTTGGTTTTAATTTTAAAATGACGAGAGGTGGATGAAAATAATTAATATTTAGTATTGTGTTATAGAGTAATTCCTTTTGAGAACACTGTGAACCTAACAGTAAACACTGTTAATAATAATAATAAAAAAAATAAAAAAAAAAAAAAAAAATAATAAGAATAAGAATGTAGTTGTTGTTATTATTATTATTATTATCACTTTTATTATTACAGCTTGCTGTAACAAAAACACAAAGATATGGTTTACTTTGATGACGTTTTTCTCTACCGTATACTGAAAGACACACCCCATGAAATCGACAATTCCTCCAGTCGCCCAACCCCTAAGAATTACGGACAAAAGATAAAATTTAATAAATACATACTGCAATATCTGCAGATTGCCTTAAGACACTCTCATTTAAAAAAAAATTAAATGTTTAAAGTGCCAAAGAGATTCCGCTGGTATTACTGAAGGCACAATGGTAAATAAAATAAAATATTACATAGGTAACAAATATTATATATTCTCATTCATCACAAGCAATATTTTGAAACATACATTAAAATTATATACGTATAAAGGTAAGTTGAATCACATCACTTACCCTTGATAAAATTTAATGATTCGATATTGAAGATTTTGTTAAACAATGATAAATAAAAAGCAGTATTAGTCATATGGAATAAATTACATGTTATATTTATGTACGATATTATATAATCACGATAGTATATAATCACTTGCCATGTTGCAAAAATAATGATGATGATAAATTAAAATAATAATAATAATGATTATGATAATCATAATTATAATTATAATTGTAATAGTAATAACAATTTACAAAGTCATACATATTCAAAAACATCGTTAACACTCATTCCAAATATTCACTTATATTAATCAACCAAAGGACTTCACTGTGACGTCATACACTCATTAAAATAGGCAGGCATGGCGAAAAATTGGAAGACGGAAAAAACGTTTTTTTTTTGTTTTTTGTTTTGTTTTTTGTTTTTGTTTTTGTTGATTTTATCACAATATCAAAAGTTTATTTTCTTCTTGTATGCTATTCACCAAACTCGGCATTTGATTCGTGGATTCATTGGAGCATTATTGGAGCACTCGAATGCCCATGAAAACGTCTTGGAGTTTGATAAAGCACCTTTTACTCTGAAATTATAACACGATGTAATTAAATATAGTAATATAGTTAGCAAGAACAATAGAATATACGGTCAGTAACATAACCTGACTTTTACATAACTGTAATCTCTAAATAATAAACACAAGAAAACCAGGTATCTAAATTATCAAATAATAATAATAATAATAATAATAATAATAATAATAATAATAATAATAATAATAAATAGTAAATAAATGAAATAAATAAAGTAAAATAAATAAGCAAAGTTGAAAATAAACAATAGAATAATAATTAACAAATTAATTAAGTAAACAAATAGTACAGAAGAGTAACATGTGTGTGTGTATATTTGTGTGTATATGTGTGTCTGTGACTTTTAAATAGTAGAATATATTTAGACTGTTTCTTCGTATCAGCACTTTAACTCTGATATTTAAATATTAGCATAATTATGTTACACTCGTTATTATATTATGCATTAATTACACGTGTATGTGTTTCATTTTTAATATAAAATGAATCAGTGAATTTTCATGGGCACTTTGGCACAACATTATTCAAGATATCTTACGCTCCAAATCAAAATGAAAGAAATATTAATGGAAAATTCATAAATTTTATATAAACTTGGCATATAAAATGAATATGACTTCAATTGAGATATACATTTACCCTAAATAAAAACTAATATGTTTTTTTCGATAAAAAGTATCGTGATTTGCATACCTTGCATACCCAGGACTGTGAGGATCTTTTAGCAGATGATCCAGTAATCCAATGTCTGTATATTTTGAGCAATACATCTAAAAATATCAGTAATATTAAAGCTGTACTATCAAGGTGAAAGTAGAAAGAAAAAGAAAAAAAAAAAAAAAAAAAAAAAAAAAGAAGAAGCAAAGATGACTGCATTGTTGATAAATAAATAAAGAAATTTTTAAAAGTTAACGTTAAATACTGATTATTAATTTTATTATTTTTTTTTTTTTTTAAATAGTCGTTTGGTCTCATTTATTGTATTCTATTTCCAAAAATAAAGTCTACACACCACAATAATAAAGAGTATTAATACTGGGTCTCACCTGTGCAAAACTAACAAAGAAAATTTGATAATGTGTGAGATTGAGACCAGGTAACTTCGGTTCCTCTGAATGTTCTTCAATCCACGTCTGGTAGGCCTGAAACAGAAAACAAGAAAGATTATAAGCCAACCACGATAATTAAAATGAATAATTATGTTTTCTTCACACAAAAATGATTTGCGACTCGGTTATTATACAGTGCTTATGGATAACCAACAGTTTTAGGTATTATTAATAATCATAAAATGATGATAAATAAAATCTGACCAATATTTATAATAGTTAAATAATAAAGTTATTTTAATTGGATCTTGCACAGAGAAGATAATATTCATGCATTAACATAGTGTATATCTCGTTCTCATTTTTTTTTTTGTCTCCAGACAGTCGCAACGAATTACGAGTCCAGATACTATAATGCTTTTGTTTAAATTTTGTATTTATATCACCACTTTGTTTGATTTATCCCAGTTTGCAATGGGAGTCAGCCATTTTACTTCCCTAATTCGTGACTATAATGTGATTTAATGCAACATATTTTATCGCGGATTTGTGCTTATTGCAATGTTTACAAGCTAATTAAAGCAGTGAGGTTATGTAAATAATACAAAATGTTATACTAAGACGACACATTTGCTCTGCAGTAAGATAACTCTACTCCAACGTAAAGAATTATAAATAAATTAAGCTATGTCACGTGATATTTACTTACGTAAGCAGCTGCTCTAACTCCGCCATTATCTGCAATATTTTCATCTAGAGTGAATGATCCATTTACCTTAAAAACATCACCGACAAATTAATTAAACATTATTACTTAAAGAGGTATTCTTAAATATAAAGGAGATCTAATAATAATAGTAGTAGTAGTAATAGTAACAACAACAGCAACAACAACAGCAACAACACCACCACCACCACCACCACCAACAACAACAACAATAATAATAATAATAACAAGACGACGAAGAAGATAAAGAAGACAAATCTAATAATAATGATGATGATGATGATGATAATCACTACACAAAAAAAGTGTAATAACCATAAATATTAAAATATGATTATTTTTCATTATACATTCATTTATTCAAACTATAAAATAAATAGATATATTTTCGAACCATACTGGGTCTGTTAATGCCACATTAAAGATTATAATAATATAAACGATTACAATATTTTTCATATAGTAATTTAACAAATATTAGGAATCAGAACAAAGCTACATTAAATATTATACAATACAAACAACAATTTTCAGGTAATAATTAAAACAACTATTAGGAATGAGTGAAATATCTACCGAGTAATTTTTGAATCTAAATCTGTCATACTGGTCTCTGACACAGGGCGTGGTTTCTGCAAACTTGTGTAGTGTTTCTGTGTCCCACCAGTCATGTAGGCGTCCAACACTGTCATACTGTCGACCTGAAACAGAAACAACTGCAATTACTATCATCATCACCGTCGACAGCGTCATGATTATTATAATGATCACATACATCCAGTTATTTTCCTGCTCATCATCATCATCGTTATGATCATGAGTGCACTTTCGAGATGATTATGATGATAAATCATCATCATCATGGCAGTTATTATTACCACCATCAGTACCATCATCATCACATTCATCATTATCAGCAGCATCAGCAGCAGAATCATATCAACAAGACGTTGAAATAAATATTTATATTTTCATAACATATTTAATATTTACTTTAATATACTCAGTACAAGTTTTCAGTGTTTCAAAATTAAAAATGTTTGTCGATATCACGATCGCGACCTATATTTCATTATCACAATTCATGCTTACCTTGTATGTCAAAAGCATGAGTTATTTCATGACCTATGACTGACCCCATAGCACCAAAATTGACTGATCTGCAAAAGAATAAAACAAATATTCAAATATTATTACTTAAAGAGGTATTCTTAAATATAAAGGAGATCTGAGCATGAGAAAATATATTTAAAAAAAAGATTTCCACATTATTTTGAAAAAGCAAAGTCTTGGATATTTTAAAAGACGAGTTGTTCAAATTAACCATATTATCAAGATTTGTTATTTATGAATATTATTTTAAATTGTGAAAAATGATACAGCTCTGTTTTTCATTTGCGTTCTTAATTTCTTCTTGGCATCTTATTTTTCCTTTTCCTTTACGTAATATAAGTTTATATTAATAAATTCTGGATCTATATCGACGTTTCTGCATAATACAGTTAGCGATTGGGAAGATGAGTTACTCAGTCAGTCAATCACTCATTAACTCACCCATCCATACACACACACACACACACACACACACACACACACACACACTCTCTCTCTCTCTCTCTCTCTCTCTCTCTCTCTCTCTCTCTCTCTCTCTCTCTCTCTCTCTCTCTCTCTCTCTCGTATTGCAACATATAATTAATTCAATTCTTCGTAAATCGACATTAAACGATTCTTACTTTGGCCCAGTTGGAATGTAGAAAGGAAGATGAAACATGGCTATTGGGAAGATGAGATCGTTTCGTGTGGGTGAGTAAAATGAATTCACTGTGACTGGGGGACGGATCCACCTGGATACAAAAACAAGAACAAAAATTGAACATTATTATTAGCCCTGACAAACATTAGCAGTGACTTTTTATTATTTATTTATTTATTTATTTATTTATTTATTTATTTATTTATTTATTTTTATTTTTAATATAACTACTATTATTTTTTGATCTTCAGAAAAAGCTATCTTTTATCCTTTTAATTTCTTTTATTGTTTTTTATTATTATTTTCTTTTTATGTTTATTTTTATTTTACTAAATAATAAAACTCACAAAGGTAGATTTTTAAAAAATGTTCTCGAAAGTTAATTATCAACAATACAGGAGGTGGTAATAACAGCAGTAACACATTTTTTTTTAATTTAGCTTTTGTGTAATATTTGAACACCATTTTTAAGAAGGAAGTATGCAATTTGTAGAATGTAAACCAATATGAGTAATGTATATTTACTTATATATATATATATATATATAAGCTCATGATTACAAGTCAATCGTATTTTATTTCATAGAAGCAAATACTTTAATGATAAGGTGCAAAGGGAGATAATTCTGATAAGCTTACCGTTTCTTTCTGTCGGGTTTTTCCTTTAAATCTTTGTTTGAACGAACCAGTTCAAAACGTCTCCATTGCAGTATGTTTTGAAACCAGTCACTGCTTTTGACTTTAAACTAAAA
>CM022672.1:9287903-9360403 GCA_012295275.1 Chrysomallon squamiferum | reverse complement strand
CAGAAAAAAAAAAATGAAAAAAATAATAAAAAAATAAAAATAAAAAACAAAGAGATAAAATCGATTTGTGAGATATACTTGAAAAATAATTTGGTATGGCTGTGTACACAATGTTCTTAAGCGCAGGAAAAGGAATTATAGTGGAAACTTGTTAACATATTCAGAGTCGAATAAAAAGTAAAGTAAAGTTAAAAACAAATAATAATAATAATAATAATAATAATAATAATAATAATAATAATAATAAAATTCAAATAAATAAATATATATACATGATCTAAGTAAAGAAAACATATATAAGTGTGTGAATGTTGTGTGATGTGAGTGATGTGTGTGATGTGTGTGTATGTATATATATATATATATATATATATATATATATATATATACATACACACATATACGTGTGTATTGTATTATATAAGTATGTATGTATGTATGTATATATCTATATATAAATAAATAAATAATAGTAATAATAAACACAATAATAATAATAATAATAATAATAATAATAATAATAATAATAATAATAACAATGATATCTCGTTCATGATAAAGTACCTGTTTTCTGAACTGTAAAGGTGCTCGGGTCAAAGTATTCTTTTAGCGATCGTACCAAGGACAGAACCATGTGATCACGCAGGATCCTGAAAAATTCAACAGATTGTCTTAAATAGAATGTGAATACCAAGTAAACAGTTCTAGGCTGATTTGTTAGTGTCATTGCTTACATATAATATAATATATATGTTAATGTACTGTTATATGAATGAACAAGCAAAGAAAAGATAATATGTAATGCTTAATGAAGAAGAAGAAGAAGAAAAAAAGAAGAAAAGACAAAAGAAAAAAGAAAATGAATAAGAGAAAGAAGAAAAGAAGATGAAAAAGAAAAACGAAAGTAAGATGAAGAAAGTACTAGAAGAAAAAAAAAAAAAAAAAACAAGAAGATCAAAGATGAAAGAAGAAGAAAAAGAAGAATAATAATTATTATTTTTGAAAATAATAAACATTTTCAGTAGTTATAGTTACTAAGTTTATTTTGTTGTTTATTTTATATCAATTTAGGTTCATTATTTTCTTATTCTTGTTAAAACAATAACATAATACAACATTTTGTAATATAATGTAATACATACGTAAAATCATATAAGATTACGTATTAAATACATAATGTAAAAAATGATATACAATGTAATGTAATATAATATAATAATATAATATAATATAATATAATATAATATAATATAATATAATATAATATAATGCAATGTAATCTAAGATAGCGTAACAATAATTTACATAACATGAATTAAGTTAATGTAATAGTACATTACATCTGAAATGACTTTTATCCAAAACAAAAAAAAGTTGTTTCATTTTAATAATTAAGAAAAATCGATAAATATAAATCTTCTTCTTTTAGAAATTCAACAAAGTTAACAAGACATATTGATTGAACGTTTAAAATGCATATTATATTTTTTAACGATACATATAAGCGCGCGCAGAAATTAATAATAATAATTTTAAAAAGTCTATAAATAAATAAATAAATTTTTAAAAAATCAAAAAAAAAAAAAAAAAAAAGAAAGAAATCAGTGCATTGCGTTCATGTCAGTCAGTATATAAAAATATTCAAATTAGCATATTTTTTCCATACATTTACAGCTCTCTCTCTCTCTCTCTCTCTCTCTCTCTCTCTCTCTCTCTCTCTCTCTCTCTCTCTCTCTCTCTCTCTCTCTCTCTCTCTGTATGTGTTTATTTTCTTATTCGGAGTTAAAAAAAAAAAAGGTAATAATAATAATAATAATAATAATAGTAATAATAATAATAACAACAACAAAATCCCCCAAACCCTCCCAAAAACCAAAAAAAACCCAGACAAAACAAACAAAAACATACAGCCTACAAGGCCATTTTTTTTCTATAGAAACATTAGCAATAGTAATACCTTTTCCTGTTGCATGGAAAACACATTATACAATTCAAACAAACTAGATAATAATCTGAAACATTATGCATCCATAGTTTTCTGTCGTTGCAGTAAACAGCTGCAACGTATAACAAAAGTATGGGCGTGGAAAAAATAATAATAACAATAACCGAAATCCACATAAATAATAAAAAAATTATTAAACCAAAAAAGTTTATAATTCAGCAAACAACGTTAAGTGTGGTAGTTTCACAAATCAAACTCTTGCTTTGTGTTTGACAATGGAACAGCTTCGTGCTCCTTTTTTTTTGTCTCTCTCTCTCTCTCTCTCGTTAAAATCGATTATTGACGATTAGGTAATGCTAGACCTGCAGCTGTAATAAATAAAAACCCAATTTTTCTGTCAATTGTGAACCGGGACTGAAACACGGAACAATCGTTGTATGTTATGCGGAACGGAATTGCAGTAATGGACGCGATTTTTAAAAAATTATTTCAATGCCTTTGTGAAGCGTGTGGATAAATTGGTCTCACCGGACAGTTTCTTATTGAATTCTTACAAAGGCACGGTGAGATTACGTTCCGTTACGTAAACAATACAGATTTTCTTTGCTTGGAGGGTTTAGTGACATAACACTCAATGAAGAATGATTCGCACTGCATTAAAATCAAATATTTCACCATAATTATCTAATTATCTTTAGATGTACTTGTTGTTTTATTGTTCTTTCTACCAGCAGCGCCCATCAATTATAGCCAGACGTTTTATGGTTGTCACATGTATAGAAGGTAATTATTGATGTCAAAGTGAAAAAAGTAAGAAAAAAAGATGTAATTAAGAGAGAGAGAGAGAGAGAGAGAGAGAGAGAGAGAGAGAGAGAGAGAGAGAGAGAGAGAGAGAGAGAGAGAGAGAGAGAGAGAGAGAATTGGAAATCAATATTAGTAAGAATAAAATCTTTCCTGAAATAGATTTTTGATATCGCTGTGATCTTGAAATGATACAAATTATACAAAAAAAAAGAACTATGAATCAAATACAAACAGCATACAAATAATTCAGATTAAAACCACATCATCACCTAATAAATAAATAAATAAATAAACAAATAAATAAATAAAAATAAAAATTAATCAAAAAAATTAAAGAATTATAAATCAGTCTTTTATTTCAACGATTTTTTGAAACACCTAAAAAAAAAAATGAAGAAAAGATACCTACTATCTCCTCAAAGAAAAAAAAAAAAAAAAAAAAAAAAAAAAAAAAAATAAAAAAAAAATTAATAAATAAATAAATAGAAAAAAAAATAAATAAAATACAAACAAACAAAAATCTGAAGCAGCAGATGGCTCAGGTTTGTACAGTCCATTAAACTTTTTACAACAGAAAGCAAATTGATCTTAGCTGAGCTGAGAAATAAAACACGTCAAATAAAAGACACTAGAATGCACGTATGCATATAGAGATATCAATACTAAACCCCATAGTGAAACTAACGTATATCTTAACTGACAGCTCCGAAGTTTTTCTAACTTCGAAATATTGACGTTATAACGGGTCACAGGTGTTGATAATATGAACACCTGTTACTAAACGACGTAAGATAGCTAGGTAATACAGGGGTCAAAGTAAGACATTAATTTCGTCATAAAAGCTATTTTAATAATAATAATAATAATAATAATAATAATAATATTTATAGCAACAGTTTGTGACAATAATAGTAAAATGCGGAATCATTAGTTGGTAACAACAATGATGATAATGATGATGACGACGTAGATAAGAAGAAGAATGACAAAAACAACTACAATACAACAAGAGCTGTCGAAAATTAGTAGTTGTAGCATCAGCTGAAGTAATAGAAATAGCAGTAGCAGCATAGTAATAATTGCAGTACTAGCAGCATTAGTAGTAATAAGAACACTCGGTAGTGATCAATAGGTTTGTATGGTTAATAATAATTTTTGCAATTTTTACCATGGATCAATTTGATTATCGTATCGTAAATGTACTAAGTAATAATAACCAGGAATTTTTTTTTTTTTTTTTTTATTATTATTATTTTTTTTAACACTGAGGGAGAAAAAAAAAAAAAAAAAAAAAAAAAAACTAGAAAAAAACAACAACTTAATGGACGAAAACATGATAGCTCTTAAGTGTCATCAAAGAAAATGTTCTGAGTGCGAATCGATACAGTGAATCAGTTTACAACAAAGAGAAAAATAATAATTGTAGAAGTATTCAGTCCATTATCTGAAAGATATTAATCATTCGTCTTAATTACTAGCTAATAAGAGAATCTGGTTCTTTGGCAATGTCTTCGATGTTTTGTTGGTGGGTTTTTTTCTCCCTTTTTTGCTGCTCATTATGCAAGAAGTTAAATACTTCAGAGAAAAGATTAAAAAAAAAAGAAGAAAAAAAAAAAAAAAAAAAAAAAAAGCAACGTAAGCAAGCATTTAAGAAACAAACTAACAAAAAATATAATAATAATATATTTTTAACTTTTTTAAATTTTAAATTTTTTACTTTTTTTTTATGTTTCAATGAAGTTATGGATTTGTATAAAATTAAAAAAAAAAAAAAAAAATTAAAATAATAATAAATAAATAAAATAAAATAACATTTTAAAAATGAATATTAACTCAAACGAAAAATAATCCCATATCGAACGAACCTGTTAAGTTTTATATATCAAAAGAAATTATATCTTAAAATCATTTAATACACAAAGATCAACGGTGACGCTTAGTGCTTACTAAATTATCAGCGATAATTTTGTCTTGAAAAAAAGTGCATTTGTTAAAAGAAAATCTAGAAATGTATGAACTAATAATACAATAAATGTACGAAAAAATCTCATATATTAAATACAACCGATATCAGTTAGAATAAAGAAAAAATATATTATATTAGTACTAGTAAGTTTTCAGTTAGATTAACGAGTAAACACTGCCAAAAGATTAACTTATTTAACAACACCTCAGAATAGCTCAGTATAGCTCATTAGCTGTTACCCAAAATACATATGTGTTTTTTTATTTTTTATTTTTTATTTTAAAGTATATATCAAAGAAGTCACTCTTAACATTAGCAGTAGATGAGCTTTTATTTGCACCTCCTCGTACACAGGAAGATACTACAGTAATCTTTGATAACGCAGTCGCGGAATTCTTTCTCCATGTGCGCACAAAGAAGAGTTGATCCAGCGGTCTAAAACCTCTCAGGCATGTGTGTTAACCAGTGAGATAAATTCCATTAAAGTTAGTATTTCATTTGACAGCAATACCAAACTAAACCGCATACTTAACAAATTAATTCAGTAATATTTCTGAAGAATGTTAATTTTCTTCATGACCCTTTGGTACCCATTCTGAATTCCACCATTAAAAACAAAGTACTTAGGTATAAACAAATAGAGTAAAAGACGACGACATCTCGAAACAAAAGCAATTTACTTCCACATACACTGCTAATGGTATGCTAATAACTGTCACCTTCGATAAATCTTAGTGCATTATTATTTTAAATCTGTCTTTTGCTAATAATCGCTGTCGTTACAGATGTTTATGATGTACAACATTAGAAAATGTAACAGACAAATCAATGGTTCTAAAACAGTAAATGTTCAAATTATTTTTATTATTATTACCCTAGTTATTGTTTTTATTCATTATGCCACTGAAGAACAAAAAAAAAAATATATATCGTTATATCGTATAGAGAAATTAAAAACGAATATTTCCTGTGTTAGGAAAGAAGGTATTTTTGTATTGTTGGTATTATTATTATTCTCATATTTTCAGTAGGTTATTATTCCAAAGAGAGAGAGAAAAAAAAAAAAAATATTGCTTCCAATCGAAATGGCGTGACACACGCAATCTGAATAGTGTGGAGTGTATTGTAATACGTAAATACATAACAGATACTTACATTTTCATGGAGGGTTGCGAACTGTAGTCTGCTACTATATGTGTGATACGACTTAGATAATGTGGATGCAGAATAACGACGTAGTCCGCCTCAGTGACGTTGTAACCAATGGCCTTGAAATATTTCACCCATTGTAACTAAAAAACAAAAAAAAAAAAAAAAAAATTAAAAATTAAAATCAAATTAACGTTTATGTTATTTAGTAGCACCATTAGAACACTTTGAGCAGTTTTCAATTTTCGGCGATTTGATAGTACAGTGATAATAAAAATTAATAATAAAAAGAATGTCTGACATAATATTGTTTTCAGAGACAGAGAGAAATGACAGTAATTCAGCAAATGGCAAGGACGATCACAGGCATGTGGTGTTAAGAAAGATGGATCGAATATGTGGAAATCTCCAGGTGGTGTTTTATAATAATGCCATAAAAAAAAGAAAAAAAAAATTCTTATGTAAAACGTAAAAATAATGACAGAAAATCTGGAATAGATTAAAAGATATTTAAAAGTTATTTTGGGGTAAACTTTCAGCATTTCGTAATTTCTAGTCCTTCCTGACATTTATCTGTCCCGGGCATATCTCTGATGTCAAAAAACAGATTAACAAAAATCCTGTTGTCTTTTAAAGAGAGCTTATCCCTTTAAAAATATTTGATTCGCCTCTTGAATAATGCATCATATGAATATGTTAGTGTGTCTCGTAAAGTGAAGGTCCAACGCTTATTAGACAAGATAAATAAAGTAGAAAATTAAAATTAGGTTTTGTTTACGGCATTTACCGCTTGGTTTGGCCTGATTTAAAGAACAAAAATACTATTCTAATTAAATGACATAAACAAACGAGAAGATTTAAATTAGGTTTTGTTTACGGCATTTATCGGTTGGTTTGGCCTCATGCTTGTGAATTATCCTTTGATCAATGTAATGGAATTTCTTTGATCGGTGATTGGAAATTATAGACAACCATTAATCTAAAAGTATTCCGATATCTGTAATAAAAATATTGTTTTCGGTAATGACGTTTTTTTCTGCATTAAGACTATTTTGCAACGGTTAAATGGAGCGCTGTACTTCTTGTTCTCCGTCATGAATAATAATACATAGGCAATGACATAGCAATAACGTCATGCAAAATTAATAAAAGATATCAGTCAGTCATAAACAATAGTTTTTATTTTTATTTTTATTTATTTATTTATTTTTTGTTTATTTTTTTAAAGATAGTTTTAATTCATTGTCCGATATGTTCAAATGATTATAACAAATAATAAAAAATAGTAAAAGATCCCATCCCCGCAAAAGACAAACCATATATATATATTTCTTTTTAATTATATATTTTTTTATACTAATATCATTTTCTCATTTTTAATCTATGGGTATGTGGTATCAGACATTTACTCAAGGACCGCAATGACACAGAAAACCAGCTTTAGTCAATAAGTAGAGACTCTGCATCTTGGAGTAGCAGAAAAAGAACATTTTATCTCAACCTACCCTTAGTAAAGAAAGTACAAACCATAGCTTTGATAAAACCGTGATGATGCTTTGCGTGGAATTGGCAATAAAAAAAAGTAGGAATGCCCTATACAGAGCATCATGGAATATCCAAGTAGAAATTACATATAAATAGTATCTGTATTATTATATAATGTATCATTTCTTTATTTTATCTAAATATTTCTGTGGGTTTAAAGAGCAGAAACATAACATAAAAACTACAGATCGGTCACTGTTAAAGGAGTTATTCTTGATACTTACCATTGTGTAATTTTTCTGAAGGTCAGCGATGGACATAATATTGTAGAGACTCATCTTGTCATGTTTTGAATGTCTGATATTTGGCGATGCCTAGAAAAGAAAAGCAATGGAATGAATGATTAACGACGCTTAAGTTCAATATTGTATCGGTTATGTATGACATGAAAATGCCTAATAGTATAATATGTTTACGATTAAACACAAAATAAGCTAAACTAAAATAAAGTATATGAAGATTTTACAGTCTGTCATAATATAGTATGTTAATGTTAAAATAAACATAATATTATTTTAATTATTTATATTTTGTTACACTTAAAGCAATGCCTAAATATTTATAAATAAGAAAATAAAAAGAAAGTATTTAAAATAAAACAGTATTAAAGGTATACACCAGATTTTCAGATAATGGTAAAGCAACAAGAAATATATTTATTTAAATGTATGTATGTATGTATGTGTAGCTCTGCATGTATGTTGTATGTATTTTTATATCTATTTATTTTTGTCTGTATGTATTATGTAAGGATGTATGTATATATGTCTTTCTGTATGAATGTACCGTATGTATTTTGTAAGTATGTGTATATGTATTAGAACATATGAGTATATACCTTTGTCTGCTACATCCTACTCTCTTTCCATACAGCACGCACACATACACACACAAATATAACTTACTGAAGCAATAATTTCTTCTAGCTTTAGTAGATCTTCAGCTTTTGATTTCGCTTCAGACTCGTTGACACCCAAAGCACGCAGTATGTGTATTGTTTCATCAAGAAACACTTTCTTCACCTAAACACGAAAACGTAAAACACTTGATGAAAATACGATAAAAACAAATGAATATAAATCAAAGAATTTTAACAATGAATCGTAATTTTCTCGTTGTATGTAATAAGAACTGATAAGCACTTTTTAAGTTAGCTGGTACCTGGTGCCCTATATTCGTAAACGCTTTGTATGATAAATACATTCATTTAAATTTCCATTTTATAAGAACTCTTTTGCTATCAGTTAAAGACTTAAAAATCATGAAAGGCCATGGAAACAAAATAATTATTTTGTGAATAATATTTGTTTTATTTTTCTGTCTTTGGAATGAAGCATATAAGCGACTTCCCATGAGTGGCTGCAGCAAATGTGTTTAATTATTATTGTTATTATTTTTCTTGGTACTGCTGTTATTGTTTTTATATGCTAACGCTAAACTATTCTACGGCCGTGCTAAACTGATATTCATTGAATCAGATGCGCTGTTACTGTCAAGACACCTAAATTAAATATTGTGTTTTTATTTATTTCATCGGGTCTTGAACGAAAAATGGAGAAAAAGAAAAAGAAGAAGAAAAGAATAAAAAGAATGGTCAAGAAAAATAATAACGAAGAAAAAGAAGAAGAAAACGAAGAAAAAGGAAATGAAGAAGAAATGGAAAATAAATTAAAGGAATGAAAAAAATACGACACCACAGAAGTATAAAGGAAGTTTTGAATGAACTAAAACGACTAAATTTCTTAAGTATATGGTAACCTGAATAAACTGGACAATATCTATAAAATATAGATAGATAAATAGATAGATAGATAGATAGATAGATAGATTGATTGACTGATAGGTGCGTAGGTAGATAGGTAGGTAGAGCGATAGTTAGATAGATAGATATATAGATAGATAGATACATACATACACACATATAGATAGATAGATAGATAGATAAACAAAATAAAGTCAGAATAAATATGTAAAATAAGTTAATAATGATAATAACAACATTAAGAAAAGAACTGATATACTGACGTGGGTGACGTTGCTGGAAGGACTGACTGTCCGTGTCGTGGCAGGTTTTGGCTTTTCTGTCATATTTGCAGTGATAGGTAGCGGTGTTTCTGGAGTCGTTGGATGTCTGGACGGAAACAGTTCTGTAGGTAAACTGGTGTGGCCCAAGTCAATCTGTGAACAATACAAACTTAAATAAATATTTCTTTTTTTTCCCTTTTTCAGGTGTCTGCTTTCTGTGAGGAAAACAAGCAAGCAACGACCGAAACATTGGATGTTTAGAAAAAACACACATATTTCACGTTTTAACAATTTTGGAAACAAGGCAAAAACGAATATAGGATAAAATCTGATGAACCGAACGTAAATTGGAACATATGAAAGAGAAACATGTAAAAGTTAACAAAAAAGAAAGTGGAAAAACAAGAGAAAAATAATGATGTAAGTAAAGAAACTGTACCAGCATCATGATTATTAGTGTCACCGATAACTTCGATGTAAATATCATGCATTGAACATAACATAAAAGATAGAAAAGTTGGAAGATTTCCCCTTCTCTCGTATTCTCCTTCACTTTCTCTTTTTCTCTTTGGTGAAACCTCTCTCTAAGTGATTGACTTTCATCATCTATCTCTCATTATGTGATGAATATATCTGTCTCTCTCTCTCTCTCTCTCTCTCTCTCTCTCTCTCTCTCTCTCTCTCTCTCTCTCTCTCTCTCTCTCTCTCTCTCTCTCTCTCTCTCTCTCTCTCTCTCTCTCTCTCTCTTTCTCTCTTTCTCTTACTCTCATTCTCTCTCTTTTTCTCTCTCCTATAGACCTGCAGTTATTTTTCTATAATTTTTTATCTTTCTAAATTGCATAAACGCACAATGACACCCGAATAAAACATATTTTCTTCTTATTAAGACATGCAGATACCTTCAACATGTGTCGTTCTGTAGGGTTTCTCTCGTCCACGTCGACGATGACTTGAAAAAGCGGCCAGGCTTTGTAGCGGTGGATGTTCTGTAGCGCCGACTGTAAAACCCAGTCGCTGTCTGAGTTCTGCGAATAGGACCATCCGCCCACGTCCGATATCAGTTTGTGAAAGTCGTGTAACGTTTCAGTCCTTCTGTCTAAACTTTCATTCATACAGCTGGAGTAAAACTTCTTAACTTTTTCTTGAGCTTTTCCTGTTGGTGTGTGACTTTCTGCCAGAGAGAAAACACAGAGAAGAGATGTTGAGTGTATATATATCTTTGCGCAAAAATAATATCATCTTTATGTAAAATAATATATTGAGTGTATATATCGTTGTGTAAAAATTATATTATCTTTATGTAAAATAATATCTTGAGTGTAAATATCTTTGTATGAAAAATGTTCAGTTAATAAAATTAATTAACGTAAAACTGTGTAATCCAAAAAGCACTTCATAGTAATAAAATATTCTATCAAAAAAGAAATAATTTTTTACGTCTGATGGTTAAAGATGCCAAATATTGCACAGACACCATACACTGATTACTTACCTATGAGATTCTTGAGTATGTACAAGTTCTTTCCAGACAGCTCCTGGAAGCGATCCCACTTCTGATAACCTCTGGGAATGGGATTTTGTCTCAGCCAGCCCCCACAAGCATACTGATAAAAGTCGTCACACGGGTTGACAGACAAATCCATCGAGTCGAGCAGAGAGTTGGAGGCCTTGATACACTGCGGAGACTTGCAGAACTCTTCAGCTGAAACAATCGAATTAGAGTTCAATGCGAAGATGATACACAGCAGTTTCAACATCTTAAACGAATCCTTATATCTACATTTTCGTTTGCATGTCAACATTTTCGTTCGGGCGGCAATAACGGTAGCCATCTTTTTCTCTGACCGTTTTGGACAAGAAAGGTTTTTGGTCCTAAATCTCTAAATATTTTAGTCTTATAATCGCTAGCGATAGAAGAGAGAGAATCTGATGATTTATGAATATCTGTTAGCTCTTTCTACCAGTCAGCTAAAACAAGCAAAGCCGATTTCTTCAGGCGCCTTATATAGAACTGAGAAGCAGCTACTCATTATTATTTAATGTCCGCCGGATAGGTTGGTGTCACTTCCACAAAACAGCCTGTCTTGGGTAGCTTTAACATTCAAAAGACGTCCGGAAATTAGCCACGACTTAGAGGTATTCTCGGAAACTTGTCGTCTGATTCTGAAGTTTCAACAAGAGACGCGTATTTGCCAGCGTAGCAGTTAATTCACCTGTCATAACAGCGTGTTTTGCTGTATGCGTACGTTCACTAAATAGTAAATACCTAATCTCAAGGGATGGTGGAAAAAATATTTGAGCATGACTTTCTATGACTCTTTCTTATTTCAAATTTTTTTTAAATATATATTTCGAAGAAAGACGTTTAATGAAACTAGAAACACTTGCGTGTACACTACCTCAAAATAATAAATATGTAATCCCAAGGGTTGATGGAAAAAAATGCTTGATTATCATTTTCTATGATTTTTTTTTTGTTTCAGTATTCTAAACATGTATTTCGAAGAAGGCAGTTTAATAAACTAGCAACAACATGTAAAAACAAATTAACTGATGCATCTTTGGTCCGGCTGTTGATGCTGACGTATAATATTAAATTCCAATGCTTCAGTTACACTTTCTTTTGTTTAAAATGATTAATTATAATTAAGCATTACTTTATATGAATATATATATATAAATTATTATAAATTTAAAAGAATACATAAGCACCTATTATACATAAGAATGCATATAGGCAGAATTAATTATTACCTAAATGTATACAAGTATCAGTTATTTCGATTAATTTTGGCTTTACATTCAGCATAAAGTGATGACTAAAGCAGATCTGTTTTTGAAATAATAAATTAATATACTGAATGTTTAAGGCAAATCTCTCTGTTTAAAATTACATCACACACTATCGATTCTGCAGTTAATAAGTCTATGCAAACTCATAGTCTGTGTGAACATCAGAACAATTCACTTTAGTGTCTGTGTAAAAGACTGACATAACAATTATATTTGTGTTCGGCTTGTAAAGTGCTCTGGATGATCTAACAAGACGGATAAAGAAAAAAATGCCATGCTCTGGAATTTAACAAGTCAGAATTCTAACAATTACATTTTCGTTCGCTTGTAAATTGTATTGGATGATCTAACAAAAAGGATAAAGAAAAAAAAATTCACTGCTCTGGTATTTAACAAGTCAGAATTCAAAAGAATTAAGGTCTAAAAAAAAAAATAAAAAAAAAATTTTCTTGATACTTTGAATTCTGGTTTGAAACTGATCAGATTATACCTGGAGGGGGCACGGGTCTTGTCAAACCGACAGTGAGACCTATGATGACAGCCAGAGACATCACAACCACAACCATCAGCACCTTCTCCAACATCGTCCTGTTTTTCAGACATGATGTCTTGAACGTGAGGACGTCGTCGTACTCTTCCACTATATCGTCTTCCGAATCTGTCCTCCCAAAAGGAGCATCTGTCATCTTAAAGCAAATAAGAAAATTATTTTGTTTAGATAATTGTAGTAATATTTAGAGTGAAAACTAACAGTCAGTGGTGATAAATAACATTCTTAATACATAGAATGTCTTCCAGTAATACATACGAATAAAAGATTTTAATTTTAGTAATCAACAGATATTCAAAACTGATCTAACATTTTTGCTTTTTAATCTATTGTTAATCTATTAACAATAGCAAAAGAAAGGAAAGATAGAAATAATTAGTATGCTATAATAAGATGCTAACTTGCTATTTTTTCTAAACTGAATTTTCATGAAAACAAAAAAGAATAGATATATAAATAAATAAATAAATAAATAAATAAATAAATAAATAAATAAATAAATAACAATTAGAAAAAAATTAAAACAAATTTTATTAATATTTCTGAAAATTAATTTTAAAGATCACTTTCAGTTTTATTAATATGTTTTGTTGGAATGAGTTTTTATTTTGTTTGACTTGAACGTTAAACATGAGACAATCTAATAAATAATTTTGATAATAATGTTATAAATACCTTAAAGTTCATAATGCATATAAACATAGTACACACCAACCCCCACAAACAGACACTCAGACCCACCCATCCCACACACACACACACACACACACACACACACAGATATATAAAACAACCAACATGCACACAGAGTCATATAAATAAATATTTAAACAAAATGGACAGAGAGAAAGATGTCACAGAGACCTGTCTAACGTATGTTGTCATAGACTGAGGAACCTTATGACCGTTCTTAAATAAATATTTCTTCTGGTTGCTAGTAAATTATTCTTTTTCATATTCAACAGAGTTTAAGTTTCTATCTTTTTTTTTTTTTTTCTTCTTCTTCTAATTTTTTTCTTTGTGTATTTTAGTGTTGATTTTTTTTGTGTCAGTATTTATGAAGATTTAACAATCCCGGAACTAACAACAGTACTGTTTAAATGTGTTTACATTGTCATATTTTTTTTGACGAATGATGCACGGAAATGATTAAAGTGAGAATACAATATTCGAGTAAGGAGTTGATTAAATGAGTTAATTGAATAAAGTTTGTTTACCATAAGAAATACTAATTTAAAAACATGAGATAAATAATGAGACGTACGGAGAACATATAGAGACAGAGTCAAATAAGCAGACACATTGACAGACAGAAGGAACCAAATAGCTAGATAGAAGATATATATATATATATATATATATATATAGAGAGAGAGAGAGAGAGAGAGAGAGAGAGAGAGAGAGAGAGAGAGAGAGAGAGAGAGAGAGAGAGAGAGAGAGAGAGAGAGAGAGAGAGAGAGAGTACCAGAGAAAAAGCGAGAGAGAATCGTCTTTCTAGGTTTTATTTTCTTAATTTTATTACATGACATCATATATCACTGTATAAAAGAAAAACATAGATATATTACTTCTGACATTTAGATTTGCACATACAAAACAATAGATGCATTAACCTCAGTTTATCATTCTTTAAAAGGAAGTAAAAATACAGATGTGTTTATGTCAGCTGCGTGAAGAATTATTAAAAAAAAAAAAAAAAAAAAAATATAATAAAATAAAGAAAGAAGTAAATAAAAAAATAAAATATAATAAAATAAAGAAAGAAGCAAATAAATAAATGAACTATTTCTTGTATTATGGACACCTAATAACCATTAATATCAAAATGTGCTGCAGTCTCTGTTAACAGTTAATCAGAATATCTGTTGAAGAAAAAAACGTTCTTACCTTAATCGAGTTTGCATTGAGGAGTTCGTTTTCTTCTGCACATGTAGTTCTGAAATAAAAGAAGTAATGAATTAAAAAATCCCGTTTATAATTTGTATTCGAAGCGTGATAACTCTTGAAAAAATGCGTAATTATGAAGCTTCATGCTTCGCTTTCAGTAATAACGTGAATTACTGTATTTCTTCAGTCAGTTTGATGTGAACGGAAACGTTATGAAAAACATGACTTCACATCAAATTCATTAATTTACTCTCTGCTTGGTCGGTCAGTGCAAGGAACAGTGAAGGATGAAACATTAATAACAAGCTGCTATCTACAACACGGCTGTCAGCCCCCCACCCGCCCTACAGATTAGCCGACAACGTTGGCTGCTGAGTCTTGTGTTGGTGTAAGGAAGTGACGTTTGGGTTGTTAGCAGGTGTGTGTGTTTGGTGTGATTCTCAAAACTCATTTGTCGAAAGAAAATAAACGACTATTTGAACAAATCACGGCAACTTAATTAATCAGAGTCATTTTGGAGGCGATCTCAACATTTTTATTATGATAATGTCATTTTGTGAATCTAAATTCTCTCTCTCCATCCTTCCCTAACCGATATACAAATAGATATATTTATATACTAATTCTTATATATATACTAACTAACTCATATACATATTAACATATATACATACTGACTCATATATACACTAACTTTTATACATTCTAACTCAATCGCATACTAACTCAGATATATATATACAAAATAATATAAACAAGAACAAACCTTATATAAATTACTAATTTATATAGATATTAACTCATATACAAACATAAAATTTTCATACTAATATATAGATATTAACTCATATACAAACATATAAATTCATATATACACCAATTTATGCACATATTAACTCATATACATACATACAAACTCATATGCACACTAATTTATATACATACTAACTCAAACATTCATGTTCATTCACTCACTTACAGCCAATCACTACAGTATGGTCACAGATATTATTATAGTAGTTATTATTGTTGTTTATTATTGTAGTGTGGTGGTGGTTGTGATGGTTGTGGTGGTAGCGGCGGTGGTGGTGTTGTTGTTGTTACTGACGTTATTGTTGAAACATTAAATGTTTTCGTGTTCTTTTGTGGTACTGATTTAATAATGATAGTAATAATAATGAAAAAAGTACTACCCATTACCTACTTACTCATTCAATCTCTCACTTCATCACTCGGTATTACTACGATTTCAACTTCTACAACAACAACAACAACAACAAGTACTACTACTGCAACTAATATAAATGTAACTAATAAACCAAGTTAAGGACGACGGCCATAATGATAATAGAGATAATAATGATGATAACCACGATAATGTAAAACAGTAAATTATAATCGAATTTAATTATGGAATTACACAGCCGATTAATTTCAGACGATGCCTGAACAAAGTCTTCATTTATTTCTTGACAGTTATTTATTTAAAAAAAAAAAATGAGTCTCTCGTTCAAGCTGCAGTCTGTCACATTATTATTTTCCGTAATGAATCGCAAGACCTCTTCAGCGAAACACACGCTGTTATAATGGTCCTGTCGTTTAATCAATTGGTAGCCATCAACGATAATCAGACTCTCAAACGAGCGTTTAAAAATACATCGCTTGACAAGCAGCGGTGGGTTCCTCTATGGCTTTCTTTCAAATCGATCTCGAATAAAGAGGGAAACTACACGAGCGCCATTATCACACGTTAGAAGTGCGCCTGGAATCAATGGGTTAGACTACGACGCAGGGAAATTAACTCTTGCTCATGTAGCTTTTTTTTTTTTTTTGTGTTGATAAAAGCGAGTCCTCTGCACAATAGAGTAAAACAATTCTTCGTTCTTAATCCATAAATGGCCGTTTAATGTTGCAAATGCGATTTGCTATAGGAATTCGAGAGAGCCATTCTCAGACTGGTTGTATGTGACAAATACTGTTTTATTTTTTCTTTCTGAAATGCTTGCATTCAGCGGTGTATCTGGGTTTTCTGCGGTGCACTTAGCGAGGGCAAAGGATAATATTTTGACGTGCTAATCAGAGCGGTCTCTTGTTAAGCATGCAGCCGCTAACAGGTTTAAAAATAAGCCGATTCACAACGATATGCCTTTCTTTCGTGACTTACTGAACTTCAAATATTTTTTTTTTTATCCTCTCTCTCTCTCTCTCTCTCTCTCTCTCTCTCTCTCTCTCTCTCTCTCTCTCTCTCTCTCTCTCTCTCTCTCTCTCTCTCTCTCTCTCTCTCTCCCCATCTTTGTCTCTCTCTCTCCCTCCATCCTCACTTATTTTCTCTCGACATACATACATACATACGGACATATAAACACACATAGAGGTATGGTTTTATGTAAAACATATCTATTATTGGAAAGTAAAATTCATGCATGGTAATAGGTTTCCTTTGAAAGATCTATAAAATTCTGAACATTTCCTTGTCTGACATCACATTTCTTCTTCACTTTCACTCTTTGCCCTCTGGTTTGATTTTAACATATATGAAAATATATGTGTGTGTGTGTGTGTGTGTGTGAGTGCGTGCGCGTGTATGTAAGTATGTACGTATTTAACTGTGTGGTTCATCTGTCCGAATGTATTCATGTATGTATATATGTTTTTCTGTCTGTCTGTCTGTATGTATGTAAGTATATGTGTAGTTCTGTTATTTAATGCACGAGCATGCATTATAAATGAACCTAACATTAGTTCTACAACAGAGAAGACACACGCACTCAAAAAAAAAAAAAAAAAAAAAACATTAAACAAAAAATAAATAAAAAGAAAAAGTCCAGCATATATCAGTAGCACGTAAATAGACGATTCCATCTCTCCTGCATCCATTAATTACCTCGAGTTCTTTAAATAAAACATGCACCATCTGTACAAGCCACGTCTTCTACAAACTGCCTTTCGTGTTAACTGTCTGTATCAGACACAAAACCCCATTAAGATCTACATAACGTTTGTTCTGGTGTTGAGAAGCATTTGGTGTGAAACATTGACTTTTTGCACGAGAATGGCTTGTTATTTAGAATATTGTTACCACATAAAAACACGTTAGAGAATGCAGTGTAAAATTAGCACGGTAATGTGATGGGGTTAGAGGTTTCGATGCCAGTTAAAGTCAGCGGGGTTTTCTTACAGTGATGAGATAGACTTTAACAGTAGTCTGTGTTAATTAGTGATTTAATGCTGTGGAAGACATTTATTTGTTGTTGTTTTTTTTGTTTCTTTATTTATTCTTTTTGTTCTTTTTCTCCGTCTCTTGCATATTTCTCTCTGTCTTCCTATTCTTTCTCTCTTTTTTCATTTGGGTTTTCTTTATTTTTTCTTTCGTTTTTTATTTTCATTCACTGTTTGTTTATTTGTTTCATTTTTCTTTCGTGATGTTTTTTTTTTTTGTTGCGAATTTGGTAACAAATTTAAAAAGAGACCTCATTATAGTCAAATTGTGGAATGTTATATATAAATCAGTAAATAAATACATGCAATGCTATTTAGCCTGCACTGAGATATGGAGCTACTGGTATGGAAAAAAACAACATCTAAAACAAAAAGAATATATCAAATATTTCGTATTTAACACAAACACGCACATACACACTCAAAGAGAGAGAGAGAGAGAGAGAGAGAGAGAGAGAGAGAAAGAGAGAGAGAGAGAGAGAGAGAGAGAGAGAGAGAGAGAGATACAGATCGATAAATACATATATACATAAACATACAAACATACATTGATATATATATATACATATATATAAAGGATATAAAATTTCCTAACTGCCATTTACTGTTAATTTTAGTTGGCACTGATATAACATAGATAACTGTATTAAAAGCATGCAGTTCACACTGTACTTGGTGTCATTTGTAAAAACTATCGCGGTAACTACTGAGTGACCATAATCATGTCGTTAAGATCTGTTATCTCAAGCAAACACAGATAACCCTGACCCTATACCAAATCATATAAATATAAATTAATCTGTATTAAAGAAAGAATAAAGGACTCGTTAGGTATGTCTTATTTAGAGATAAGATATGCAATGATAAAAGAAAACTCGGCATACTGCCATACAGTACTAGAAACATTTTGATTATGTCTTTATGGAGCACCGTATAAGCTATGAATTTTTTGAAAAATATTAAGATTTGTAAAAAAAAAATATCCGTTAATGATCACTTGACAATAATAATAATAATAATAATAAGAAGAAGAAGAAGAAGAAGAAGAAGAAGAAGAAGAAGAAGAAGAAGAAGAAATAGAAGAGGAAATAGAAGAAAAAGAATAATAATAGTAGTAGTACTAGAAGTAATAATAGTAGTAGTAGTAGTAGTAGTAATAGTAGTTGCAGAAGTAGTAGTAATAGTAATAGAAATAGCAGTTGCAGTAATAATAACAATAATAATAGTAGAAGAGAAAATTAGTTACACTAATCTAATAAGTCTTTATGATGATACAAAAATGTGTTAAATCGTATTGTACAAAAAACTATTAAATCGTATGGTACAAAAAAACAAAAAAAATCGCAAATCGTACTGATATTTTCGTTTTACAATTCAGGACTTCTAGCGATACGATTCAGTCACATGATTCTTGTCACTTAAGACAACACCTACTATAACGAGAATTTAAAGTCTAAGTTTAAACCTAACTTTGTCCCAGCTTTATTTCGAAGCAGAGCAAGCAAAGGTCACCGTATCAGACAGACTGTCTAACTGACAAATATTTACATTATGTTTACGAATATCTGTTGCTTGTCAATTACCGATTTATCTGTTTTAGGTGGGACTATTTTTCAGTATTTTATTTCACTTTGTTCAGGATATTCTTAAAGCCTCGTCGAGTTAATGTCTGCATCACTAGTTATAGTTAATAGATAAACAGTTGGTATTAATATTATTATTACGAGATACACATCTTCGTACGTAATACAGATCTTATGATTGAAATGGTGGTTATTGCCTGAGACATCAGCTCAGTGTAAAGTAACAGTAAATATGTTATATTATCATATATTATACTCACAACAAATAAAATAATACAGATAAATAGATAGATAGAAAGATAGATAAATAGATAGATAGATAAATAGAAAAATATATTTTTTATTATATATTAACACTTAAAATCAATTATACCAATAAATGTATATAATCTTGAACAAAATGTAAACTCTGTCTAGAGCTGGTACATAATACATGTAATCGGTTTTACAACGGCAAAGTTAAGAATATTTATTCATACTTATATCCAGGTTAAATGGCTTTTAGTAATAATACAGCTATTTATAAAATTAAATGGAGCATCCGTATATGTCCTCGACATTGCACGAAAACACATTACATGTTGCTATTCAACATTTGAATAGAGAGCTGTTTACTGAATCGACATTTTTTTTTTCATAAAAGATATTAGATGTCTAAAAAATGGTGTTGCATAATGTCAGTACGAGGAAGGAAACCATTTGTGAGCTATCCTTGGCCACTGTTATAGATTAGAAGAAATAAGAGAGTTTTTTAATTTTTATAAATATATATTTTGACAGATGCAACATAGATATGCCACGGAGATAAAATAGTACACACCATGGGAACAATACAGTGAGTCAATGCATTCATACCATGGACTTTGATAAACTGTAGAAACAGAGTACTGCCTTGGTTCGGGTCAGTAATTAATAATAAAATTTATTTGTTTTGAATAAATGGATGAACGTATTATCGAAGTTTTCTGCTTTACTTTTGCATTTGTGGTATTAATTTTATGTGTTGTTATTAAATATCATACATCATATAGTATATATATATATATCTTAAATAACAACACAAATAAAGTTGTATTCAGTGTATAATATAAAGTTAGTAAAAAACATGATGTTCATCAAGAACTATAAATAATCCAAAGATAACAGGTAAATTAAAAACACATGTACAATTATACTCACAAAAACATCATTAAATATAGATACAACCAACATTATGTAACAAAAGGCTTTTCAATCTTGCCAAACAGACACTCACAAATAATTAATATTTCAAGGTTAAAAAAAATATATACAGCAAAGATTTGTTTCCTTGCCCCTTATAGTTTGCTACATGAAAATAATAAAATATTAATAATTATAATAACAATTTTTTTAAAAATACCCGTACGTACCCGTCACTCATGAATGTTTAAAATCCCAAATACCGCGGAGGGGAATTGGTGACCCTTTATGTTCTTGCATCAGTCATAGTTGGCTGCGTTCGCAAGAACCACTTAATCTTCGTGGTTAATACCTCGGGGGAATATTACCCACCATCAGGGCCGTATCTACACAATTATCCCAAGCTAACGATCAGTGTCAATTTGCCGCAGGCTATGTATGCAGTTGCCATAAATCAACAAAACTACCAAAGCATGCGAAGGTTAAACTGCAGTTTTCCTAGACCGCTACATCTTCTAGGAATCGGTAAACGTATTTCGTAGAATGAAAAGCGTCCAAATTAGTCACAAAAACACACATTACTGCCGAGATTCACAAAACTGAGGGCGATTTTGCGGGTAATTGGCGAGGAAATGGGATTTAAAAATCCATTGATTGGGACAACGTATGTGAAGCCTCGGTCCTCGGCGACAAAGGAAAATCAAACTCGGGTTTAGCTTCAGGCTCAACCGCGGAACCGAGGCGTCCTCTGTGTTTGGATTCAGACGGAGCTTGGCCTTCTGTAGACATACCCAGCAGTAACTTAGATGAGTTCAGATGAGTCAATTTTCTACGAGTCCACAAAATATTATGAAGGCACAAGTTTAATGTTACAAGCAATCAGACTTCAGCAATAATAACAAGAAAGGCTCGTAAAATGCCTTTTCTCTTGCAAGGACGTCCAAGTCCGATATCGAAATGTTCAGAGATGAAATATGTGGTAATTAATACTTGCATATGGAAGGACGAGAGAAAATATCATCAAGGTCAAATAGATTACAGATTTTGATGATCTTAGGATGTACATGATACAAATGTACGGAAGAGTTTGTCTATCTGTCTATCTATGTGTGATGAATCTATATATGTATTCTATATGGCCGTGGTTATATGTGTATGTATATATACACTTACCTATTTATGAATACAAATTATCATTCATGCTAACATACATACATACCTACATATATAAATATATGAATGTATTTACGTGTGTATATATGTATGTACGTATGTATATATGTATGTATGTATGTATGTATGTATGAACGTATGTATATATATTTGTATGTATATATGTATATATGTATGTATTAGGTCTGTATCTATGTATATTTGTATGTATATATGAATGTGTGTATGTATGTTAGTGTGTATGCATCAGATTCTATATATGTACATATATGCGTCTATATATGACTGTCACTCAGTATCTGTCTGTCTGTCTGTATACCTTTATGCGCATTTATTTTTATATGTGTATACATGCTTACAAATTTATACATGCCAATGTGATAATACAATGACAGGAGAGCACATACCACGGGATACGAAGAAAGGCCTTACAACATACAACTTCTCAGATATGGATTCTAACTAATGAACATGATCCAGATAAAGAAAATAATTAAGTCTTTGCTAAAGATTACAGCACTGATAAAGCTGAGAACATAAATCATCACGTATTGTTTGGCTGTACTCTGATACACGTAAAGATAGGGGCTGATTGCTAGGTATATTTACACGTACACATTGATTTGAAGATTAACTTTCTGTTACAAAGTTTCTACAGCAGAAAAAAAAATAAATAATAATCAGGCAGCAACGAACTGGTTGCTAGCTCATTTCATGTTTAATTACCTTCTATTAACACCGCCTGCATCAGTGGATGACTGTTTTATACAGAATTACACGATTACCTTGTCATATACATATAAACATATACATATGCATATACAAATAAACATAAACATATATATATATATATATATATATATATATATATACCTATACACACAGACACGTACGTACTAACATATACACAAAGAGGCAGAAGAAAGAATTTTGAATAAATATGATAATGTAATTATTACTTGTACTTAAAAGGAGGATTAATCGCGTATCGTGTGAGTTTTTAATGATCTTTTTGTTTCCTTCTTTCGTTTTACACAAAGAAAAAACCTGACGATGTAATTCATTAAGACATATGCTAAGTGCATTGTAACGTTAGAATAAAAAAAGAAAGAAAAGAAAGATTCAGTTTAGCTGTTTCATATGTCACTACCAAGATTCGAACCCATATCTCGACTTGGATATGTAAAGTCCACACCCTACTAACTGTTAATGTAAAAATCGTTCTCGAACCAAATGATTATTACAAGTAATAATCGGCCTTGAACCTAATGACTTTTTCTTTATTAGCAGATTTTAGAACTTAATGACTTTTTGGTTATTAGTAAAATCGTCTTTGACCTAACGACTTTTTCTGTAGTACTAAAATTCTCGAATCTAATGATATTCTTACTAGTAAAAATCGTCCTCGAACCTAATGACTTTCTCTTTGGTAGTAAAAATCATTCTCTAAAGTAAAATTACAGGTAAAAATTACAGGCGCCACTGACAGTATGTTTTGAACCCATGGTACTTGAAAACTCAGGTATGAGCGAAATGCAAACAAAACTGCCATGACTTCAGATGTTTTATTGTATCTTCGTTCACCCTGCGGCACATTAATGTTTACTTCAGTTTGAGGACAGCCATTTTCTGTTTACCGCCTTTGTAACGGCTGCAGAATGTTTGCAGTGTTATTGTATAACAGAAAATACTGAGCATGTCAAAAGGTGTTAGTTGATATGTATGTATTTTTAGGACTTTGAATATTCTCTGTCTTATGTACGTCTTATTGACTCTGCACGTAGACAATATTCGGGAACGCACTGGCGACAAAGTCATATCACGACCTCACAAGCCCAAATCAGATTCCTGTGACGTGACTCGAACATACGTCACCCATTGGCCAGCACTCCGAAAGCGGACGCTGTTACCGTTCGGCCATTAAGACATGTTAGTATGTATGTATGTATGTATGTATGTACGTATATACGTCTTCATGATGAATAATACACATTTATTAAGTTTGACAGTTTATCAGCGTATGCCAAATACTGAGATAATTATATATATAAAGCAGAGTGTAAACATGCAGACACAATGCGGCATGGAATACCTTTAACTAACTACATGTTTTAGACATATTAATCCATGTTGTGTGACTGGCTCTCATTCAAAGAAAACGTAGCTTTAATTATTGATATTTAGTATGAAAACATTTTGCTTCTGTACACATTAACAAGACGACCAGACACAAAATTGAACTGAAATAACAATATGTTAAAAGATGAGTGTTACGGATGAGAATATAGATAAGTATGTTATCGAATGAGAAAGATCACTTGATATATGAAATAAGAAATAAAAATAATACACAGACGCATTATTAAACAATTATCGGTCATCATATATATATAATAAATTATCTTTAATTGTTTTGATAAGGTTCATGAAATATAAACGAACATTTAAACAGATAGAGAGACATATAGCCGGAATATTAATTGCAATTAGTCTGTGTTTAAAACATTTAAATATTATTATACTAAGCTTATAAAAATATCGGTGTCTTAAGTTATAGTTATTAGATAGTGTGTGTGTGTGTGTGTGTGTGTGTGAGAGAGAGAGAGAGAGAGAGAGAGAGAGAGAGAGAGAGAGAGAGAGAGAGAGAGAGAGAGAGAGAGAGAGAGAGAGAGAGAGAGAGAGAGACTTTGTGTTTTTCTGTCTCTTTATGTCTGATTGTCTATCAACATATTATATCAAGTTTTACATCACAAATTACTAAAAGTAGATCTACATATTTATCAAATGAGATACTAGACTGTGTCAAGTTACACTAAAGCGCTGACGTATCACAGTCTACAACTTTAAATCGTTCTACACAATTTAATTTTCACTGTCACGAACATTTAACGACAGTCGTACTGGTGACCTGGAAAACCACTAACGTTTATACAAACAAGGTCATCTTAACACACACCAGTTACACACAAACGTAGATATAAAACAACTCACCCATATGATCTTTTCGTATTTATATCTTTCAGTTCAATCATTTTACCGTGTAGCTTTTCCATTCTGCTATCTTTTGTTCTCCCTCTCTCTCTATTTCTTTCACAGGTAAAAATGGCGGACTGTTTTTATTTTTCAAAAAAAAAGGTAAACAGTCTATATTTAGGCAAGAAGGGTGTCCCCAAACGTCGCTGAAAGGTGAACGATCAGTGAAACTATTCAAACAAGGATGATAGAGTCGATGTTGTCAGTCGCGTAGAGCAAAACCATCCTAGTCTTTCTTGCTACGTCATATGTCAGAGGGTAACAGTATGTCTTGCTTCACTACGTTTTCAAAATAAAGTGAAGTAGGCCTTCTGTGTTATGGCTCAGTGAGCTTATCCATTAGGTAACAAAATCGCTCCGCACACCTTGTTTGCTTAAGCTGTTTCATTTATCATTCGGTTGTATTGTTTTATGCACAAGGTATTTTGAGGTATCGTTTATCATTCGCTTGTACTGTTTTATTGACTTTTAGCTTTATTTTATTTTATGTTATTTTGTTTAATATGTAAAAAAAAAAAAAAAAAAAAAAATGATTCAAAATGTCATAGTAAATAAAAAATGTAAAAGGAAAGGTGGTGAATTTTTAAATGGGAAAGGTGATGATATTTTTAGACTATGGAGAGAGAGAGAGAGAGAGAGAGAGAGAGAGAGAGAGAGAGAGAGAGAGAGAGAGAGAGAGAGAGAGAGAGAGAGAGAGAGAGAGAGAGAGAGAGATCGCATTTATTTTATTTATTCTGATTTGAAAGACGATAATTATAAACTCAACAAAGTGTACATTGTTCTTAATAATTGAAGCACGGAAAATAACCTATCCTAAATATCGCAATGCATGACGTTGTGCAGTCCTACACGACTATAATAATTACAGTAAGAGTCTTAACATACAGCATTAAATATATATCAGGAACAGATGACTAAGAATGTCGACATTTACTGCTAATCCATCACCAGTGGTTAATCCGCCGGTGGACGTAGTTAAAACGTGACCTCTAGACATGATTACACATATTACAGTCAATTTGTGGTCACAACTGTTTCCAGTATCATTACGTTCCAGTATTGTTTGTGAATATGAGTTTTATATATTCAGCAGACATATATATATATATATATATATACACACACACACAGACAGACAGAGAGAGAGAGAGAGAGAGAGAGAGAGAGAGAGGGAGAGAGAGAGAGAGAGAGAGAGAGAGAGAGAGAGAGAGAGAGAATCACTGTTTTAAATACACTCGTATATAATTTGGTATATAATTTTAGTTTTTTTCTTTTGACTATTATTTACTCTGTGTTTATCAAATACATTAGCAAACAGAGCCATATACAAATATCATAGTGAAAAACGCACATTCAAAAAGTAAATAAGTAGATAAATGAATGAAAAAATAAATAAATAACAAAAGAAAGAAAGAAAACAAACAAAATATATATGGATTTTTTGTCTGTTTTTTTAAGTAAGAAGTGCAAAAAGCTGCTATATTTACAAAACATAAAACTGACATTTGTGTGTTTACGTTTCAGTTTATGTAAATTTAAATGATATAGTTGTTTACAGCGATAGCAGAAACAAAACACACATAAAATACAAGTTTAAGAGTCACATTCAGTTCACAGAGGTCACCGACAGAGAATTTATGATAACATTGAAACAAAGAGGTAAAAAGTCATCATCAAATCTGCCAGACCGCAGGCATTGAATACAAAAATAATAATAATAATAATAATAATAATAATAATAATAATAATGTTGTTGTTGTTGTTGTTATTATTATTATTATTATCACTTTTATTATTACAGCTTGCTGTAACAAAAACACAAAAATATGGTTTACTTTGATACGTTTTTTATCTTATATAAAGACACACCCCATGAAATCGACAATTTTTTCATTTTCGCCTTATCTATCAAAATTATCATGGACAAAAGATAAAATTTAATTTACATATTAAAACATTATTATATTCGAAATCAGGTCTTTAAACATAATATATATATATATATATTTTTTTTTTTTTTTTTTGATGATATAGGCTAAATAGACTAAAGTTATACTGATTTCAAGAAGAAACGCGTTAAACTTTTATAAGAAAAATCGATTATTTTGTTTGTTTTTAAAGCATTTTAGGATTAAATTACCATATCATTACTATAATTATAAAACCTTATTTATACCGTACTTCGTATGTTCCAGTGTGCTTTAATATGTAAAAAATACTCAGCAAAGTATTTAGTATGTTTAATAAAAATATTTTTTTAATTTTTTTATTTTTTTAAATATTACGTTAATTTTCTTTACAGCATGCATGAACTAAGTGTTAGTTAATTGCTCGAAGTAGGTAAATTAAAGTTAAGGAATATCTTTAAGTAACAAGAATAACTGAAGCAGGGATATGTAAATAATTCAACGCTACAATTAACGAAAGTAACAAGAAGAACTAAACAAGCACTCAAATGCTTTTCCATCTGGAGTTCGAAAGAAAAACACAGGTAAAATAACAGGTTAGTGCAGTTAGTATGAGTCATAGAATGTTCACTACTGTGTACTTGCTGTAAAGACTTTATAATAATAATAATAATAATAATAATAATATTAATAATAATAATAATAATAATAATAATAATAACAACAACAACAACAACAATAAGAGTAGTAGTGGTAGTAGTAGTAGTAGGAATAGTAGTAATAGCAGGATTAGTAGTAGCAGTAGTAGTAGTAGTAGTAGTAGTAGTAGTAGCATTAGTAGTAGTAGTAGTAATAATAATAATTATGATAATGTTAACGATGATAACACCAATAACAACAAATATAGTAATATTAATAAAATTCATGAAAACAACAACAACAACAACAACAACAGCAACCAAAACAACAACTATAATAATAATAATAATAATAATAATAAGAAGAAGAAGAAGAAGAAGAAGAAGTAGTAGTAGTGGTAAGGTAGTAATTACAGAAACAGCAATAGCAGTGGCAAAACTAGTCCAGTCATAGCAATGTTATTAGTAATATTAGTTTTAATATCAAGAGTAGTGGTTGTAGCAGTAACAGTAGTAGCAGCAATTGAAGTAATAATACTTTAAAATATTTAGAGCACCAATTGCACTGTCTCTCTTCCTATTTCCTATGAGCGGAAGATCCATCGCTCAAAGACCTAAGTGGTTTGAACTGATGTGAATCTATGTAGTTTAGTGATACATACATACATACATACATACATACATACATACATACATACATACATAGATATATATATATATATATATATACATGTATGTGTGTGTGTGTGTTTGTGTGATAATCAATAGCTATAAGTTAACAACAACAACAACAAGAATAAAATAAAATAATTACTAAATCGACAATAATACATAGGAGACGATTTCTTATTTTCATAAAATGACTACGATTGTTGAAAATCTGTGCTTTTACTTTTTATATATGTATTTATATATATATTTTTTTATTATGTTACTAAATGAAAAACAATTAAATTCTATTTTTCGAAAATGCAAAATTAATTTTTTCTCTTCCCCAGGGCGTAGTTATCAGTGTTAGTAAGTTTGCACGTGATAAACAATATTAGTTAATTAAAATTTCATAATCACTCAAAAAGCATTTAATAAATAACGGCCAGGCCATATCAGATCTGCAGAATTCGATTTGATTTCCCCGTAGTATGTTGCCATGACAACGTGATTACAAACATTGAAATTACAAACGATGCGTAATGTCTGTAATGCATGGAGAGGACACTGCAGCATTAAAAAAAAAAAAAAAAAAAAAAAAAAAAAAAATAAAACATTTTTATTTTTGAAAGAAACAAAAATAAAGCAGAGAATTAAGGAAAAACATCATTTGGAAAGAACCACGGGAACAAAAGTCGTTATACAAAAATAAAACAACTGCTGTTTTCGTGAAACTACTGTAAATGTTAACAAGTACAACGATTTAGAAATGATGTGTGTGGATGTATGTATGCAGTTATGTATGTATGTATGTGAGTGTGTGTGTGCGTGCATGTATGTACCTTTGTATATATATATATATCTATTTTTTTGTATGAGTGTGTGTATGTGTGTGTGTGTGTGTGTGTATCAGGGTTTGTCTGTCTCTCTGCTTGTATGTACAAACACACACGTTACTTTACTTTACTCAGATTTATTATGATGATGACCATCATAATTATCATCTTTCTTTTCCTATTTTCTTCTTTTTATTGTTGCTGTTGTTGTTGTTGTTGCTGTTGTTGTTGTTGTTGTTATTCTTCTTCTTCTTATTATTATTATTATTCCAAAAGAAGTAAGCATAAATCAACATTTTACAAAGGATCTAACTGCTCCTGACATTCAGTTTTCACAGATACCTGCACGCTAGATTACAAATCAGCTGGAAAATCACTTTAAGAGCTTCTCGTTATTTCTGGCGATTGTAGAGTTGAGTTATTAATGTATATATCTGTCTTCAGATGTTCTTGTTAGTACAAGATACTTGAAATTATCAAGTGTTAGTAATTAATATATGCATCTACGTACGTACGTACGTATGCATGTATTTATGTATGTATGTATGTATGTGTATATGTGTAAATATATGTGTGTGTGTGTGTCTGTGTGTACATGTATGTGTAAAGTATGTGTCTATATAGGTATGCATGTATGTACGTACATATATATGCATCTGCGTGTTAATATGCTAAATGCTATTTATTTACTCGATATCTCATTTTTTTAATGTCTATCCTTTAAAACTGAAAATTACCCTAGCGCTCGCTATTTATTTTTCTGTTTTTGATTTATATTTTAATTAATCAATTAATTAATTAATTAATTAATTAATTTATTTATTTATTTATTGTTTTGAAATTATCTTTTCAATTGTTGCATTAATTTTTATTTTTAAATTTGTTAATAATAAGAATTAACTTCCTGATACAGATCATCCATACCGTTAGCAATTGTATATTAAGAAACAGTCATCTGATATATGAAAAAGTATATTTCTTAAGTATAATTATAACTATTTATTATAATCAGAAAACTGTCTTTGACATGGTTCTGAGAGAAGAAAGATTAGAACTAAAAAGATCTTGAAGAAGAAGAATAAGACGATGAAGGAGAAGAAAGGGAAAAAGGAAAAGAAGAAAAAAACGATGACGAAGACGTAGAAGAAGAACAATAAGAGGTTGAAGCAGAACAAGAGAAAAAACAAGAAGAAGAAGACGACGAAGAAGAAGAAGAAGAAGACGAAGAAGAAGAAAAAGAAGAAGAAGAAGAAAAAGAAGGAGAAAAACAAGAAGAAAATAAAAAGAAACAAAAGATGAAAAGAAAACAAAAGAAGACGAAGAAAAGAAGAAAAAATAAAAAGAAGAAGAAGAAAACAATAAAAAAGAAGAAAAAGAAAAAGACGAAGAAGACGAAGAAGAAACACACGAAGAAGAAGAAGAAGAAAAACAAGTAAAAGAAAGAGAAGAAGAACACAAAGAACATGAGGAAAACGAAGAAAAAGAAGACGAAGAAGTAAAAGATCTGTAGAGAAATATTTCTATTTCAGTTTGACAATGAACTGCTTCATGCAGATCTAGAAAGCGATTATAATGATGATGAGTAGGATGACGACGACGATGATGATGACGAAAACAGCAACAGCAGCAGCAACAATAACACCAATAAATAAAAAAATAAAAAAAACAAACACAAAGCTGCCAGATAGAATTGTAGCAGACAAAACACACAATTCATCATTGGGAAAATTAGGAAAAGGACACGAATAAAACCTGTCACTTGTGTTCTAGTATTTACGAGCAGAAAGCAACCGTAGATTTTTGAAATTTCGTTTTGCGGAAAACATCTGAGAAACAAATTGGATTGGTACTCGCGGAGAATTAGATTTGTATTCAATCATTTACGAATCTGCGGGCTAAAACGGTATTAGTGAGACGGTTTGAAAGTTCTTTTGTGTGCTGTGTAGGCAACATATGGCGAAAATATTTCCATGGGCTGTCAGTGTTCAAACGTAATTTGGCAGAGACAGAATAAACAACCAGCTCCGAATGAAAATGAAAATATAAAGATCTCTTTTTTTTTTTTTTTTTTTTTTTTTTTTAATTTTTCTATTTACTTTTTTTTAGTTTAACAGTACTTTATTATTATTATTATTATTATTATTATTATTATTATTATTATTATTATTATTATTATTATTATTATTATTGTTGTTGGTTGTAGTAGTAGTAGTAGTAGTAGTAGTAGTCGTAGTAATAGTAGTAGAAGCAACAGTAGTAGTAGTCGTACTTGTAGTACTAATAGAATCGTCGTTGTAATAGTATCTTCATCTCATCATTATTTATTTATTCAGTTGTATGTTGGTTTATTTATTTATTATTTGTTTGTTTGTTATTTGCTTATTTGTTTATTTGTTTGTTGACACTTCTCAAATTATTGCTTTCATTCTGTACATTTATCTATCTTGCGATACATAATTTCATTTCGTAACACTGTCGTTTGTATCACTTTGTTTGCCTAGGCTGTCCATATTTTCTTAATTCATCTATCGATCTTTCTGGACTGCCTGCTTTTCTCTCTATTTATTCATATCCATCTATCCATCCATCCATGAATATTTTATCTTCCCACCTGTATCTATCAATCCAATCACTTAATCAGAAAATCTCCGTGTCTCTGTTTATCTACCCACCTTTTCTTACAACAAATAATAACTTAAAAATACTTCTGTAGCAATAAATTAGATGAAAAACACGGAAACCCCAAACAACTATCAGTTAGTTTAAACGATGTTTATATTTGTAATTACATAAACTGAGGTACAAAAGCAGCTGAAAAAGCGATAAATACTTCCCATGAAAGCGCAATTGATTACACTTTTAAGTTCAAAGTCGATTGCTTCTGTTATAAAACTATGTATAGGCTCTTACAAAAGCTTCTGATATATATATACCGACATTATGACATTGTGAAAATAATAAAGCTGTTTCCCATTTTCATTTTATTTTCCTTTCTGTTAAGTTAGTCAATATGAAGTCGACGTGTTGTGTCGTTTCCTGCGTTTAATAACAAAAAGGTCGCGACTGAAAGAGTAAGACTGAGTTAATGTGAAAGATTCAAAATCGACACATGATTTGAATCATAGTAAATTTGTATAACGATATACTTATACTATTTTTGTTCATAAATATCTTCTAATACGATTCTATTTTTAAGATGAAAAATATGTAACTCAGAATCATTAGAACACAGGATAAAATACTACTACTACTACTACTACTACTACTACTACTACTACTACTAGTAATAATAATAACAATAATCATAAAATAATGTTTTATTGTAATTATAAATATGAATTAATTACTGGTGTCCATTTATGTTAAATACAGACATACCAAACAAACACAAGCATATCGAAACATACATACATTAACGGACGTGTCACAGATATACAGATATAGATATAGCAAATAAATGTGCTGAGATTTAAAGCAAAATGTATGAATGTGATAATAATAGAAGACATGCACATGTGTTGTTATTCAGAAGAGAAACCAGTTATATGACGTAAATGTAAAATATCCATTATATATATATATATATATATATATATTATCGACCATATGTTATATCACTGGAGTAAGCCCAAATGAATTAATATGTAAGTGGAAAGAAAAAGGTATACCGAGATAGATAAAATTAGATTTATCAAAATAATATCTCTTTCACCAGCAAACCCAAGTGAATAATAAGCTGGTTGAAGTAATAAATTAAATAACTGAACAGATAAATAAACAAAACGTTTTTACGGATAGATAAACATTATTATTGTAACAACAACAACAACAATATTACTACTACTACTACTAGTACTACTACTACTTCTACTACTACTACTACTACTACTACTAATAATAATAATAATAATAATAACAGCAGAATATCTTTCAGTTTTAGTTCTGAGAAATAACTTCATCATGGATGCATGATGAAAGACAACACCTATGTATTTAGCAGAACATGCCCATTGCTTGTCGCTTCATTTATTTCTAACTCGAGTCTGCACTGCATCTGATCTGTAGAACAGAACAACATTATTGCATCAACAGACGCGTCCGATCTTTCATTACATCTAACAATTTGGAATTTTTTAATATAGATTTATCAGTCTGAAGATCAGATGTGTTCTAGCTGGGCTGTGAAGCAGTTTTAGAAGTAGTAGAAGAAGAAAAATTTAATAAAAATTGATACTTTTAGAACCAAAACCAAGAATCGTTATGTAAAGGTAAAAAGAAAAAATAATAATAAAAAATAATGTTAATTTTATAAAAATAAATTTAAACCGGAAGGAATAAAAAATAATTCTAATAACAGTTGAGAAAGAATTCAGTGAAGTAAATAAATATATGAATGATTAAAGATAATAATAACGGGAAAAGGATATAAAGAAAAATATCTATAATGTTAATTTCATAAAAAGAAACTGAAAATGAAAAACAAAGAATAAAAGAACTTTCTAATGACAGTCTATTACCTGAGGACTTTTTATGTTGAATTTTTAAGTTGAAAAAAAATGCAGTGAAATAAATAAATTTATAAATTATAAGAGAAATATTGACGAGAAAAAAAAGAAAAAAAAAACAATAACAATATAATTAACCCAACAACAAAACAAAAACAAAAATTGTCTAAGAAAAATCTATATAAAACTATGTTATATCAAAGACCACCATTAACTATAACAACAACAACAACAACAACAACAACAGCAACAACAATAACAACAACACCAACATTACCCATCATCATCATCATCAAGGTTACCACCTGCACTACCATCGCCAAACACAAGCTTAATAACACTGAGCGAACGATCGAAGAAACAAACGAATGAAAATAAAACGAATGTCAGTAATTTCAAACGAGCACACCTAATTGATTTCTGCCTTTAATTAACATGTACGCAGTGGGTTTAGTGCTCAAAGATGATGAAGAGAAAACGTACACGCAGAGTTAACAAGATTTTCCCTGCACCAAATGCTTTCTCCCGTGGCAGAACATAACTGGGACTCTCTACCGGCTTGATGAAAGGAAAAAATAGCTGAGAGAAAATAACCAAATGAATCAGAGCAGATGGTAAGCTCGACTAACTAATGAGGACATGTAGGTCTCATAGACATAGAAGCAAGTTGACTGTGTTATTTCTGACGAACGATGAAGACAAGCAAAATGAATCTATGTTGAGACGTTTGCTAACAAACTGTATGCAATGACAGATACGAAATTTATTTATTTTTTAATTTCATTTTTGTGTTGTTGTTTCTTTTGTCGGTTTTGCTTAGATTGAAAAGAGATGAAGATAGATTAATATGGTTTGTCTTTCATAAGATGATTCGAGATTTAATAAAGATATATATTTCATTACATTACTTTACATTACATTACATTACATTATATCATATTATATCATTTGACATCTTATATTATAATAAGGTCTATAATATTATCACATCGCATTAGATTACATTACATAACATTACTTTTTATTACATTATATTATATTTCATTACATCACATTATATTAAAACCATACCAAAATTTATGCAAATTTAGGTTGGGATGGGTTTGGAGACTCAAGCAAAACTATCGCTATTATTATTTACAAATTAAACTCATTTACTCTTCAAACCTGTTCCCACTAAAATCAGTTTAATTACTCATTTTAATTACTGCATCCGCTCCTGAATTCTCTAAAACGAAATAACATGTAGATCTATTCTTACGTTTAAATCAAGAAACATAAATTTAAAGCTGTAACTTGTCCGCCCCTTTATGAAATTTTTGATTCGACCCTGATTCTCTGGTACGGAATCAGAATCAGTTCAGTTCTTTATCTAAGCCAAGTTATTTAACTGTTCTGCCGTGGTGAAAGTTAATATTATACTGCAATGGTAAAAATGTATCTGAATGACAGAAACGTAGTATTTGCATTGGTTCTAATTATATACATTACATTTTACTCCATACAAATAATGAGTGTGTTTATAAATGTATATATTTTTCTAGATTATTTAAGTTTTTAATTGAATATAATTACTGTTTACTTTGCTAGCTAGTTTTTATAAACTTTAGAACTATTAGGATATTATTATTATTATTATTATTGTTGTTGTTGTTGTTGTTGTTGCTGCTGCTCTGCTGTTGTTGTTATTGTTATTGTTGTTATTACTATTATTATTGTTATTGTTATTAGTTAAGTTTATATATAAATACCATTTTATTAAAATAGGTAGATAGATGGATGGATGGATAGATAGATAGACAAACTGACAGATAAATAAATAAATAAATAAATAAATAGCTGCATAGTATTATTTTCGATTTCTCGTATAAGGTTAGTATGTTAGGAAGACAGCTAAACAAAAGCCTGTTCTTTCTGTAAACCTCCTCTATTTTTAATGTACGAGATTTCCACACATAATAGCTCGAAAATTCTAAAGTTTTAACTAGTGATCCAGTAAGTTAAATAAATACTAAAGACTGAATAATGTTTCGCTGTAATTTTCGTGTCAGGTAAAATAGCATGACGTATCGACATTTCGTTTGACGAAACAATCCGTTATAATTGGTTTTACATGCAAAAAAAAAAAAAAAAAAAAAAAAAAAAAAAAAAAAAAGAAAAAAAATACATAAAAAAGAAAAATGAATAAATAAAGAAATTTAAAAAAAAAAAGAAAACTAAAATAACAAAGAAAAAAAACTTTTTTTTTTCAAGAGCAATGTGTGGAACAGTAAAAAAATAAAAAAAACAAACACAAAAAACAAAACAAAAACGGCGCATCCACTGAGACGAATATATCCTATTATTCCAAAAACAAACAAGGAAAAACAGAATAAAGTTCACGTTTATTCTGTGCTAATTTCTGTACGAACCACTGAACCCAAACCAGTTTTCACTGCATGTCGACAGTGTCCCGTGTCACTGTGATCTGAGTTCTAGGCTGATTCATAGATACACGTAACGTTGAAAGATTGCAAGAATTTTATTTTATTCTATTCTATTCTATTCTATTTTATTTTATTTTATTTATTAATTTTTTTTTTATTATTATTTTAAATTTATTTTATTTTCGTGAATCACGTCAGTCGTTGACATTTTTCAAAGGCACGTACTCGTGATCTTAAAATATATTTTCTTTTTAATACAGATTTTTTTCAGATCAATAATTAAATTGAATGTTCCCTCCCCTCGAAAAAGAGGTTTTTTAGTGCTTGAAGCATATGTAAATAATTACATGACACCACCATTATGTAGCAACAGTAATGTCAACAACGGTGACACCAACTCTAACAGCAGTTGTTAAATGTCACAAGGCTTTAAGAAAAATAAATAATATTATATTATAAACTTTCAAATTTTTCTCATCTGTAATATCCGAAAATCCGAGTTGGGTTTTAGATGCAAACATTTGTATACACATTCACTGATGCAGACAAAAAATGTAAAGAAATGCATATACAACTCGCATAAAATTTGCATAAAATTACAATCTATAAAACGATACAGCTTTTACTATTAATATATAAGATGTTTGTCAATCAATAAGAATCCTTCTGAACATACACTGTCGTGCTAAATACGCAAACATTACTTTACTTAAACACAGTTTATTTTAATTTTAATTACATAAGCCTTTTATTCTGTAAGACTCCATCGTTTCTGAAAGCTATTGGCCTTAAACAGAAATATCGTTTCTGAAAGCCATTGGCCTTAAACAGAAATATCGTTTCTGAACGCTATTGGCCTTAAGTAGCGTGCAGGATTAATGCAGACCACATGCAGGTGCACATTAGATTATTTAATTACAGTCCAAAGCATGTGATGGTAAAACGTGAATTATGTCTGATACCGAAATATCAACGTTACCAGAAGTACACGAATATAGACAGACGTTCCGTGCAGTACTAATTTATTTAAAACACTAAATAATGAGACTGTCGATATTTTCTGAAACACCAGTACGGCCGAATGGATGGCATTGGGTTCGTGTCCTAGGATCGACATCAGCGAAAATTTATTATAAGCCGCCATATTATTTTGATCTAATACATCTACTGTAAAATGATTGTAATAGTACCTATTCTTTCTATACAATAAAGTTCAGTAGAAACATTCTGTACTCGTAATTTTATTATTATTATTATTATTCTTGATATGGAATAAAGTTTAATAATAAGTGTGTTGTTATTATTCTTAATGGTTTCAATATTAGTATAACTCATTTGAATACTAAATTTGAAATACAGTATTTCCAGTTAAAGAGCACGAAAGTAGACCGGGAGATAAAGATCCCATCTGTAAAGCGCCAAAGCTAAAGGTTATGTATGTATGTGTGTACGTGTGTACGTATGTATGTTTGTATATATGCATATATATTTGTATGTATGTATGAATGTATGTATGTATATATGTATGTGTGTATGTGTATATATGTAGCTATCTATATCTATTATCTATATATCTATATCTATCTATCTATCTATCTTTCTATCTCTATCTATCTATATATCTATCTATCTATCTATCTTTCTATATCTATCTATCTATCTATCTATCTACCTACCTACCTACCTACCTATCTATCTATCGGTCTACCTATCTATCTATCTATCTATCTATCTATCTATCTATCTATCTATCTATCTATCTATCTATCTATCTATCTATCTATATCTATCTATATATGTATTTAAGTATGTATATGTGTATGTCAGTGTGCTTAAGACGTAGTGTGCATGTGTGCGTGGGCACGTTATCTTTTACTGATATATTTTCAAGTCCAAACTACTGTGTCGATTACCTAAATGTATCTTAGGTTAATGTGAACTTTACATGTTTACATACCTTGCTATTTATATATCTAATATACAATCTGAGCTTTCAAAACAGATAAAGCATAGAGGTGACTGCACCGACATTGTTACGAGTTGAAAATAATTAAATATGAATGATACATACTGAAAAAAGAAACTAAATACGAAAAGAAAAAAGAAAAAAACAAGGCAAAAAATAATCTACCCAATAATGAAAAAAGAATTAAAAAAAAAAAAAAAACATGAATGCAGAGGAAATATTATATTTCACTGCATGACAGAATTTAATGATATTAAACAACCTAACATACGGAAAAGTGAAGTGCCATTTTGAATATCGTTATTTATTAATTAAAATGATGCTCGAAAAACTCTTATTTTATAAACGTTATAAGAAACTTTTTGTTTGTTTCTTCTTCTTTTTTTTTTAGTATAAAGAAATTATTATATTAAAATAACACACACACACACACACACACACACACATAAAAAACACAAAAAACCACACAAAAAAACACAAAAAAAACAAACATATATTAAAGATAGGAGGAAAAAAGTGAAGGAAGACAGACAGGAAACAGAAGGAAATTTATCGTTATTATTCAGACCAGACGTCGAAATTAAGAGAATGAATACTCTGAAAGTACTTTTTGTCATGATATACTGACATTTCTTAATTTTTAAAACGAAGACATAGAAAACAAATTACACCATATATACACGTAAACATACATATATGTATACTGCACACACATACCCACAAACCAAATAAACATATACCCATACACACACACACACACACACACACACACACACACACACACACACACACAAATACATACACATATTATATACTACATGTTTAAACAAACATACACATACACACAGACAGACACACCTACTTCATACAAACATACATATGCGTACGTTCCTCAATATAAATACACAAAACGAACACACGTGTACATAAACGCAAAGAAAGAAAGAAAGGAACGAGAAAGGAAATATCACTGACGATAAAACACGAGATGAAAAAAATGTCAATAAAAGAAGTTATTTCAGAGCTGAAGCTGGAAGCCGAGGTTTGTGCGGTAGGAAAGCGATCAGTGTATCACCTGGCCACGTTTATATTTAGACAGCAGCAAGTTAACCTCTCGTTTTGTACGTATGAAAACACTGATAAAAAATTTGTAGCTGATAAGTTTAACACTAGTACGCTGAAAATTCGTCTACATTCATGAAACTATGACTCATGTTTACGTTAAATGCCACCTTATCAATCGGCGGTTCTAAAACTGTCCTAGAGGGTGCACTTTCCATATTGTTATCTCGGATCACATGCTTTAATCTGATCGTTGTATTCATTATGTTGTTTTATCTTTCAGAACGCAATAACACACACACACACACTCTCTCTCTCTCTCTCTCTCTCTCTCTCTCTCTCTCTCTCTCTCTCTCTCTCTCTCTCTCTCTCTCTCTCTCTCTCTCTCTCTATCTATCTATCTATCTGTCTGTCTCTCTTCCTCACTCGTTTAAACCTACCACTATTTCAAAAGTTATATCTTTTATTCGTTTGTCCCTTTTTGCAGATATATCTAATACTTAGACTCATTTTTCTTCATTCATCATGCAATACTATTATAGATATCTTGAATGTATGTAACCTTCTCTACAAACAACAATACTGGACTTGCTATTTTGGGAAAACAAATAAAGCTACTGCAAAGATTTTAAAACGAAACAGAGCTATATTTTATCGGGTCGTTTGGCTTATTTCGAGTGTAACTTAGATAACGAAGGTTCAAAGTATTTGCAAAATTCCGAGCTAAAACTTTGCTTATATCAATAATGCAATAAATATTATGTATTAATGAGAATATTTATCGATCAAACAGATAGATATACCCAAAAGTATATGTAATGTGTACTGAAAGAAAATCAAACAATGTGGGTGAAAGTGTAGTAAAACGCACAGACGCACTTCAGTCACATGATATAATTTATTTTCTATTATATGTGTGATCGTATTTAATTTGATTTTAACAACCAGTAAAATGAACGGTTCTCGCAATGCAAATAACACGTGTACTTACATAGCTTCGTTGTCTGCAGTTGCCATCGTTGTTCATATACAAAAATATAATTATGTATACGTATGTACACTGGAATGTTGCTGTGCTCCTTTTAACCAACGTAATCCCAAGAGGTAAGGGCAGGTAATCCCCTTTTAAAAAAAAAAAAAAAGTTTAAGAATTCACATCCGGGCTGTAAGGACGTCCCATTACGTAATTTGTGACCTGGACCGAGACAGCGCACAACTCCTAAAAGATCCGTCTGCTCCGACCAGTTTGTTTACGCTTTCTTCCACTCGATACTCAGCCGCGTATTTCGTTCGCGTTTTGCGGCTCTTGGCGGTTTTTACCTGCTGGAGGTAAGAATGCGCAGCGATCAAGCTTTTTATCTGTCTGCGTGCCGTGTCTGCGGCGCTTTACGGTCAATATTAAAATAATAGCCGGCGGTTCTTACGGTTTATTCATTGTGTGACGGTTGTTCGACGGTTATTATACGATGTAAAGACTTGCCGTTGATTGCACGGCTATATCGTGCTGACATTTAGCGTTGTCTGAAATAATGAGGGTATAGAGGTGCAGAATTGTTTTTTGTTGTTTTTTTTTTTTTTTTTCTTTACCGTAATATCTACGACATAGACAGACCTACACATAGACACGTACATGCACTCATATACACACAGTTGTATAATTAAAAGAACAATAATTAGAAAACATAATATATCGATATAGAGATAGATATACAGACAGACAGACAGACAGACACAGAAATAGAGAGACAGATAGATAGATAGATAGATAGGTAGCATCTAGACAGCTAGATTATATAGATTGATTGATATACAAATAAAGAGTAAGACAGGTCCATTACCTAACCAGCCAAGTAACCAATCAAACAATCAGCTTATTATACTCAGTCTTCTTCTAATCTGCCAGCCGCACAGTCACTCTATAGGACTGTTCTATGTTCCTATATATAAAGATATACGGTAATTAACGATCGTTTTGAAGAAAACGAGTCATTTGTCAGATATGATAGATATGTAGTCTGGAGGTGTACTAAGCAAGGCGAATACGTGCTTTACAGTAATTATCTAAGCTCATTATTCTTATATATATAAATATTAACATAACATTATGTAACAGGTTATTGATGATATTTTTATTACATGCTATATGTACGTCTGTAAGTGTATGCAAACCTTCACATCCATGTTTATATTATTCGTATATATATTATATTACATTACATTATATTATATTATATTATATTATATTATATTATATGACATAAAAAAAAAATCTGTATGTCTGTCTTTGTCTGTCTGTCTGTTAGTCTGTCTATCTGTCAACATATACATAAATTATATAAACACATACAGAACAAGGCATATCCTTGCGTATATAAATATGCATATTCGCATATTAAAGAGATTACTGAAATGAAAAAAGACGAATTTAAAGAAAGAATAAATTACCAACAACAAAGATAGAAATATGAAGAAAAGAAGAAGAAATGAAATTAGAATTAAAAAAGGAGAATGAATACAAAAAATTTCACTAATAAATTTCAAATTTTGATATACTCCGTATACATTATATCCACTCACACACACACACACACATACGCAAACACACACATAGAGATACACATTAACAAATGTTCGATCTGTGTGTGAAATAATTATCGACCTTACTTATAAGATGTTAACAGATTTGTGAAAAAAACATCTCTCAGAGGGAGAGTACAGCAAGAATTATCTCCCCGTGCAAATAAGACAGAAAAAAAGTGAGTGACGAAAAAACACGAGAGAATACTGTAGTGTGTCTTAGAATGTGAGAGTGGGAGAGAGAGAGAGGGAGAGGGAGAGAGAGAGAGAGAGAGAGAGAGAGAGAGAGAGAGAGAGAGAGAGAGAGAGAGAGAGAGAGAGAGAGAGAGAGAGAGAGAGAGAGAGAGAGAGAGAGAGAGAGAGAGAGAGGGAGAGGGAGAGAGAGAGAGAGAGAGAGAGAGAGAGAGAGAGAGAGAGAGAGAGAGAGAGAGAGAGAGAGAGAGAGAGAGAGAGAGAGAGAGAGAGAGAGAGAAAGGGAGGAGGGTTTATGCCGCAGGTGCTACTTATAAAATAAAACATTGCTATTGCTCATAATGGAAGACCGATTGTTCTGTCACTTTTGACGAATATATTTAAACCAAGAGATTTGACTGATCGCATGTGTGCTTCTGTGCGTGATCACCTGAACCCAAAGGACACAAAAAGAAGTTAGCATGTGTTATTTGGTTAACAGACAAACTAAATTTACATGAATTGTTTTAATATGTGGTTAATTATCTTTTTAATGATTACTGATATAAACTGTATGACAGTTTAAAGTTTAACAGTTAAAGATGTAACACAATAGATTTAATAAAAGAAAAACCAAAGAATAAGAATAATAATAATAATAATAATAATAATAAAGTTTAACAAGAAGAAGAAGAAAAAAAAACAAAGAAGAAGAAGTAGAAATAAATAAAATAAAATAAAAAAGGTAAAAAAACAGGTTTTGGTTTTCAAACCATGATGCTTTTTTTGCTTTTAAAAAAAAACAAAAATTATTATTATTATTTTTTTTGGTTTGTTTGTTTATAAATACATTCAGATCGTTAATATATAGATCAAATATTCATCCATAAATCTAATCATTATATGAATTATTGTTATCTGATATCTTTAAAAACAGCGTCATATTTTGGTTTCGAAAGAGGGTTACACTACAACGTATGTACAAAAAAAAAAAAAAAAAAAAAAAAAAAAAAAAAAAAAAAAAAAAACTGTATAAATAAATAACATCTATATTAGGTTTCACACAGATTACAGGCTTTAAATAAGATCTCTGCATTTTTTGCTTTCTTTCAGTTTGGACACATCCCAACCAATCAATTTTTCATTTCACCACAGCGTTAGGGGCAAAAAAAAAAAAAAAAAAAAAAAAAGGTGTCGTTAAAAATTAATATAAATCGTTTTGGCTCCAGTGATACTAGTGTTTGCTGCAATTTGAAATGAAATGTGTTGATGTATTAACAATGTTCATACCTTTTCTCTGCTTAATTCAGACAAGCGGAAAATACTAGTGACAATGACGTCATATTCTTAATTTGATAATAAACACCGTATTATCTTATTATTGTTACTGCTACAACTACGACTACTAGTATGGCTGCTATTACTCTTTCTGTTCTCTCTCTTTCTGTATGTCTCTTTCTATCGGCATATATTTTCACACGTCATTCACATAGCTTACTTAGGTGAAACACACAAATTATTCCTCTTTCACTTATATCTATCTGTATATCTCTCTATATATATATATACAGTCTTTTCTCTCTCTCTCTCTGTCTGTCTCTCTCACTCGCTCTCTCTCTCTCACAAACACACATCCAGACACACACACACACACACACACAACACACACACACAGACACACACGCAGACGCATGACATGTCACATGGAGAATTGATTACAACATGCTGTTGTGTGAATTGGATGAATCGCTACATCTCACGTTTATTCGACTGGAATGACACACACAAATTGAATTCTTCGACTAACGATGTCATTAATCAGCTATTTATCTAATGTAATCCTCCCGATGTACCTTATTTTATACCTGAGGTCAATATACACCTGCCTGGCTTTGATGATAGTGTTTAATCACTTATCAGTTATTTCCACCTGTCTTCCTTTTTTCCTCAGACCTACACAGATCCTTGTATTTAAAGACATAGAGTATGTTTACAATATTATGTTATAGAGAGAGAACATTAATATAAGTAACTGAACTCTGCTGCAACCTGCCTGTAAGAGGGAATGAAAACGAACAAGGAAATTTCATTATTGAAAATAGATTAAATATTGATGTGGTTTAATGACACATCTGAAAGAAGATTAAGTTCTCTCATAATTCATTTTCTTTGCATGTCGCTTGCGCAATGTTAAGCGAATTAGAAATGTAAATAAGTAAAAGAGAATTAAGTAATGTGTACGTTGAACTTTTACATCAGAAAATCAATTTTTATGATACATTTTATTTTCAGACATAATTATTATTATTTTTTTTTAATGTGTGTAAATAAGTTATTTATTTATTATTGTATATTTTATTGTTGTTGTTATTTGTATTGTTATTATTGTTACTATTATTGTCGTTAATAGTACTTAATTTTAGTATCATGATTAATGTAGCTATTGTTGTTGTTAGAATTATTATAATCATCATTTCATTAACGTTTTTTTCATACGGAATGTAAAATCTTCAGTTGTTAATAAAGTAATTGTGGTATGAAAGGTCTTTATATTAATAGTATTAATAAATCATGTAATAATTACCATATCAGTTAACTGTTGTTCGAGCTACCCAGCTGATATTGCTATAATTATACCATACATTACATGCTGTTAACGAAAGGTCAAACATTTGCATTCAGACACAGTTTAGTCTCTGACGCACTACACTACTATATTTGACTTTTAATAATATCTGACAGACTTACAAAACACACAGATACACAAACATACACATACACACACACACATATGTATATATAATGCACACAGACACACAAAATGGTTTCAGTATTTGAAAAACCTGCCGAGTTATTTACATTTCTGATTAAATTAATGATACAGAAACGAATACATTTCATTATACTATTTAAATACCTGCAGAACTTGTATGAATTTGTATGACTGCATACGAAGAATTATTTATTTAAAAAGGTGTATACAGTTTTAATGGAATGACGTCATATGTGTTGCTCTCTCTCTCTCTCTCTCTCTCTCTCTCTCTCTCTCTCTCTCTCTCTCTCTCTCTCTCTCTCTCTCTCTCTCTCTCTCTCTCTCTCTCTCTCTCTCTCTCCCTCCTTCTCTATATTTCTATGTCTCTCGTTTGTTGAATAAATTTATACCCGGTATAAGTAAATGATCACAAAAGAAAGCTATTTAGAAATCATTACCTTCCATTTATTATCTCTTTCCAGAAACATTAAACATGCATAAAACAAACGTGCATAGTTATTTTACACACAAACTTTAAATCAAACATTAATTAATGTTTCTTCATTTTTGGACTTAGAAAGACTTAAGTGTCCATTCGAGCACGAAGCTCATGAATTGAAATTAGCAGCATAAAACTTTCATTAATAAAATTAATTACACCTTTCACTGGCCAGTTCTCTCGGCTTGGAAATGCCGCTACACACAATCGTGCGTAATGTTTCTTTAATGGAACAATCTTTAAAAAGTGTCAGAAAGAATAATAACACAGGACATAATGGGTAGAAAATTTATGAAGATGGAAACCCTTGCTTTGATGAGATCGTGAAATGCAAAGTGGGCCAAGTGATTGTGTAAAATGTGATGTTAATGATACTTTTTTTTTCTTTTTGCTTCTTTAATGTCCGACAAAATAAAAATGAAAATGTAAAGATTTCTTCATGCGAGATTCCCAAAGCTGAAAATAATAACAGTTCTGCTAAGCATTACACAACTGAGACAAACACTGCAAACGATTTATAGTATATTTCATCGTAGGCGATTAGTTCCTTTAGCTCAGAATTATATCGTCATAAATTAAGCTAACGATTTTTTTTTTTTTTTCTGGCGTTATTGGTCGATATGCAGTAATAACAATAAAGCATATTTATCACACATTTACATTAGCGGTAATATTGGCGAAGCACGCAAAAGCTTTTCAAAATCTTGAATAGATAAATACAAACATTATTTCAAATGGTTTTGTGTACTATTTATATTGCCGTTTTAAACCATGGGATAAAGAAGGAGAAGAAAAAGATGAAGACAAAAAATAAAAAAAATAAAAAAATAAAAAAAAAAGACCAAAACAAAAAACAAATAAATAAAAACAAAAAATAAATTCAAAAAAGTATCGAGATTTTAATATAGCTAATTTTTCGAGGTTGCATTTTTATATGACATCTAATGGTTTTGAAAAGTTAAAGAGCAAATTCTCAGGTTTTTAAAATGTGTACTGTCTGCCAGTTAGAATAAAAAACTTGAGAAATATCTCGTTAAATTAAAATTAATTCTTCAAACACAGAAGCTCCAGATATGTGCATTCAAAGCTAAACCCACAAGTCTTAATGAGTTGATGTCCTAAACTGGCAATCAGCAATCAAAAATCTGTGAAATAATGATATAACGTAATGTAACAATCTAATTATAATAACGATAAAATTTTGTACGCTTTAACTATGTATAATCGTATAGGTCTCTCTACTGGTATAATGGTAACAACTATATAAAACTTGAAATAACAGTATTAATAATAATGGTATAATCTTTATAACTGTTTATTTTTGTAACAGGCACATGGAGCTCTCTTTTGACTAAGACAGAAGGAATTTATTTGCCCGAAGTTTTGTATTGATTAAAAAAATAAGAATCATTTCCTTCTTGCTTTTGGGAGATCAGCTGACTGCCTCGAGTCAAACGTCCAACTGTATAACAATAATAATCATTTAATTCTGAAATGGCCACACTATTCAGTATAACGGCATAAATCTCTTATCTAGCAATATATCTGTGTAACAGAATAAATCTGTAATAATGGAAACGCACTTGATGGAAATTTGAATGTAATAACTGAATAACACATTACAAAGGTCATATCAGCATAACCCTCTGTAGCGGTATCAGTGTAGTAACGGTGTAATTCTCCACAACGGTATAATCTGCATGACGGTACAGCACCGTTATTCAGAATTATTTTTCGCGTGTCTACATAGTGTGAGATAACACAAACAACACAAGATGGGAACATACGAGCGAATGAATAAATAAATAAAAAAATGTACAATTGAATAATGAATAATTAAAGGACCTCTGAGCTGAAACTGTTATCGGCTGATCAACAAAAAGTAATTTCGGAAATTAACGTTGATGGCAAAAGAAAGAATGATAACGCAGTGCAAACAAAAGAATCTGATACCCATTGTTATTATACTTTTTTTTCCTTTCTCTCTCTTTGGGCGTAATGGTAACGTTATCTAACAAAACAGTTAAAAGATATGCAATGGCAATTTGGAATTGGTCTGTTCTGAAAACAGTGCTGTTGCAATCATCACATAAAAATCTAAAATTAAGACAAATATGTTTCTGGCTTTAATGCATGAAAAGAATTTTTTTTACTGAAACACATGAACAGTATATACGAAGTGAACATAATTGCACAACTGCTTCAGTAGGTTAAGGTCAACCGTAATAAAATGTTCCGCTTACGACAGAATTTGCGTCTATAGTTACCATTGGAAACGACTTCTTATTTCCTACACACCGAAGTGTACAATCAATTGTGAAGGCAACTGCATCGAAGTGCCATTGATTTTTTATAATGCTGCGTTATGTTGTTAGTGCAATTGCATTATCAGAAGAAAAAAAATATATATATTGTAGGAAAAAAACAAAACAACATTATCCACCTGAAACAAGGATTTGAAAAAATAATATCGAATGTAAAATTTATAAAGAAAAAAAAATGTTTATTAAATTGAACTCTTCTGAACCATTATTTCATGTTTTCAAAATCAATATTTAGTGATTTGTAATTTGCATTAGTTATGTTACAGGTTGTATATATCTATCTCTAAATGTATGTATATATGTATACTTTACGGACGTATCTATGTATGTATATATATATATATATATATGTTTGTATGTGTGTAATTATGCAAATATGTACGTATGCATTACGTATGTATGTAAGTACATGTATATGTATTTATGTGTGTATGTATATATGTGTCTGTGTGTGTGTATATATATATGTATGTATATGTATGTATGTATAAATATATATGTATGTATGTACGTACGTACGTATGCATGTAGGTATAAATATGCGTGCGTGAATGCATGCATTTATACCACACAGTATTATACAAAAAAATATACTTCTGTTTTCTACTAGCCATAAACACGTAACACTGGTGCGATAATGGTTTAATGTAATTAAAACAAAAAAAACAGTGGTTGTTAGATCAGGGAGAGTAATCAGGAAATAACTGCATGTGTTACGTAATTATGTTATTTCATCACAGCGCGAAGCGGGACAGACAATATGCAGCATTCTCATCTCATCCATCAAGCAGGTCGACTGCAGAGGCCGGGGAATTACTACCCCATAAACCGAGTTTTACTCCAGCTGTGTCTTTCGTACCATTAACCACACTGTGTTCCATGTTGCGTGCAAAAACAACAAATAACAGATCATCAGTATTATTTCTATTGATGTTATTTATTTTTTTTTTTTTTTTTTTTTATGAATATATTTTTTGAATATAAAATAAATCTTTGGTTGATGGCTTTCGGTATCAGTAAATGATGGGTTTTTATTTTTTTTTTTTTAGTTACCATTCATGTATTGGAAATAGCCTTTGTGGTACGAGGAGGGTAAAGGAGGTCCCATCTCTCTCTCTCTCTCTCTCTCTCTCTCTCTCTCTCTCTCTCTCTCTCTCTCTCTCTCTCTCTCTCTCTCTCTCTCTCTCTCTCTCTCTCGCTCGCTCGCTCGCTCGCTTTTGATACCTTGGAAGATTAATAATATCGAGTTATTTACGTTGATTTAATGATATTGAAAAGATACATAGTTCAGAAAGAAAAAGTGAAATAATTTTTTTTTAAAATAAGCATACAAACACTATAAATGACTGAACTCCTAATTAGTAGGTAGAGTAAACTGAACATGATATTAAAATGGAAATTCTTTTAATGAGAAAATATGATTTGTGTTTCTTAAAATAGTCATAGTGTCAGAATCTTTGTTGTCAGTAATTTGCCATTAGATATTGTTATTACTATCTGTCATTTGTATCGCTATCTGAATTGTCTTTTGTTGGAATAAAATGTCTTCTGCGATGTTTTATGATAAATCAATGGTAAAACAAAAACCATTGTTTTATCAGACAGTACGATTATTTGGCACAGTAGCAATTAGATTTAAAGTTACCAAATTGTCAGCATGAAATAGCCAAGACAATGAACTCATATTTTAGAAGAAAAAAATATAAATTAAAGAAATTAAAAAAATTAAAATTAAAAAAATTAAAAAATTAAAAAATTAAAATTACAAAAAAATAAGAAAGATTAGAAAAGAATAACGAAAAAAAATGAACTTGAAATCAAACAAACGGCTATGTACGTTAAACCGTGTTAAGAGACATTCCAAGATATGGCTATGATTTAGTTTCATTATCATTAACGTGGGATGTCAGAACTAAGATTCAAAGTGTTTTGTAAAATGACAAAGATGGTTGTTATACATTTTACCTTAACGTTGTTTGATAGAACTGACATATGGAGCCTTTAGCATAATTAACCAGGCAGTTACACACAGTGCATTTTCATGATGTCATAAATCATACTAAAAACAGAAGTCTCTAAGGCTACAGAACAAAACAAAACTGATATGACGCAAGATGTTATTATGAAATTGTGCGTAAAATAAAATGCCGGACGTAGATATAATATGAAGCAAGTATTTATCACACTACTAAAGATATGAATTCAATGAAATAATAATAATAATAATAATAATAATAATAATAATAATAATAATAATAATAATAATGATAATAATAATAATAATAGCAGCAGCAGTAGTAGCAGTATTAGATGTTGTATCTGTATTAGAAATGTCAATGATAATGATAATAATACAGCACAGAATCATACAGTTAAACACATTAACAAAGTCTTGAATCTGAGGGACGTGTTTTGAAGCTGAAGGGAATGAACTGGCACTATTATTTAATTGTTTGTTTGTTTGTTTGTTTCGGAACAGGATGTTTCGTATTCATCATTAGCATTTAATGTATACAAGCCGCAGTCAGATGCAGACGTACAAATATTATTAAATTGTACATACTGATATTTTATTTTTTACATATATCATGGTAAAATTGTAAAGTTTAGTGACAATCAGCATTACTCTGCTGGCGATAATTCTCACACAGCTGCAAAAATGGATTTAGCAGAATGACAGCAGTAATAATTATCATCAAAGAGGTGAATCGATAAATCACTAAAATTACTGTGTGTGTGACCTTGTGCGTCAAATTAAGTATTAGGTCACAATACGTTAAAAAAAAAAAAAAAAAAAAATAATTAAATAAAAAAATGTGAATGCATGATATTTTTATTTCTATTTCGAAACATCTATTGTCACTATGTATGTATGTTTGTGTGTGTGTGTGGGTGTGTATGTATGTATGTATGTATGTATGTATGTATGTATGTATGTATGTATGTATGTATTTATGTATGAATGTATGTATGTATGTATGTATGCATGTATGTATGTATGTATTTATGTATGTATGTATGTATGTATGAATATGTGTGTGTATGTGATGTATAAATGTATACACATACACACACATATATGACGATTCCAAGAATTTAAAAAAATTTTGTGGGGGAGTGTTTATTTTAAAGGAAATTAAGAAACAAAGCTTGAATATATAGTGTTAGAAATTATTTAAAAAGATTTTGTTTCAATCCAGGATTGTAGAAATTAGTCAAAATAGTTGACAATTGTCAAAGATTACTGATATTCAGCTAGTCGTGTCTTTGCAACCACTCAAAGTATGGAAAAGGGAGTGGTATTAAAATTAAAATTATAACATAAAAACGTGAACGTCTACGTGGCACAGTACTCTCAAAATGCGACATAATACCCGATTCGACGGTCAGGGTCACATTCTCTGTTAAATTTTATAATCGTTTTCTGTTTAAATCTCCTAATTTATCTGTATTTCTGTCGCGCTAGATTTTGTACGCGTATTTCCCTATTTTTTTTATTTATTTTTTTATTTTTTTATCTTCTTGTTGTAAATACTTGGGCGCATTTTGTTTTTGAATAATAAATGAATATAGGTGTTTGTTTTAGATACGAATAAAGAACAATTATCATAAAGACGGCTAAATGTATTTGTTTTTCATCTTAAACATACGACCGTGGAAAGATAAGCTAATTCAGAAACCAGTGCTGTATAGTCAATTATCAGACACTGATAAAAGAAATTAAAACATAATAAACCTAATAAGTAAAGGATAAACAAATTAGATAAATAAAAAAATAATAATAATAATAATAATAATAATAATAATAATAATAATAATAATAAAAACAACAACCAAAGACACTTGTATTAATAATACACATATGTACGCAATGCATCATCGATCACGTTAGTTTCGTTTGAAAGGTTTTCACTTAAAAACGTCACATTAATATTTTATTGTGTTTCACTATTGATATTAAAAAGCTGAACAAATGAAGCTTGTAGACCAGTTTAGGCTTATATAATATTTAAACTGTCACACTTTGAAGCACAAATACAATAAAAAAATTTGAAAATTCACAAAAGAACCCAAAACAAAAAAAAAAAAAAAAAAAAATATAAATAAAAACCAAAAAACCAAACAAAAACATACACATTTATTTTTTATTTTTTTTTTTGTTTTGATGGTTGCAAAATCGCTTTTCTTTAAAGTCTGTGTAATCTTTTTCAAGTAATATTTTGTTTATATTTGCAGTGATATCTACATGGATATAGAACATGAGTTGCCAGGTACACAAAGCCATTTTTTATAATAAGCATAATAAAATAAATGAATCTTAGATTCATTACTTTTTAGTAAAAATATTTCTTAATGATACACTTAACAGTTATTGTTATTTTCATGATCTGTAGTTCAATACATAATATATAACTTTTTTATAATATGTATTATTGTATACCTATATATTGTCAGTATATAATTATTTATAATGTGGATTAATATACGATTATTTATAAGATATATTAATCTATGCTTATATATAATAAAATATAATTGCTTATTATATGTATTAATGCTTGCCTGTACTACTTATATATGTATAATTATTTATAACGTGTATTAATGCATGGCTATACCTATAAGTATATAATTAATTATAACATATTATTATATTAATGCCTGTATATAATAGTATATAATTATTTACATATTTATAACGTTATTTATCACTCTGTCTGTTTGTCTTAGAATTTACTTATACGTATTATTTAATTCTTCGTAAATATCTATAAAAAATATATAACTGTTAACGTCAAATAATTTTATCTTTCCGCGGCTAATAACAGTTAAATCTTTATATTCTCAGAAAATACGTAAATCACTATATAATTATTTATATTTCTTATTTATTAATAAACATAACTGACTCTGTTTTATATCTGTGCTGTTTTATATCTAATAACGGTTTTCTGAGATAACTGTCACTGTCACGTAACTATACCGTTTTATATCTAATAATACTTCTCTGAGTTAAACGTTTGCGTCACGTAACTATACCATATTATATCTAATATCAGTTCTTTGAGATAACTGATCACGTAACTGTACCGTTTTATATCCAATAACTGTCCTGCAAGATAACTGATCGTGTCACGTAACGGTGCCTTCTTTAAATCAATACAGACTATTATATCAATGCTCATTGTCCTGCGAATAAACACTATCGTTTCGGTAAGCAAACACGTCAAGACTGTTTTAGTTAGCAGTAAATATTATCATAACGACACGCACTTCGCATTATTTTCAGTGATCAATGGTTTAATTATACATATTACGTTATTATATGGCTACAGTGGTGACGCTATGGTTATTTAAGTCACAGAAGGATTGTATGTGATATTTATTTCAAACCATATACTAGTTACCTTCGTCATCGCAAAGGGGCTGGCTATAGCTATGAATTAGAAAGAATGGTGATGTCTGAAAGATAACTTATCAGTTCTTCTAAGTCTTTTTGTTGGATTGTTTCCCGTTGGTTTATCTTTCCCTTCAGTTCTATGGAAAAATCAATGCTTAGTTTTTCGTTTAAACTGTATTGCAGTAACTTAATATTGAAAGAGTATGGGAAGTGTAAGCCTACAACAGTCGTACATTAAACAAAACGATCCATGGTGTTTATTTATAAGAGATATTACTAAATGTAACTGTTATTGTTATACCCTTTATGGAACAAACAGTTCAAATATTATTTTCGAATGTACGTTTCTATTTGCGCTGACTATATATAAAGTCGTAAGGAACATTATCAGCTAAAATGTAAAATAATCAACGGCTGTTTCGTTTAGTCATGCTGTGAATGAATTATTCCTGGTTTTATTTTACACAATTAACTCGTTAACTGTAATTCAGTCACTAGTAATACCATACACAGTCAGTCAGTCTCTCTCTCTCTCTCTCTCTCTCTCTCTCTCTCTCTCTCTCTCTCTCTCTCTCTCTCTCTCTCTCTCTCTCTCTCTCTCTCTCTCTCTCTCTCTCTCTCTCTCTCTCTCTCTCTCTCTCTCTCTCTCTCTCTCTCTCTCTCTCTCTATCTATCTATTTATATATATATCTCTTTGTAACTCATATGCACACAAATGCACACAAGCACAAACACCCACTCACACAATATCACAGTCGATAAGAAAATAAAGTTGCCATGCAGATCGAAACTGGCCTACTTGCTACAAAGGGACCGCGATCATGTACGCTTACTCTTGTTTTAAAGAAATTTCTAAAACCTTTGCTGTCTGCTACAAGACTCATCGTGGGACTTTGATTAAATAAAGACAAGTTTAAACAAACTATAAATAAGTGATAGAATAATCGCACAACGGTCACGCACGCCTGTAATATAAGCTTCATTGATATACAGAACTCTGAACCGAAGATCGATCGCAGAAAGGGAGAGTAATCCAAGTAAACGAGAAATCTTTCACGCACACTTTCTACTGTAGCCGTTGCTGTTCTACTCCAATAGCAGCTATGGACATAATAATTAATAAATCCAATAACAGGATTAAATGAATCAAAATGAATTGCATTTGACACTGAACATGCTCGTAGAATAAATTTTGATTTCTCAGTTTTAGTTTAAGAGTTTAGTTTAGATAGAGTTTGTAAAATCTGTTAACTGCAAATATTTCGAACTTAATATAATCAGTGAAATGACTTAACATTCTGTCATCTATCCATTACGTATCGTTCCATTTTCCAGAACTGCTCCACCAGGGTAGAACGATTCAGGGTGTATGATTTGTTCCTTAAAACTGGTAATGCACACACTGTGTGGACAAATAGACTTCAAAAGGGTTTACAGAGATTAAAAGACAAAGCTAATAGTCTTTTATAAAGCGTTGACGTGCAGTTTGCACAAATTTCACGACATGTTAATCTTTGCTAATTTGGTTTCTTTACACGATTATCCTTCTTTTTTTTTTTGCCCCAATTTCCCCCACCATTTTACTATATTCTTTTATTAGAATTGTTGCCACTCCTTCTCTCCTATCCTCTTGCAGTACCGCATTCCAGTGTTGTACGGCTCGTGTCAGTAATGAATACACATAATAACCGAATTAGAGACCAAAGTATTAATTTCGTTAAAACAAACAAAAAAAAAAAAAAAAAAAAAAAACAAACAAAAAAAGCAACAAAAAAACATGAAGCATACTACACCCACAAGAGGTTAAAGCATGTGAACCTTCTGACTTTGCAGTATTTGATTTCACTTCATGTTTATACTTAGTGGATGGGACTCTGACATCTGGTATGCCAAGATCGAAAATTGTTGGAAAAAACTCCAGAAAGATGAGACAATTCAAAGATACAATACAAACTGAAGAATCTGTCTGAACCATCTGAAAGGTTTTGTTGCTAGTACCACACACGCATCTTGCTCTAAAAAAAAAATCATTTTCTACACAAATACTCGTTATCTTGTTTTTTAGCTACGAGTGTGTGTTTTTTACATTCACCCGTCGAAATTACGAAGATCATTCAGGTTAATTCGTTCTCTTGTATACAAGAACCATATGGACATCCCAGCTTGTCGGGTTTCCTTTTTCTTTTTTTTCTTTTTTTTTCTTCTTTTATTTTCTTTTTTTGCAGTCAGTGAATAGACTGGCATGTTATTTTGGATGTAAACATCCCGTGATGTGCTAAGACTTGCCGGGGAGATACAGTTAACAAGGAAATGGTTTAGTAAGAACTGTGCATGACGTTACTATAGCTAGTAGCCTGCTGTTTAATTGGAGTTCTGAATGTTAAATTATTAAAAAGTACTGTTTGGTGCTTTCACATTTTAACAGAAAGCGATGGTGCATTTTATTAACTAAAATACACGAAGAGATTCCTAAGGAATTCTATTGAGTCTAAAATAGTATTGATACAACAACATCATCAAGAACAATAACAGAACATGCAACAGTTAAACAAATACTTATTACTGCTACTGTTAATGGTAATTAAAAGACGAATACAATTAATAATATAACAACAAAGAAGTGAGAAGGATAAGAAGTTGAAGAAAGACTTGATGAAGAAAACAATATATACAACAAACAACTCCATCAACAATAAGAACAATGATAACGATGATGATGATTATGATGATGATGATGATGATGGTGATACAAAGAAGAAACAACAGAAAAAGATGAATATAATGACAACGATAAAGATGACGAAGAACATTTTTTTTCTTCTAATTAAAGGAGTTACTGAATCCAGTTATAAATTCTGATGAAATTATATCAAACTAAAACCAACATACCAGCTTATCACTTCAGAATAAACATTATATATTTAATATCTCCAATTAATTATACCATTTTTGTTTTTTTAATCTCGATAATTCTTCTTACACTGTTTGTATGTTTTAAGGTTATTTTAAAATGTTCTTTAGGAATACTTTTGAGTCAGAAAGTCTAGAAAAATGTTGAAAAATATAAAAAAAAAAAGAATAGATGAAAATTACATCAGTTTGTATTTTAAATTATTAATATGATACTGTTTAGCTTTCCTTTTCCTGGTCTCGGCTCATTTAATACGTGACGTGTTATATAAACATTTCTAATGATTTAACAGTCGCGAATCCTCCACAGTCCTTTACGTTAATAGCAAATTACAGATGGGTAATGAAACAATATTCCACGTTTCAGTTATCAAACACGTAAAAGAAAAAACTCAAAACAAAACAAAAAAAAACAACAACACAAAACACAAAAACAAAAACCCCCATTAAATCACAGTTTTGCATTATGTAAAATAAACATTTCAAATTATTTACTGATAATAAGAACTAACAGTCACCCACACTGTTCTTATCCATTTGCGTGGAAGGCGATTTCCTGTCAGTGGGAAAGTGTGTATAAAAACAGTTCAAGAGTAGTCAGACTTATTTCAGCATCATGTTTCATCTCTGTGACGTAAAATCGTTGATCAAAAATATGTATATGTTACGTTTTGGTATAAAATTTGTTAAACAGTTAACTACTTCTGGTAACAGTTTTACCTGTTTATTGAAAAATATCCTGTTGTATTATTTCCTGCTAACTGATTCTATCTAATGACTTCAACATATTTTTGAGATAAACTAATGTTATTTGCATGGTAGTTAAAGAAGGATTCTACTTTTAAAATAGAAAATATCATATCATAAATATATATATTTTTTTTTTTTTTTGTCTGTAAAAGCAGATTGTAAAATATGAAGATCATATTGCCAATAATTTAGTATTTATGCGTCATTCTTCGACTTCAAGAGACTTCTGAGATAAACCTTGTATTGTTCGCACAACGATGATGATAATAATAAGGATAATAATAATGATGATGATTATGGCAATGAAAATGATGATGATGATGGCAATGAATATGAAGAATTGTCATGAAGAGGACTACTATGATGCTCATGGTGATGCTGATTATGAAGATGATGATGATAATATCGGTGAAAATGATGACAGTGGTCATGAAGGTGATGATGCTGACGATAATGACTTCCACTGCTTATAACAGACAGTTAGGCATTGAAGGTGTCATGATTTTTAATACTGCTGTTCTGTCAAACATGGCTTACAGCTATACGCTCTTTACGTAAAATATCATCAAGTGAAAAAGAAGACATTTTGATAAAAAAAATAATAATAATACTAAAAAAAAAAAAAAAACAATTATTACGAACATATGTCTTTGATCTAAAGCCTTAGTAAAAACAGTTTTTTATTTAGAAAATAATAGCAACAGAATTATGTGTGGAAAATCTGATATCAAAACGTAGGTGTAAATTAAAACTAACAAAGGGTTGAATTGCTAAGATAAAAAAAAATGTTATTGTAAAAACACCTTTCATCTCTTCTTAATGAGAAGAATTAGATTACTTCCTGGAAGTGAGAGAAACGTTGTTTTTTGGGTGTTTGTTTTTTTACTTATTTCTGTAAACAAATGTCAGATTTAATTTAAAGATAACATTTTTATTTCAATGAAAAAAGAAGAGAATCCAACTGTAATAATTCTTAAAAAAAAAAGTTTTGTTTTATTTGACCGCTGAAGGACGTTATTTATTTATTTATTTATTTATTTATTATTGTTGGTGTTGTTATAATTTATATTATTATTATTATTATTATTATTATTATTATTATTTTAACAAATCGTGAATTGATACCTTGAAACACGATTCGTATTTTAGAAAAAATAATCGCAAAATATTTAACATAAACAATCCGTGATTGGTTCGTTTATTTATTTACCTCCTCGAAGTGTCCTTGCGCGCATGCCTGAACTTCCGGTGAGGCCAAGCTGAAAACCTGACTGCTAGCTGATGGTGGTGAATCCATTATTTTAGGTGCAGAGCATTAAACGTTGATGTACCGCCGACAGTTCGTGACTGAGAAATGTTTGATGCATTATACATTAGGCAACACTCTACAGAAATCGGCACATACGAGTCAGCACAACAGACAATCAATCGAAGACATCTTGATGGCCAATCCAGGCGGCAACAACAGTTTGCTGCGCGAACATGGACCATTTGTTTTAACATGATTTTGTGATTAGCGCGACGTTTTTGAGACTTGTTTGCGCCATTTACCGTTATTTACCACCTTCTGCACGGAATGTGCCGAGAAAAAAAGGGGAAAAAAAGAACAGAAGACAAAGATGTTTCTGCTATAGTTAAGAATCCTTGCAATCAGTTAATTGTTTTTTGTCTTTTTTTTTCCGCTGTTTTGTTTTGTTTGTGTTAGTGAGTTACATTTCCATGTTCACACACATTAATCGACTGACGTGTTAATAAGCGAGGGACGTAGAGAAAACCGCGCACAACATCAAAGACACAGCACAGTCGTAAGTCAACAGAAACAGTTGAACGATCACAATAATGTAATAGTCGCACAGCTGGATTTATAGCAATAAATCTTTGAGTTATCTACAGAACGTGGTGTTATAAGAAAAAACAAATTATAAACTGTGCGAAGAGAGAGAGACAGAGAGAGAGAGAGAGAGAGAGAGAGAGAGAGAGAGAGAGAGAGAGAGAGAGAGAGAGAGAGAGAGAGAGAGAGAGAGAGACTAATGTAATTTGTTATTCAGATTCTTTGAAATATCCAAGATATATTTCAATGATATATGGGAGAGAAAGAGAGATAGAGAAACAGAGAGAAAGAAAGACAATTACCTCTTCAGATTCTTCCAAATATAACAGAAAGTGGAAAAGTGAAGTAAAGAGAAACATCTATTTAATTATGGATCCCTCTGAATTTTATTTGTAAATATATCGGGTTTGAATTTACAGTTCCTCAGAGTAAACCTCCAAGTAAATACCATTATTGGGAATAATATTATAAATAAAATAGCCGTACCAACTGGTAAAGAAACAAAATAAAACAAATCGAAGTTGACTTAATATGAATGAATGTTGTATATTATGTGGCAACGTTCGGGCCACAATGCTCAGGGGCGGACGTTTCGTGCCCCGCGGGCCGCTAATGGCTCATGAAGGTTTCGAGTGTGGCTCTCAAGCAATTAAATGTATAGCAGAAACAAAATGATTTGGCCCATTTAAAAATATGTATAAGTAGTCCGGTCCACAAGTACTTTCAATCTGACATGGCTGATGCAACTGACGTGAATTCTTTAGAGGAATGAAAATAAAAAGACTCGAAACATGTTAAGTAATGAAGAACAGCTAAGAAAACTAAAGATTCGTTTTGTACTCTCCTCGATCTTGCATGGTGACAAGTATTAATTTATATAACACAGTTCTATGTAGATAAAAATAAACAAACAAAGAAATTAACACAGAAGTTGTCAAAATAAATAAATAAATAAATAAATAAATAATAACTTTTCTCAGCCACAAAAGACTCCCCCTTTCACTTCAAAGATTAATGGGATTATTAATAATTCCTTTGAATGAATTCTTAGATTTAATATGAACAACGATACATTGCTGAATTATATACGTGCATATTTGTGTGGGTGTATATGTGTTATTTACAGTATTAACTCATGCAATGTCGATTTGTGCTATGATTGGTGTTTTCAGTTGTGTTGACACCAATTTATTTTACTACTTAGCTCAGGTTTAATATTAACTTTAAATGTATTCATACATACAGAGGTAGATATATATTATTTTATTTGATGACAACGGATGCCTATAATATATTAGTTTTTAACACTTGTTATTTTTCGTTATTAATCAAGACTAAACTATAAAATCAAATAAGACATAAACAAAAGAAAGATACTGTAATTGATTTTTCCTTTCTTTAATTTCAGTTTTAAAATGATCGAATACTGAATTGATTCTACGGTAAGGAGGACTGACAAAATTTAAAAATCTGTAAACTTAAGAGATCCTTCTGTTGGAAAAATAAGCCAAAAAAAACAACAATTCATTATGGTTGCTTTAATATATCAACGATAAATGAATGTAATATAATACGTCCTTTACGCTTCTATTATTCTTCAATTTAGAAATCCATTCAATTAATAATATTGAGCTTCCGCATGTGGAAACAGCTAGGGTCACAATAACACTGCCTTACAAGGTGGTCCTCTAAATTCTTTTAACTTGACTACAAGAAGATCAGAACGCCATTACGAACAATATTAGAAGGCAAGAGGATCATAGGAACTTTACAATGACAGCTTAGCACCTGTTTGAGAGAAACCCAAATGCCATAACCAGTTAAAGCTGTCGTCCATCAAGCCATTATAATAATATGATGAATTGAATTTTCCTCTTTTTTTTTATAATTTAATTTTCGAGGAAAGGCCATAAAGAGATAAGGGTTTAATTCAGATTGTGAAATGCAGAATGTCAGTAAAAGTAATACTATGAACAGAAGAATGATATTGATATGACCATTTTTCATGCACACGTAAATACATAAATACATACATACACACACACACACACACACACACACACACACACACACACACACATACACACACATACATACATACATACATACACACACACACACATACATACACAGACAAACACATATACACGCAGAATGGGTGTTGTCGGAGAATCAGAGACAGAGGCGAAGGTTGTGTTTGTAAAAAAAGTACATGCAGTATTCAACATATCTCTCGAAGATAATTTCATTTGAGCGTTTTGAAGCTCTTTACACTCGAAATTCTGGTCACGAATTCACGTGTATAATAAAGCAGAATCATGGAGTCTGGTTTCGTTTGTTTGATTATAGGTTTGTGTAAAGCAATCATGAGAACGATTTTAGCCGTTTCAAGTAAACATTAATAAGCAGCAGAGGAGAGTTATAAAAGCGCAGTGTCCATGACTTTTAATACTGTAATCACTTCATAGCGAGTTTCACTGGCAGAGCCGGATCTAATATTTTTATTTTATTTCTGTTAAATTGGTGAACAAATGTTTGGTACTGAAACTCGAGTCGTAAATTCAGTATTAGTTATTCTGTATACTCGTGACTTGCTGTTATTAAAGGTTCTGAAGAATTTCTTTCAACATTCATTGATGTTCAGTTATTCAGAAATGAAATTGCAAATGTTTTAATTCACCGTTGCTCAATGATGCTAAGAAATTAAATTTCAAAGTCAACTCTAATAATGCATGTTGTACATGTTAGCAATTATCCAAGCAATTATTTTCTATTCGGTTAAATAAACTGTATATTTACCAAATTAATATGTCGAATTATTAAGCTTTAGTAAGCTAACAGATGGTCATACAAATCGCGGAAGCTTAAAATAAAAACTCCAGTATAAAAATAATTGCAGCTATTTCTAAAACTGCTTTCAGAAATTGGTATCAGAAATTGCTTTCATAGACGTTGGATATCCGTCAGTTAAACCTGTCTTTTGAATTCAATGTTATTAGACTTGAAGATGCTGCTCACTGCTATGACAAAATATCACAAAAACAAAAATTCAGAACATACTGCAACTATACCAAAAGCGTATGGCAGTGGTTGCTCTTAAAGAGGTTAGGAATTCTTCTTATTAACTTATACCATATCATTATTACACACAGTTAAAATAGGAATTTCTCCTCTGTGAAAGAATATATTCTTGTTTCTGCAGGAGATATACTATTTCTGCTAATCGTTTGTGTTGTTGTTGATACTGTCTCTATTTAATAGAGTTCTAATTATATATTAAGGGTATACATGTAAATCGCAGGAAATAACTAAATGCAAGGATAACACCCCTCTGGATCTATTTAGGTACATCCTGCAGCATATGTTTGTTAGTTAATTTAATGAGATTCCAAGTGTTATAAAACCTGTCATGTTGATGGGGAGTTATTCTGAAGACAGCTGCTTTCCGCAGTAATTCCTCACATTAAAACAAAATGTCATTATACAAATCTATATCAGTGAACCTTTAAGACTTAAGCTAGAATATAAAGTACAATTTACGACTTACGATGTGACTTTCGTGAGTTGTTTTTTTATGCTTTTAGAAATGGCAGCAAACTTACCTATCTTCGTTATTTGAAGGGAGATAAAAAGAGTTCTCTCAAACGTCAAACAAAGAAGAAAGAAAAGAAGGAACTGAAATAATAATTATAGGAAGCCAAACAGAACTGTTTACATAATAAAAACAGCAATCAAAACGAGTGCATGTACTTAATAATAATTTGATATTTAATAATTAATATATATTTAATCACACACGTTAGATCCATGATGACGCAATTTCAGAAACATATAACGAAAGTTATGAAATAACAACGATAATTTCTTTTCATATGTATCAACCTTCATTACCCAATCATTTACGCATCCGTATCTCTTTCAGTTTAACCAATCTTTGATAATGAAATACTATTTTCCAAAAGACATGTAACACTAAAACACTACTCATATATATAAAACATATCTAATGATTGCTATCCTTGAAGGCAAACAGGGTATCTGTTAATAAACAACTTTAAGAGATAGGCATTATTTTATATTTGTCCTGTTACAAATAATTCTAATATATCTTGAAATAAAAGAAATAAAATATTAAAATCCCTTTATCTGTTACTGATATATAACAGTAAAGCAATTAATTATTAACAGAACATTTTTGTTGCATGACATTTTTGCATTTATTTCATATTTAATCAATCCGTTTCACTTTCCAGTTAATTTTTTATAACCCATTGTTATTTTGAAAAACAGTGAAAATTATATCTGCTAAATAACATGAATGCTTTAAACCATTTTGAAAAATAGAGGTAATTCAACCATTTATTCTTATCACATTTGAAACTTCTTCTTTTTTTTAATTACCTTTTTCTCTTGCTCGCGTAACGCAGGGAAATTGACTAATATGATATCTTTAACTAGAACAGACGTTTATCACTGAGATATCTATGGAAATTATTAATGAGGAATCTCGTTGCTAAAGTTTTCAGCAGGCTCGATTTACAGCAATACAGAACAAAATATAATTTACGAATACTCACGAGGCAAGTGTTTCGAACAGGTGTAAATAAAGTCTTTGTTTCTCTAGCAGTCTTTCTTTCTCCATAACGTTCACCTGAATCACGTCACAGGCTTGTTGTCCGCGATGTCGTCAGCCATGCTGCAGTCACTAATTGTCGCTGGGCGTATCGAAGTCGTTCCTTTTAAACTGCCTGAACGTCCCGTATCCCGGACCAACAGTCAATGACAGAACACCGGAAGTGATATAACGTTAATACAAAACGAGGTCTTCACCGGTTATATTCTGATGACTGATTAGAGATTTCACACCAGGAATCTTGTCGTCGAGTACCGCCAAGATGAAGAAAACAAAAATGAAATAAAGATCATGCTGCCAGCGGCTGGAAACACTGGCAAATGAGAAGATTTTCCATGCACCTGGGAGCAGCGACAACGCCGTTATATTTTCATCGACGTTTGTTCTTTGATGCTTTGCAGTATTGATTTTAGCAGAACGTCGCTCAAGCAGAGCGACACAAAAAAAATTTTTTTTTTTTAAAAATAACAACAACATTGTGCACATTCGATGTAGAGCGCTATAGTGTACCCGAGGCACACATGAAAGGTACGTGATAATTCCACGCACGAAAGGGAGCCATTTAGAAACAATTACGAGATTAGAGGTTGAGACAAGATTATTTTACGCAAATATATGGAGAAATAATAGAAGTATGATTACAGTTTTTATGTGATTATGCAAGTCAGGCCAAAATGACAAACTGACAGAACCTGAGTATGCGTGAGTCAATATTTTTTTTTTTTTTTTTTTAAGATTTATCCAGAAATCTAAACTAAGTAAGGACTGCAAAACCTTGTTTACTTATCGTCAAAATTACTTCAGATTCACCCCAAAATCTAAGCAATCAAGAGGCCGAATATACTTGTATATTCATCAATCAAAATATTTATCCTAAAACGTATAGTGGGAACAGATTACCAACAGACATAGGCTTCATTTATCAAAATTATTATCTCGATTATGTTAAACCAGACTCTGGCCAATCAGAACGCATCACACTAGGCAGAAATAACTAAAAAGATGTATTTCCCCGAGGAATAAGGTGAAATTCAGTTTATACGTACGTAACTGATCTAACGTGTATTTGATGAGTTTCTAAATTAGAACACAAACCTGAGAAAAAAAGAAATAAAAAAATCACCAAAAAACATGAAAGCAATTACAAAGTTTGAAGAACAAAAAAGAAAGATGACTGAAAGATGTTTGCAAGATATTTAACTTATAGGCTTGAAATCGAAAAAGCAAAGGTTGTTTAAATTATTAACTTAAGATTGAAAGAAAAATAAAATTGGATAGTTTAAGCATTTTCAAGCGATGACAAAATGTAATACTTTAATATTATTCTCATATAAAACTGAAATGGAAAGTTTTTTTTTTTTTTTTTTTTTTTTTAAATAATTACCTTACAGGTTTCGAAAAACTCAGTATTTCTTTTCGATAAAATATTTTCAGTATCATTCTACTGATAAAAAAAAAGAAACGAAACTAAAGATGACCTACCGATTAACTTAAATCTATGTAATGTAAGTCAGAACTTATATATGCGTTATTCCGAAAGCACTTGTGATGTTAAATTCAATATTCCATAATAAATTCACGAAATAACAGAATTTGATCAGGGTTTTTCATGTATATCTAATGATCCCAGACACAAAAGAAAATAAAAAAAAAAAAAAAAAAAAAAAAAAAAAAAAAAAAAAAAAAAAAAAAAAAAAAAAAAAAAAAAATAAATAAATAATAATAATAATAATAATAATAGTGAGAATTGATCCTGAGACCAGTCGTGGCTGAATCAAGTGCTTTACCACAAAAGTACCGTCAAACTCGCTTTTCTTCTTTTGTCGTAGAGTTAATATAATAATTACTATCAACGACTTTTTATTTACACTGTCAGTTTGATTCATCTCTGATGGTTGAGTATGCAAACATTATTTTCAGTGGCTGATAATATCTAATACAAAGTAATTTACAGTAATGTGAGAAAAACAATATAATAATTAGTTATCTTATGTTCAGTGCATCGCGGCAATTCATATCTGCGCATTCGTTTATGAAGTTTTAATCAACAAAACTAATATCGTAACAGTCACCAATTTGCCAAGTAATAAATATCATATAGCAGAGTCAATATGGTAATTGTGATAGTATTTTTATCATAACATGAACCATACGGATAAAGACGTATACGGGGGGGAAATGACAATACCGTATATATTCGAGAATAAGCCAGTCAAAAAAATGATCATGGGTGATAATAGGATGTTTCGTCAATAAACTTGTCCTGTGTTGGGAAATTCGCCAAGTGCTTTTATATTACAGTGCTTTCCTCTGTAAGATACTGCAACAATTAGAATAATACCGGTATTTTCAAGTGAAAAGCCATTTTAATTAGTATTTGTAACGTACTTATAGTCTCGAGTGTCTGTTCTTTGATGTTAAAATAAGTGGATTGAGACCATCCAGTGTAAGCCTCCCTTTGAAGTTTAATTGATGTTGATAATCAGATTGACAGACGTAAAGCAAACGACATCTAAAATCAAGCAGATCCTGATTTATCCGGGATAAAAGATTGCATTGGAATGCTGGAGGTCGATAGGTCGATCCTCTCTGAAGGAAGATTTGGACTTTGCCGTATGTACAGTGAAACCTGTTAACGTTCTCACCAGTCGTTTTTGCAACCATCTACTTGTGACGAACACTATTAGATTTCCCTCAGAGTCATTATATTTTAATTGTATGCAACAACCCTCACTTGTCCTTGCCTAGAACCTAGAGTGCCCATAAAAAACAAAGGTTCATCTCTGTATTAATTTGTAGATATACAAATAATGAGCTGTATAAACAGGAATACACAATCAAAATAAAATGTATGAATGTTTGACAACATCTCAGCAGAAAATTACACTGGCAGTTTAATGTCATTCAGAGGATACATGTATAGTTACTAAATTATATTTTATGTCAAAACACTGTATATGACTTCTCTCTTTTCTCTGTATCCCTGTCTTTCTCTCTCGCTCTCTCTTTTTCTGTCTGTTTCTCAGTAAATAGGTGTGTGTGCGTGTGTGTGTGTGTGTGTGTGTGTGTGTGTGTGTGTGTGTGTGTGGTTTTATATATCATAGTAACAAATGGTAGACAATTACATATAACAGAACTTTCCACAAAGAAATATATAAAACATATCCATTATAGCAATCAGTCTAACTTTTGTTATTCTGAATATAAGAAATCAGACATTTGCTGAAATAAATAATTATAAAAGGTTATATATAAAAATAATTGATCAGTATTATTAATTTCTTATTTTCTTCGTAAACCAGTCTGGAAACATAATGACAGTATCTGTCAAGTCATCACATTACACCAATACGTTGTCAACACGGTAATGTCAAATTAATACGTGCACCGAAGGCCGCAGGTTTTCTTTTTAATCCGAATGGCGATAATTTCTTGAATAATTTGATATGTTACACCGTCGAGGCGTAATATCGAAATGTCCTTAAACAACAAAAGGAAAGAAAAAATTTAATTTATTTCATACCACGTCTGTTTTCTTTCAACATGGTGTAGATTGTATTAGGTAATAATGGAAGATTGCACTTTTCTGCATCATTAATTGTGTTAAAGGACAGTTACCGATAATAACAGTGGAGTACACGGTTTCTGGAATATATTGGTGTGTGACGTTTAAAGATTTATTAGATTTATTTTAAAGAAATCAACGTCGGTTGTTGTATCAATACAGCAGTATCCAGGAATGAAAGTTTGTCGAAAAACACACACACACACACACACACACACACACACACACACACACAGACACACATACATACACACAAATATACACACATATCAATACACAAATACACAAACAAATTCAAACCTCCTGAGAACTGACAGCGGATCGATAGGTTTTCATTTTAGTTTTAAATCAGCTTTCTAAATTTCTTAATTTGAACTGTCGACTGAATTTCATCTCGACTGAGCAGATCATTTCTGCTTCGAATCTTATAAAGATTTTGCTTTTTTAAATTTCTAAATTCAAACTGTCGACAGTAAGCAGATTAGTTATTCACAAAATCTTTTTTTATTTTCACATTTCTTTCAAGATAAAGGCCAGACTGTTTTTTATTGCTCTATTTGGATTTGCAGGTTAATATATTTTCGCTGTTAAAGAACACACATTTTTTTTGTTTGTATTATGGTAAAGTTATGTTAACCTTTTCAGCGAATTTCGTATGCAATAACAAATAAATCATTTTACAACATTAATAAGACAGTATTATTCAGTTTCGATAATACCAAGATAACTCTTTAGCAAATTCAGGTCACAAATCTAACTCAGTTATGTTTACTTCTTTTTTGAATGGAAAACAAAATTATGGCTATACCAAAATATAATTATATTCTTTTTTTTTTCTGTCATTTTAAAATAACAAACGCTTCAACAAAACAAAAAATGGTTACTTGTAGATAACACTGGTATACGTTACAGAAAACGTGAATGTTCATCAATCAAAATCTCTCTACACATATATATTAAAACTGATACTTAAAACAAACAGAATGAATTTATCGAAATTACTACATCAGTTATACTGAACCAGACGTTAGCCAATGAACATTTATTACTCAAATTACTCCATCCAGAAAGAGTTTTGGATATTTTTCTTCATAGATTCTATTGGTGAGGTAAAGAAATATCATAATCATGACAAATGTATTCTACGAAAATGATGTTGTAGCTCTGATAAAATCTTCACATTATTTATACCACCATGTCACAAGAGAGGCATAGGTCATATCTTCGTTTCAGTGAGTTTCGTTCAACAAATAAACCAGTTTACACAGGCCTATATTGTCTAAACTGAAGGTTCCAATTCAACCAATTTCGTTGTCGTACGAACCGTAATGGTGATTCCGCTACGATCAGTTAAACAGGAAACTGTCTAGTAAATCAGAAATAATAAACATTAGCGGGTGCAAGGTCAGCTGCTGGACTTTGTCATTAGTTTCTTGTTAAGGAACGGCCGGCGATATCGCTTGATAAGCTATGGATGATTTCAGTGAGGAAAGAACTGCCCGGCGCAAAGCTGGAGAGATTAAGACAGAAAATACCCCACGTTTAGGAACATTGGTTCGACTGCCGAGTATCTCACAATGCCAGGAATCTCGGAGCGAAGATGAAACAATCCATCTTAAGATGCTTTAATGTTTATTTAAGGAATTCGCGTTCAAATACGCATTAACTAGAAAAAGCTATTCACGAGTTCAATGGATAGATGTAAATGTTAGAAATGTTTGTCTAATGGCTTTTCGTGACAAAAAGGTGAAAATTACGCGGTAACTTTTTAGTTTCTCGTAAAAGAGAGGTAATGACTCGTCGGGAAATCACATAATGGTTTAAAAAAAGGTAAAAAAGAAGAAGAAAATCTGGAAGATAAATGAGAAAAAGGAACTGAGGAAGTTAAACGGAAATTTGTTCATATTAATACTATTTTAAAATATATAGACATAACATAAGGACTTTCATATATTTCTTTTATACATAATATATAACGTGCATCCGTACCACATATTTTTTATGAAGAGAAATTGCATTTAAAACATTAAATAAGCTAAATGTTCTCTAATACTGATGGCAAATACGGTCGTGTCGTTACTAGACCATGATATCTGAAGTATGATCTGAATCTCTATCATGAATTAAATACTATTTGACAAACATTAACCGGTGGAGCTGAAATCGGGAATAGGACGTCAGCAACATAAAAAAAAGAGAGAGAAATAAACATAAAAATAATCATAATAAATAAATAAATAAATAAATAAATAAATAAATAAATAAATAAATAAATAAATAACAGTAATTAAACATTTGAAGCTGTTTTAATGAAATTACTATAACAGTGTCGACAATGGAAACAACTTATCGCAGACTCTTAGTTTTCTACCTGAACGCTTTACAATGTATTTAAGAAAGTGTATGCACATGTGTATATGCAATTATATAGATAGGGTAGATAGATAACTATGTAGATAGATGGATAGACAGACCGATAGACGGATAGATAGACACATTCAGTGGCAGAGAGAGAGACAGTGAAAGAGTATAAAAAAGATAGAAAACAGAGCCAAACTGAGATATTCAGGGACCAGAGAAAGAAAAAGTAAATAAATAAAAAATAAAAATAAAAAGTAAAAATAAAAGTAATAATAAAAAAATAATAAAATTAGCGAGAGAAAGTGAAAAAAGGAAATAGCGAGACGGTCACAAAAACATGAAAGCAACGTAAACATAAAACTATTTTGGTTCATAAACTATAGTCCTAATCGTGACATGTTTGTTTCATTTTTCTTACAGTTTTTCTCCTCAAGTCTTTTGAAAACTGCACCTACAGAACCGACACGCTGCCTCAAATGGCAACAGAAAAACCTCATCTTGGCATTTTACTCTGCAATAAAGCCTCTCCAATATATTTGAAGTGAAGCATGAAATTGGACGTCTTCTTTCCAATAGCTGCTGCAATATTGAAAGATCAGTGGAGGAAAAGCGCGTTATAAGACTAATATCAATAAAACTCCACTTAAAACGCCAATCGCCGCGTGAATTACCTCCCCTGAGGACTTCATTAAGCTCAATGCAGTGTTAAACAACAGACGAAATACCAGTTCGAGTCGCACGTTCTTACAAGAAAGGTGTTTATGTTTTTAAAAAAAAGAATTGATGTAGATTCGAAATTAAAGGGTAGTAATGTCAGTAAAAGACAGACGATTGGAAAGGTTCTAATAGCGTGAAGGCTTTAAAATGAAATGTTTTGACAAAACTAATTTGAAATATGGTTTTTATGCATCTCCAAGGAAACATGAATTTATAAACCAATTGCTGAAGAATGTTATTAATGTTTTATTACTTCTTGTTAGTAAACCGTCGAGGTTTTTTTTTTAATTGCAGTTTGGTGCAAAATCGCTCTTCTAACACAGAATCAGCCTCGCTATCAATCGGCTGAGAGGATATTATGATCGTGTTTTATCAGACAGTTTTTATGTTTTATTATTATTAATTCCCACTGCTGTTGTTGTCTTACGAATGAGCTGGGGTGAAAACGTTAAATTAAAAATCCGTAATAAAGATAATTATTATTTAGTAATGGAGAATGTTAAATTAAAGTTTTGTGCAATAAATACGACAATTATTTTTAGATATTTTTATAGGTCACTGGAACCAATGGATGTTATACTAGTAATGTTTCGATAAAACTGGTTAGGTTTTATACTATTTATTGCATATGCTATATAAGTATTCAATTTTCACCTCTTGTGTTCGCATTGTATTATAATATTATGAATAAACTGTATTTAGGAAATAGTCCATACACATTAAAACATATAGGGTATGCTTAATTTCAAGTAAGTCATTAAAATAACTTTTTATATAATTTCAAGGACAGAGGCTGAAGATATACATATATATTAATATATAAAACCAAGGTATATTTCAGCTTCTATCTTTGAAATTTTAAAATGAGAAAAAAACAAAAAAAAAAAACAAAACAACAACAACAACAAAAAAAAAAAAAACAACTGTAGCACGTTAGTAACCTATATTAACACACACGGTTAACCAGTATTCCACATTTTCCCTAATGTCGCGAAATAAAACGTTTATTTTTGTTATTGTCGTTTTGTCAGAAAATTCTCTTTTTTGATATGATAATTATGAAACTGAAAGATAACTGTCTTTGACTGATAAAACTACGTCCGATCGAGAGGAAGATGTCTGTATTTTTCACTCTATATGTTGATCGAAGCATTAGAGTGAGGACATTTAAATTGTCTTCATTTGAGAAAAATGGAAGCTGTCAAAACATGCCGGCTGTAAGATGCTGCAGTCGTATGAAAAGCACCGATTTATCAAGAAAGAAACTGGTGAAAAGTCTAAATATAGAGTTAAGTTAAATAAATAAGTTAAATAAATAAACAACTAAGTGACATAGCAAGCATCGGTGAATCAACCAGTTAGCGAAAACAGGAGATAAAATCAAACAGTTAATTAATCAATCAACCAATCAACCATCGAAACAGACAACCAACCAAGCAACCATCGAAACAAACAACCAACCAATCAACCATCGAAACAGACAACCAACCAATCAACCATCGAAACAGACAACCAACCAAGCAACCATCGAAACAGACAACCAACCAAGCAACCATCGAAACAAACAACCAACCAATCAACCATCGAAACAGACAACCAACCAATCAACCATCGAAACAGACAACCAACCAAGCAACCATCGAAACAAACAACCAATCAATCAACCATCGAAACAGACAGTCAACGAAACAACTAACCAACCAACCAATTAACCATATAACCAACTAGCTAACCAGACAGATAACCAGTATACCAGCCAATAATCCAGTGAACTTGTATATTAACCAGTCAAATAACCAACCAGCCAGCTTAGCGATCTACAAAGCAATGAAATATCCAAATAAACAGCGATAAATGAAATAAAAACGAAACAACGAACGCTCTAATCTACCAAGAAACAATCGAACAACCAACCAACCAAACACAAATGAACAAACACGAAAGCAACCAACCAACCAAACGAGAAAACGAACGAACAAACATGCAACCAACCAACCAAACGAAAAAACGAACGAACAAACAAGCGACCAACCAACCAAACGAAAAAACGAACGAACAAATAAGGAACCAACCAAACCGAAACGAACGAACAAACAAGGAACCAACCAACCAAACGAAAAAACAAACAAAACAAATAATTAAATGTATTAAACCTCCAAGGAGTTCATTAATTAATTACAGCCTAACATCAGTGAATACACTGGAAGCACACCTTGCACTGATCAGACTTAGTTAACAGCTTTTCGACTAAACGCAACAAGACGCGTTTCCATTCATTTAATTTCAGCTGACAAATTGCCCGCTTGTCTGCGAACAGTCAATCATTCTAGAAGTATTGAGACTTGGGAATACGATGTAGTAAATTTTTTTCTCTCTCCTAAATGCCACTCCATAACAATTTTGGTCAATTTTTCTGAAATATAAGAATGGTGAAGCCATAACTTTTAAGGAAATGTGTTCATTGCTATCAAATATTTAGCATGTCTTTGAAGGCGTCTGTTAATACCAAGTGATTGCAATAGAGCACATTAATAACAAGGAATTTGATTTATGGTTTGTTGCCGTGCTGTGGGAAGATGATGCTGTTTTTTAAAGTTTATTTTTATTTCGTGGTCAATATCGTTGAGAACGAAATGATGAAATGACTTATTATTAATAAACTGAACAATAACTGTATTTTTGAACTCTTTTTTTTTTTATTTCGTGTTTCTTTTTTGTTTTCTTTCTAGCTATCTTTCTTCTTTGTTTTTCTATTCTTTGTTCTTTAATCTCTGTTTCTTTTTCTTCTTGTATTCTTCTTTGCTCTGCCTTTCCTACTCTCGTTTTCGTTTTCCTTTATCTCTTTTATGTTTCTTTCCTTAACTGTTCATCAAGTATTTATTTCTTACTTTCTTAACAATATAAACGAGTAACTAAAGACAACGTTTTAAAGGCATATTAGTGAAAGATAACCCAAGATAAATCAAATTATAATAGTGCAGTTTATTGCGAAATAATTATTATATCGAACTACAGCTGTTGTCATTTCATTGTTGTTTCTTTCTGGGGGTTTTCAGTGTTTGTAATTTTTTTTTTGTTTTATATTTTACTTCATGCAAATCTATTATGTTGTTGTTTTTTATCCTTTATTTCTTCTTCAGTTGCGTTTTATTGATGTAGCAATAGTTCTTCTTTATTGTACTTTGATA
>CM022672.1:9177903-9282903 GCA_012295275.1 Chrysomallon squamiferum | reverse complement strand
GATGTTATTACTGTGTTAGTGTAAAACAGCTACAATGCAGAGTCGATCAATTTCCAGATCTAATCATACTTTTAGCATGTTAGTGAGAAAATATCATATCCATTAATTTTTAGTTTCTGGTCATAAGTGTGTCTCGATTGAGCTGCATGCAAAAGTATAATGTTAACTTGTTAATGAGAGAAACAAGCAAACACAAACAAACAAAAAAAAAAAAACCTCATCTCATCCATTAAAATTATGCCTGTAAAATTATCCTGTTAGCATCTCAGTGAAATGAAAATAACATCAACATGTCCATTACGTTTTGGTTAATCGTCATAACAGGGATTCGTTCCAGTTGCCTAAAAAATGAACCAAGTATGACTTTATAAGTTAGTAGAAAGCGTACACAGAGACAAACACACTAACCTGGCAAGGCGGCCTCTGGGTCTCCCCGCGAACAGCCACACCTGTCAAAACCAGACAGAGGACAAACTGCAATTAACCACGTGAGTGACAAAATGTAACGCGTGCTATCGACATCGCGTCAGTTACATTTAATCTTTCCCTGTGTACAAAAAGTACGACGAAATGAGAAAAAGCATGACTGACATGGCAGTTTGAAAACACTCGAGTTAAGGCTTGAAATAAATTCGATGGCCGTACAGAACAGCTGGTCAGTAACGTGAGTTTGTGAACGCAGTGTCTTTGCTGATTTGACACTCTGATTCAGGGCGTATATTGACACATGTCTGTTACTGGTTTCTAATATTCCGTACCAGTTCAATCAATATATGACCTGATATAATTCTATGATACAAGTAGGTCGCAGTATAATACATATACACATAGATAGGGCTGAAAGTAAAATTGAGGTAGTTTGAATATTAATCTTATTGTTTTTGTTTTATCTATTACAATATTTTATAATATTAGGCCACTTCAAAGTAAGACTTGAGGAACCAGCAGACTTCAAAAAAAATTGCTGTGTTTTTTGTTTTCACGTGTTTATCTGTAATGGTATAGTGACCAATATGAAACCTAGCAATAGTTCATAGTTGTAGAGATGAAAGTAAAGCTGATTAAACTTATGAAACTTTTTGTTTTGATTGATATATCTATTACAGTATGAAACATTGCTTTCCAAGTGAACTAAGCCACGTCAAAATACGACCTAGTAAGATCAGTGGAACATTAGCAGGCCAGAAGAAAACAAACCTGCAGGGCTGAAAGTAAAGTTCTGATTTTTGTTTTCACTAGCTATCTGTTAGATTATAACAAACGTGACTAATAAAGAAATGCAACCTACAATAGTAGAAATCTACAGGGCTGAAAGTAAAGTTCTGACTTTTGTTTTCACTAGCTATCTGTTAGATTATAACAAACGTGACTAATAAAGAAATACAACCTACAATAGTAGAACTCTACAGGACTGAAAGTAAAGTTGATGGAATTAGAAAATAAATTTATGATTTTTTTTTTTTTATTGATTTTGTTATATTATAAAATATTGGGTTTTAATATGTGACCTAATAAAAAAAATAGAGAATAAGTAAGTGACAATAAAACAAATACCCGTGACTGATTTTGTAGTTGGAGGCACAGTTGATGCACTGTGCAAATTAAACTTATAAACTATTGTTTTTTAATTGATTTATCTTTTATGGTTATAAATATCGATAACGTATATATGTGACCTTTTCACTAATATGATCTATGTATAAATACGAAGTACAAGTAAGTGACAGTAAAACAAGTTTTTTGACTAATTTTATAGCTGATCGTAAAACAAATTTAACTTCTGAAATTTTTGTTTTCAATGACGTGCTTGCAAAAATGCAATATATTAAATTATAGTATATAATTATAAATAAATTTTCAAGAACATTTGTTTATGAAAATGACTGTTAACGTTGTTTTCACATTAAATCATTATTATTTACATATCATAAATAAAACGAGAAAGAATCTACATATAGATTTCTTATGTAGTTAACAATTAAAATATACAAAATTACTGATATAAAAGTTAAGTATAAAAAAATATAATAAAGGCTACTCACCAGTAATCGAATATAGAGTTGTTCAAAACCCATTATGTGGTTTCTTCACACGTGAAGTGAAAAAAATATACATCTGATCCCAATGTTTGTAACAGTGTCGACATATCTAGTACGTTTCTTGTGTTTTTATCTCATAGGTACAAAAAAAACCCCAAGATAGACATTCACAAAAGTGAGAAAACGTCAGCCCCTGGGTACTAACAAGCACCATTTGAGTTCGGAGAAACACATATCCACGCGATTTCGTCTCTTAGCTATTCCCTTCTGCGCTTGAAAAGTATTTAAGAGTTTATTTTCAAGGATTCATCTTTCTAGCAGACTCTTTAGCGCGAGATGCTTATGACAGCCGAATAGCACACAGACTAATTATTTTTGTATCTAATAAAATTCGAGATAGAAGAACGGCTCGCACGTGTTTAGCCAGGAATTACGAATCATTTGAGAAAGAAAGAAAAAAAAAAAAAAAAAAAAAAGAATTGCAGAAATTAGTTACAGTTTCAATTGAGCGGGATAACGAACTTGAGAACATACGGACAATTAGTAACGTAAACAAAAACAAAGTATTTTGTGCGAACTAAACAGCAGCGAAGGATATTTTTGTAGTGTTTTTATTTTACGAAAAACACGGCTAGTGAGTATCCCGTGGAAGTCTGTGTAGATGCTTCTGCAGTATAAACACGCGAGAGTATTAGAGAACTGATCTTTATGTTTTGTTTGTGAACTAAACCAAGCGACAGCACGGCACCAATTCGGTGCATTGCCGGTTTCATGCGCAAACAGCCAGATGGTCTTCGCCCTCGCATCTAAGTTTAGCTGCAGTGTTTGTCTTCAGGTTCGCTGTGCACTGACTGGATACAGCTTAACGTTGTCTCACGGTTACACAAGTGTACGAACCCGATCTTCCAGACGTATTAAAACACGTCAGTTCATACAGAATATTAACTTAATGGTCAAATTAGAGTGTGTGCCCTAAACTGTATTACATTTTATCAAGATATAAATAATGCCTGGGATATTCTCTATGAACACGATGAAAAAGTGAGAAAGCCCCTGATAATAAATGACTTTTGAATCGTGTTTTTCTTCTCTTTTTCTGTTTTTTTTTTTTCCTGTACGAGCAAACATAACATCACCTCTCTTCTTTCTAAGTGAAAAAGGGTCTGATTTATTTAAACACGCACTCAACAGATTTTCAGATTTCAGTTATTAAGACCACACAGATAGCTATTCTTTAGCGTGTAGCAGCAAGGAATATATTATGTGCGCCTTCTCATAAACACAAGAATACATAGGTGATATTTTGATAAACCTGTGAAGGGCAACTGGCTCTAACCGGAACATACCACAGTAGAAACAACAAAAAAGAGCTCAAAAAGTTGTCTTATAATTACTTCATAGTATTAAATGTTTTGACTTTTGGATCAGGAATTTTTTATGGAAAAGTTTTTATGGTCTTTAACATAGTTAAATAATTTCATGNAATCTGCATGAGTTCACTGATAAAATATTTGTATGTTAATGTTTATTATTGTAAAAAGTTTATTTTCGGTTTTGCATCAAACAAATAACAAATTAAAAATTTCATTAAAATGAGTTCACCTTTTTTGTATGTTATGTTTATTATTTTAAAAAGTTTATTTTCGGTTTTGCATCAAACAAATAACAGACAAAAATGTAAAAAAAACGTACCTTTTATCTCATATATTAAATCTCTCTCTCTCTCTCTCTCTCTCTCTCTCTCTCTCTCTCTCTCTCTCTCTCAGACACACTCTGCACAGTTATATACGGATTTATACACACACACACTATATATAAGCACACATCTACACACCTATTTTTGTCGTACCATAAGAATATTCATGGACGTAAAATAGTAAACTTTTATTTTGACAGATGGCCAAGTATCAAAGCACAAACACAAACTTACGGACACACACATTCAAACACACAAACATACAGACACACATATACACACGCACAAACATACACACACACAATATGCCAGTTAAGCAAACACAATCCCCAGAGAGAATCATGTTACGATATGAACGTATTGATTTTACAGGCGGTTTTGAAATTAGCCTAGAATCATTATCACAAAAATTTTATTGTGATCTAATGACAGATACCTATAACAATATAGCTGACTGAAACCAAAAAATATATAAGCAGACATGTACAGAAAAGTTTTGTCATTTTAGTTTATTTTGATTTGGATGTCAAATCCGAAATTATTATTTACCATTTATTACTGAATTTCATAAACATTTTCATACAAATATATATAAAAAATCTAAGCATCAATATGCATAGAAACACACACACTATACATACATCCTACTATACATGTATATACACATACATACATAAAAACATAAATGCAGACATTTTTGCTTACGTACACGAATATGAAAAAGACAGAATGTTCTGACCAAATCTAATCGACATTTCATTTAAACCTTGTTTTAGCAAAGAGATTTATTTAATTAGACGACCACGACATTCTATACCAAAAGCCTTTGGGACTTTTCTTTCTAAAGACCTATGGGAAGTCGCGTCATTACCAAACTTTGTTAATTTGAGTCACTCAAGTAGCAAGCAGGTGATGCTAACAGCCCGTACAGCTCAAATCCCACAATAGATCAAATAGATCAAAAACACGTAGGTTATAGCAGCAAAGTCAACCAGTCCAGACTTTAAAAAAAAAAAAAATTTGAAAATAAAAAAGAAATAAGAAGAAGAAAAAGAAAACGAAAAAAAAAAAAAAAAAAAAAAAAAAAACGTAGGCAAAATGGATACAAGAAAAGTCGATATTTTTCATTTTATTTGCGAACAAAGTTAAAAGAACCAGATGTTTGAAATCACGTGGCATCCGCCAAGAATACCAGTGAAAACCGCTCTAATTTCATTGAAGCATCGCGGCTTTCATCAAGCAGCGAGATCGATAAGAACGGACAACATCGCCACTTGAAATTCAATCATGATGCTTGTTAGATATAGCTAGCTCATGCCCTGAGCTCCTACGCGAAATCGTGGATGCCTTTTGATTGCTGTTTCTAGACAACTTGTCCAGGAACGAAAGCGCGAGAGAGAGAGAGAAAAAAAGAGTCTTGACTGCTCTGCCACATGGCACAAGGATTATGGCTGCATTAAGCGAGTTTAAATTGGTTGACATAAGACGTATTTCACGTGTCAGTCGCCTGAAAGAGCAGAGCCAAACTGGCAACAAAGGATGATTGCATTTTTCAGACTGAGGTGCCAATATGGTTAAGGTCTGTAATAAGACTACAAATTTCGCCTGTCGTGGTTAGGTGTGTGAAGTAAGAAAAGAATCGTTTTTAGAATGATAGTTAACTATGTAGGTGTTAAGCTTTTAATAGTAAGGAACGACAATAAGAAGGAGAAAACGATAACAGTTTGTTGGTTTCCACATATACGACAAAATAGAAAAAGGAATATATTTAAAGAAATTATAGTAAAAGAAAACAACAACAACAATAACTAAATAAATAAGCAAAGAAATATAAATAAATAAATAAATAAATAAAAGTGACGTAAAATGTTAAAAGCATTAAAAAATAGCATAGAACATCAAATAAAAGATTTACCTGGAAAAAATCCCAGAAAACAAAACAGATACAACAGAAACATAATTTAAAACAAAGAAAACAAGAAGATGAAAGAAAAGCAGTAACAACAACAACAAAAAGAAAAGCATAATAACTGGAATGAATAAAAATAAGACAAAGCAAATGTGATAGACAAAAGACGCTTCATTATGCATTGTTCATGACCTCTAATATTATAATCATGGAGTAATATGACATTCCCAAGTAACTCGGCCGTTTATTATTATTATTATTATTATTATTATTATTATTGCATTTTTGTTGTTGTGACTGCTGCTGCTACTGTTATTTCATAATTAGAAACAAGAAAGAAGTCAAAGAACTGTATTTATATTAAAAAAACAACAACAATACCCCCCAAAAAACCCTCCAGAAAACAAAAAAGCAAAATTACAACAACAAAAAAAAGAAGAAAAAAAGCCCCCAGAAGCACGTAGAACAGTTTTAAACGCTGATCAGCATTCCAGAAAGCAAAATAATAAAATATAATAAGTCTTCACTATAGATAAAAAAAAAACCTTTGAAGACTAAATGCATTTCCTTATAACGGAAGATAGAGAAGAAAAAAAATCACTGGAAATATTTATTGCTCTACTTTCTCGACGTCTCAGTTTGAAATCAGGTCGCTTATTTCCATTCTAGAAAAAGAGATTTAGAGCCTCCATGTCTTGTAATATATTCATGATTTAATAAAAAAAAATATTTAAAAAAATTAAATTAAATTATATATAAAAAAAATTCTAAAAAAATTATGAAGAATTCCATCACGAAACCACAAAAAATAGTATGGTACTTATCGCATTTTGAAATAAAGGCACATTTTTCAATGCCAGCAAATGTTGTATATATCGCGAATTACCAAGAAGTTGGTTATCTATTGCCGATATTTTTTTTTTTTTTTTTTTGTTAAATTTTGGCAGTAATTGCGCTGTTTGATGACATTCATCATATATATAAAAAATACATTTCATTTCTTATTTAAGAAAGGAAAAAAAAAGGCAAGTAATGCATTACGATGTATATATTTTTTTCTTTTTATTCTCAAAGAAACTGCCTGCAACACGGCAAATACAAAGATCAGAGCTTTTTATTCCTTGATATAAAACATAATAAATAAATAAATAAATAAATAAATAAAAACTTTTACGTCAATTTCAACAACCTGTCACGAACAACGACTTACAGCTTCTTATAAATGAACGAATCGTTACATTTAATCATAAACTACAGGAAGAATTTTCTATTCTCCTAAACCAGTTTTGAAACACCCTGAAGCATTTCAAACGAAGATTTCAATGATGGCGCTTGTAGGTTATACCTTTAACGTTCATCCTTTTGAATTTCTGAGGTTTTTTAAGCTTAACTTCAAAAACATTTTTTTTTTTTTTTTTTTTATTAGCTTCACATTTCTAAGACATTTTCCTCATCAATTTAAAACAGAAAAAAAAAAAAACACTCAGATTGATCTCTTGCAAATAGCCTCGTGTAACTGTACACCATGTTCATTCACCGATCTGAATGGCCGTGCAGAAGATTCCAGCGACAATGGAACCCCGTTATTAAGACTTGCATGTAGCTGGATGTATGAATGAGCATTCAGAATAAGTTCTAATTATGCCATCGTGTTCGGCAGCGTAGATCCATCTTGTGGGCCCCGGTTCTTTGGCCGTGTTATTTTCTCAAACAGCCCGTTCATATTATAGCCAAACATTCCGTGTTCTTATTGAGAGAAAAGAAAACAACATTGCTGTGCTTCCAAACAAATCGTGATTGCCAGGGAATCGAACGAGCCTTAATGCTGATATGGCTGAACGGAGGGAAAATACAATGGAAGACTTGTGGAGTGTTGGTTTAACCAGGAGTTCGTGCTGCACAACGTCATCAATATGCATGAGGTGTTGGCTAAGTGGTCTGAAGAGCGTTTTATGTAATACAGTCTGCGTGCTTAGCGTTTCAATGTCCACGTCGTTTTAAATGGGTTTTAAGAGGAAGTCCCTTGCACATGTGTGGTTTAGTTATGGTTAACTAATATGATGAACTAATGCTTTATTTTGCTCTGTATCACAACAGGAAAGGCTTAAAACGATCTTATTTAACAGTATTTTTCTTGTGAAGGAAAATAATTTCCGATTATCTCGTTTCGAAAATCTGTACTGTCTTATTTCAGTACTTGCTTGAAAATTATATTCGTTAGAAATGGTATCTGTTTACAAAGGAAACATTTTATTGGAAAATACAAGTCTTAATAAATTATCTGTATTATAATCTCTAAGACTGTTTGTATTATTATTTGTATTTTAATTAAACCTCTTTGCCTAGAGCTCATTAAGGAAATACATGTTCTTACAGTTTTAATTCAATGTAAAGCCTTCAGTTAGGTGAATGCTTTTATTATGATCTGTCGGAGTCTTAGAAACTGAAAATGACACTTATAAAACGCGTTCAAACTATAATGATGACATTAGTGACTGCCACCACTTTTGAAAATAAATTAAAAAAAAAAAAAAAAGAATACTAATAATACAAATATCCTGCGGCTGATTAGAATCCGATTAGGACGTTAAGCAAGAGTTGTTTTCTTAAGTGTCACTTAATTTACTATCACTCAAACAGCTGTGTTTGGTGCTGCAAATAATCCAGCATGTCCAATGCAAGCCGCTTGTTTGCTACGGATCATGTCTGTTTTTAAGAGACTCGGAACTCGCAAGGGATAACACATGGTAAACATAATTGAAATTCAAACTGATAGTTCAGGCAAGAATCAGCTTCTCTGTGCAGTTGCAGTTGTAAATTAAAGTACATATGATAATAAATAAATAAATAAATAAATAAATAATTATTAAATATATATATATATATATATATATATATATATATATATATATATATATATATATATATATATATATATATATATATATATATATATATATATATATATATATATATATATATATATATATATATATATATATATATATATATATATATATATATATATATATATATATACTGATATTTACTGATCTGTGTATGTTATATGTGTATGTGTATGTGTTTGTATATGTGTGTGTGTGAGAGAGAGAGAGAGAGAGAGAGAGAGAGAGAGAGAGAGAGAGAGAGAGAGAGAGAGAGAGAGAGAGAGAGAGAGAGAGAGAGAGAGAGAGAGAGAGAGAGAGAGAGAGAGATCCTTAAACACCACGACATAAGACAGTTATAACAAAACCTATGAACAAATCAGTTTCACATACAACAAATAATTCCAAAACAACTTACTCTTCTAATTCCTTAAAGAATTTTGACATTCTGTATTTTCTTGGTCACAAAATCAGAGCTGAAATCTCAGACTGTTAAGTTCTGAATCAAGATGTAAGAGAACATTTTCGTGATAATCCTGGATCTTCACACAGTAATTTATCCCCCAAGGAATTTTTTATCTTTTACGAATGGCAGTCATAATATTATTGACTTGTTACATTCAGATTCGTGTGAGATTTAGCATTATCAATAAACATCTATTACGAAGTGTTCTGCAATGCTCTCATTTCACTATCGCCTAGCTTATTTTACTTTTGTTTGTTTTGGTTTGTTACATTCATTGACACTTTATAAAATCTGGCATTACATAAAAATAATTAACCAACAAGATTCTCATATTAAATCTTCTGTGAGAAGTATGTAGTCCAATCGTTTTCTATCGTTCTGCATAACGGTGTCAAAATTGACTTTATCTACAAGAATTTAAAATCCTCAGATATATATTATGTATATCTGAAAGGAGACGAACACATCATATCAAGAATCTTTGGCTTTGTCTGTGATATTTATGACGTCCTTGTGATACAAACATTACATATCTTTGACTGATTTCTTGATCAGTTTCGCAGTAAAGAATTTCACAAAATATAAAAGACAAAGTCATTATAGTGGTATTCAGAATTATTAGAAGTATACGCTGGCTTGTTGGAAATCAGTTACTGTCAAGTGATAAATAACTTCTCTTGCTGTTGCAGAAATGAATTATTATTATTAGTTTACTGCCATTTGTTTTCCAGAAGACCAGAACTCAAGTTTATTATGTGTTATATTTTAGAGTTGACGTATTTCACCAGATGAGTTGATTGCTTGCCAGCCAAGTAACAGCTGCACATAAAAACAATATGGTATGCTGCAAATAAGTTAAATATCCACATATCCATTGGTAATATCTGACATTGTAGAGATCAACGTCTTCATAGTACATCATTACGTTGACCACTTTTACTTGAGATAAAGTAAAAAATTATAAAAAAAATATATACATCAGAATTAGGCAATATTTGTATCAATCTCGAAAGAATGTTCAAGACTTCGAGTCTTCCTAAACGTCCCGAACTGGTGATTAATCACTTTGGAAAAAAACAAATCTGCTTGTCAGATTTGAATTCTTTTGAAGTGAAAAACGTTGGGTCCCTAACTTGTTAAATCCATACATGAGATAGATATAATTTTAGCGTTCTTGTTTCACATTCTTCAGATTTCTCCAAATGTGGCTCCATCACTCAACATATTCACACGAGAAAAAATCTTTGTGTCACGAAGAAATGAAGATCTTCAAAAGTTAACAGGTCTGGGTTCATCGCCTGCTACATTCAATATCTGAGTAAATTCGGTCGGGTCTTGTAAAACATGAACTAGGCACCATTTAGATGTTCATCAAAGAATATTGATCATCATCTAGCCGCTTCAGAGTGAACCTTAATTTTCTCTAGAATTGGAGATCTTCTCCTAGATTAAGCAGTCGTTGAAAAACGACACGTTAGTGCTTTTTTCTACAATAAAGGCAGAGTAACGCGAAAACCAGATGTTCGTACCTTGCGTAAAAATATTCTCTATATTGGGAAGGCTTATGTCAATTTGTTTAAGCACATTGTGAAGACTTATTTAATAAACTTCAATTGAGTTATGCGGATAATGTCCCTCGACAAAATGTTTATGACCAGTTCGTTGTCGAGAAGTGGTAATGGAACAATTTCAAAGAGTAACTCCGAGAAAGGCCAACAGTACTTTGAGGCAAATAAAAAAGGACAGAATTCTGGTCCTCGACATCCCTGAGTAAACCCAAAGCACTGGAGGTGACATATACTAAGATGTATTAGTCAACAGCGCATCGCATCGTGCAAGTTTCAATCAAATTTAGTGCACTTGCTTCAGTTGCGCCCTCTTTTATTGCATCACTAATTTAATTGCTAAATGCAGGCATCATTCATGAGCATGTTTGCACTCAGTTAACTTATTAAAACCGATCGATATTTCATTTTTCTTATTTAATGTGCTGATGCAGGTAACATTCATTTGTTATAAAAACAAATTCATTTATATCGTTCATTTCCTAAGATGACATAATCCAATGGTATTAAATTTGAAAGTAATTTTTTTTCAGAGACTTTTAATTTGTAATTCCTTTGCCAGTTGTATTCAGTGACACGTTCAGTTCTAAATGTTTCGTGCACGTCTTCACTTATTTCATTCTGATTTATTCTACCAGAAATAAAGACAGTTCTCGAATTAACGCTTTTATCTAAAATATCATGCATTAAGGTTGACATAGGGGCGTACTGTGACTCAGTCGTAAAGAGCTGGCCTCAGACGTGAATCGCCATAAGATCGATTCCCCTTGATGCTCCCAAAGGGGGCTACTGCTCTCTCCAGCTACGACTTAACAACTAATTTTTCAGAAATCGTGGTATGTACTTTTGAAACTAGTAAAATGATTCCAATCTACTGATTAATAAAAAAAACCTCAGAATGATTGCAATGGTTCATTTCTTTTTCATCATATGCAAAAATACAATCAACAACAACAAAAGTTTGACGCCCAATATCCGTAAATATTTAAAATGTGCTAAAATATCGTTTTTACGTAGTCAAGCATTCACTTACTTAGAATCTTAGGATTAAAGACTATTTATTCAAGTTAAAACATTATTGTATAATTCAATATAATGTAATATTAAAGTAATATTATCTACAACAGCATTTTGAAAACGTACTTGCTTACATAAACACTTCATCACAATTTAACGATAGAATAAACACAACCCATTTAAACGAAGTTAAAGTCAAAATAATCAATTACTAACGCCAGAACAAATGAACTGTTTTAAAAATGTATAGAGTATCACATTACAAAATAAGAAAACAAATAGTAACGTAATTGATATATGTAAATGTTTAAATACATCTTTATGTAACTGATCTAAAGAGTTTGATATAAATGTATATGTATGTATGTGTGTGTGTGTATATATACACTATGCATATATATACTAATTATAAATTTATGTTATTTTATCTACAGTCATTGATGCTATATGTATTACTGTTAGTAGCATTAGTTTTACTATATTAAACTATTTCATTTTCTATTATTACATCAACAATGCTCTCCTTCGGCAGTGAAGGGATAGCGTAAGGTGTCACGAGCGGTAGGATCAATCCTCCTGAACGTGCCCATTGGCTTTTTTGCCATAACAACTAGAGCCCAAACAATGGTTGATCAATAACTGTGCTAAGAGGTGACTTGTCTGCGAGAAAGTGTTATAAACGATGTCTTGAGGATAAGGAAATGCATCTGTGCATTTCACAGCTTCTATTATTACTACTACTACTACGGTGCTACTGTCATTGCTTCTACTACTACTATTTGTACTACTGCTATTACTACTACTACTACTACTATTTGTACTACTACTATTACTACTACTACTACTACTATTAATTTATTACTACTACTACTACTACTATTAATTCTATTACTACTACTACTACTACTATTAATTCTATTACTACTACTACTTCTACTGCCATTACTACTATTACTTCAACTGCTAGTATTATAATAGCTTTTACTACTATACAAGTACTACTTCAGTTACTAAACTGGTACAATTACTGTTATGTTACTACTGCTAGTATTACTACCTCTGCTGCTTCTACTACTCCTAGTTCTCCAACACCGCTACTACTACTACTACGACTACTATTGTTGCTGCTGCTATTACTGATACTACAACTACTACTACCAGTTAAATCGTAGTTACTGTTGATCATTCTCAGTGTCTAAGATGAAATTTCGCAATTATGAGTACTGAGTATATGAATATATTTATGAGTATGTTCAACAAATCAAAACAGTTGAAGCATCATGATACATACTAAATCAAAATCATATGATAAACCTTGAAAGCCTGACAACCATGTAATAATAAATGTAAATAATAAGTTTCATCATTCAATAAAAACTCTCATACTGTTTTATATTACATACAAAATAAATATACAGTAATTATAAATTCTATAATAAACATTAAAAAGGTAATAAAGAATTGCTTAAAATGTAGTCACATTTGCAGTGTTAGCTTATACCAAATGTAATATTTGCTAGAAGGTTAGAGAGCCAGATTACATCTATAGCTAATAAGAAATAAGAAATCAGAAAGAAATGCTTTAAAAAGATATCGAAAGAAAGGTACAAACATAGGAGTACATTTTTTTTTTTTTTTTAAAAAGCCTGGAAGGTATTAAATATAGCAATAAATTATATTGTTTAAAGACAATATTAGTTATGTTTAAAGTTGTTGTTTTTTTAACAAAATGAAAGAATGTTTCTATTGGCAAAATTTCGGTAGCAATAAAATATTAATATAATATTTTAACTGTTTTGACGTAAAACTTGCCAACGCGGGAAGATCAAAAACGAACATCAGCATGATTAACAAACCGTATTAGGTTATGAAAAGAATAAAGTTTAAACATGATACTATATCTACATTGAGATAACGTCGGAAAAACGCTGACAAGTCAAAAACATAAAGCCTGTACTTACTCGTTGTCTATGTACACATAGAACTTCGACTTTCTGATTGTGTCTTTCACGACTTTCATAAATTCTTTCATGTTCGCCAAACCTTTAGAAAGACCAGGCACTGCTAATGCTGTCGATGTATTGTTCCGTTTGTGTTAAAATGTCACCCAGGCTTGCCTTCAAACTTCCTTATGGACAATGCTTCTGCGAGCTCGGACCGGTCACAAACAGAAAGAAGTGGTCAACATTTAGAACTTCATTAAGGAACTATTGATCCGAACCCATGTTGGTGGAAATGAGTCTCAATTTTGCAAAAGAAGCGTAGATGTCGACTCCGCGTAAAGCAAACACCGGCCTCTTGAGATACGCCACAACGTATACCAAATTCAAAAGCACATTCTTTAAACAAGCGAAAATATTCGTCGGCTAATACTTTTTGGGGCTAATTTCCAATGAACAACATGTTAGTGTTGGACTTTATTGATTGAATTAGTTCCCCGGTAGTTCCTGCAGTAGGACTGTTGGGAAATGCCGAACACGAAACTCACGATGCTGCTTAAGAGGTTCCGACGAACACGTGCATCAAGATGAATTAACTTCAATCAAAATAAACAACCCAAATAGTTTGGCCCGTGGACTTGACGCGAAAGTGTTAACAATGTTAACATCTAAACAAATTGATCCATAACGTATCTGGAGTTAGTGATTTATTGAAGCCAACAGATATCAGGTTAATTCGATTAACATAGCCACTTACATCGGCAAACACGATGTGTTTGTTTCTATGTCAAATTCAGTTTTAATGTGGTCAGGGATAATTACATTGTCGTTACTGTAAGTTTTGGTGTAAAATTACGAATGACCTGGAGGACGTATCTGACTATTTATCAAATATTGAAAAATACACTGAGCAAAAAATCAATGCAAAACAAATTAAAAATACTTTCTCGTCGGTGTACATTCTACCGGGACCATTCACACGCATAACTTGTTAATTAATCTTCACGGTGTATGGTTTAGGCATGTTTTAGTAATCATCTACCTATACTTTTTCTATCTTGCCATTAAATTTTGAAACTATGTGCTAATGATTAAACACGTAATCATTTTATACTATATTTTTTTTACGAAACATATCATGCAGTATTATCTCTTTCACCAGTAATTGCAGTTTTAACATAAATTCATGACTCAGAGTTAATTTTCTTTGTATATGTACATAAAAGTTTGGCAGTTGTATAGTACGTCCAAAAAACGCATTTTTTCTGAGATCACTATCATATAGATATATACAGCAAAAACAAACTGTAAGAAGTAAACGATGTACTCAACACATTTTTATCAGATATATAACAGCAGATAAACATGCAGGCAAGTGAATGGCTATTTTTTTTGCAGTCCAGAAGGTTCATTTTAAGTACAGTTTCAATTTAGAATTTCTTTATTTGTTATAATAGAAAGTCAGTACAATTTCACATCAGCGTATTAAAGAGTAAAGCTGCGTGTAGATGCTCTATGATTAGCGCATGTGGTTGATGTGAGATGAGTACTAGAATCAGTTCGTTTCAGCGATCTCACTGGGAAATTTCTCATTCCAGTCAGTACCCAATAACTAGTTTACCAAAGGCCGCTGTGTATAGTTTCCTGTCAATGGGAAATATTATATAAAAGAGGCATTTTGTTGTAAAAACAGTTGTTTTCTGTCGGTCTATCTATCTATCTGTCTGTCGGTCTGTCTATTTGTTCTTTCTGCATATCTGTATATTTATCCGTGTATCTATTCACTTGCTTGCATGTTTGTCTGCTATTACTAAGTTCGTCTGTTTATTAATATCTCTCTCTCTCTCTCTCTCTCTCTCTCTCTCTCTCTCTCTCTCTCTCTCTCTCTCTCTCTCTCTCTCTCTCTCTCTCTCTCTCTGTATATATATATTTTGATATATTTATCGTCCTTAACTACTTGTATGACGTCGTATAACTGATAAAAATGTGTTGAGTACGTCGTTTATTTTTTCTTCAAGTTAAAACATATGTATCAAGTTTGACTGGATATAATTTACTCATTATACTAATATAATCGATTTTATTACTGTACGGCCTATCTGTAACACGCAATGTAGCTTCTGTTTCCTGCACTGGCTTTTAATTCGATACGACAGTGGTATAAAATGACAAAAATTTCTGTTTGCACTTTTCATAAAGTTCTGTCGGCAGCTGCAACGTTTGAACTAATTAGTAACAGCAAACGTAAATGGAGAAACACGTACAAAAACTAAACAAAATAATTATGTTATTACAAGTTAGTTATTTTTATGTCGGGTGAAATTTCTTGTCTGACTTTTGGCAATTAGGTGTGTGTTTTGGGTTGGGTTTTTTTTGTTTTTTAATAATTTATTTTTTTATTATTTTTTATTTTTTATTATGAACACTAATTAGTGTGTGTGTGTGTGTGGGGGGGAATTAGAAAAAAAATGTGCAAAAATTATTTCCTGTTGGAAATTTATAATTATTATTATTTTTTTTTATTATATATTTATTAATTATATGAAATTTAACGTCTGCCATCTAATAATTGGTAATACTGAATTTCGTCATGTCTCGTTAAATAGTTATTTGTGCATTTATTCTTCTGTCCATCCGTCTATTCATTCTTTCACAGCTAATAATAATAGTAATAATAGTAATAATACTACTACTACTAATAATCATAATAATAATATAATAATAATAATAGTAATAGTAATAGTAATAATATATATATATATATATATATAAAACAACAACAATAACAGTAGCAGCAGCAACAACAACAACAACAATAAATGTTTATGATAAAGACCCAAACATTGAATTAATAAATAAGTAATTTACAGAATATTGATTGTATGAAAGATAACTAATACATAAATCAATAATGACAAATAAAATTTAAATGTAACAGCAAAACAGTAAGTAACTGATTTTGTCAGAGTCGCACAAAGACGGGTTTGCTGTAACTCATATTTTATTCATTTCGCTTGGTGCAAGAGTTGACAGCATATTGCATCCTCTGTTTTCCGAGATGATCATTTTCTACTTGGCTGCGTCTTTCAGTTTGATTTCATACAACTCGACCATTTGTCAAACGCGATCCCGTCTGGGTCGAACATGACATTTAGAAAAATAAAAGACAAGCTCTGAACTCCCACTCATAAATCAGTCCTTGTATGAATAATATTGCTTGTTATTTCACAGAACACAGCAAATAATAGCTAGAATTTCTTGTCATTTTTTTTATCTGTCTGTTATTTCTGTGTATCTTTCATGTGTGAAAAAAAAATATATTGCTCGTCGTTTCACAAAGCACAGTAAAATAAACTATCTGTTATTTCTAAATGATAAAACTTTCATATGATTAAAACAATATATATATATAGATATAGATATATTACTTGTTTTTCATAAAATACAAGAGATGTTTGATATGATTGTAAGTCCATATGTACGCCTGGCTGTCGTTGTTTTCCTTGTTTAAATTCATTGTGTGAAGAACATCAATGGTCGGGTTTTAAAGCTGAAAAAACACTCCTTTCAAAGATTTCTGTCTGTCTGTCTGTAGCATTTATATTTTAAATTGATTACAGTTTGTTCAGTCATGGTCTTAATTCAGCATTTATCAAAGCACGAAATGTCAGGTAGAGATTCTCTAAGCGGACATCGATGTTAAGTTTACATAACATTTTGGGGACAGACATGGACTGACCTTCTCAAATATCAAAATGTCATTGTCAAGGTTCGTCTGACTGTCTGCAGCTTCCATTTACTTATCTCCACTTGCTTATATAAAGGAATATTAAAAGTCATCGCCATGGATTTCTATTTGTCTGTGCTGTTATTACTGAACACACGTTATAGCTGTTATACTTTCTCTTGGATACGTAGATTGAAAAACCTCGTCAACCGTGTAAATGACATTTTGTGTTTCTACGTCATGTGCCATTGCGTCTGAGATAATTGCAAGCAGAAAATAAATGATTCGGCTTTGATGCAGTCATTTTAATAAAGCGCTGTCTAAGTCTGGTTAAGAATATAATGGTTTAGTGGTGAAATTTAAACATGTTAGAGAAAACCAATAAACCGTGCCTCGGGCATCGATGTGTTATATGGATCAAATGACTTCTATAAACTGATATCAAGTGTATTACATATAAAGCCTTCAGTGATAGACATCTTGTGCTGTATCTTCACTGGTTTCATCTCTCTTATAGAAAAAAAGTCTTCACGTGTCTTATTTGGTTTCTTGTTTACTTGTACAGCCTCAGTTCCCGAAGCGAGAAATAATAAGGTCAACATAATTAGAAATGAGTATGTTTAGCATTTTACGCATCTTTGATATTAAGACCAAGACTTCGATCTTAGAAACAAATAGTAATCATAAGCCTGTATTAATTAGTATGTTCATGTGAATGTCTTGCCTTAGTGTGGGCGTGAGTGTGTAAAATAACTACGAAGAAGAAACAAAGAAGAAGAAGAAGAAAGAATGGAAAATAAAGGAAAAAAAAAAAAAGAACTGCAAGATTCTCCAGTTGCAAAAATAAACAAAGTTATGTAATTCATAATGAAAAGCAGACACACTGAAGAGAGCAATACATTTACCAAGTAATTGGTATGAAGAGTTTCTATGCAGTAAATCATTAACCTTGACAGAAGAGCTTAACTTTTCTGTTCTTTTTTTTTTTTTTTTTTTTGTCTTTTTTGTTCCCTGTATGATTCGTACAGTTTAAATTTCTAGTTTTCTCCAGTTAACAATAAAACATGCTGTCGTGGCAAAATCAGACACTTTTAAAAAAAAAACGTACGTTGGCGTCTTCTCTGCACTAGTTTCTTCAAAATATTTGATACGAACAAAATAACAGACCTCTAATAAAGAAACATTGCGTACCTTATCCTCCCAGCTGTGTATCCCACTTTTAATAAAGCTAAACTAATAAATTAAGGCGTGCATTTTCTCTCAGTGCCCGCTTTTGCAGAAGGCTGTAATGGTAGAAGCAGAATTTCCTGTTTTAGACATAATTATTAGCAAGTCGATGAAGGCGAGTTTTGGCTCAGTGGTACGAGAGCACGGTCAGGTGAGATGGAAGGAAAGATCAATCCTTCAAAGCAGTTAAATTGCACAATTTCCCATCCAAGCCGGTGCACAATTACTGGTGTATCAAAACAATGGCTGGCTTTTCTGAGTAAAGGGGAAAGTTCATATAAAAAGTCCGCTAATTCAGAAACGTATAGTGGTGGCGGTTTTAATTTCTCACTACCTTCTGACACGTATGACGAAATGCATATCGCTACATAACCATAAATTATTTAATTTATTAATATGTGTGTGTGTGTGTGTGTGTGTGTGTGTGTGTGTGTGTGTGTGTGTGTGTGTCTCTTTATTAACATATTTCTTTTATCTATCAGTCTTAAATATATTAGCAGGTCGAGAATATATCTGGAGATTATATATTACAGCCTTCATCACATCTATCTGATCCTAGGTTTCAGTTTTATGCTGAGATACGATTTCGTCATCTTGGGTGCACCAGTTTTAGCTCGATGACCTAACGACAGCAACAGCGCCGACTACAGGTGATCAGAAACCGAGTTCATTTTGAGGGTAATGAACGATCTGTTTTTGTTCTTCGAGAATCGTTAAGGCTGTTCCTCACGTTAAGTGTTAATACAATTTCAAAGCGTGTTTCTAATGATCACCACAGTACGATGTCACTAATCCTATTACTGTTAGAAGTACTGAATACTGAAAATGACATTTTAAGAATAATCTCCGAAAGGAACGTTTTCAATCAGGGCTCTGACCCGATCGCATCGTTTGCTTACGACAAAGGTCTGGATTCAATTAGCAACATTTTCATTGTAGATGACCTTTCTTGAACTTCGCGGAAAACTTTCCATGAACTGGTAGATAATTTCTTTGAAACTCGCTACTTCCTGGCTTCGTGAAAAGCGAGAAAATCCGATACTGTGTGAGAGTTAATAACTGATTCCTTCCGTATGTTAAAGTCTGTTTCCAGCTATTGATAAATAACGTGGGTTTGAAATCTAATTTAAAATCATTAAATAAGACAAAATCAGTTGGATTTTACAGCTTCAAATTATGTTGTCTTAGGTTATTGCATCGTTTTATCTTTCTTCAAAATGTATGATAAAGGAATGAATGAATGTCTTATCTTAACTGTTGATAAGGATATGAGAGTGTGGCGTGATTTAAAAATCTACAATGTAAGACGTGTGTGAAACACAAACCAATACTTTTTACATATATAAAATTGTTTTCATTTATAATATTAATTTGTGTCGAGTTTATTCTTGTTGACGGTTTTTTTTTTTTTTTTTTTTTTTGTTTTGTAAGGATTTTTCTTCTTTATTATTGCCAAACACATGATACGTGAACCAAGATCTTCTGACACAACTGCTATCAGTGCAACACTGTCAGTGCAATACGTTTGAAGCGATTAGGGAAGGATCGATCGCCCACTAGTCCCTCTCTGTATTAGCCAATGGCCATCATCCAGTTCATACTAAGTATAAAGGTTCTGAATTGTAGTTTTAGCACAAAGATCTTAAATAAAACTGAGGCCAGTAGCATAAAAACTACTAAAGTCTTTTGTTTCTTCTTCGTAAATCATCAGTCTGTACACCCTTGCTGTTATTGATTGCGGACAGAACCATGTGCACTTTCCAAACTAAACCAGTTAACAACAGCATGCACTTAGTAGTTATTTTCGGATCCAACAGAAACACCCAAGAAATTAATTAACATCGTGTGAAAGTGGGTAAGAGGTCGAATAAAAAGCGAATCAGACCATATTTCGGCAGATGCCTTCGAAGCCTTAAAACTGTCATTAATCATCGATAAATATCTGGAATGAAAACTGAAAAGCAATAAACGCTCGGGAAGCCGCGGTCTGCCTGGTTAGACCAAAAACTCCCCAGACACATGCTTCTCATCCAATTGGCTCCATCAATACTGCATTCATTTACAGCCCGTGTTAACTGTTATACATACCAGAAAAAAAATGTCTCTGGAATATAAAAAAAAAATATCATTTGTGCAGAAGTGTAAATAATGATTGCAATGAGAAAAAGAAATTTGATCAATTCTGAGTGAAGATATTGGTGAAGAATAAAAAAAAAAAAGAAAGGAAAAAACGAAATTAAATAAAGGGTAAATAAATGGTTTCTCCTGAACATTTTTCAAATAGTACGGCACACTTGAAATTCCCATATATTTTATCTTGCTACAATAAAATAGGGAACAATAACACGAAACATTAAACCACCGAACGACCTTATGTATTTATTCATTATCCAGTAGTGTTTGAAATAACAAACCAAAAAATTAAAAAGTTACAAATAATAATCATTTATATCTAGTATTCTGTATGTCTCAAGATACTAGTTACATATGTAACTGTCTTTAGAGATTATGTTTGTATGATTATATGTATATCTATGTAACATGTATGTGTGTATGTATGTATGTATGTATGGATGTAATTATTTTAAAGTACTGTATGTGTGTATGTATTAATATATGTATGCATACATGAATGTATACCTTTATGCATATATATAAATATATATGTGTGTATGTATGTGTGTGTATGTGTACGTTTATGTGTATATATATATATATATATATACAAAGGTATACAAGTAGATATGTTGGTATGTATGGATGTACATACGTCCTTTATATTTATGGAAAGTGTGTTTATATAACCATACGAATGCATGCTCATTATATACTGAATTCACTCTTTTCACTATTCGTACGCGTGTATGTTCTGAGTTCATATATCAGGGTTTCCGATATCAGTATAAACGTATAAAAATATAATTTACACAGACTTTACATGAACTAATTACCACGAGCTGCGTGTTTTTATTGTCTTCGCTGTCTTTACTGATATCAAACAGCTAAAAGTTTGAGGAGTTTCTGAGATAAATAATGACAGTGGACTGACGGTTGAAGCAAATTGGACACAGACGTGTAGATTCTTCTAATCGAATCAAAACAAGATTACTACCCGCCTCACAGACAGTCAATAATCTTCGCGCAGACCACGAGCCGCTGTGTCAGCACAACCAACGGTTCTCGTCTTGGATGAACTTCGTTACGTATGCCATTTTCAACTTGTCCTCAAATCACATAAGTACTGTCAGGGTACAGAATCAATTATCTCTAAAGACAGGCTTCTGGTGTAAAATGGTTAACGACAGAATGAACCTCGCTGCTTCGTCTAGCTTAGTTTAGCATTTTATGACACATCGCGATGAGGACGTGGGGTTATAGTTTAAAGTTTTTATTGGTACGCTGTTAGTAATACGCAGAGAAGATAGTTTATATGTTATAATTACATTGGATGTATGCTTACAGCATCCCACAATGCATAGAGTTTTTTTCACTGGAAGTGAATTTGAGAATACAGTGTATTATCTCGGTGTAGAAGATAAAACTGCACTGCATACAGAAATCTGTCATAACTTAAGTTATGCATGACATATTTTCTAGTCTTTGCAACGAGGCATGAATTATGTTGCAGCAGTAATCTCTGAAATGGATTTCAGATGGGAGTTTTGAGTTCGAGAGAGAGAGAGAGAGAGAGAGAGAGAGAGAGAGAGAGAGAGAGAGAGAGAGAGAGAGAGAGAGAGAGAGAGAGAGAGAGAGAGAGAGAGAGAGAGAGAGAGAGATTAATCTTTAATATATTGAGACATTAGAAGTGTATTTGAGGTGTGGTCTAATATGTTATTCGTTTGAAGCAAAGACCGTCAAATATATATATTTTTAATATATATAGAGAAAGTTGAAGAAGGTTAGGAAAAAGAAGAATTGAAAAGAAAACAACTATAGTATCTATTAATTAGTATTTATAGATATATCTAATTATTGGTTTTAATAATCAAAAAATCAAATGTTTCATTATTCATATTCCATATTTTGATAAGAGAAACTGAAAAACAGAAAGACAGAAACAACATTTTTAGGCAGATACAAAGAATAAGAACAGAAGATAAACAAAACGACAGAAAGGCAGGCAGATAGAACTGAGAGACAGACAAACAGTTTTGTAAATAGTTAGATGGATAGATAGACTGAAGAATATAAATAAACAAAAGAAAAACCCGTTCTCATTTACTCTTATAAAATCAATATAACAATTGCATATTTTATTTACCAAAGCTAATTTAAAAAATACGTATGCCACTTTATCCTTTACGCTTCATCTATTTTCACAAACACAGCTTATTCGCGTTTTGAGAACCACTTCCTGGATTCATCGTACAAGATGTGCGACATCTTGGTTCGCTAATTTGTTGTGAATATCAACACGATTTCTTGGACGACCAAGCAACAAGTCCTGTTGTCTGGGCAATAGCCAGCAGTGCCGACTTAACGGAAGTTTGTCTAAAAACTCTGACAGGAGAGAGAAACGACGCAAATGAAGCAAAGAAAATGTCTAATGACCAACGGAAGCAACAAAGAAAAAACGTATTGCGGCTGACTAAGTGAATAAAGGCAACGACAAGGAGAGACATACCTCACGTCTTCCACCGCTGTCAGTTCACTTGTAACTTCTTTATCGTCTCCATCCGTTGATTCGTCTGGCGGAGAAATCATTTTTGTCACGACCATCATTATGAGGACGGTGCTATGTGCCACATGGACTTTTAGTTGGTCGATCAGCTTCGGACAGTCCTTGGGGGAAAAACCTGTCTCTGCAGACATATTGTTGACCAAGACGTCTTCGAGAATTCTGTCTTCATTGAGTTTGATTTGGCAGAACGTACAAGATTAGGCAACGATTTTGCTCTTAAAGAACCAATATTGATTGGGAAAATCCAATTGGTGGCCCGTCCGAGCATTATCCTCGGGTGCTTTAGTATCTGAGATTGGCGGTTTCTCGCCGAATCTTATCTCCGTCAGTCGAAAGATCATCAGAGAGGAAATTGCGAGCGGAGAGAATCGTTGCATAGACAGTTAATTCAATAGAAATAGTCGTAATAAGTTAGTGGTGATATCGTCTGTGCGGGACTCGTTTCTCCGGAAAAAGACGAATGGTCTGTCGATAAGTCGAGAGATTCTGCATGAACTGACCATGGTGACCGGCTCTCGAGATCTTGCTCGGTCAATACTGAAAGGCGGGAGGGGAAGAAAGGCGAGCTGAGTTATGGGAGATTGGGGTCACACGCAACTAAAGAGCGAGAAGGAAAGTCTGTCGTGGCGAGATGATTTGAGGTCAGTGAAGGCAAAAACGAGATCAATCTGGAGCAATTTGTCAGATAAGTTTCCATTAATAGAGCACATTGTTTAGTTCATCGATCATATGTCAGTGCTGAAAGAAGTACAAGAGAAAATATCCAATATCCCAGTCAAACATCTACGTACAAAGAAGAAGAGACAAGCCCTGATGTATTAAGAACCGGTTTCTTTGTACAGGGTAACTCGGCACAATTAGAGAAGCTGCACTCGAGACGGAATATATGGACAACCCTTGAGCCCAGCGTCTCCCTTCGTCACAAATCACTGACGTGTCTCGTCAGCTAAATGCAGCTATAATAAGTTATTAGTAAAGTTCAGTCACTCAAGTCTTGTTTCTTTTATCGTAACCGATATCGAGATCAGATCTTAATGGTTTGCCGGTCATTCTTCAAGCAGATGTATATCTGTACTAAAACGCTTGCAGAGTCTTTGATGTTGTTGTTGTTGGCTCGCATATATAACACCATTGTTTTAATAGCGTGTATTATGTTCTCTGTTTACATACACACATACATATTTCACACGTTATTTACATAACAGATATAAAATATATATACACTAAAATATATTTGTTTAGGATCAGAATATAAATGATAGTGTGTATACTTAAGTTTGTATGTATGTATGTATGTATGAATTTATGTATGTGTGTATGTATGCAGTATGTATGTATGTATGTATGTACATATATTTAAAAATATGTATGTCAATATGTGTTTGTGTACATGTATTTGTGTTTGCAAGTATATCTTACGTATGCATGTTGCAAGTTATCGGGTTTACCAAGTCAAACTGACTCTGAAATGCATCTCTCCACCAAAAACAAAATCATCTCTTTGTTACTTTAATCAACACATTACAAAGGAAAGGAAAAATTGTTTTTGTGTGCATCAAATGTTATTAGCCGTAGAAGATCGTTTTCAGTATAAATGTATTATGATGTGTAAATTATATTAAAAATCCTATCTTCGCAGCCAAATTCGCAGTGAGAGCAGAAAAGCAAGCTGAATTGACGTTTTATTTTCTCAGATGTTTAATTAGCTGTGACAGAATGCGACTTCCAGAGGAGAAATGATGTCAGTCTGTGGGATTATTCTGTGAGTCAACGCAATGTTGAGTTAAAAACAGTTCAACATGAGCAAAGCAAAAAAATAAAATAAAATAAAATAAAATAAAATAAAATAGAAAGGTAAAAATAAAATAAAATAAAATAAAATAAAATAAAATAAAATAAAATCGAATAAAATAAAATAAAATTATCATGTAATTCTTAAATTAAAAGTGAAGTAATAAAAATAAGATGTTCCGTATTTCTTTTCTCCGTTTCCTAATTTATAAAATTTCCCGTTCCAGCCAGTGTGCGTTAACTTGTTAATTAGTTGTCGTAGGTATTATCTGTCTAAAAAGAAATGCCACTGCTAATCAATAATAATAACCCGCTTAAAGATAGGCTTTTTTTTTTTTCTTTTTTTTCTCATGATACTACAGTATTTAACCCACTGACGTTTATAATAAAACATAATGTAACATTATTAATCATCCATTAATTCGTTTATTCATTATTTTTATTTATTTTTTCTGTTCATTTTTAATGATTAATTGATATATTTATTCACCCATTGTTCCTTAGTGTACATTTATATATTGCCTCATTCTTTTTTTTTAATTTTCTCAAATATATTTTCTTTTTTTTTACTCGATTTTTTTTTTTTTTTTCTAAATTGAATGGCCTCTAGTAACGTATCATGGATGTCCTTTCGCTGCCTAACTGCACTTTTGAGAAATGTTATTTCCAGTGTGAAGAGCAAAACCATTAGCTTTCGGCAGGAGTCAGTCGCTCATCAGACGTTCAAATGCACACAGTGAAAGTCACGTAGAGTGGATCTCTTGATGGAACCATTGCTTTAATATCCGTTGCAATTCCAAGATGCCTCTCAGTGCTGGGTCCACAGAAGCGAGGCGTGTTTATTTCCATGCTCGGAGGCCTTTAGATACAATTCTTGTGGCTTCTTCAGCACGGACATTTCTGAACGGGTATTAATGATGCTACAAAGGGACATAAGGTCGCACTAAAGATGGCGGTTTTGTTTTACGCTAGGATGTAGTTCTCGTAAAATACGGAATTAAAAAAAAAAAAAAAAAAAAGTTAAAATAAAAAAAAAAAAAATAACCTAGAATAAGATTTATTTCGCAGTACTCCACCAGGTTCTAATTTCCTGAGAGTATGGATTGCGAGAAAGATTCTTCTAATTGTTATAGTCTAGTGCTTGCACAGCATTTTGAGTTATTTACACTGGCTGTTTGTTAAACAGTGCATCGTCTAAGAACGGATGCATCAAGAATCCAATTAATTTAAAGTCTTGAAGCAAATTAACAACTACAGGTCTTGAATAATGAGTAGTTACACACACACACACACACACACACACACACACACACACACACACACACACACACACACAAACACACACTCACAATAATGAAATAATAATAATAAAAATAAAACAGCATTAATAACAAGATCGGTAAGAATTGGTTGTTCTGCATTTTCTGAAAAGATGTATCCTTCTTAGTAATAGAAATGTAGTAGATACCACTTCAAGATAAAATACCTTTCATTGTGAAAAATAATAATAATAAATATATATAAAAAAACATAAAATAAAACATTTTTTTTTAAAAAAGACGAAAAAAGAAGAAGAAGAAAAGAAAACAAGAAACAAAGAAAAAAAAAATGCACGCCCTCCAAAAACTAACACAAAAAGCCAGTAAATTACAAAGTAGGTTAGCAACCTCTAGATCTGCCAACATAAATTGTAAAATATAACATCCCATGGTTATTTTAAAATATCAATTTTTCACATTTCTACTTACGCATAAGAGTATCTATCTTTAGTTAAATATATTACTTGTTAATGAAAAGAAAACAACACAAAGGAGAAAAAAAGATAAAGAAGAAAGAAAAAAATGGAAATAGGTTGAACAAGTAAAGCAAAAAAGGAGAGTAATAAATGAAACAAGAAAGAAATGCACATGATCTATAGGAAATCTGTGTTCATTTAATTAGCATCTTATGATAAAGTGATTGATATATGTCACAATACACATAAGAAAAACATATACCTAATGATGTAGGTACAAGAAGACAGTTATATTAAAGAATGATATAAAAACAGGTGATACATTATAATGATGATGATGATGATGATAAGGATACTCACGAAGATAATGATGATGACTGTGGTTATAATAATAATAATAATAATAATAATAATAATAAAACCAGTACCTCTGTTTTCAAAAGTAAAAATAATTGATAACAATACTGCGTGCTAAACGGTACAGAAAAATAATGTTTATAATAAAATAATAATAATGTTATTCACACTGTAGGTTTTACCTGTTTACTGCAATCTGCGAAAAATACAACATTTAAAAAAAAAAAAAAAAAAAAAAAAACATGGCATGACTAACAGATTGTCATTAATTCTGCATTTCTCTTTGAAACTACATTTTTTCTAGAAAAAGAAAAAATATATGCTATTAACAACAGATCATATTATAAGAAAACAAAACATGCAAGTAACAATTCATAAATATGTTTCAAAACAGAAACTATTTCATACTGACTGCAGAATATCACATATATATATATATATATTATTATTATTATTATTATTTCTTTTATAAATCTCTCATAGATTATAAACAAAACACGACAAAAAATATAGTAATAAAAAAAATCATTGAAGGAACTGCAAACATTGTCATGCACCGATTACCCCTCGTTTGAAAATGAAACATGTTTCAACTTGAATGTGAATGGTGCGCTGTTATATATTTTATATATATCATACACACAACATACGCGCACGCTTAATTAATATTCAAAAATTACACACACACACACACACACACACACACACACACACACACTAACACACAAACAAACAGACAGAATTACACACACGATCTAGACTAAACCGGATTCTAAAAACAGAACTACCACTAATTTTTCTTTTTCTTTTTTAATGAATGTATGCAAATAATAGGCTACGTACGCTGAATGTCACCTAATTAACATGGCATCTGCTATAAAAACAAAATAATCTTTAAAAACATACGTATTTTCTTCAAATAATAAGACTTCCGTCTTCTGGAAAAAACCTCAAGGGAAAATGTTGTCAGGAGAAACAGATATGACTTCCTGTTATTGTAATGGCTATATTAATCCGAGAACATCATACTCAAGTTAACATACACGTATATGAAAGACAAAAATAATGCTAAATTTAATAACTGCAACCTGTATTAAAATAGCAATGATCTGTTACCCACATTATTGACACGAATCAAAAGCAGTGCAAAGTTCTATGTGAAAGTATTTGTAATGCGTCGTTTCAGAAATAAATATCTTTTCGTTCTGTTCTTATATAAGAAACTGATTTTTATATATTTATTTATTTATTTACTGTTTGTTTGTTTTTATTTCGATAAGACATTTCGTTCGATCGAAAAATCACTTCATTAATATTAATATTGTTAATACGTTTCCAAAACTCTGTTAAAATTATTTTTATATTAGTAGTACTAAAAGTAGAAGTAGTAGTAGAAGTAGTAGAAGTATTTCGTTGTTGTTTTCGTCCTCATTACTCTAACGAACATCACCACTACTACTACTATTTCTGCTACTATTATATTACTACTGCTATGTTGCCGTTGTTGTTATTGTCGTCATTATTATTACTGGTGCCACTACTACTATACTACTACTGAATTGCTGTTCTTGTTGTTTGATCTTGCTATTAATTAACAATGATTTTCAATTCTGATCTGATCAGCTCTGGTTGGTACGGAAAATAACACGAATTTACCAACAACAACTAAATTCGTCTTTCTCATTACAACTCAGACATATCCGCATCTATAGCACCCATAAACAGAATCTGAAATTAGTATGAAAACCACTAATTGGAAATCATTAAACATTTATATCCCACGATGGATTATACAGTGTCATAAAGCGCCCGTTTATTTACACATTAGACAATGCCGGTTTCTGGCAGTTAGTTCTATCGGCTTCCGAAAAGATTTACCGTCATTCTGTCATCATTGATTTACTGCGCAAGTCCAAACCCATGCGAACGCTTTTGGATCGTAGTTTCGAGAGCTTAATTGGAGTAAGGAAGCAATTACTGGACATGTAAGCGATGAATTCTGACTTTGATGGTCATCTGGAGAAATGCTGGTGTTTTCCGAGTTAAGTGGTCACTGGCTAATACCAATAGCAAACGTGGTGCTGAGATGACCGTATTTACATAATGGAGTTAAACTAGCCATTTTTTTTCCCCCACCTAGCAAGTCGGATGAAAACAAGTGTTATGTGGTGGTATAAATATCTTACTGAAATTAAATTAAAATTCGACAGCAGTTCATAAATAATTAGATGGTAATTATATAAAAATTAATCTGGAAAACAATTTGAATATATATTTGTTTTTTGGCATATATTTTAAAGTTACATATATATATATATATATGCAATCACATAGTGAACAAAAAACGAAATCAGTAAGTATGATTCTTCTACTCTCGTCAGCAGTGAGATGAGAAATAAAACTATTAAGTTCATTTAGTTTCTGTTTTATTTAGGATTGCAGGATAAAAGTGATGATTGGTTACCTTTTTAAAATGTCATCTTTATCCAGCGCAGATTAGAAAAGCAAACGTCATTAGGCCTCAGAAGGTTAAAACGTATTCTGTGTTTGTTTCTGACTGAATATAAAATATTATGTAATTATATAACTAATGAATTAAACCCAAAGTTATATAATTTTTTATTCTCGAGATAAAATAACGTTATGGCATCAATACATATGGCTGTGTGGGCATGTATTAATGCTTGTTACAGAGACCAATTATTATTATTATTTTCTTTTTCAACACGACAGTCATTACTCACGACTAAAATGTCATGGTTCATATCCACTATATATTAGAGATATCCATTATTAATTAAATTTGATATATGGAGCAAACACAATGAAGCCAATATACACTGGTCGTGACGCAGAGGGAGAAAACTGCAGAGTTTTACTTAGTTTGATTTTCCATTTCTCAACACGTTTGTACGTGTATTTCTGCAGATATTGTAAGACACACACATTTACAAGCCTTGTTATGTTTCCATAACCGTCCAGACACAGACTCCATCATTTCACTGAAATGAAATAACAGCGTTCTCGACAGAACGTTAAGTTAACAAATGAATCTCTTTATTGTAATTATTCACTGTTCGCAGGCTTTACGTATGAGACACACACAGTCGCAAAGACCGACTCACGCACACATGTGAGGCAAATATGTGCATGCGTGTGTGAATTATAATACGTACCCATAATTATGTCATTTGTCGATAGGTTTGTGCGTGCCTGAATGAATTATTAAACACACACACACGCTTACACATACACACACACACACACAAAACCATTCAAAAATGGTTTCCAAACACACAATTAAAATAATTAATAAAATATAATATGGAAAAAATATCAGGCTCACAGACGAAGGTAGCAGCTATCACACACACAGGCTACTATCAGTACTATAAGAGTACATGCATATAGCGAATAAAATAAAATAATGACAATAACAATAGTAACAGAACAGCAACTGACGGTCGATATGAGAAAGTTGTGAAAAGAAAACAAGATTCATTTCCAGAACGTCAAACTAAATGGAGTGAATCTTCTGTGCAGTGGTGAGAGATCGTCTAAAAGACGCCACTGTTTGAATGTCTCACAAAACTTTCTTTGTGGGTTTTTTGGCAAAGCGCATCGTGTCTGAATGGTGCTGTTTTAATATCGAATATCTCGAGATTGAAAATCTTTTACTCTAGATAGATAGATAGATATTTTTTGCTTCCTGTTTAAGTGCTGGTCCAAATATCTTCTGAAGACTGTTAAGACTTCTGAAGCCGTTTTGCTGTTGTTTTGTTTTGGAGAGTTCTTATTGTTGTTTTTGTTATATCAAATTCAGTTTCTTAAATAGAGACGTGTTTTCATGGGACACCACTGAACACATTTCTTTAAGAGAATTTGGTATTTTTTTTGTTTTGTCCCTTTTAGAATATTTTAGTAATTATAATAATTTATGAGTGAAAAAGCGATGTTTTGATTGTAGTTTTCTTTGTTAACCTACAATAGTAATAAACTGTATCAGTAATATTATTCACTTTATATTTATTGCAATAGCGCTTAATGACATTTATATAACTTTAACTGTTGTTTCTTGTCAATAGAGGTAATACAAATTCTCTCTCTCTCTCTCTCTCTCTCTCTGTCTGTCTGTCTGTCTGTCTGTCTGTCTGTCTGTCTGTCTATGTATGTGTGTGTGTGTGTGTCTGCGGAGGTGTATAAAACAGAGAGTCTATGTCTATACATATACACAGAAGCACATAAACATAAACATATACAAACGTGTATATATAAACAGATCTGTACAGTCAGATCTGTTTTAATTACTGAAGCTCTTTATTCAAAATTGTGAAATGTGGTCAGACATATGTTCTGTGTCTTTCCAGATCAAAAAAATAAGATATAAATTAAGGCTATGCATGGTCACTTCCTCATTTGGACCCGTTTCCGGTCTTCACCAATTGCCGACCATTGGCCCAAATCCAATAATGATTGTTATTAAAATTAGGAAGACGGCTATCTCTAATATTAGTCAGAATTCAGTCGCCATGACAACAATGCAAGTCTAACTGATGGGAAGGACAGACAGACAGACAGACAGACAGACAGCGAAGATGACAAGCAGAGAGATTGGTAGATTAGATGGGACAGATAGATCGAATGGAAAGTGTACACAGAAAAACAGTAAATAAATACATAAATAAATAATGTAGCAGCCTAGTTTTTATTATTGTTATTATTTATATATTTTTTTTTTTTACTGGTCGATCATCTCACACTATTTTATTTTCAGTTAAATAAATAAATTAATTAATTAATTAAAAAATAACAATTAGTAGCCTAATAAAGTTCACAGACACATGTATTAATGTTTCAGTTTTACAGAAAATAAGGCAGAAAAAGAATAGAAAAATAAAAGTGTACATAAATTAAAGCTATTAAAAGGTGCATAAAGAAAGGAATCCAAAATACATATAATTAAACGTTTTTCTTCTTCTTCGTCTTCTTCTTCTTCTTCTTCTGATTATTATTATTATTAGTAGTATTAGTATTATTATTATGATTATCTTCAGTGTTATTTCAGATAAACAGAACGCAGTACTGTTTGTTTAAAACGATTCATCAATCTTAAGTATAAACTAAAAACTATATGATCAGTTACCGATATGCTATAGATACAAGTGTATACCGTGGAATATCTTTGTTGTAAAATACAGCAGCTATGACACGGAGTACATCGCTTCCCTATCCGTCACTGCATCAAACACAATCATTTGCAAATAAAACTCAAGAAAGAATTAATATCAACGTGTCATTCTGTCGCTTTCATCCATCAGTCAAAAACTGCAGTCACCAGAGAGATCCATCATAGTAAAACATATACAACGTAACGATTCAAAAACTGCACACGAACAACACTAGATATATACTAGTATATATATATATATATATATATATATATATACATATACTCACCTGGTCTGTTGCAATAGGTGTCCAGGGTACACCTGAGTAAACATTGTTTACACTTCATCCAGGTGTACTGAAAAGAGGTGGGCAATAACATTCCGCATGACAGATATCGCAGAGCTTGACGGAATTGATTTGACTTCCAGCGTTAACAGCATCGAACACGGCTTTGCGATATGCAGCGTTCTGCGTTCACAGATATAAAATTTTATTACAGTGTGTGTTAAAACACATTTAGCGAAACGATTCGCACTTATGTTTCAAATAGGAAAGGTAGCCATAGAAACACGACGGATCTAACAAAGGCCACGCCGGTGTAAGAAATTTTTCTTCATGTTCCGCCAGCGAAATTAGACGTAAAGTATTATCAGTACTTACTCGGTTTTATTTTTCTGTTATTAAAGAAAGAAAATAGAAGTGTAAGTGATAGGTGTACAATAGTATCAGATACACAGAAAAAAAAAACAATAAATGGGTTTCTGTCAGGTGATATGAATGGAAAGTATGATGGACGTAATCAGATCTTGCTACAATTTAAAATAATATCAGTTTCGCGGATACATTTTGAATTTGTTATAATTTAAGCAATGCCAGGTATTTGATGATGATTCTTGTGTCAGATTAAAAGCTGGCTACTAATAATATTATAATAATAATAATAATAATAATAATAATAATAATAATAATAATAATAATAATAATAATAATAATAATAAGAAAAGAAAGAAAGAAAGAAACACAAACACAAAAAACCCCACCCAAGAACGTTTTTCTCAGAATTGACTGAGGAATCAGTTATAATATAACTTGAGTTTATATGAAAAGAAAGGTACATATGTATATGCATATATACAAACATATATATATTCACATATGCACATATATACATACATACAAACATATTATTATTATTATTATTATTATTATTATTATTATTATTATTATTATTATTATTATTATTATTATTATTATCATCATCATCATTATCATCATTATTATTGTTATATAATTTATTTTATTCTAAAACATCTATTCCGTACAGTAATGGCTTCTCCAATTCATGAAATCCTGGGAACGTCATTATTATTTATGTTTCACGCTCACATCCATTCATTGCAACATGTTTTCCACTCCAAAGGGCTGCGTTTCGATGGGAATATTGCTGATTACGTCATCGATTATTGCTGTTTTAAGAATGACAGCATTGGTAATATACATAGTCCTTTTCTTTTTTTTTTTTTTTTTTTTTTTTTTTTTATTCAAAGGCCTCCACAGAAATAAATATGGTTTCGAAAGATTTGGAAATCAATCTAGCAGTAATGAGCTGGTTACCAAACGGCACGATGACATATCATCTAATTTTGATACAAAATGTATTTATTCCAACTGCTAGAGATTTTACAAAATCATAATTATTTACTGTAATAAATCACAAATTATTAGTAGTTTTTTGTTTAATACATACATCAGAAATTGAATCATTTAATACAATTTGCATAAATCAAGTTACTCAGTTTTTACCTTAGTAACGATGATTCTATTTCTTTGCTTCCTTATGTTATCATCTATTTTACTTTTTTTCTGTCTTTTATTTCTCCAGGTTTTTTGTTTTTATTCTTATCTGACTCCATGCGTATATTTATGTATAAATGTATGTATGCACATATCTCTGTATGTACATACGTATTCGTATAAGTAGATTTGTATTCATCTGTCTACCTATCTATTAACTATATCAGTATATGTCTATCTATCTATCTCTCTATGTATCTATATATATCTGTCTATTTATCTATCTATCTGTCTGTCTGTCTGTCTGTCTGTTTGGCTGTCTGTCTACCTCTCCGTTTAGCTATCTATCAAAGTACCTCTATCTCTCTCTTGGTCCCACGCTCTCTACATGCTTCCTCTCTTTCAGTGCGTACATGCAATCACCAGTATTTAGATTAAAGCAAATACAAAACATTTTAACAACATTCTGCCATAATTTGCAGTCCATTCTTGACTATTGTTTAAAAAATAATTACCAAGACGACAATACTTAATCACTATTGATCAACAAAGCCGATATTTGCTTATTTAACGAACAAAAGAGCGAATTAAAAAAAAAGTCACCCGAAATCTTTTCGATAACAATCAAATGACTAATGAATATAAGTTCGAGACCGTACTTCCTAAAGGTGAATCAATATAATTTTTTTTTTTTATTTTGTTCAATACAAACATTGCAAAGCGATTTCCTCGGTAAAGTCTGTGTGGTGAGGTGAATCTTCAGTCCAAACATGTCTGCTTTGTAGTATAAAACATTAATGTTGTAATGACTCTGTGTTGTTGTGTTTTTTTGTTTGTTTTGTTGTTTTTTCCCTGATGACAGAGCTTTTGTTTAAGGACTTAACAGTCAGGTCACGTACGACAATGAGGAAATTTTCATTACAAGTAATGTATTCATATATCATATGAATATCTATGTACTTGGATATACACATGCATACATACATACATACATACATACATATATAAAGACGGAGGCATTACGACAACAATTATTGAAAATACAGCGCTTATTTGTCTTATATGCAAGTTCACCCATACACACACATACATATACACACATGAATAATGCAAACATACATACATACATACATATATACCTATAAACATACACACATACATACAACATGCATATATACATACACACAATTCTAGATTATAGAGCTCATAAATAATTTTTTTATAATTTGATTTCACTATTTTCCTCTATTTATAGATTTCATGTGGATATTTTTGAGTCAAAATCTGCATAACAGAATGGGTACACCTTCTGGAACGGGAAAAAGCGCACATAATTCACCGAGGAGGACGGATAACATCTTATACTAAGTTCAACTTACAACCATGTGACACAGCAGTACATACACACTCATCTTACTGAAACAAACAAAGCGTTTTAACAAGCATTTTGTCTTAGAACTAGCTTTAAAAACTGTTCTCTTTGATGGAGATCTATTAGCGTTTTTTTTTTTCCCCTTTTCTAATTAACTTTTTAACTGAAAATAAACTAATGGGCTAAAAAAACCAAAGAAAAACGAGAAGTCAACAACAACTTCAAAAGAGTTCAAAACAGTATCTCCATTAATCGAATGACATAAATCTGGAATATTTATTAGCAGTCCGTGATCAAATGGTGACCGAACATATTTTTTTTTTTTTTTTTTTTTTTTTTCAATTTTCTTTTCTATACTTTTTTGTTGTCTATTTTTCTTTTTTTTTTTTTCTTTCTTTCCTTTCTTTCCTTTCTTTCTTCTTCTTCTTTTTTATTTTTTTTATTTTATTATACATTTTTTTTTTTGTTCATTTTTTCCAACCACCTATTTACAACGTCTCGTGAATCTGACTTAATGTCAGTTCTAAGAAACTCAAGACGAAGAAACTATGATGATCACACGAGGCTTACTTTGACATTTATCGTCTAGCTTCTGTCACACAGCGGCGAAAATGAATATACGATGCTGGTGATTTGCCAAGAGCCAGTGAGGCCAAAATAAGAAACATAAGCTATGATATTCCGAGACAAAAACTGAAATCATAATGCATCGTAACACAGAAAATAAGCATTTATTCTTCACTGACATTAACTAATTTCCCTTTAAAAAAAAAAAATTTTTTTATTAAAGTAATGTTCACATAGCTTAAAATAGACTAAGATAATTAGGTTCTTTTGAAATGAAATTAGAATTCATGGCTATTATATATATATATATATATATCTATATGTATATAATATATATATATATGCAGAAGCTGCGACGAAAGTAACCCCTTTCTTATTTCTGATTTTATTGTTTTATACTGTATGACTTTCTATATATTTCTGAATTTTATATTATATAATTCTGCATGTATTTTATAAACAATACCTAAAATTTGCCTATATGTATATATATACACACACAAACATGTGTGTCAAAATTTAGTCTTTATTTATTTTATATAATCAAAGGCATTAAGTAATCGTTACTCTTCGATTTTCTCACAAAGAGATGTAAAATTTATAAGGATGAGGTAAATTGAAACATAAAATTAATTTCATGTAATAGAAAATTAAGTGTTCATGCTTTATTCACTTATATATAACTTTCTTTAGAAATTACAGTTTATTAAAAGTAACCTTAACCTTTTAAAAATAGTATTGCACGAAAGGAAATAATTATTATAAATTATGAAAGATTCCAAAATAATGTCAAAATAATATGTTTATCATCTACTTTATGACAAACTAATTACAACATTATAAAGAATATATTACGTAAATAGTATCATTATTTTTGTTTTACGATAGTAAAGAAATCAGTTTATTTATGTCGACATTTTTAAAATCAAAACTAAAAGGGATAAGAAAAACAATATTTCCTTTGAATGTTTGGGTTTTTTAATAAAAGGGGAAAAAAATACTTAAAAATCTATAAAACCCCAATAATTATTTAGATACTTGAATGTTTTACATCATGATACAGAATTAACGGTATTACTGAATGTCAATATACCTTAAATAAAAAAGAAAACGGTATACAATTATTTTAAAATAAAAATCATCGGCGTTTAAAATCATAAATATTTTTCCATGGTCTGTTTTACAGTTCAAAAGCTGACGGCAGTGGAATTACTTTAATGTCTAAAAATATATATATAATAAAGTATTTTCAGCCATTAATATTTATACTTTGAAATTAATTATGAATATTATGGTATCCATATGCCGAGGTTGTTAGTCGCTGAAAACCTGTCATACGATCTTACTCACTGAATATTTTGAAATTAAAAATTAATGAAATATTATTTGGATCCAAATCTATGGACGTTTTTTTATCACTCATGATCAGTTTCATGTTATTTTTTTCAGTTTAAATTTAAGAAATGTTATCTGTAATTAATTTCGTGTTTGAATGAAAATCAGAATTTTTTTTTTTTTAACTTTTTTGCAGTTTAAAACGTAATGAAATAGTATCAGTTTGCAAATAGTTTAGTGTCTAAATACATTTCTTGTGAAATCGTAAGCGTCAGCAATAAAATCAGTCAAGCATCAGTTACTTTAATGTCTGATGGCAGACATTATATTGCATTCTTAATTTATTAATATTTGGCGGTTTAAAAATTCAGCATGTAGTTACTTCATAGAAATATCATAAATTCTCAAGTGACTATTGCGCTTTTAAAATGAAAAATTATTTCAAAAAGGAATAACGTAAGAAACTAAAATAAAATTATGATCACGAAGCATCAGTTCGATTATTGTCTTAAATTTTAAAATTGATTAAATGTGATTGAAGATAAATTCTTGGTCCTTTTCTATTTTAAATTAAAAGACACCTTGAACAAACTTTTATTTTAATATAGATCAGGCGTAGTATTTCACTGTTTTTCGGTTTAAAATTTAGGAAACCCTGTCAGTATACTATTTACTTTATTATCTATTAGAATTCATTTATTTTAGTGTCGAAGGATACATCAGACATTCTCAATTACAGTTCTACAATTTAAAATTAACGAACACGCTATCAGCTTTCAGTTCTTTAAGTGTTAAAAACTCTGCCGATCATTATTTTACAATTTATAGAAATTTATATCATTGCCCGATTACGAATTATACACTTTTTTGTAGTTTAAAAATAATGAACTGTTATCAGCATTCCAGTTTAGTGTCTAAGAACTCATCATTCACCATTTTGTAGCTTAAACAGAAAGAAAATGCTATCAGCATTCAATTTACTTCAGTGTTTAAAAACGCATCAGTCTCTATTTTGTAGTTTAAACAGAAAGAAAATGCTGTTATCATCCAATTACTTTACTGTCTAAAAACACATCATTCACCATTTGGCAGTTTAAAAATAAAGAAACTACTTTCAGTATTCAATTTAGTGTCTAAGAACGAAACATTCACTATTTTATATTTTGATATTAGCTGAAAGACTATCAGTGATCAATTACTTCAGTGTCTAAATTTCTTCTATTTTGCTCACGATAACAACAGTGTCGTGACAAGCTCAATGATCGCGAAACCAATTGGCGAATCTAATTGCGATTATTTCATAAAAAACACTAACCGTACGATGTCTTCTTCTCCCTCGTCATCGCTCCATTCAAAATCGAATTCCTCCGATTGATCTTTTTCAGAAGATGTTTTAGCGAATGCCACCAGTTTCAGTATTTCATTAACGAAGGTGAAACACGCTTCAAAGCACATGGATCTAAAGGGGACGATTCTCTTTCCGCCCATGTCGCCGTATTGCCAAGAGCCAAAAGACTTGCATGGCACCGCGAGTCAACATCTCGATATTCATCCATTTGGAATTTCAAAGGATCAACCCGATTATCTGGCGACTTGATCTCGAAAAGAAGTCCAATCGATTGCAATAATTCAATCAGTCGTCCAAATCTCTGTTTTATCCTCGGGTATTTTGCTCAAAGTTTCCTTCCAAAATCTAATCATGTCTCTCCTCAAGATTATCAGAGGAGGGAATTGGAAACGGACAGACTCATTGTCATAGGGTTAATCCGATAGAAATGGTCGCAAGCGGCGTGGAATGATATGCTATTCATCATACTCGGAGAAAATGTTCTGGTGGAAATGGCACTTGGAAATGTGATTACACACAATGTTATCAGGTGGAAAGTGTCGCGGTTTTCGGCTTGACAAATAAAACGGTCAAAATGGAGATATTCAGAGTGGCCAGATATCTGAGATTGTCATCTTGTATGCATAGACATCGCCAGTTTACGTTAGCTCTCAGAAGAGTAGAAACGTCGAGATTATCTGATGAATTTTGTTTGATTTTAATATTTTACACATCAAACTGAACCACAATAAAGTTAACCATGTCTTTGTTATATTTTTTAATTATTTTGATAAAAAAAAAAGAAGAATGAATAATGGATTGAAAAAGTAAATAAATAAATGAATGAATGAAGGATGGAATTAGCAAATAAGTAAAAAAATTAAAATTAATGAATATATTTTTTATAAAATAAGAATAAAAAGAAAAACAGACAATCGCTCCCTTAAGAATTAGTAATAAATAAATTAATTAATTAATTAATTAAAGGTGTAGCTTGCTGGAATTCAGTTTATTCTCTAATCGTTATTATTATTATTACTATTGTAATTATTATTATTATTATTATTGTTATGAGATGTCATTATACAGAAATTAACTTTTCTTGAATAGAAGTTAATTTTACTGATAACATGCTAATAGATTCAGTTACGAAGTGGATTTACTCTCTCTCTCTCTCTCTCTCTCTCTCTCTCTCTCTCTCTCTCTCTCTCTCTCTCTCTCTCTCTCTCTCTCTCTCTCTCTCTCTTTCTCTCCTTACAGGTGATATCTCACGCTCTAAGTATGTTTAAGCATGCCTGTCCTGGACAGAATTTCGGACCTCCGCAGAGGGTATCGGACTCTACTGTTTCTTGCGATCACGACAGAATACCTAACATTCCTTGTCAAATACGCGTGTCGATCTGTGCAGACAGGACTCTTTGATCGCTTGTAATCACGACGTCTTTGCGAAACCCTCAGTCGTGATAACAGTGCCGTTTTGACCACAGTATCGGCTTAGGAATTTAGCCGTGTCTTGGATATGATTCCCTGCAAGTAACAGTCTCAAATCGAGTTATAATTTATAATTGACAGGACCAATGCGCCGAGAGTTCTGGCCTTGGCAGCGTGTAATTTTATACATATTTATACACGTTACGAGCACATGTCATTTAAATAACTGATCAATACACCACAGCTATCGGTTAACAAGAAATATTCAAAGAAATGCGACATGTGTCCATGCTAAGAGATAATGATGCCCTTTTCGAATCACATTTCAAGATCGCTGTCTTCTGAAGAGAAAACCTACAATTACCAGTCAGGAAAACTGAAATGATCAAGGCTTGTTGTTTGGTTTTTATGAATCTATATAAAGAAGGAAAACATGTTTACGGCTTAGGAGTATGAGCTTTTTTTTCTTTTTTTTTTCTTTTTTTTTCTATCAGCTGAAGGTTAAAGTTAATGTTAATGCCGTTAATTTAACCCTTTTACTTAATTAAAACAGGTAATAACAACTCAGAGAAAAAAGAAAAACAACAACAACACAAATATGCTAACAAACAGACGAAAATATATGTATGTATGCATTTCAAGCATAACTTTCATATATACGTAGATACTTATCTGACATAACCTATTACTTATATATGCCATTACATACATACGTACATGCAAACTCATACATACATACATGTAGACATACACATACACACATATACATATACATACACGCATTCATAAATATATACATACATACATACATACATACATACATACATACATACATACATACATACACAAATTCATACATATATAGATATTTAATATCTAACACACCAATATAATTATTCGCTTCTATTTTGTTAATTATTTTCTTTTTTCTTTTACAAGATGCATCCCTTTTAACCATTTTTGTTTTTTCTTTCACAATAAATTCATTGGATTATATATTTTTTTATATACATATCGTTACTGCCGACGGTTTTTTCATTAGATCAATGACAACCCAGTCTGAACTTCAGCTTAATCTCCTAGTACAGTTTTTATTTCAGTCCGGATTCCAAAGTTAACAAATTTCTCTATTAAATTCCCATAAGTAATGCTCTGCAATGTCGTCCGCTTGTTAACTGGGGTGATCAATAATGTCGTAATTGCCGACCCATCATTGCAAGAATGGACCAACCGGGAGCAATGAATGCGGTCCATTTTGAAGACTTAGAGTCCAATAACGAGATAGTTTTATACTCTGACAGGGATATGACCAAGTATTAATGACGTTCCACGACCGCTCCAAGGCACAGAGGATGCTTTATTAAATTCTTAGAATGGGAGAAATGCTTGCGATTAGCATTTCTGAATATATTATGAATACAGAAAGGTTTTATTTTTTCGTAATTATTTCATGCTCATGTCAGATATTATTATATTGACGACTGCACCAATGCACAATGTAACTGTCACAAAATATGTAAAATAGATTCAGGCTATGACGCTTGAAAATATCGATTAAATAAAGTTTCATCTTTTGGTAATTATTTCAGTTTCATGATTGATACGCTATTCTATTAAATCGTCTGTCAAGAGGCTGAATTATATTTAACTACTTCATTCAAGCATGCTTGTTATGGTCACACAATTCAAGCACATTAATAGTTCAGTTAATGGTTTTAAACAGCTGAACCGATGATACAATTTTATCGTATTACATTTTACTAAATATGTTTCAATGGAAGGCGTAACTGTGCTTGGTTTTATAATCTTCATCTGCGATAAGATGATATAGCAAAATTTGTGCCCGTTGTAACGATTCGGTTGTTAGCGTAATATGTACACGGTTAACACGTTTGTTTTTTGTTTTCACTAAAATAACGTGAAATTATAAAGAGTTATAATATACAACCTCTAGATTGAAATATACTTTGACACTGTATGTTTGTAAAGCTTATACTAACAGTTAACTTAATGTTTTGTGTGTGGGATCTTTTGTTTAAGTATTACAGTTGACAAAGCGATAGGTTTTTATTTGATATTATGTATAATAAAAAGTTGGTGTCACATATTAGGTGAAGTGAAAAGTTTAAGTTTGACATCAAGTCATGACCATGACATTCAAGATTTAGCAAGTAATTATGTTGTTATATGTAATTATAAAATGAATATGTATGCATGTATATATTCATGTATGTATATGTATGTATGTTTGTATGCATGTATGTTTGTATGTATGAATGTATGATTGTATGTATGTATGTATGTATGTGTGTGTATATATATATATATATATATATATATATATATATATGTATATGTATGTGTATATGCTGCTGTGTATACATGTTATTATTTATTTTTCGTATTTGGGTATGTATAAATATTTGGGTATGCCTCTCTAGGAGTTCTTTGCACGAACGTTTTCCCAAAGTAATTACGCTGGAGAAAATGTTTGTCAAACCAAACAAGTAATTCACGTTGTCTTGACGACAGACATGTTGACTAACACGAATAAAACAGTCATCAAAATAATGTCTGTGAAAATGTAATGTGATTCAATCAGCTAAATAAACTAATTAATTAATTACACATCTCTTTGATACCATATAAATATACAGAAGGAAACATCTTAAAGTTATAGGATATTAAAGTAATTACTAAATGACTACAATAGTTATTAATATACCTATTAGAAATATATAGTATTTCTCGTCATATGACTTTTAGACGTGTTTAGTGAAGTCACATATTTTGTACACAAGAATAGAGCTTAAAGAAATTGTCTAAAGTTCGTTAAAAAGTGTTCGCACGCACATATAAAAACACACAAACATACACGCCGACACATGTACACAGACACGTACAAACACTATCAGAAACAAACACATACAATGAGACACACACACACACATACAAAATACATGCTGACACACACCAATTACTAAACACTGGAATTAAACTGACATTCAGAATTAAAATATAATCGTTCTTCAGTTCCCACGAAACTAAACAACTGTTTACAGTGAGAAGAAAATTACATCTTTGTTTCACTGAAATATTGATCAGCTGTTTATTGTCAGACAGTTAACTTAAAGTTAGGTAATTACTCTACGCAGACACACACACACGTGTGAAGGAACGTTAAATTATTTAATAGCTAGGTATACGTATATGTTATACCGTCTGAAATGAAATATGCTATTATCTCATATGTATTTAAGTATTTATGTTCATACAAACAGTAAGTAAACAAACGTACGTACTTACATAAAAACATAGATTCATACGTAGATTAGTGCATATTTACATACATATACATTCATAGATTAATAAATAAATACATAAGCACATATTTACATACATTTACACGCACTAACATAATTAGTTACATTAAAAATAATCAGATTGAAATGCAAAAAAAAAACTACCATATTCATAAAGTAACATGACTGGTGAAGTGAAACAATTTCACAAACTCTAACATTAGTTTCATACCTCTCCTCCTCTGTTTGCTGGGAGACTTCGCCTTCCTCCTCTTCCTCGATAGTCGGCCAGACGGTAAACGTTTCCATAATCCTAATTAAATAGACGTTTATTGTAGAAAAACATCGCCACAAACACTGAGCCTTAATCGCAGAGACCCTCTCCTTGGGTGGCATGTTTAACATCATCGCACTGCATGGGGGAAGGGCCGAGGTCAAATGTGCATCAATCAGCCACTTTAAAATTTGAAGATTAATATGATTACAATGGAATTTGTGCCCCGAGTGCTCCGATCGATTGACTAAATCCAATTGTTTGTTCAACCTGGGCATTATCTGTAGGTGTTCTCCCCACTCGAAACAGACTTTTCTTTGCAAATCTAATCATGTCCCTCCAGCAAGGTTATCAGGGAAGGAAATTGGAAATTCTTGCAGACAAAATGTTTGAAGGTTGCTCAATCAATATAAATAGCCCCAATCGGTTTTTACGTGATGTCGTTTCACGAACGAACTCGTGTTTCTCGTGTCTCTCGTTGTCTTTAGAGAAAGAAATGAAAACAAAAAAAAAAAAAAAAAAAAAAAAAAGAAGAAGAAGACGTTTTCCAATCTTCGTGGCGAGATCCTCACTTAAACCTTTCTCTCTGTAAGAGATAACTCGGTCAATCGAAGAAATCGCTCAGTATGCAGTCCGGTTTAGTTAAAGGTTGTGGTTCCCCAGAGTTGGAATGAAAGTTAAATACGGGAAACTGTTTCTCGTTGGCGCGGAAGAATGAACCATTTCTGGCAATTTGCTGGACATCATTCTCTCGACAGAACACATTGATTTTGACATTGATCACGTGTAATGGCCAACGTCTATTCCGGTATCGGTCAATGGGATCCTCGGCTGTCGTATCAGTTTTCTTCTCTTATTGCTGTTTAATTAACGCGTGTGTACGAAAGACGTAATTTATACAATATATTTTACTGTCATTTTATATATATATATATTTATATTTTTATATGTTTTTTTTTTTAACAAGAAAATTAATTTAGAGAGAATAATAATAAGAAGAAGAAGAAAAGAAGAAGAGTAGAGTTAGAAATAATAAAATTTTAATAATAATGATGGTGACGATGAAGACGAAGATGATGATGATGATGATGATGATGATGATGATGATGATGATGATGATAATGGTATTAATAATAAAACTATTAAAAGAAGAAAAAGAAGAATATGAAGAAAAAAATGTATAAGAAAAAAGAGGAGAGAAAAAAAAAGCCTCAATAGTTAACGGTATGTTTCGAAAACATCGTTGTAATTATTATATATAATTCAATAATAGATGTTTTTCTCTGTCATAATCAGAACATTTGTGTTACGAAGGAAACAAAAATCAACATTATCGCTATCAGTATGGCTTTGCTGCCGCTAACACTGTAATTCATACCTCTGTCATTAGTTTTATCGCTAAGTTTCCTATAAATCGTTCCTGTAAATACGATTACAACTATTATTACCGTCTCTCGCTCATTATAATTACGTACAGACTGGCTTATAATGTAAACATCCACTTTTATTATCGCTAGTGCGAGTTTTTCAGTCCTGGTTTTTGGCTAAAGGTTTATAACAATTCTTCTAAGTAAAGATTTAGTTTTAATATTTGTCTTGTGATATATTTGATATAACATTTATGAAACGTATTACCACTTATCGACTACAAATTTATGTATATATGCTCCATTATTAGCTGTTCTTACAGACATATAAACACGTCTGTATGTATATATGTATATAAGTGTATGTGTGTGTGTGTGGGTTTATATGTTTTTATATATATATATATATATATATATATATATATATATATATATATAAATACAAGACATACTCACACATATGCATGCATACATTCATATATATATATACATACATGCATACATACATACATACATACATATACACATGCATACATAACATAAACTGTGCTTCGAGATGTCCGCAAAACAAAACTAAACGCTTATGCGTGTGCATGTGTGCGTGCATGTATTTATACACCTAGAAACAACAATCATTCATAAAATACCAATAAATAAATTGTATCTGTAAAAGAAAAAAATGAGTCATCGTCACTGTTGGTTTTTCTACTTTTCAGAGTTGAAATTGATTCAGTTAGTACACGGGGACTGTGGGAAGTTTCTATTCTCAAGACAGTATGCACTTCCAAATGAATTGGAAAATTAAATCAAATTAGCTCTTGTCCCTAGAGAATGATAGGAAAACGGAATACTGCTAGTTGCGGTATGATAATAAAGTTATGTTTAAAGTTTAACAGAAGTCATCTAGAGAGACACACAAGCTCGCACATCTACACGTATATATACGTTTTGTGTTTTTCTGATTACTTTTTGATGCACACAAAACGCAATACAAATATATACCAGTCCCAATATACAGTATATATGTATACATACAGTATGTATGTGTGTGTGTGAATATATATATATATATATATATATATATATGTATGTATGTTTGTATGTATGTATGTATGCATTGTGTATATATATATGTATTCATTTATGACATATATACAAAGCAATACACACATATACATATATACTTTCATGCTTTCGTACATACACATGCACACAGTCATACGCCCAAACACTTCATTTTCAAAACTCATATGTAAACATGAACAGTTTAATGTTCATTTTTAACACATACACACACAAAGATACACACACACATACACACAGAACAACTGCACATAGTGTATTTCTGTTATTTCTGCATTACCAACAGGGCTAAGTTTAAGTTAAAACAAAGCTACTGTTTGGATCTTCTCAGTCAGATAAAGCCTAAGAGATGTCACTTAAATTATTGTACAGTTTTATTTTTTGTCAAACAGAGACCCGCTTTATTCTTATTTTGCATATACAAATCAAACTCATTTACGTGTTATTTTGTAATACCATATACATTCCTTTGCGCTGCTGATACATAATTCAAATACTGCTCTCTCATCACGAGACTCGTAGAATAAAATATAAAGTATAGTGTTCAGTCTGATCCGTTTATTCATTTATTTATTGAAACGTCCATTTTACGTGTGTAGGGTTACACTCATCGATGCATGAAACATACCCACTAGAGTGAAAAGTCTTTCCTAATAATGAAATCCAGCTGAGATGTTGGCATAGACCCACAACATGCAGACACATAATATACATAACAAAAGAAGACAAGCAATACAAAAAACCACCACAAACATACAAACAACACAACAAACACTATATAATACACATAAAATGCATTAAATGAAGTACGCTTTAATAATATTCATTCAAATATTATGCAGTATAGAAAACAACGCACACCACATCAGAAAGCAACATATGAAATAGCTCAGTACCACATATGGCACAATACACAACACAACACAAAAAAGACAACAAAAGATGGATAAAACAATAAATAGCATAGAACACAAACAACATAATACGACATAAATAACACAAACAATACAATACAAAAACAATACACATAATGCAATACAATAAAATAAAAACGTCACCATACAAAACAACATACTGCAATACATAGAACACATATAAGAAAGTAAGACAACACACCACAAAACTAAAACTAACAGAACGAATAAACACCTATAACTCAGTACAACACAAGACACAAGAACATAAAACACAAAACACACACAGCGCAGCAATAAAAAACAAAACAGATAACAACTCAACACAGTACAACACAACATTCACCACAGAACACAACACACCACAAAACAATATTGACAAAACACAACACAATAAAATATATATACTAAATATCAATATCCACTAAATCGAACATACAGTTGAAACGACAAACAGACAAAACTGAAGATAAATAAGTAACGAAGTCATTTCTGAACACATTTAATCTAATTAATTTTGTTTTACCTGGTTCCATCTAGTATTACATTTTGCCGCACGAAAGAGAAATGTTTCAAATTACACAGCGAATATAAATAAATGAGTAGCCTGTAATGTAATTATTCAACTACAAACTGACTGGCTAAATACATGTTAATTTAAAATATTCAAACTGAAATCTAGTGGGATATTTTTCTTCTTATATTTAAAAAAATAATAATAATAAAAAAAAAAAAATAATAATAATAATAATAATAATAATAATAATAATAATAATAATTAAAAACAAAACTACTTAGTAGAAAGAAAAGAAAAAAAGTAGAATGGAAGGAAAAACGTGATTATAAAAGTATATATTTTGTTATTTAATTGGGGTTAAGATGCAAATATTAAGGTAAGCCGTCACAGAAATTAGAGAGATAAAAAAACTGAAATAGATCCAGATACACACAGCCTAAAAGAAAAAATAATTAAGAAGAAAAGCAAAACAAAAGAAAGAAAAAATATTCTCAAAACCTAAATACAAATATATATTTATATACATACATACATCAGCCGTGGAGTAACTTCCCGATCAGATTATTGCTCAGTAATATTATCAACAACGGAATGCATTCTTTCCAGGAAATATATAAATAAATATCTATCTAGCGATTTATCTATCTAGTCATTTATCCATCCATCCATCCATCCATCAATCCGTTTATTCATCATTCATTCGTCCATCCATTCATTCATCCATCCGTCCATCCATTCATGCATCCATCCATTCATTCATCCATCCATCCATCCACCCATCCGTCCGTACTTCAATCCGTCCATTCTGTCATATCAATATTTTCTGTCTGTCTGGTTTTCTCGGAAGAGAACGTGTACGGGACTAAAGATATGCATAAACATAAGCGGCCAGACTAAGACACCGAGGAAAAGACTGCCGAGAAAATCGATCATTCGCGGCTGAAAATTCCAATGCTTCATCGAAGCCCATATCAGCGACAGATAACACGACAAAGTGACAGATTGATGATCAGCACTTGTGTCTGATAGTCGTACAGACGTGAGAAATATTTCATCTGTCCAAGATGTGTCCAGAACAGACCAAACACGCCCACAGTTTGTTCCCGAGTCTGGAGGACATGTTGATGTTGTTGTTGCTGTTGTTTCGTACGATCGTTATTGTCGTCATTATTATTATAATTCGTTATTATTATTATTATTATTATTATTATTATTATATACGTACATTCATACATTGTATATAAACCTACATAATTCTTATACGTTATATGCATACATATGTGCATTCGAACATACATTCATGCATACATATACGTAGTGCGTATGTACATGCATTAAATTACATAAGTACGTACGTACATACATACATACATACATACATACATACATATATATATATATATATTATTTGTGTGTGTGTGTGTGTAATACAACATCATTTTTAAAAAAGTATAAGTTCAAAAACATTTTAATTTCATTCCTTTTCCTAAGTAGCTAGTAAAAGTAACACAATGATCTCTGTTTTGAACTTATTTCATGACAAACGACCAAACAGTTCTTAGCGCTGATCCTGTCAAATTCGTCTATAAAATAAATCGGCTGGATTAGGAAAAAAAAAAGAAATGAGAAAGAAAGAAATGAACGAAAAAAAAAATAAAAAAAAATAAAGGAAAAACCTTTTCTGTTTGAACAGCGCTTGACAAAAATGTCTTCAGTAGGCTCAAAAGAGCTCAGTGATAGACTTCAACTAAGAATGATGGATGGTGAGGATTTTTACAAATAGCTACTACGATTGATCGGAAAACTCGGCTGTGATGAACATTTCAACATCAAACAGTTCCAGGTTAACAGGACTGACATGGTCAGGGATGTCGTATTGAGAGATAGGTAATCGCGCTTAATTAGTATGTCTGGAAACATTTCTAGTGTAAGATAAATCAGTTTTATATGGGTTCAAAACATATTTTGAATTATAAAATTACACAGATTGGGGTATGCATAAATAAACTATAGACAAGACGGACATACGGAGAAATAGCCAAACGGATAAACAAAGAATGAAAAACAAATAGAAATTTGATGGTTAGATAATGAGACATACAAGCAGACAAACAGACAGACAGACAGAGAGATAGATACATAGATAGACAGACCGATATATAGATAGATAGACAGATGGATGGATGGATAGATGGATACATACAGAGACAGAGAGACAAACAGACAGACAGATAGATAGATAGATACAGACATAGATAGACAGACAGACAGACAAACAAGTATATAAACAAACATATCTACAGTTAGACACAAACATAAGTATGTAGAGATGACTGACAACTATACGAACTTGAGAGACAGACAAATTACATCGAGATACAGACAAAGAGACACATCGAGCAGAAAAACAAAAATAAAGTAGCAATGGAAATTCAAGGCAAGCAGACAAAGAATGAAGATACAAAAACAAGAGAGATAGAACTTTAGCATGCGTGGATATGCATAAGCGTGATCAGAAATTCTCGAAAAACTTAATCAGTCAATGTCATTACTACTGACACAAGAAAACGGTTAGCACACTGACACAAGTGTATCTATATATACGTAGACTGATTCAATTATACGACTGATAGTAAAACCAACCGAGAACAGCTTGTAAGGTTAGCAAATCCCTGAGAGCCCATTAACATCACCTCACGCGATCTCTCGCCACACATTACGATATTAGGAATTAGCCTGTAGTCTGGTGGTCCACAGAACAACAATGAGCGACGCGAAGTGGTTCAGCTTTCTGCGTTCAAACGAGGCCTCAGGTCTCGTACATCAAGTCTTTGATGTCTATTCTGTATATCTAAATGTTCCAAATTCTCAGACGAGAATGTCATCTCGAACTTGTTGTTGGGAGCAGATAACATAATAACGCAGATCCATTAACTGATTAACATTTTGATACGACGTTGTAGTAAAAGAAGCCATTTCCCATCTGTATTAAAAATAACAAATTGCGTTCAGGGAATCAATGAATTTATATTAATTAAATTTTACGATAAATTAGATGTTTTGGGGTTGTGATGATACAAGAAATGGAAGCTAATAGACAATATCTGTATGCACTTTCGTACTGACAGGATTGTACTTACCAGAAACTTTCATAAATCAGCTCTAGGACACTATCTTTAACTGGGCGTAACCTAATGATATAGAGAATTATTGGCTGAAATAAATGTAATATTATATTTTCTTTAAATGAGCAATGTCTCATTTTTGCTCTATATAGATCCAGTCTATCCTAAATTGTTGGTGCGCCTATTGTTAAATTGATTTAGTTTGAAGTGTAAGCTATGTAATATTTAAAGTATTAGTTTTAGGCAACGAGATCAAATTTATTAACACCTTTTTCTCACTCTCTCTGTTATATGTTCTCTCTCTCTCTCTCTCTCTCTCTCTCTCTCTCTCTCTCTCTCTCTCTCTCTCTCTCTCTCTCTCTCTGTCTCTGTCTCTCTTTCTCTCTCTCTCCCTCTCTCTGTCTCTGTCTCTCTTTCTTTCTCTCTCTCTTTTTCTCCTCTGTGGTTTCCAAAGTGGAACACTAATAATAACAATAACATTAATAGTAAATGTAACGTATATGTAACTAATAATTAGCATGACCGTAAGAAATTAATGCATATTTAATAGATGGTAAAAATATACAGAACCTCTGCAATATTTATCCTCAGTATTCCTTTAAGACAAATACGATATATTCTCAATGCCCAACTTCTGTTTGTCAGTGCATACTGTAGAACAAACGTTTGCATTTGGTCTCTGGCAGTTGAATATTTCTATCTAAAAATAATTATACTGGTTGCAAAATAGTCGCACAATTGTGTAGAAATAGAAACTGGAGGTGTGTATAGTGTATGAGTGGGTGCCTAACTGGGCTACATTACAGTTCAATCTGTAGGTAGTTTGGTGTGTGTGTGTGTGTGTGTGTGTGTGTGTGTGTGTGTGTGTGTGTGTGTGTGTGTGTGTGTGGGTGTTTATGAGTGTATGCTGAACTGACCATTCTAAGATTTTAATGAAATAACAGTATTAATAATAAAAATAAGAAGAAGAAGAAGAAGAAGAAGAAACAATAATTAAAATAATAAATAATTAAATAAACAATACACATGACGGTTATGATGATAAGAAGAATTAAAACTCAGTTTTAAAACAGCAACAGCAAAAGTAACAATAAATTGATATTTTAAACAAGCAAAGAAATAAATATTACTGCGCAGTATACTCATACATTTATATGTTTTCAATTGATAAAACAGAAACGAGCGTCTTCCTAACGTAAAACGACGACTCAGCCTGTTACGTTCACGTGTACATGTCCAAGAAAGTTTAGTGTCTCGCGAATAATTTTGTTGTCGCCATTTCCACTTCCTCGATAATAAAAATTAAGATTGTCTCAACCTTTTAACGGCTAATAAAATAATGCACTGTACGTACCAATTCACTGAAGAAATATTTTTACAAAGAATCCTGAGACTTTGCGAACCTAATTCAATGTCTGACATTTTGTCTGACTTCTGTTCCGTTTTAGTCATCGCAGATATTTTATTAATAACCAAAGATTTATAAGAAACAAATCAGGCTGAAATGTTAATCATAACAAATTTGCTGTCTGGCGAGAAAGAAATAAGATTTGGTCGTATTTGTGCCATGAAATTAATAACTTAAATCAACTAATTACGTTGATAAATGATTTACCTGGTAAACAGGGAAAGGTGGAGAGAGTGGGTGGGAAACTAATATGTGAGAATGATAAAATATGTGATGGATGCAAACGTTAGACAGTAGAGTGGAAGACAGAGAGAAAGAAATGCAGAATCAGCGAAAGAGAGAGAGAGAGAGAGAGAGAGAGAGAGAGAGAGAGAGAGAGAGAGAGAGAGAGAGAGAGAGAGAGAGAGGGGAGGGAGGGAGAGAGACAGTGAAATTAAAAGAAACGAGAAATGGGCTAAATAAATCATAGAAATCGTCAGGGTAAAGACACAAATACAGTCACAAAATAAAATACAGAGACAGAGAAATACACATAAAGGGAAAAAAATGTATAGGAAGTTAGAAAGAATGAGAAAGAGAAAAAGTATGAAAGACAGATAGAAAAAAGTCTCGTCGTGAGTAAAAGAATGAGTGTCTGAGAAAGAGCGAGAGACAGACAGAGAGACAGAGTGCCAGACAGACACACAGAGATAGAATAAAAGACAGTGAAATATGAGATGGAATCAGAATTAATTACTGAGACAGAGCGAGACGAGTAATTTACAGATATGGATTACGTACACGAAATAATAATATAAAAAATATAATATATAATTTAACTGATAATAGAGAGAAATAAAAACAAGCGTAACAAGACTGTCAAGTTTGCTTTTAATTATCACGTTTCTCGTTTGTGTAAGATTGTAATATTATGTTTTTATTAACTTTGAAAATCATAATTTTGTTTATTATTAACTATGTGTTCTTCAAAACAATAATAAAAAAACAACAACAATAACAAGAGGTCATATAAAATGTTCCCGAACTGTCCCAGTTTCAGTCATCGTCAACGCAAGCGTCATCAACATACGACACTTTGACGATGAACGGACTGTTGTTAATAGGAGTGTTGTTCCACTTCACAAACACGAGGTATAATCCAGGCAGAGTTACCGCGTATGTGATCTCGTACAAGTTGTCTCCCGTGTATGTGGTAGAGGTCTCTGTGACACAGTGAGGTCGAGGTCCACGCACTCCCACCATCAGATTTCCTACATCAGGATCATCCACCCACACCTGAAACATATGATTTATTTATTTATTTATTTATTTATTTATTTATTTATTGTTGTTGTTGTTATTATTATTACTAATTCTTCTTCTTCTTCTTCTTCTTCTTCTTCTTCTTCTTCTTATTATTATTATTATTATTATTATTATTATTATTATTATTATTAAACTCTATACCTGAAAGTTGTTCTGTATTCCGACATATCCGTACTTTATGCCTGTTCCAGTGGCGATGCAGCTTTCAGTAACCTCGGAACTGCCCCAGTAATCGTCCTCAGTAGCACATCCGTGGACACTGTCCAGTAGATCGTCTGCGAAACTCGAGTCTGTGTCCAGGGAAAAATCTCTACCAAATCTGAAAACTGATGCTCGATATTCCGATTCTTTCCTTTTTGGAAAATATTTGTCTTTACCTGTTTTATGTTCGAGATCGAGGATTATATTTTCTTCTTTGGTTTCTTTTATGTCTTGCAGTGCCGTATTAGATTTCCGATTTTCTCCGACTAATGCAGTTCTGTCTTTAGTTTCTTTATCTATATATGCGCTCTTCTCTAAAGAAGCCAGATTTTCAAAAGCTTTTATTTCATTGAGGAGGTCACTTCTTTTCTGGTTCTCAACACCAAACACTTCGTACGGTACCTCAATGATAGACAATGACGTCATCTTCGGCTTCTCCGAAATATCTTTCTCCGGAATTTCTGTTACTATCTTACTGCTTGGGTAACTCTCGGTTTTCTTCATGTTGTCCGTGTTATTTAAAGGCGACGTAACATTATTTTTACTGTCTCGACTGTAATACGAATGTAACTCTCGTTTCGTGTTAACTGTAATGTCTGCTTTGAATGCAGCGGAATCGGATCCATAAGACAGATTCTTTTGGTTTTGTCTTTCAGTATATTCTTCGGAAGTTTCAGTCAGATTGTCAGGAATACTATGAGCTTTGATTCTGTTGCTTCTGGGTTTTCGTTCAAGATAAGAATGTACAGCTCTCGGCTTGTTTGCATTTATTTGTATTCCGTTTGCAACTTCGCAGTCCTCAATGCGAGAATACTGACGACTTTCCTTTGTCCTGGCGAACAGTTTTCTTTTGTGTTTGAGAATGGACGGTGCACAAAGAATTTCAGAGTCTGAAGCAGATGTCATCCTGCCAAGGCTACTAGTACAAGTTTCGTTTTTGCTAGTTTCTACACTGCCTTGGTTTTCTGAATCCACGGAATTCTGTTTCTTCTGCAATCTACGATCGACGATATCTGCTTCATGTTGTTTCTCGTGACCAGATTTAATTGGAGAAAGTTCCGTATCGTTTTCTGTCTTTCGGCTAATTGTTGTCCCTTCCTCTGAAATTCCACTGTCAGTTGTTGACTGTTTTGTTGATCTCACATGTCGCCTTTGTGAATGATTTTGAAGCCAATCATGAACACGGTAATGTGGATGTTTACTAATATCGTGTCCTTCAAGTTGTGAATATAGTATTGCGTTAACCGGGTATTTCGTGTTCTTTAGAGCATGTTTAAGTCTGTATTCCTTAATTTTCATTGCCTTGTCTTCTTCTGATGAGCAGGGGATTCTTCTTCTCCGTCTTACTAAACGTCTGTCCCAGTTTGTTTCAGATTTTTATTTCTTCGGATGTAACTTGAGTCGATTTATCAGATTTCGTTTTGAAGTCATGATCTCCGAGACTCAACCTTTTTTTAATTAAATTTGTAAAGTCCAAGGCTCGTGGCGATCTCCTTTCATTTACTACCTCTTTATTATCTCGCAGAACTACCAGAGTTCCCGCAGTTTTACTGATTTCACTAGAAGAAAGCTTAAAATTTCCTTCGTTCTGCTGTGATAATTTTGCTTTGATCTGAGCAGTTCCTGTGATGTTTTCTTTATTTTCTTCAGCAATTTCAGAAAACGAAAATAACCTATGCTGTCTCCTTTTGTGTTTATTATCTTGATTCTTCCTCACATTAAGCTCCGAGTCCGCGTGCTGTCCGAAGTCGGGTATTTTAAGAGTTGAACACGGAGGGTTTCCAACCGTGTTACTGTCGTCACTCTTCACGCTTTCTTTTGTAAAAATTTCTTCAGATAACATTCTTCTAAGCGAATTTTTATCTTTAAAACTTGATTCCAAGCTGTTAGATTTCACTAAAGTATGGGGTTTTCTGTCGCTTTTAAAATTTAGGGATTCTGCTTGTCCTGTCTGTTTATTATGATCTCCTTGTTTGTTTGTCCCCGCCTGATCTACAGGCGTTAAGTTTGAATCGCAGTAGTCGTTGTCACCGTGTCGATCAGTCGACGAACTGGTGTTACTGTCAGACATGCCGCCGCTGCTTCTGCGACTGAAGCTACACAGACTCATGTTGTCTGGAGAAAACGGTCTTGCTGCTAGATGATTGACAGCAGACAGATCGTTCTTTGACCTGGATTTCGACGACTGTTTTCCAGACCAGTTGCTGTGTTCGCACAGATCAGTAACATCAGCACTGCTACGTCTTGATGTCGCGGGTGAAGCATTCTGATCTGTTATCACGATTTCCTGCCCGTTCTTCGTAGTCATTCTTTTAATAACTCGTCTCTTGGTTACTGTGTACTGTCTGAGCATTCTAGGCCTTTCAGTCTGATCACTGCGCTCAGAGTCGTTTTCTTTAAACATGACGCCATTGTTGCATTTGTCTTCCACGTAGTCGAGCATCATGAGTTTCTTCTTCGTTACCTTGTTCCACGAACTCGACCACTTTGTCACTGTCACTTCAAACGGACTGCCCGCGATGCTCTCTCCGTTAGAAAAGATGTCTATGATGTAGTTGCCGATGCTCTGAGGGACGTAGGCGACGATAAAACTCTTCTCGCCAATGAACTTGTAATCAAGAGGAATAATATTCCTGTTCACTTCTTCAACGCTTCTCTGTCGAACCACAGTGTTGCCGTGCGAATCCTTCAGGTAATGGAATGACGAGTTTTTGTCCACTGATGTTCTGGCGTCATCACGTTTTATTCTGCAAGCGCTGATTCCCTCTGGTGAAATTTTAGTTATCGTCTCACAGTTCATTTCATTATTTGGTCCTCGTATTTCGATATTGAGATCCAGAGAATCTAAATAGTTAGATCGATAGATAGATGAAGTACATAATGATAAATAAATAAATAAATAAATAAATAAATAAATAAATAAATAAATGAATAAATAAATAAATTGCAATGAACTTAAATTAAATTATGAAAATATGAAAACAAATAATAAAGATGTACATAAACAAATATATGAAAGAAAAAAATATTTGTATTTAGTTATTCCAAAGCTGACACAATGGTAAACGTGATCTACTAATTTTACAAACAGAAAATATAAATACCATTCTGTACTACTACTTTATAAATAAGGAAAGTAAATTAACAAAATGGAGTAAGCATAAGACACTTTGCACGTAAATATAAATAAATCCTTATTTTCTTTGTCTTTCAAAATTTCTTTCACGCAAACTGGAAATATCGATTTCCGTACACGATCCTGTAATTTTATTATAATATTTTATTTTTAGGAAAGACTTATCATCTATAATTAACGTAAAGAGGGAAAAATCTGAATCTTTATACTTTAAAAGATATTGAAATTTTATGTCATATATTTTAATACGAACGATCTGTTATATTTAATAACTAAGAATAATTCAAAATCCATCAGGTGATCTGTGTGTAATATGGAAGAGATACATTATATTAAACCAATCTGTTGTAAACCATGAAACCACCAACCACTCTTTTCAGACTAGGACATTGCCAACAGCCATTTCACTTTCTTACAAACCAAATATGAATTTACTATTAACTCTCTTCAGTTTATTACACAATATGAAACCACTGATCGGTAGTTTCATTTTGTTAAGCTTAAATATTAAATGATTATCCATTTTTTTCAGTTGGTCACAAAATAACTATGATGTCACTATAATTTTCAGTTTATTACAAACTAAGAAACTACGAAAAAAATCATCAGCTTGTTAAAAGCTGACTATGGAATCAATAATCACTGTTTTCACCTTCCGACAAACGAATTATGAAATTACTAACAACTACTTTCAGTTAATAAACTCTAATTATTCCAGCTAATTACAAACTATAAAATCACACTATTTTCAGTTGATTACAAGCTAATTATCATATTTATTGACACTCTTATAAGCTTCTTGCAAACTATGAAATAATCAACCACTATTATAATTTTGTTACTGTGAAATCACCCACCGCTATTTAATTTTGTTACTGTGAAATCACGCAAAGCTATTTTCACTTTGTTTCTATGAAATCACCCCACTATTTTCACTTTGTTACTAACTGTGAAATCACCCACCTCTACTTTCAGTTTGTTATTAAAATAACTCACTAACCACTGTTTTCAGTAAACACTGTAAATGTGGCTCTCCTCCCTATTATAGCAGTACTGAGTCCACGTCCCCTAGCCTCGTACACGTTACGTCTTGTCTGTTCTCTGGGCGATAACGACCTTTTCACAAGCGTCGTTGTAGGGGCAGAACTGCAACGTTGATGACGCCATTTTATCAGTTGTACCAGATGCAGAACATATTTCTCTGTTTCCGGATTAGCTGTAGCCATTATCTCTGGAGTAATAAAGATCTGTCAAAGACATTAATTATATACGTAAACTGTCATACCACACTGGTTTTGAGAGCATAACTGTTACTGATATTAAAATATTGTGCAATCTAATGATTAGATGTGTTGCCCGTCGAGTAGTAAAATCAATACAACATAAATAAATATATGTAATGTAACAAATATTTACTCTCTCTCTCTCTCTCTCTCTCTCTCTCTCTCTCTCTCTCTCTCTCTCTCTCTCTCTCTCTCTCTCTCTCTCTCTCTCTCTCTCTCTCTCTCTATATATATATATATATATATATATATATATGTGTGTGTGTGTGTGTATGTATATACATCTGTGAATAGGCAGTGTTCGTCTATACGACAGTGTGCATACTATATGTTTAAATTTACATCTACAATCACAAACACATGAATATCTCTGTCCGCTCTTCCATTCGCTGTTCTGTTCGTTAATGAAAGGGTGACTTTTGTTTCATCATTTGTATTGTAATGTCCCTCCTGAGATAATCATTCACGTTGTTTATGTTATTAGAGCGAAAGCTTTCAGCTGGCTCGTTTGTTTTTACCAACCTGTGCGTGCTTTCGTTATTTATATAATATCTATTCATTATTCAGTTAATACAGCATATTGATCAGGGAAGAAATATTATCTTTGCAAACAAGCTGTTTATGTACTTTCAAGGTTTCAAATGTTTTTACTATCTTTCCGGATTGATTTTCCAACTAAATTAATTTAGTTTTAAATCATCATGATATTAGTATGCATGTCTGTTTACAGCAACAAACATATAGATAGAATAGGCTTAGAAACTGCATGAACAGTATCATTATAAGAACAGGTTTAAATTATTACAATTAAACTGTCCCTATAGTGACAATTTTTAAATATCATGCAGAAGTACATAGAAGAATGCAAGCACACACACACATGTACACACATACAGAAATGTATATGCCTATGAGGCCACACAAAGAACCAGGCAAATCTACGTCATACATAAACATATATGTTTGTCTGTCTATTTCTATATCCTTTTCTTTTTGTGTATGTATATAAACACTGAGAGAGAGAGAGAGAGAGAGAGAGAGAGAGAGAGAGAGAGAGAGAGAGAGAGAGAGAGAGAGAGAGAGAGAGAGAGAGAGAGAGAGAGAGAGAGAGAGACTTTTTTCAGAGAGAAAAGAATACTTTTTTCAGAAAAAGATATTTCTGTGCCGCCTTCAGTCCGAGTTGACAGTTACTTTTGCTGTATTCTGCTTTCAACTGCTGCAACTGTGGACACGACCCCGGCGACACCGCCTCCATGAGGGAGCAAACAGCAATCCCGTCGTGCCAGCTGTCCGTAAAGTTGTCAATGTTAGCACCGTCCGTCATTCTCTGAACCCATTTCAGAAGTCTCGCTTTGCGCCCCGAATCTTTGATGGAAAGTAAGAAATCAAATATTTTAACTGTTGAATAAGTTAATCGGCTAATTAAATGGAAAAACTACATGAAGTTGAAACTTTAAAAAAAAAAAAAAAAAAAAAAAAGAACCAACATTCAAAGACAACAGCAATGAAAGTATGGGATTTGTCATTTTATGCATGTTGTTGCGGTGTATTTTATTATTATTTGTGTGTATGTGTGTACGTGTGTGTGTGTGTGCTCATTGTGTTACGTTGCATTGTATTCGTTTACACTGAACTGAATAGTACTGCACAGCAGTGCTTTGTGTTGTTTTGTGTTCTGTCGGATTGGATTGTTTTCTATCGTTATTGTTATTCTGTAAAGTATTAAATTATGTTGTTCATAATTTATTGTCTTGTGTTATACTGTTCTTTTTATGTTGAGAACAGTAATATAGTTTTAATTCACTGCTTATCAAATTCACCAAAAATAACACAGATAAATTAATAAAATAAAATGAAATAAAATAACAAAATAAACAAACAGTAAACTCTAGCTCCCTGTCAGCTATATTTTGTCCTGATTATTAAAATAAACAAATTTTATTTCCTATTACTGACTGGAAGGTTAAGTAAACAAAATTATGTTATGACCTTGAGAAGACTATTTTCAAATCTACTGGGATTCCGATTGATTATGACAAACCTCTCCGGTCGCTCACACACACAAAAGTTCATAAACCTTGACAAATAAGTCAGATGATGATGATGATTATTATTATTATTATTATTATTATTATTATTATTATTATTATTATTATTATGACGGTGATGAAGACTATCTTTATCATTTATCGTCATAGTCATCGTTGACGTTTCTTTTCAAAAAGGAGGTTATGCGTCTTTTTGAATATTTCCTTGTTTGTTTGTTGTTGTTTTGTTTTGCTTTGGTTTTTTTGACTTGTGAATTTCCAAACAGTAATAGCAAGTAAATAAAATCATATAACATTAGCTCCTTTACCGATATTGAGTTGAAGTAACAATATTAGTGGTAGTAGTAGTAGTACTAATAGTAGCAGTAGTAGTAGTAACAGGAGAAATACTATTTCTAGAAGAGATAATAACAGAAATAATAGTTCTTCTGCTGCTACTTGTAATAATAACAATGATGATGGCGATGATAATCTTTATGATGAATATTATGATGATGAGATTGACAACAACAGCAGCAACAACAACAACAACAACAATGATAATAATAATTAAAGTAATAATAATAACAATTATAATATGAATAATATAAATAATGAATAATAATAGTAAATAATAATAATATGAATAATAATAATATGAATAATAATAATAGTTTTGTTTAAACACGAAATTACCTGACATTAAAATATTTAACAGGATATCCGTCCACCTTGGTTTTGCAATGATGCTGTCGTCGGTTTTCATGTAGTAGAGTCTTGCGTGACGACGTCTGATGACGCTGAATGGGTTCAAGTTCCATAGGATGGAAGAAAGACGTTAAACACCACCACAGTGTTTTCTTCAGAGCGGCCCAAGCACGCCTGTTAGTCAGCATTTTCTCTAAAACCAAATGACAAAACAGTTAACATACTGCTGATACGTTCTACTAGTAAAGTGTACGTCTGGTGATACGATGAAATAATGTATTGTAAATATATTCTGCATACTTCCAGATAAATCTATATTTTATTTTATCTTATTTTATTTTATTTTGTTTCGTTTGGTTTGGTTTGTTTTGTTTTTGTTTTTGTTTTGTTTATTATTTATTTATTTATTTATTTATTTTGCTGTTCAGCGTTAGCTAATAATAAAGTATAATACCCATAGGGCAAAGTTAAAATTTTATGTACAGAGCCATTTGCAGTGACGTCATGCACGCAACGACTTCACTAATCGATGTGTTGAAGAATAACAAATAACACATTTATTTTTACCGTCAAAGATTCTTTTTAATATAATGACTACTAAAAACATTTTTTTTTTTTTTGTAATGATTATTTTCTCATTGCTGTCGTCATTAACATCATCACAATTATCACAATTATCAACGTCGACGTCGTTGTCATCATCATTATACCTATGCCATCGCTATATGTGCACTGAAATATAAAGTTAACAAACGAACTGAAAAAGCATGTAAATAATTAAAGCTGCAGCAACGTGGGGATACTCTTGTCTAGGATAATGACTGTTTCATTGTGCTGTAATGGAGGTGGGGGAAAAGAGAATAAATGTTTTATTTAACAACGAAGTCAGTACAGTTTTATCTTACAGTCTGTGCCATTACATATAATTACTGGTAGATATCTTTCAGATTAGGAATCTATGTCTGTATATCATCTTGCTTCCGTAATTATGAGAGATTTTTCACTCTAGTGGGTATGTTTCATGCATCGATGAGTGTAACTCTATATACGTGAAATGGACGTTTCAATAAATAAATGAATAAAAGGATCAGACTGAACATTATACTTTATATTTTATTCTGCGAGTCTCGTGATGAACACAAACAGCGTAAAGTAATGTACATATTATTACAAACAAAATAATACGTTAAACGGGTTTGATTTGCATTTGTATGATTTTGTGTGTGTGTGCGTGTGTGTGTGTTTGTGTGTGTGAGTGTTGTGAATCTACGCATAATATAAAATACCTTCTCTGTATGTATTTATTAATATGTATATTATGTGTGTGTGTATGCATGCTGTGTGTACGTGTGTGAGCGAGTGTGTATGTGTGTGTTTGCTTACATCTGATTCTGCATTCTATTCTATTTTCTGAAATTTAATTCAGTTTCCGTCCTATAACAAGAATTTCACGACCAAATTGCATGTTTTCCCGTCTGTACTAAGGTAGTTGTAACACGAAACACAAAATAAAAATGAAATGAAATGAAATTAAATTAAATTAAATTAAATTAAATTAAATTAAATTAAATTAAAATATTTGAAACAACAAAATAAAATCCAATAAAAATAAACGAAAAAACAAAAGAAAAGAAAAAGAAAAAAAAAATGAAATGAAAGAGAATAGAATAAAATAAAATTTAGAAAAAAACCAGTAAAAAGTAAATGCATAAGTAGATAGATAGATAGATAGATAGATAGATAGATAGACAGACAGACAGACAGACAGACAGACAGATAGGTAGACAGATACAGTTAGATAAATATATAGATAGATAGACAAAGAATTAGACAGATGTGTAGATAAATAGATGCATAGATAGATAAAAATACAGCCAGACATCTAGAAAATAAAATAAATAAAGTAAACAAGACAAAAAAAAAATAAAGTAAGAACTAAAGAAAGTAATATTTACCTGAATATCGATGAAAATAAGCACTGATATTTTAACGGATGAACAGAAACGTATTATCAAAAATATAGCGTTTCGTTTCTACAGCTTCTTAGATTGTTAAGTCATATTTTGTAAAGGTATTTTTTTTATTTTTTTTTCTTTTCTTTTTTTTTGTGCTTACCCACGTTAGTTCAGACAGACAGCGATGAATTGTTACCTTGGCAATTGGAATGATCATTGTACATACACTAACAACGTCACTGTGTATTGATTTGTGTCACGAATTTAGTCTCTCGAGCCGGGAAGGTAAAAAAATTAAAATTTAAAAATCATTACTGAACACGTGTTACCACTTTAATTAAGATTTTTTTCAAGTTAAAAAAAAAAAATAGTTAAAAATTAAATTTAAAAAATTAAAAAATAAAGATGAACAGAAAGATAAAAATAAAACAAAAAAAGAATTTATTCTGTTTTTCTTGTTGATCTGTCTTTGTTTTTCATACTCATCATCTTCATAATTATTGTCATGTTTTTATTATTATCTATTAATATTACCACTGTTACTGCTGTTTTACTATTTAAGGTTTTTGTTATTTTACCTTTAATTGTGATTGGGTTAATTTGTCTTTCTGTTTATGTAGCTTTTGTTCTTGTTGTTGTTGTTAATATTATTAGAATTGTTTGATTATTATTATTTCTGTTCTTCTTCTCCTTCTTCTTCTTCTGTTTCTTCTTCTTCTTCTTCTTCTTCTTCTTCTTCTTCTTCTTATTATTATTATTATTATTATTATTATTATTATTATTGTTATTGTTATAGTCATGGATGCATTATTATACCAGTTACACTTAAAGTAATAGCAGTACTAGAATACGCTAATAGCAGTTGAACAAACAGAGGGACAGACTGATAGAAACTGACAGAGATGGAGAAACTGACAGCGCGACTAACAGATAAAGACAGAGAGAGAGAGAGAGAGAGAGAGAGAGAGAGAGAGAGAGAGAGAGAGAGAGCGATTAAAGACAACGATGTTAATTTATAACAGTATATCTATATCATAAATATTTAAATCTTAATCATAATGACATCAAACGCAATGCTGCCTCGCAAATAATCCTGAATTATGTACTTTGAAATCAGAAATTCAGAAGATGAAGCTACCTAATTTCAGGCATATAAAAGTCTGGTACATAACCAAGAAACGAAACGAATGTAGAACAATATGACAACTCTTTAATATTAACTGTCCTGAAGTCATATAATTCCTGCTAATGAGAATACAAGATGGGAAACCCGCTAGAACAAATTACAGTGTTTCTTTCTCAGAGATATTTTATATCCAACTGTCCATCACATGAGAGTGGTATAGAAGAGGAGACGCTGAGGAGAACTGAAGTTTGCCAGCCAAAATGTTCCCCAGCCAAAACTACCCCCTATCAAAACGGTCCCATGTCAAAACGTCCCCTGGTCAAAATAAAATGAAAACAAAGACCAATAAAAAAAAATATTTAAAAAAAAAGAAAGAAAGAGAAAAAAGTGAATAATGATGAATTAAATTTACTTATTTCTACAGTATAAGCTGAAGTTTTGAACGGTGAGCAGTGGAACGTCTAGGCCAGAATAGTGGGAACATTTTGACTCCGGACGTTCTGAACCAAACTGAACCTCCTGGGACATACCATATCTCGGCAGTGCGAATAATTATAAAGTACTTGCTACAGCCCGCTGGTTTAATATATAAGAAAGAAAGAAATCTCACCAATGAAGAGCGAAAGACAGAAAAAATATATATATATATTAGTCATATAAATAGCAACAGTCTATTTCTACATTGCTGTTTTTATCTAACAGTTAATTAAAAACCACTGTTGACTGGATAACGTGTAATTCTATAAAACCAAATATAAATGGAATCTAAACATAGTCTCTCATTTTAAATATCCAAAAATTATCCATTCAGCTGATATATAAGTATACCACAGTGTCAAGATGAATTTCAGCAACTAACAATATGTCAAATAGTTTTAAAAACTGTTAATTTATAACTGTTAATTTTTATTTATTAAAAGTATTATTATTATTTATTTATTTTGTTTTATGGTTGTTTGGGGGGGGGTATTTTTGTTATTTTTTTATTATTATCGAATGGGACATATTATATAAAAACATAATAATTAAAGATGATACTTCACAGCTATGTCATCATCATCATCATGAACATCATTATCACCATCATTATTGCATTATTACATCATATTAGAAAGTTTGCACACCAATGAAGTAGCTTGTTTATATATATATATTTCCTGAAATTCTGATTCTGTCGTTTTCCCACCCCGATATTGAAATTCGTCAAAGACACGGTACGTAGATAATCTATTGAATTCACATGCGCTAAGCTGGCGCTAACCGCAGTGTGATTATCGACTGCAGTCAGTTCATAAAGCTTTCGCTTACAGTGTTTTAAATTTCAATGCAGACTTACAAATGTCTGTTTCTAAATCTAGTTTCTCAAATCCATTCTGTCAGACACTATGACATAAATTTTCGACCAACGCCCACATTCGAGGTAATCAATGTTACATACGCGACACAACACGAGAACGACAAGAACAACAACAACCATAACAGGAACATTAGGTCACGGCTATTTCGTTACATAAGGGTTTTCACTACCCACGTACGTACCTTTGTTCCATGTCTGTCCACTGGGTTTGCCATTTTTCTTCGTGTCGCTCTGTTCTTCCGAAATCGTCCTCATTCTCGCCAGAGACTTCATTTTCTGCGAGGCCTCTTCGCTGCCCGAGTCGTGGAGGCTGTGCGTCGTTTTATCGTGTTGTCGTGCAGTGTCTTTTATCAGACATCGTCGTGTTTCCTGATTGACGGTATTGATTTTTGTAAGCAGGTGTTCCGACGAGCTGGCTGTGTCAGTGAATACAAGTATTTAGAATGAAGAGAAAAAAAAAAAAGGTGTTAACGAGGAAATCTTTAGCCTTAATAAGTCATTGATTGGTCATTCATTGATGCGTTTCTTCAACTGTGTTGTTGCAATTTTTTGGTAATGATTTTTGTTTTTTGTTTTTATTTATTATTATTACTGATTTATTATTATTATTATTATTGTTGTTGTTGTTGTTGTTGATTATGATGATGATGATGTTTGTATTATTATCATTAGCATCTTATTCCTTTTCCTTCCCCTTCTCCCCCTACTATTATTGCTATTAATATTACTGCTACTGCTGCTACGTCTACTGATATTATATTAATACCATTAATATTGATACTGTCATTATTGTTACCATAACTATAAGTTCTGTTACAACCACTAAAACAACACCAATTACTACTATTGCTACTTCTACTACTACAGCTTGTACTACAACCACGATTTCTATTTCTACTTCTTGTTGTTTATTTTTTGTAATGTTTTATTTATTAGTGAGTTATTATTATTGTTGTTGTTGTTGTTTTTGTTGTTATTGTTTAGCTGTTGTTGATGATGATGATGACGTTGTTTGTGCTATTAACACCATCAACTCACTCCTCGTCCTTCCCCTTTTCCTTCTTCTACAACTACTGTTATTACTTTTAATGCTACTACTACTGTTACTACTACTACTACTACAAATACTAATATTGATACAAATACTAATATCATTACTAATAGTAATACTGTTACAACTGTTACCATTATTATTAGTAACAAATACAATAACAACACAGTTATTACTACTATTACAAAAACAACCACTATTTCTGCTTCTACTACTACCACTACCATTTTTGCTATTACTTTTACATCATACTACTACTGCTACAACAACTACTATTATTACTATTGCTAGTGCTAAAACAACAGCATCAACAACCACAACTATTATTTTACTGTGCTGCTGAGAATGTTGAATCTAGTCGCTTATTACTATTGTTGATGCCATTAGGTCTCTGACAACTGTTGGAACAAACAATATTAAAGTATATATGAAGTATTTAAAAAAAATAATAATAATAAAAATTACATGCATGCATTAGACTAACCAGTGAAAATGTCTTTGTGATGGTTGATTCTGTGTGATATCACTCAAGCAGATTACTCTCTGTTGTGTTAGTTGGTAATTAATTAATTTCGTTTACGTGAGAGAAGGTAATTACAATAACACCTGCTCTGACTCAATAGTCGGCCTTGTTTCTAATCACAATAAATGACATTCAAATCCATAATAGGTCATTTCAGTGTGAAGGGAAACAGAAAGAAACGTCTCTTTGATAATACCAAGTCACGTAGTATGCGATATTATGCGTAGTGCTATTCCCTAGAAGTAGTAGTAGTAGTAATAGTAGTAGTGATGGTGGTGGTGGTAGCTCTGGTAACAGTAGTAGTTATCGTAGTAGTAAGTACTAAAAGTAGTAGTAGTAGTGATGGTTGGAATGGTAGAAGCTGTAATTGTAATAGTAGTAGTAGTGTTAGTTGTAGTAGTAGTGATGGTTGGAATGGTAGAAGCTGTAATGGTAGTAGTAGTAGTATTAGAACTAATAGCAGTAGAAATAGCTGTATTAATAATAGTATTGAAGGAATAATAAAAGTAGCAGTAGCATTAGTATTATGCTAGTAGTAGCAATATTATGATAGACGTTGTCGTAACAGTAATAGCAGTGGAATAGTTGTAATAGCAGTTGTGTAAATAAACATCTAGAACCTCTTTTGAATAATTGCTTTTGTAACATAATACATGTACTTTAAGATGGATCAATATGAACAGAATAATAAACAGACATTTTACGAGACACCCGGAATCAGATTCGTAAATATAAACGTGTAGGTTAAAAGCCTCTATTTTTAAAATTAATGACTGATTAATTCAGAGCAGTGCAACACAGACTGAATCAAAAATAAGGCTTTGATACACGACTCCACTGTTAGAACTGTTTTGTTTGAGAACTGTAGAAACTGATTACATAAGATAAATCTTATGTAATCATATACAAGATTAGGAAGATCAGTTTTAAAGTATGGTTATTATTTTACCTTTAATTGTGATTGGGGTAATTTGTCTTTCTGTTTATGTAGCTTTTGTTCTTGTTGTTCTTGTTAATATCATTAGAATTAATTTGATTATTATTTGATTTATATTGTTTCTCTTCTTTTTCACCTTCGTCTTCTTCTTCTTCTTCTTCTTCTTCTTCTTCTTCTTTTTTTCTTCCTCTTTTTCTTCTTCTTCTTCTTCTTCTTCTTTTTATTTTTATAATTATTATTATTATTATTAATGTTAATACAGTTGTTGTTGTTTTGACATTCACTGATCATTTGGCAATCATCATTATTTTCATTACATGCCCTGATTCGGATTTTTAGAGAGTTTTTATTATTTCCATAATTCTTTGGAGGGATTTTGGTTTATCAGTAGTTTAAATAGTAATACATGAGGTAGTATCAACTGTTTTTGTAGGAGAAGACATTAAAGGTGCAAGCACATTTTTCTAAAATTTCATAATTTTTATCTCGTCTTTCTTTTTATTATAAATCATCGAACTGAAGTAATCTGAACTGTTAACTCGACCTTATAGGACTTTTTGTACTAATCATTATTTTGCATTTCATTTTCACTGAAATAACCAATTTTTTCCCTTTAAATATAATTTATTTGATAGATATATAAACATGCAGACATGTAAATACACAGGCGCGCACACGCCCTTTCGTAATACATAATTCGATAAATTCATTTTTGACGAAATATTTTATTTAACAAAGCAGTCGGAACATTAGGAATCTAAGATTTTATAATTGCGCCCGCTTTACATTGAAACTCACTTCCGCCACGCTATAGGGTACTCTTTTTTTAACAGCAAGTATTCTTTTTGCAGGCACCTTTTCACAAACAGGAAAGCAAACTTATCAAGGGGCATCGGCTGAAACTGGATTTTTATATGACGTCATAATGACTGAAAGTGGATCCGAAGGCCTCTTATCTTTACACTGAAATGATGATTGTGGAAAATATTTATTAATTTTGCCTAAAATCATATTTAACTGATCTTAGAAACAACAGCAAAAAAAAAAAAAAAAAAAAAAATGAAATTTATATATATATACATATATACATATATTATCAGCATTAGTGTGATAGAAAGAACAAGAACGTTTTATTTTTTTTCATTTGTTCATTATTTATTTATTTATTTACTTACTTACTGACTTACTTACCTACTTATTTTTTTAACCATGCCTTTGAGAATGGAGAAGATTTATGTATTTATATATGCATTTATTTATTTTGATTTTTTTTAAATTTTAATTTTGATTTTTAATTTTTTTTTTTATGTTTGATTTTTGATTTATTATTATTTTTAATTATTTATTATATTGTATTCTTGTATTACGAAATCGTTTGACAAATATATTAGCACCAATTTAGACAATGTGTCGACATAAGAACAGTATCTTAGTATTTCAACAAATTGTTCTGAAATTAATATTATTTGTAGTGTTATTCGCTTTTCGTTTTTATCTTTCTTCTTCACCGCCCCCTCTCCTTTTAGTTTAGTATAAAATAGTAACTAAACTGATAACAATAAAACTAATTAACTAATTAATTAATACATCAATGAATAAATAAATAAAATGATATTACACAATATAAAAAAATATATAAGATATATGCATATAATAACAATAATAATAATAATAATAATAATAATAATAATAACGATAATGATAATAATAATAATTATAATAATATTAACAATAACAATAAAAAACAAAAACAATAATAACCAAAAAACATTAGCAACAAGAACATTAATAATAATAAAGTTTTTAATGATTAATTTTCTCAGTTTTTGCGGTTGATGCTGTATTTGCATTTCGCCACAAATCTAATTAATAAGTGCCACAGTCGATACTTATTCACGGATCATCACAAAAAGTCTGCGCAGATTGAGCGTGTCTGCCGCGTCGGAAATGAAAACAAAAACTGAAAACCATAGATACATGTTATTCCAGCCTGCAAAAGCGTTTTGACAATCTTTTTGCACGGCACATTTATCAATCATACGGCTGTAAATTGATGTTTTGAACTGTAAACAAGCATATACACTGATGGAATGTAAAATTAGTTATGTTGACTTTAATATTCTGCCGACCAGAGTTACGGTTTTCGCTGTCATTCTGTATTTACCTTAACACGGCTCGTTAATCGCCAGCGTATATTTTACAACATAATAAATGCGTGTTTACATAGATGTGGCTGAAAATACCAAAATGTTTTGGAAATTAAAGTTGAAAGAAAACTGTTTGCTGCAACCTCTGTACATTTATCTTCGCTCTCTATCTAAATGGGTAAAAGTTAACCCTGTAAATCTGCGTGTTCCTTTCACCATCCGGGCCATTTCACGCGCGCGCGCACCGGCTGGGTGGCCAATGCAATCTCTTCTCCAGAAAGTGGAGAAAGGAGAAGAAGAAAAAAAAAAAAAAAAAAAAAAAAAAAAAAAAAAAAAAAAAAAAAGAAACGAAAATGTAGAAATATTGAGTAGGTGTTGACAGAAAGTTGAAATTATCCGACAAAACGTTGAAAAACATCTGGTTTCCAATCTGCCCCTCACTCGGCCTTAACGCAGCCGTTAAAGGCCCGATAAAACAAACACACGTCCGGATTTTTCACATCTTTCTTGACGTTAATTACTCCGCCGCGAGTGATTAACACCAATATCTTTGCATTTTTTTCGCATCGACTAGTCTGACTTATCTCTTGTTGTTTTTCTCGACGCCCGATTGTGACTTTGATGGTATCCCTGGAGAATGCGATGAAAAATTATCAACAATTTGCATGCTATGAAATGTTAATGATATAGACAGGTTTTTAGCATTTGCAGCTCCTCTTGATGGTGCGGTCTCCAAAGTCAACATTTTTTAACAAATAAAACTAATAAAACTCATCATAATAAACGCTTCATTCTCAGGAACTACAACTACAGATGATTGTGAAACTGGCAGAAAACTAAAATTACGTTTGTGATAAACGTTAATCCATTAAAGAATAAGATAAAATATTAATGTCCATGGAAGAGTTATTTCCCTTTGATTAAAGCCTAATTATTAATCTCCAGAGACGAAGACTTTGAATCTTTTTGTGAAGTATAAAAATTAACTACCTGAAATCACGCAATCGTTGCAATTTATGTAGAATTATAATTGGAAAGCATATCGTAATTACCTAACTAAAAAATCTCTTTGATATAAAAAATAAATTAAAATGAAATACTGCTGAGATTTCTGTCACACACACACACACACACACACACACACACACACACACACACACACACACACACTCATGTTCAGCCAGTAATTACATAATTTAAAACATACAAATATACACAAACTCACACTGACTCATGAACAGATAGAAATAAATAAATAAAAACTAAAAAAAATAATAATAATAAACAAATAAATAAATAAATGAATAAATAAATAAACAATGAAATTCCGAACAATTAATAATGAAATAGAGAAGAAAAAAAAGAAAAAAAGAAGAAAAAAGAAAGAAATTAGATAAAAATAAATTTTCAAAATTGTATCAAATATACAAAATAAATAAATAAATAAATAAATAAATAAATAAATAAATAAATAAGAAAAAAAATAATAATACAAGAAATAAAATGAGAATACAATAAAAAAAGAAAAACAAAAACAAAAACAAAAAAAAAAAACAAACCCTCAAAAAACAACGACATAAAAGGAAAAAAAATCCTTCAGAATCTGTGGAACCAAACGATACTAAAAGCTGGAAATTGACGGTTGTGCCAATTCCACCCAGTAGGTTAGAGATAACTGGAGAAGAATAAAACTCGATAAAGATCAATAAATAAATCTGTACGTCTTCAACCGAGAAATTAAGGTTGCTCTTTTTTCCTCTTCTTCTTCTTAATTCGATAAAACACTTTAACATGAAAGCTGCTCGAATTAATGCGCGCAGTTGTTGAGGGCGATGTTATCGTCGACGCGGGCACGGCCATTCAGATTTATTGGTAAAGTCGTTAATTCAGCAAATGATAACAAGTTTTTCATTAGCATCAGCGAACCAGGACATTTTCAGCTTGTAATGTGGCGGAACTGTGCACCTGTCGCCTTTCTAATGTATTTATTGCATTGCGTGGAACAAATTGAAAGAATTCGCCTCTTGCTTATAATACCATGATGGAGAGTAATTTTACTGCAATGCCCCAAATTTTACAGAACTAAGCTCGGATTCTGAAGTAAGACGAAGACGCCTAAACCGCAGATATACATGAAGAATTCTAGCAGAGGTGACAGAAATAATAATAAAAACAACAGTAATAATAACAGAATCAGTAGCAAGAATAATGATAACAATAATAATAACTGATAATTGATGCAGTACCAGCAATGCAATAGCAACAGTAACAACAGCAACAACAATAACTACAGCAACAACAACAAAAACAACAACAACAGTTATGGTGATGATGATAATGATAATAAAATTATGATGACGACGATGATTTATTTACATGTATTTGTGTGTGTGTGTGTGTGTGTGTGTGTGTGTGTGTGTGTGTGTGTGTGTGTGTGTGTGTGTGATAATAATGCAGTGCATCACAGAGACTCGTTTAAACTTAATATGTGGTTAGACTCTCGTTATTTTCTTGTCTCGTCGGAAACTCGCACACTTCCATTACTATTTGATAACTGAAAAATAAAAAAATATTTAAAATGGGATAAAATGAAATAAAATGAAATAAATAAACAGCGTAGGGTTTTCTTTTCTTTTATTTGTTTGCGATTTTTATTTTTATTCTTTTATTTTATTTTATTTATTTTTTTTTTATGCTGATTAACTTTTTGAGGGTTTTATTTGTTTTTGTTCTGTTTTTGTTTTTGTTTTTTTAGTTGTTCTTTTGTTTTGTTTGGTTTGTTTATTGTTTGTTTTTTTTTTTTTGTATGTGTTTTGTGATATTTTAATTTAATTTAATTTATTTATTTTATTATTATTATCATTATTTTTATTTATTTTTTTTTTTTTTTTTAAACTTAACACTATCTAGTTAGTAAATGAACAAATTAGCATTCGAAGAATATTTTGTCGTCTTTCGGCAAAACGAAGCTTCAGATCAGTCTTTTTTCTTCGTCAACTGGAGTTAGCTATTAAAGAAATGACTTCTGACAGCCTCGTTTTGACACGTTATCACATTTACAATGTTCACGTATTTTCGTGAATAGATCGTGTTATTGTATAATTGTGAATGTAAGCGAAATGTAGCAACAATATGGTACATAAGGTCTGTGAGTGACGTCGGTATGTTGTACGTGCATCTCGGATAACCAATTAGCAGTGATGGCAAATATTTTCGTCAACCACCGTGAAATATCGCTATCTTTAATATCGCGTGTTAATGTCGCTTACACCATAATATCAGTACATGGAAAGAAAACAGTGTTTTATGTTTTAAATATATATATATATATATATATATATATAGTTTTAGTAAGTAATGACAACAAAAATAGCAGTTAAATAACTGTCTTTTATAATTGTTCTAAGTAACTTATAAGCTGGGATGAATGAATGGATAGATTTATGCATAAACGAAAGTATTTATGTGTGTATATTTAGGTAACTATGCGTCTATGTTTGTATTTATGTGTGTATGTATGTATGTAGGTATATAAGTGTGTGTATGTATATAATATATGTATATACTGCAAGACTGTCGAAAAGTATATACATAAAACGAAATGCCACACTTATGTTGAAAAAACATGATCTAAATATCCCCCAACAACAAGTAAATATATAAATAAATAAATAGATTTTATTAACAATAACCTGTAAGACACACCCAACTATAAACAAGCAAGCACTGAAACAAAGAAAGCCTCCAACATTACTGAATCCAGTTTCCATCTACGACATAATAAATTTTGTTTATGTATAAAAAGTCGCGCACAGACCAATAAACTAAAGCGCATTCAGAGAAATACGCGATGTAATAAAAACAGACGTTTTTTTTGTTTATTTATTTTCTTTTATTTATTTTTTTTCTTCTTTTTCTTTGTGTGTAGGGTTTTTTTTTTTTTACATTTATTTTATATATTTATTCTTATCTTTCGTTTTTATCATTATCAATTTATTTTTGATTGTATTTCTTTCTTTCAATCTTTCGTTCTTTCATGTTTCACAATAATCTTACTTTTTTGTTGTTTTTGTTTTTGTTATTATTATTATTATTACTACTACTATTACTACTACTACTACTCTTTATATTATTATTATTATTATTATTAATTGTTTCTTTTTTCTTTCTTCTGTCTTTCTGTTCAAATTTTCTCTTTTTCGTTTTTGTTTGTTTCTTATTATTATTATCTTTCTATTCTTAATTTTTTTTCTCGTATTCGTTCTAGTTTTCAACTTTTGTATTCTTCTTTATTTTCTTCTTCTTCTTCTTCTTCTTCTTCTTGTTTTTCTTGCATAAGCAAGGTTATTGTTACAAGAAGTAACTTTTCTGAACAGAAAGCAAAAACATTAATAAATGAAAACACTTCAATGACCTGCACATGTTGTCCATACGTATCTGCAACAGCGCTAAATATATAATATACAAATTATTAAACTTTTAAATCAAACTGAAATAAAGAACTAGACTCATAATGAGTCATAATGAGAGAGAGCGAGAGAGAGAGAGAGAGAGAGAGAGAGAGAGAGAGAGAGAGAGAGAGAGAGAGAGAGAGAGAGAGAGAGAGAAACTGAAAAGAAAATTATTAATAATAATAATAATAGTAATAATAATAATAACAATAACAATAATAATTATAATTAAAAAAAAAAATTGAAATACAGAAGCAACGATTACAATATAATAGGATAATAGTGATTCTAACAATTATTCAGAGCTTGGTGATAATTTATGTTTTTTCACTTCTTCTATAACATTAATATATGATATGAGCAGAATAAAATAGCTGTACAAACGTCAGTTGTAATATCTATTATATAATTACATGAAGTAATTTTATGAGACTCGTATGCACCGGATATCCTGTGTTGCAGGTGAGCTGGTTTAGTTTTGCTTAGTACTTGCTTTTGAAGATAATAACCAATGAGACTGCAATAGAACACTCTTATCATTTCTTTTAGATCTTGATAATTATCAACGGAAGATATATAGATATATTTTATTCAATACCTGTTTTTTTTTTCTTATTTTTCTTACAAAAAAAAATAATATGTATTTGATTTTCTTCAGAATTCTCTTATTACATGCACTGTTAATCAACTATCACAAATTGAAACAAACAGCTGCTAGTAGACAGATTTAAGAAAAAAAAAAAAACAGTTTATCAGAAACCTTTTTGGAAAATTATCCCAAATCGCAAAGGTTCTATATATTGTGCTGTAAAGCATTTTGTTTTATGATAAAACCATTAAACGTCGTGATGTATATGACGGCGAAGTTCTGCAACACTTTGAAGCGGTAATTTATCAACCTCACCTGTTGTCTTGCTGTGTTGCTTATGTTACGATACACTTGTTTCTATTGCCATAATTCACACATAGAAGGCTCGGTGATCGCTACACTTGTTGTGGTTATTTGAGAAATGAACCCAGCTTGTTTAACACGGGAAAAAACTCTCCCAGAGACCTTCCTCTTGCAGCGAAGCGCGACAATACACCTGTTTTTCTTGAGCGCTGAGTTTTTCGTCTCATTTTTTTTTTCTCCCCATTTTACCCAGACGTTCCACACATCGCCTGTCAATCAGGAAAAGACACAGCCGAATGCTAATTACATTTTGAAAAGCGCTTCCATCCAGGCTTTGCGCAAATATTTGTGTGAACTCCGTGTCTATGGAATAATCTGTCAAATATTTTAATAATGTATGTCTTTTGTAATTCAGTAGTAGGCAGCATAGACGTACTTATAAGTCAGTGCTCAAGTATAATAATAATAATAATAATAATAAATTTAACAACAACAAAAAAAACAACAACAACAACAATAAAAACAGCAGCAGGAGCAGGTAGTAGTAGTAGTAGTAATAGTGGTGGTACTAGTTGTAGTAAAAGTAAAAGTAGTTGTGGTGGCAGCAGTGGTAGAAATTATAATAAAAGCTACAGTAGTAGACATTATTGTAGTAGCTGCAGCAGCAAAACAGTAGTAGTAATATATTTATTATAGAAGCAATAGTAATGGCGGTTGTGGCAGTAATGTTAGTTTTACTGGTCGTGGTAGACAGAGTAATGGTATTTGCAGCTGTAGTCGTAGTGGAAATAGTAGTTGTTGTTGTTATTATTAATATTATTTTTTTATGTGTTGTTGTTTTTGTTGTTTTTTGTTGTAGATTTTTTTTTTGTAGTTTTTTTTTTTTTTTTTTTTTTGGTTGGTGGTGGTTCTTTTTTTTTCTTCTTCTTTTTTTATGTATATAATAAATATGTAATTTCTAACAAGAATAAAAATCACATCTGTAAAAGTAAGTCATTTTCGTTGTTTCTTATAATTTCCTGACTGGTATGGATATTGAAAAAGAAAAAGAAAAAAAAAAAATCTTTTGGCCAGTGAACTAAATAATTAAGTAAATAAAATGAATTAAAAATGCTTTATTCGATCAGAATTACTTTTAATAAAATATTCTATAAAATAACAACGAAGGCTCTTAACAAGAAAGTTAAATACAGGCATTCATGAACCGAAAACATGAATCAACACACAAACATTCTTAATCTTCTTTTTTCTGTTTTTCTTCTTTTTTTTTTTAATTTTTTTTTTCTTTATTTTTAATTTTTTTTTTTTTTTTTTTTTTTTTTTTTTTAAATTATTGAGTTCTCAGCAATGACAAACCCGTTTCCATTATTCTGGTTCCGCGCCTGGTTCGTTTAATTCCGTTCCCACTTTTCAAATCCCCATTCCACCAAAGCAGACATATCAAAACATAGTAATAAGTATTGAATGTTCTTTCTGCCCACAAAAAAAAAAAAAAAAAGATCGCTGAGATAAAAAGATCAAACCGAATACAACACGACGTGCCGGCGGTCAAACGAACACGCTCAAACATCACGACTGACGGACACGGCGGCATGGCACCCATTACGAAGTTATGTTTCTAATGGCGGATAGATTTGCCATCGAAATGAAGGGAGACAACTGTCTCCACGCGCCGTCAAAATCAATATCGTCACACCCACGCCGAGGGAGATAAATCGTCCGAAGAGTTATCGTTCTTTCACTCCGCGACATGTGTTCTCTGCCACGTTTTGAGTCGTCCGTGAAATTATTGGTCGAATTTCGGTTCCGCCAATTTCCGATTACTCTAGCGTGTTTGTTTAAAATAGAAATAAAAGTTATTAAACTTTTAAATCAAACTGAAATGAAGAAATAGACTGATAATGTGTCATAATGTGTCAACAGAGAGAGAGAGAGAGAGAGAGAGAGAGAGAGAGAGAGAGAGAGAGAGAGAGAGAGAGAGAGAGAGAGAGAGAGACAGACGCACAGAGAGAGAGAGAGAGAGAGAGAGAGAGAGAGACAGACGCACAGAGAGAGAGAGAGAGAGAGAGAGAGAGAGAGAGAGAGAGAGAGAGAGAGAGAGAGAGAGAGAGAGAGAGAGAGAGAGAGAGAGAGAGAGAGAGAGAGAGTAACTGAAAAGAAAAAAAATTAATAATAAAAACAGCAACAACAACAATAACAATAATTATAATTATAGAAACAAACAAAATTGAAATAAAGAAGCACAGATGACAAAATAAAATTTTAGAGGCTGAAATCTATTGCTTTTCTTTTCTGTTACTGTTATTATCACTAATAATACTACTGCTAAAGCTACTACTTCTGCTACTGCTACTTCTGGTACTATTTCTATTGCTGCAACCATTAAAACAAAACAATAATAATTTTAATAATAAAAAATGTTGTTTACTGGCTTGAATATTGTTATTGTTGTTATCATTGTTGTTATAGTTTGTATTAATGGCCGAATATCAGAAAATAAATATATTAATTCTATACTTTAATTTTTTTGACCAAAAGGAACAAGGCCTTTTTTTTCTTCTTTTTTCTTTTTTCATTTTGAGGTCTTTTCCAATCAGATTTTAAGTTTAGTAATGTTTTATTATTATTATTATTATTATTATTATTATTATTATTATTATTATTATTATTATTATTATTATTATTATTATTATTATTATTATTATTATTATTATTATTATTATTATTATTATTATTATTACTATTATTATTATTATTATTATTATTATTATTACTATTATTATTATTATTATTATTATTATTATTATTGATTGATTGATTGATTGACTGATTAATTAATTAATTTACTTTTTTACTTTTTTTATTATTATTATTATTTTTGAATATTATTAATTTTTATTTACCTTTTCTATTTATTTATTTATTTTCTCTCATTATTATTATTATTTTTTTTATTATTATTATTATTATTTTTAATTATTATTATTAATAAACAATAACGAAATGTTTGAATTACCTGACGCATCTGTTATACTTCTTACTTTCTTCGGTTTATTTCTTCATTTAATAACTAATTTACAAGTTCAGAAAAACAAGCCGTCTTCTTCCTATAACGCAAATGTACTATAATCTTCTCACAGACTGGCTCACGGTCTCTGGCTTACAGACTCCGATAAAATCTACTAAGCATAACTGAAAACAATGCCTTTGTTAATGGGATATGCAGCAGGAATCATACACTATTAGCACAAGTCAGGTTTGATAGGAAATACAGTCATAGATGAAAGCGTACGCCGGAATGTACAATGCCTATTTGCAAGGCGAATCTGGCCTGTCGCTCTGGGTTAATTGAGTTTCTAAGCAAATTGCGAAAATGATGTACATAAAGTGCTTTTACATGGTACGTGAGCTTGCCAAATCAGCCAATCGTGCAGAAAATGCAAGTAATTCAAAGGAAAATCTGGATGAAATCAGGCAGGAACGCCGAGAATACGTCCCATTCGCATTAGCTTTACCACCTCGCTTGTGTCAATTTCTAAACATAATAAAAATGACATATCTCATTTATAAAATGGAGTGGTGTAATTTTCCGCTGGAAGCAGCAGGAATCTCGTCTTTGTACGATATGCTTGTGATAAAGATGTCGGAAATGAACGAGGGTCTCAGCTCACCTTTTTTTTTTCAATTTCGCGTCTGCCTTGAGTAGGTAATGAAGTCTTCAAATTGAGTTTGTGATGTGACAAAAATTAGGCATTCCTTTGTTTAAAGCTTGACGTGTCAATTTGTCAAAACATTCCTCGAACATCTAGCGGTGTTATTAAGATAAAATATATTACGAGTCTTTGTCCTACTGCCAAACTGTTTGAAATGACATCATATCCGCTCACATTTTTCTCTTCACCTTGTCAAGCTGAATGTAACTGCAGTTTACTGAAATAACCCCGAGAAACATGCCGAGCATATCTACTAGAAATATATAGTTTTTAAAACACAATTACAGTCAGATGTTTTGGCTTGTTTTCTCTGAGTACAAGTTTTATTTAAATATTTTGTTCTGAAGAAATGAGTGAAAATATGTTAGTATGTATGCATTTCTGTACATGTGAATTATGTATATTTGTAGGTATATATCTATGTTTGTTTACATATGTGTGCATATGTATGTGTGCATGTTAATATATGTTTGTATCCGTATAAAATAAAAATAACTATAGTAATAACAAAAAAATAACAACAACAACAATAATAATAATAATAATAATAATTGACGTAGTAGTAGTAGCAGCAGTAATAGAACTAGTACTACTAATAATACTAGCAGCAGAAGTAGTAGCAGCACTGGTAATAATAGTAGTAAGATAATTAATCTTTATTAGTAATAGCTCTTTGTGACAAATCAGTAGTTTCCTGAGATCAAGTATCAGTATTAATTACTTATTTAACTGATGATGATATAAAATGTTCTGTGGTGATGTTAAATAAACATTTGTCTCCTACACTCACTTCAAAAACCAATAAAACAATGTCCATTATTTCTGTGACATTTTTTTCCCTTTAGGCCACACGAAAGAAATATTCATTTTCTCTATGAACAAATCCATGATAATTTATTATTTTACTTTTTTGTTTTTATTTGTTTTATTTCGTTTTCTTTTCTTTTATTATTTTTATTTCTATTTGTTTCTTTGCTTCTTTCTTTCTTTCTTTCTTTCTTTTTTTTTTTTTCTTTTGTTTTTTTTTTTTTATTATTATTATTATTATTATTATTATTATTATTATTATTATTATTATTATTATTATTATTATTCAAATGAAGCTCGGCATTTAAACGTAACTTATTGGGGATAATTTTGAATTGAACCAAACAGATTTTTTAAAATAATTATTTTTATTTCAAATTAACAGTGATGAAAGTGTTGAAGGGTATTTCACAAATGTGTTTACTATTTACACCAAATAAAATTTCTCACGATGTTCTTTTATTTTTTTTTTTTTTTTTTTTTTTTTTTGGCTTCTCGTTTCCTGATAAAAAAAAAAGAATCAAAATATATAATAAAGAACACAACATTTTTGTAATAACATACTGAGCAGTTAAAGATTTTTTGATTTAATTTTTTCTTTATCATTTATTGATTTATTTATTTTAATTTTAATTTTAAACTTAATTTTAATTTGTATTTATTTATTTATTTATTTATTTATTTATTTATTTATTTATTTATTTATTTTTTACTTTTTTACTCACTTTTAATCAAGAATTAAGAATATATAATTTTTAACTGCAACGATTTATGAAAATTATGTAGCCATGCAAAATCTATTTTCGTTCAAACATTATTAAAAGGTTTTAATATTATTAAAACAAAAATTAAAGAATAGATCAATGATTTAATTAATTAATAACAAATAAAAACAACAACAATAGACAAACAACAATAATTAGAAAGAAAACAGATTTTATTATCTAAAGTAATAGCTAAACCATTATTTCAGAAATTAAAGAATAATTGGACATATAATAATAATAATAATTTCAGTTTTATGGTATGTGCATATGTATCGAATATTCTCATCTTTTAGTTTTTGTTCTCGTTTTTATTATTATTATTATTAAGTCTGTTAATATTAATAAAATTGTTGTTCCTCTAAAAATAAATAAATAAATAAATAAATAAATAAATAAATAAATAAATATTAAAATTTAAAAAAGAAAAATTAACAAAACCAAAAAAAAAAAAAAAAAAATAAAAACCTCGAAACTTTCCAGAACGAGTTGTCGTTACTGTTACCACATTAAAAACATACTAAACGTTCTTTCTTCCCAAAACAATGTTTGTAAATTATTACTAGTGAATAATTACCGAGATAATCTGGGAAAAATTGGGAACATTCTTTGTAATATAGTCTTCACACCCAACTTGTGACAAAATATAGACAGGCTGTCGTTCTTCAACATTGTTTTGTTCTCAAAACACATTTCGTAAACTAAATGCCGAATAATCGGAATTACTGGTTGACGTTTGCAATCAGTGAAACGGTAAGACGAACTCCTTGCATATACCATGTAATATTTCCTTCTTGAAGCAAAAATGCCGTTCTTCTTATGTATGTGTGTTTAATATCCTTAGAAAACAAAACACGTCTTCATTTCGCTGACATGTGCGTGAAACAGAGAGGTAATAAAGAGAATATAATTGGTTTCTGAAAGTGTATTTGTACGTCTTGTGTGCGTGTGTGTGTAGATATTTATGTGTGTATATATATATGTGTGTGTGTGTGTGTGTGTGAGAGTGTGTATATATAATATGTGAATATGTGTTTGTATGTATGTATGTATGTATACTGTGTGACTGTTTGCTGTATATTATTACATGTTTACATAATTACATATGTGTATAATTATTTAGTTTTTGTTGTTCGTTACAAATGAAAAAACGTGGTTTCAATTTTTTTTAAATTATTCATTTGAAAACAAAAGAAATACTAAATTGATTAGAACAAGTATATACTGACTTTGATAAAAGAAAGCAAAATATACATTTTATTTGAAGATTTGCTCATTAAAATATTTTAATAAATATATCACGACTGGACCTTTCAAGTTCTAGAGTCCATAGTGGATTTCAGCTTATGAATATTTGCCTCGTTATTTAATTATCAGGAAAAGCCATTTGAAAACCAGCCAGAATTATTTATACGTCGTTCATTTTTTTGAACATGAAACTAAACTATACGTTACAATAATTTTATATCATATGCATTGCATCTACTTTTCATATACACTGCCAAAAATTCACAAATATAGACTTTACGTTCCAATATTTCCATTGAATTCATAGACATATTATATTGTACTGCCATCTTGTTTCATGTATATTAATGCTGATAACAACATCACTGTTTCTCTGTTTGATTAATTTGTCACACAATTAATGTACATAGCCACAATATTGAGCCCTTCGGTTCATACGCACTGTTAATGTGTTTCAGACATATCTGACACTGAATATATGAAGACGTGCATCTCGGCTGTAAGTAACGTAAGATATGGTGATCTGATTTAATCATTTTGCTGGTTTTGTAATATGGTATTTTAAACAGTGTGGATCCGATTTCTCATACACCAGCTCAATAGATTTTATCAAAATTAAACATGTGCGTGTTATTTTGACCCCATTTCCAAAAACGAAATCGTTTTGGCACCATCTGCAGTTTGAAGAACCTGCCCATAGCAGGCGATACGCTTGACTGCAAACCTATTGCTCATGAAATGATCATCATTAAGCAGCAATAATTGTACGTGATACTCATTAACAGTAAAAAAAATCCACTGCTTTTTTAATCAAATCGTCATAGCGAGCCGGTCTCACACGAAGTCGGAATAAACCGGAACCAGCGTTTTGCCAATCATCGGGTATTTCCGGAGGACACCCGTCGGGCGATAAACTGCGCCGTTTTGCTCTAAGAACGATCTGTTTTCGCTGTAATTTAATTTAATTGTCGATGTCTTGTGGATGGACTGTTTGGGCAAAAAACAAATCCACCTGTATAATTTTAATTAAATCAGCGAGTCTCTGTTTAAGTGATCGGTTCGGGAGGCGACTGGTTAGTGGGCGTCATTAGCAACTCGGCATGCGCCGATTTCGTGTCTGTTAAATCTGCCGTCGTTACGAGTGTTCGCGGTTTCGTGCAGTCAGACAGTTAAAACAACTCGTTAGATACTCTTTAAAATCTAATATCTGCAACTCGGATCGTAAAGCAAATATTTCTCCATCTCCCTCAGCTGATGAGTCTAGCATATGCTTATTTTTACGTCATGTGGAGTATTATTATTTTATAACCTAAAAAAAAATATATACATTAGCTCGTGGAAAACATTTAATAACTGTCGAAGTGTTTAACCAGGATTTATCTAGTTAGTTTTTTTTTGATGTTGCTGTTGTTATTCGTTTTTCTGTTTGCAGAACTGAAAAAAAAAAAATGTTTGCTTAAGGAAACCCAGTGCGGAATAAATTTATTTTTGAGTCATTGTTCAGATATCAGTAAAGAGTCAAGTTCGTTAATAAAAAACATATTCTGCACTTCATGTTTGTTGTTAAAAATGAAAAGCTGAGATATATTATGTCTGCTGTCTTTATTAATATTTAGTTTCAAGTTCTCTCTCTCTCTCTCTCTCTCTCTCTCTCTCTCTCTCTCTCTCTCTCTCTCTCTCTCTCTCTCTCTCTCTCTCTCTCTCTCTCTCTCTCTCTCTTTCTCTCTCTCTCTCTATGCGTCATATATTACTATCTTTGGATATACAATCGCTATTTTCATAAATATACTGAAATATTATTTATACTCGTAAACCTTGCATAGTATCACGTACGCTCAAAATTGATTGCACTGTAACTTAACAAGAAACTTTAACCCTCGTGAAATAATTTTAATTGTCAGTGTATATTCTTGTTCTGATCTTATATCTGTCTCAGTTTTCTTCTCCTTTTATCACTAAAAAAAAAAATCAAAATGATCTTTAAGTTAACAGATCGCTCTGATTCGTTCATTCTTGTGTGTTTTCAACTTGCACCTTATCCTTACTGGATCGACTGAACAGCACGATCTAATTGTTTGCTGAGAATCGAACTCGACCAGTTGCGAGAGGAAATATAAACATATCAGAAGGCGTCTTCGAGGAACTATCACATGATACCTGATTTGCACAAAACGCCTGAACAATTAGCAGCCGACAAAACACCATGGCGTTCAAGTAACTGCTTCATTAAGGAAGCAACAAAATACGCCTTAAAAAGTGTTGGCCGAAATCTGAAACGTGTTTACTGATGAATGATAAAGAACTTATTTTCCTGTATTAAAGAGCATTTAATATGTTCAATCGACAGATAGCTAAGAGAGCAAACATCGCAATGAGAGTTATTTTCTCTTGAGTGCACGTCTTTTGAAACACGATAACACGACTCACTGTTGTGACGTTATTACTCAATACGCTGTGTTTGTTTTGGCACATTAATATCAATACTCTGTGTCTGCGGCACAAGAGAGCATCGGAAGTGAGATTCCGTGAAATAAATAATGATTAATACGTGAAACTGATACAGCTGCAAGAATCATAACGTTTTCCTTTGAAATTCTGTTGGTAGAAATCTAATGACTTCTCTAGACGGAATTCTAAAAGATAATTCTGTTTTTATTTTATTTTATTTATATAGTTATTGTTGTTGTTGTTTATTTCTTCGTTTATTCTTTTTTTTTTTTTTTTTTGATGGATTTTGTTTTAATGTTGTGTTTTCAGATAATAATAATATATTTCATTTTCGATTTATATAGTACATATATAATTCTTCAGGAATAATAATAATAATAAAAACAACAACAACAAAAATAAATAAACAAACAAACAAACAAACAAACAAAACGATATCTGCATCAAACACTCTAACAAGACGTTATTAATAAACCGACGTGTTGTAAAAATAAAACACCTCTGATTTATTTCTCACAGTTAGAAGATACCCGAGAAGACGAGCAAAGAACAACAAACAGCTTCTGATACATCTGTATACTCATTCATACAACACGCTCGCTGTAAAACCGATACCCTTGAAACTATCTAACTGGCCTAAAGACAGCTAATTATCCTAACGTATAGGACAAGGTTACGCCGTAGTACCATGTGATTTAACAGTAAACGTGTAAGCTTTTTGAAGTGATCATTAATGTTTCGGCTTTGTAACGCACACTAACAACTTTTATGAGTCAGAAAGAAATATCAGAAGTTAACATTATAGAGTGCAAAAAACCGATGCCAAAAACAACAACAGTTAACAATGCAGTTGTCTGAATGTGAAGGTTTACTTTCAGTGAAATGATGCTTACACGTTGAGTAGGTGAGATAGAAATTACAACGTGTTATAATCGTGTAATATCTAGATACAGAAAACATCCCCATTATGTAAGTTATAATGTTTGTATGGGTACGTAATTATCTATCTGACTGAATAATTACTGTTATTTTTGTTTTTATTATGAACAAGCATTTAGCGAAACGATCTTTAGCAAAAGGAAAAGAAATTGAAATATTCCGCCAAAATAATAAAATAAAAAAAAAATACGCGATAAAAAAAAAATAATAATAATAATAAAATAAAAAAACGTATACTCGAAAATCAACTAAACATTATACTTTTTAAATAAACGCCGTAAAGGAAAAAAAAAAAAAAAAAAAAAAAAAAAAAAAAATTATTTGATGTTTTCGCGTCAAATATATTAATTTAACAGTTACGGGCGGAACAAGGGGAGCCTTTCTTTGAAGTGTGTTTAGCTGAACGTTGTTGAACGACACACGCGTGTTCAAAAGACAGCCAACCTTGCTCGTTAGCATCATTAAACCATTTTTGCCAAGGTGTGAAATTTTATCTTCCAAAGCCAGCGCATATCGCGTTTCACCCGTTAATAAGACGTGAATGCTTAGGGTGCATTTGACAAATATTGACCAGCGATCGCCAACACCTATGGCTGTGCGAACCTCTTTGTATCTTGTGTCATTTGTCGTGTAACCATTGCTGCGTTTCTCAGCTCCTTCTGTTTGCCGATGCACATCTACCCGTCAGTTGGCTTTTGTGTCTGTTAGTTAATGAGTCACAAATTGGTAACCTTTGGCACCTCTCTGCCTCGCCTTTTGTCCGAGCGTGATGTATCGGTTGTAAGAGATCGGCAGGGCCGCAGAGACAATATTATTATCCTTTAATATATAATGTATTTTCTCATGATGTAACAGTGTGAAAAAGTATATGATGTTTTATTACTTATACAAGAGTTAAATGAACAGTTCTAAAAAAAAAAAAAATATTCTCACGTGAATTTGGTCTAGGGTAAGAGATTACACGTGCGACTTAGGCATTTTGCCAAATGTATGAGATAATTAAAATAATAATATCTAAAATTTTTAATTTTTAAAAAATATATTATTTAACATTTTTAGAAAATTAGCTTTAACAAAAGCAACTCTTAACTTGCATAACCAATTGTTTCTCTCTTATCCAGATTAAGGGTTGCTTTAGTTTAAATTAATTTGTATATTCGCAAAAAAATCTTGAAAAAAAAAAATAAACAAAATAAACAAACAAAAGATAACACTGCCTTTAAACCTGCAGATAACTACTGTTTAAAATATTTAACAACTGTTTCATCATTAATAATGGCTGGATGGAGGTAACCTTATTCATTAATTCATAAAATTAATTTTGTATATCCACTTGCGACTATCTTGGTATTCGTTATTTGTCTATTACACTTATATTAAAATAGCATGTTTTAAATGCATTATTATTGTTTGTATTCTACGAAGCAAAAAGATCTATCATCACAACCAAGATGAGCATCACGACAGATAAGACCTCACCATTTTACAACATCACGTAAACGAACTATAACTCGGTCCAAATCTTATCAAGTTTTAAAATGTTTTGTCATTACCTCATTACACGTATGACGTTGTATATCTGTGAATGTCGAATGCTAAGACCGCTCTTCGTCATAGGATGACGTTTGGACATACTGACACTGTCTAGACAATGAAGATTATATCTGAAGTGGCAAAACTGGTTAGATCCTTAATGCTTTAACTTATACTCTTGAAGTTCTTTCTTTCTTTTTCTTATTAAAAATTCAGTCTAGAACCATATTACACATAATCTTTAAGTAAACAGTTACAGAGGTATTAAGCATAACTTTTTCAAACTAGAATACAGGATCAATTACAGAATTAAACTTTGCTATCAGATTATAGTGACCACCTTAAAAGAAAGGAAAAATCGCAATAAGGTTAGTTCTTATTATAATCGCTATCTTTTCTTAGCGAAAATTATATATTATTTTAAAATTAAATTCAATTTCAGTATACTAATAAGTGATAGGAACAAAAAGTTTAAGCATATTTAATATATGTTCCAGCGATTATTTTATTACTGACCATTCATAATAATAAAGGCTGAATATATGTATGCATTATCACAGTTATCAGTATCACCATCATCATTTCATTATTATTATTGTTGTTGTTTTTTGTTGATGTTGTTGTTATTATGTGCCATGGATTAAAAATCTATATTACTTTGTTATTTGTTATACATTAATGATCTAAAGAAATATTTTACAAACATATAAACAAAATAGTCTAAGGAAATATCTTACAAATATATACAAAGATAATCTACAAGTAAAATATTATCTAAGCAAAGAATTACACCTTGCAAATATTTATATCCAGTGGTCTTCTAAAGAAATATCTTACAATATAGTGTAAGGAAATGTCTATAATATTCTAGAAAAATATTTCACAGACAGAAACAAACATATTCAAAGATATTCTAGAGGAATATCTTACAGACATTGTACAAATATTCTAGAAAAAAATATTTTATATACAAATATAACAGAATCACAGATATATTCTAGAGGAATATCTTACAGACATTGTATAATACTCTAGAAAAAAAATATTCTAGAAAATTATTATTAAATATTCAATAAGAGATAAATACAAAGCTATTCTAGAGAAATGTCTTACAGAGACTGTACACAAAGGCTGTTGAACATCTGGTTAGCGCGAGTCGCTTGTGAAGAAGGTATAACAGGAATAACATTTTTCTTCTCGCTGGGCGTCTATGTCACGGTTAGTTTACAGCGGTGATCACTTTTACTTTGATTCTGGTGCTGCTTAATGGTGCGAGTCCTGCAAGTTTTGCTATTTTTCTAGTAGGAAGAGCAAATATTTTGACGGCTGTCTCAATGATTAATAACGGCTCTTTCGCCATTCCGTTAAAAACCACATTGCTTAGTGCCTTTCCGCACTGGCGTTTGACCTCCTAGTGTTCACTCCGTTGTTGCTTAAATATTTTGGTGAAATGAATGTGTGGTGAATGGATGGATAGATGGAAGGATGGATGGATGGATGGATGGATGATTCAATTAATTAATAGATGGATCGATGGAAAGATTTGAAGGTAGAAAAGAAAAGAGAAAGCAAAGCAGTAAAGAATAAAAACGATTAGAAATACGTTTGTACTGTTTGTCGTCTCAGTTATTATTATTATTATTATTATTATTATTATTATTATTATTATTAATTTAAGTTAATTTAAACATCATCATCATTAGCCGCAGCAGTTAGTAGTAGCAGTTATTGTAGAAGCAGTAGCTGTAGCATTGGTAGTAGTAGCAGTTGTTGTTGTAACAGTAATGGTGTTGGTAGTAGTAATGATCATAGTAGCAGTAAGCGAGTTTTTAATAATAACAGTTGCAGACGTTTTCGTTTCGTTCTAGTTATCACTGTTATTTGCAATCTCAAAATCTTCAAAGAAACCGTATCAGCCAATCGATGTGCTGTTGTTATCGACAGTTAGCAGCATATCTGTTATTTAGACTCTCGCACTCTGTAGAAAGTATTCTGACAGATTGTTATCTGGGAAATTAACGATGATAAATACCCAAAATGTATTCACTTGTAACTCATCTCCACATCTATCGCATTCCAAGCATGAATATTTGGATTAAAAGAACGCATTTTCAGGCCTAGATTTAATGATATGGGTTCATTGTCAGGAGCAACGATCAAACGAATTATCATATTTCAACGATTTGTTATATCCAGTTATAATTAAGTGTATTTTAATCATAATACTGTTCGTAAGATCCAGTTGTTGTTAAGAATACTTTTGTCACCGTTTAATTTATCAAAACAAAATTATTATTAAAGGTATTTTATTCACAAAGTGTTATTATTAGGGATATTTTTGTCATAGTTTTATTTATAAGACACATTTTTTTATTAAAGATAACTTAGTTACAATTTCATTTACAAGATCCAGTTATCAGTAAGGATATCTTAGTCGTAATTTTATTTATAAGATTTAGTTATTATGAAAAATATTCTACTCATAATTTTATCTATAATATAAAACAATTATGATTCTGATATTATTACGTGTATTTTGTGTCACAGTTTTATTTATCTGATACAGTTTTTATTAAAACTATTATAATTTTATTATTAAGTTATTTACTATTAAGGATATTGAAGTCATACATTTATTTATAATGTTCATTTATTATTAAGGGAATCAAAGTCCTGATTATTATTTAGTCATTATTAAATGTATTATAATTGTATTTATTAAATCCATATATTATTATGGATATTTTAGTAATAATTTTATTTCACAAGCTGTTTATTATTAAGGACAGTTTAATATTTTAGTAACAGTTTTAATTATAAGATCTCTTAAAGAAATCCAGTTACAATTAAGGGAATCATAGTCATAATATTATTTATAAGAATCAATTATTATTATATAAATTTTCGTCTTAATTTTATTAAAGTAATCCAGTTATTATTAAAGGAAACTCAGCTACAAGTAATTCTCAAAATTATGTAAAGTAGTGAAATGGTAATATTATATAATAATGTTATATTACACAAAAAACATTCATAATATGAATTCAAAAAAAAAAAAGGAAAATAAATACAATATCGCGATCTAACGAAAGTTTGATTCAAAAACCGAAGTCTCACTAAGACTGAACTTCATCTAAATAAAATTATTCACTGAAAAATGTTTGTGTTTCCGCACAGAAGAAAACAAATATATATATACCTATGTATGTGTATATATATGTATATATATCACCGTTACTGTCATCATCATCATAACCATCATCATCATCACTGTTATTATTATTGTTGTTGTAAAGTAGTGAAACAGATTAGAGTTCTCTGAATAAATATTGATCTTACTTTATGTCTAGCTATCTGCTGAATACAGTTTATGATTATTTCTCTGCCTAGTTACCAGAAGGGGTAAATGAATGTGTCAATGCCCCTCTTTGTTTTATATATATTTACACACTCACACATACATACATATTTACTTACATATTTACACACACATAATTACGATTATCTTTATAATATATATATATATATATATATAAATGTTCTGTTTAAATATATCAGCTATTTTCTTTACAGTGCACTCTGTACCACACGCACAAAGACTCACACGACAACAATAAAAGAATGAACAAAATCTATATTTATATTTACATTTTTAGTTCATGCTTGGTCATAAATTACAGAACATGAAAGAAAAATAAAACTCTGTTTTGTCATTTCTCAGACATATGGAATATATTATGAACATTTTTCTATATTTATGATAGGTTAAAGTGTCTTCGCTAAAGATGGAAGACTGCTTTTGTTCTGCTTCTGTTACAAATTACCACGTTTATGACGGCTCTTGTGAAACGTAACGCCATTGGTAACCGGAATTAGTCTCCGCTGTTTCGTTTGTTTGTTCACATTTACACTGAGTTAACAAGTAGAAACCATGTCATTTAAAACAAATCTATAATAAAAGTTTAAAAATATAATATGTTTCAGTAAACGTGTAATTAAGCAGTCACTATTGGAAGTTCAGCTGTAGTAAATTGTGTTTTTGCAAAGACAACAGTTTATTTCGTTAATTTCACCTTTCCCTAATTCATCGTTCTTTGTTATATTTTAGAGTTCTTTGGTTATTTGCCCTCCTTCCTCATTTTCTGTTCTGTAAAATGTACTTTCTACTATGAAAACAAATCCTGAGAATATAATTTTGTTCGCTCTCAAATAATGAAACACTTGTAAATATTGTCTTTGGTAGCACTTAATTTGTGACATTACTTCAATCATGTTACTGATTCAGTTATGATTATAACTTGAGTTAGGAAGATTCATTCTTATTCAGCAAATATTCAGCAAACATTTTATCTTGGATAAAATATAATGCGTAAAATGTGTCACATTAATGTAGTTAGTACTCTATTCGGTAACAATATATCTCGTAATAGCTAACTGCATAAAAAAAGAAAGGTCCTCAACAGTTGATCATCCATTGCCAGCGATATCAGTCAAAGATACAAGAAATCTCTATCTCTCTCATTTTCTCAGCTTGTTTGGCTGAAGTATGGGTAATATATAGAATGTGCCAGTCCAGAGAACGAAGGATTAGCCTTGAGAAAACCGTACTGTCTGAGAATGCTGGGATTTGGAAGATACGGATGAAGTCCTTGTCCATAAAACATGCCCGCGGCATACGGGGAAGAGAAAGTTGAGAGACTGCCAGAGCTCGGCGGAACAGTGGGACTGTTCACGTCCAAACCCGGATTCTGCTTCTTCCATTTTGTCCTTCTGTTCTGGAACCAAATTTTCACCTGAGTTTCTGTGAGGTTGAGAGACAAAGCTAGGTTGAGTCTTTCGCACACTGACAAGTAACGAGTGGTTTTGAATTTGTTTTCCAGCGCGACCAGCTGCTCGTAAGTAAACGCGGTCCTGGCACGACGTGGTTTCCCGGCTTTCCCCGCGTCCGATCTGTCCTTCTTCCCGTCAACGTCCTTCGTGTCGTCTCCGTCGTCGTCCAGCAGTTCGTCCTGGGCGAGGTTGCAGTCGGAATCTTCGCTTTCACGATGTTGTCGTTCATCGCCAGCGGAACATTCTGAAAAAAAGAAGAAAAAAAAACGAAAGATATTATTTATTTATTTATTTATTTATTTATTTATTTATTTATTTATTTATTTATTTGTTATTATTATTATTGTTGTTGTTGTTGTTGTTTGTTCTTCTTGTTCTCCGTTTTCTTCTTCTTCTTCTTCTTATTTTTATTATTTATCATCTTTATTATCATCATCATCGTTTTTTTTTTTTATTATTATTATTATTATTACTACTACAGCTACTACTACTACTACTACTACTACTACTACTACTACTACTATTACTACTATTACGACTTTTACGACTATTTCTAAGAAAAAATATTCTCTTATTTAGTTTCGTTTTGCAATAAAAATCATTATTTATTTTTCCTTACAAAATATTAAATAATAGATTAGCTTTGCTTTCTTCTTTATAACCGTTTATTATTTCCGGAATTGTAGGCTGCCAAATCAATAACTGAGACTAACCCTGTCTGACACCGCGATTATAATTCTTTAACAAATAATTGTTATACACTTTGAGTTACGTGTTCTTATAGCCATATTCTAAAATAACTGAAATGAATAACACGATTTGATATTTCTATTTATTTTAAGTACTGATATTTTAAAACATTCTCGGATGTTTTATTCCTATAGAAATACAATAAATGTCTCTTTTCCTCTGAAATTTAGTTTTAATCTTTCACACCTATCTATAAAATAGGCGATTATTTTGTAGAAATGATAGATATGTATTTTGTTTCATATCATTTTTTAATTACGTGAGGATTTTATTTAATAATAATTTGTAACTGTAGCTAGTTTTTTTCTGTTTTTCATACTTTTGTTTTATTGTTTTAAAAATAAAATGATTTTACGATAACAAGGAACACAGCAGAAATTTTATTTAGTTGTTATTTTTACTACTACTACTACTACTACTACTACTACTACTACTACTGACAGTATGACACATCATTAAGGTTATTATTATTATCACCTCTCCTGCTACAACTATTACTTCTATTTCCACTACAACATCTGCTGCTACTACTACCACTATTATGATTTACGTCTACTATTTGCACTGTTGCTGCTACTATCAACGCTATCTGCTACTTCTACCGTTACTAATATTTCTACTATTACTACTACTATTATTATTATATCAACACAATCCTTATCATCATTATCACAATTATTTATTAAAAGAAATATTAAAAAGAAAGAAAATAGTAATAAATAAATAAAAAAAAAAAAAAAAAAAAATATAAAAAAAAAAAAAAAAAAAAAAAATAAATAAAAAATATTAAAAAGCCAAATCAGTCTTATTATCCCATTATTATCTAGAATTACCGCAAACCGATACTGATCCGCCATTATGATCACTAATAACACTATCAGCACCTCTCTAAATCTGCTTCCTTATTGTGTTAATTCTTGTAACACCTCGTCATTCAGGTAACAAAAGCTTTCATTAACAAACAGACACCAGAACGCGGAAGCTACAATGACAAAAAACTACAGATGTCGTTGTTTCTAGTTACAAAAAGAATAGTAGAATGTATTTGACGTGCAGCTCGATAATAATAATCCGGCCATGATGTGACACAGGGTCTATACACTTCCCTGTTTCTATTATTTGCGTCGATGTTAGAAGGTGAGAGGTTTTCCTAACATGCAACTGTAACCCTATATCTACAACAAACAGCAGGTTCTAACTTCCTGAGAGTCGCAGTATCGGGTTAGTTGTAATGTTTCGAGAATAACATGTGTGATGAACTGAGTTTTAATTTTATTATAATTTTATATATATATATATATATATGTGTATGTATGTATGTATGTATGTATGTATGTATGTATGTATGTATGTATATATATATATATGTATGTATGTATGTATGTGTATATATATATATATATATATATATATGTGTGTGTGTGTGTGTGTGTGTGTTTGTTTATCTTTTAACTTTCTATATTACATTGATTTTTAAAATCAAAATAATAATAATAATAATAATGATGATAATGATGATGACGATGGTGGAGTTGTACCAGGAGCAGTAATAATTATGGTAACAATACAAGTGACCCTAATAATAATGGTAGTAGTAGCTGCAGTAGTAGTAAGTGGTGGAAGCAGTAAATATCTCACTTTCTCTATTAACAGAATTCAGATAATTCCAAATGTTGACTTTTTTATATTTTAACCAATACTGAATTTTATTATTATTGTCATTGTTGCTATTTGTATTATTATTATTATTATTATTATTATTATTATTATTATTATTATTATTATTATTATTATTATTATTATTATTATTGTTGTTATTATTATTATTATTGTTCTTATTGTTGTTATAAACAAATATGTTATTAGCTATGTATTTTAAAAAATAAATTAAAAAAGTAATATTGTAAACATAAATATTTTCTTTCCTAATAAAAAATAAATGCGTATTTATTTCTAAAAGAAAGAAAGAAAGAAAGAAAGAAGAAAAAATCATGAGAAATAAAACAGGAAGAATAAAACAATTATTATTTTGCTGGAAAGAACGAAGATAATTGATTTTACATTTATCAGTTTTCAGTGTCAGCAGCAGCGTGCTTATACACGTGTGTTCGAATGTGAGCTTTATAATATAGGTTTGTCTGTGTGTGTGAGTGTGTGTGTGTGTGTGTTAATTGTTGTTGTTGTATGTCATTATTATTATATACATACACACAAAAAAAATGAATGAGCGCATGCAAATATAGGCATGTTTGTATTTAAATATAAGAATATTTGTGATATATTTAATTATATATATATATAAAAGCAATCAGACAGTGACGGACACAAAAATAGATATAATTATGAAAGATGCACGGAAAACTGAAAGAAAAATGGAGAAAACTATAAAAAAAATGATTGCTATTGTTAGTTTTTGTCCAGCCTAGAACACGGTTATTTCCCATTGATAAAACATTTTTTTTATTTTTATTTTTATTTTTTTTGAAAAAAAGAAAGAAAGAAAATGTTTATAAAAATATTTATTCAACTTAATATTCGTTATTTTTGTACAGAATATGAACAGTAATATTACATTTTTAAAATTACAACAAATGAAAATGAAATAACAATAATAACAACAGCAAAAACGACAACGGCAGCGAAATTAATAATAATAATAATAATAATAATAATAATAATAAATAATAATAAAATAATAATAAACAATGATGATGATGAAATGAAATAAGAATGAATGAATGAATACATCAATTCAGACATATAAACATTACTGTGATTAGGTCGTTGCTGGAAAAAATACTTTCTCATGAATTTCTTTTAATGTTTTTAATTTGGATCGATCTGGTTTACTACAAAATTTTATCTGTTTTCTCTTAGTTATTGCTAGCTACTATAATTATAATAATAATATATATATATATATATATATATATATATATATATATATATATATATATATATATCTAATAATCAGATGCCTCTATTTGTTTAATTTATATATTTTGTTCTTTTTCTAACCTCATTTTACTTCGCTCATCTCAGGTTACTCTGTTATTTTATTTGCTTGATGATTTTAAATGTGTGTGTGTGTGTGTGTGTGTGTGTGTGTGTGTGTGTGTGTGTGTGTATGTGTGTATCGTAAATGAGTATCTGTAAATATAAATTAATAGAAAGAATAAACAAACAAACAAACATAAATAAAAATAAATAAATAGAATAAGAATAATAAACAAATAATTAATATTAATAACTCAAACAATAACAAGAACAATCTTAAACATAATAAATAAATAAAAATTATAACAACAACAGCATACAAACATGCCTATTTTAATAATAATAATAAATAATTAAATAAATAAATAAGTATTTCTTTATTTACTTTATGTAATAATTTATATTTGTAATATTTGCTAATATATTTATATATTTAGTTTTTCATTAAGTCTATTTACTTTTGTAATTCTAAGAAACAATTTTGAAAAGAAAGTATTCTGTTGCATGTTCTAGTTTATTTTTTTATTTTTTTATTTTTTTATTTTATATATTATTATTGGGTTTTTTTACGGAAATTATATCAAATTAGTATCATACAAATAAAATGCAAAATAGGAACGAAAATACAAACAAAAACAATTAAGAAAAAATAAAAATAAATCTTGATCTTAATATTCATATTCAATATTTATTTATTTATTGCTGTTGCTTTTTTTTATTCTTCTTCTTAAAAAAATAATAATAATAATAATAATAATAATAATAATAATAATAATAATAAATTATATTTATTTATTTATTTATTTATTTATTTATTTATTTATATTTATGTTTATTTATTTTCCTGTTATCTGTTGGTTTTGTTTATTTATTTATCCTTACTATGAAATACAGGTACATTACGTTTTGTTGTTGTTTTGAAAATATTTTATATTTCGCATTATCATCGATGTACCAATATTTAAAACTGCCACTAATATTCAATTAACATCCAGAACTATTCTCAACTATTTAAATAATGCAAATAAATTTACCTGTACGATACGTATACGTGTTTCCATCATCTTCTACGGAAATATCCGAAGAGATGTCATCTGACCACGGGTGCCAAACCCGAGATTTTGCGACGTTCGTGAATTTCGTAGGATCCAAAATATCTGCGACCCGGAACGACGTTGGTTCAATTCTCGGCGGTTCGGGTGACGGGTTTGCCCTCACTGCAGGGGCGTGTAATATTCTGTCCCCTTCACCCCTCGGTGATGCCGGACTATCGGACCCGTCCGAGCTGTCACCGTCTCGAGATCTGGGTGCGTCACGGTTTGCTGAATGTTCCGTTCTGACCAAATCAACTCGCTGTCTTAGATCTTTGAAACTCTCTTCATTGTCAGAAGTGCAAGAATGTTTTTCACAGTCTTTATCCATTGTTAGAAGAAAAAGAATAAAACAGAAGCAAGCAAAAGCAGTTTAAATAATAAAAAAAAAAAATAATAATAATTAATGCATTACTGGTTTTACATTTCTTTGGAAGGCTCGTTTACTATTTCATTATCTTTCAGGACAGTTTGTTACGTCAACAACTTCCAAAACACAAGAATTCTTGTTAATATTTCATTCCTTCATCGACACCTTTTGTATCCCGTTTAAGTTTGTTTGAAGAAAAATAATTGTTTCAACAAAGAGAAACATCAGTTCGGCGGAATGATCTGAAACCATGCGTGAACGATAACGAGTAACAATAGTTTATAAATTTCATACAGAATTACTATTGTATCCGGACATCGTGCATTTTGCCTCGTTTTATACTTGGCCAAACAGTTCTTCGAAGATCTGATTATGGAGAATCAATTTCTGTGCGCATGCGCTGCTCCACCCCTCGCTCGTGCCGGTGAATGCCCGTTGGTTGTATGATGAAAGAAGACACGATATCGGTTTCAGCAAGTCACTATCGCGCCCAATAACTGCCAACAAATCTCTCTTTTTTTTCGCAGTATGATGATTAGCTCAGAAAATAAGTGTTTGTTGATTGAAGAGGTGTAAATTCATCCACGCGTAGTTGCTGTAAGCAGTGCAGTGTTTCAGACGATGTTTAATAAATTATGCACACATAGAGACTCGTATACATATAGGAGCGCGCGCACACCGCACATACAACCAGTTAAAGATATACGCACATGTATAGAGAGACAGAAAGACAGACAGATAGACAGCTAGATATAAACCCGTTATATGTGTGTGGGTCTACACGTGCATATGCACTGCTATGGATGTGTGTGTATATATATATATATATATTTATATACATCCATAGCAGTGCATATATATATATATATATATATATATATATATATATATATATATATATATATATATATATAAATAATATAAACAAATATAATAATAATATAATGATAAATAAATAAAAAAAGAAGAATAATATAATGATAATAATAATAAGAAGAAGTACAAAATTAATCTAAAAAGAAACAATAGCACCACAATTGTAATAAATAAATAAATAAAAAGTTCACTTCAATGTAAAATGATTAGTGATTATGCGCTGATTTGTTTTTGTTTTCTTTGTGAAAGAGATAAAAAATAATATTGTTTGTGAAATGAAATATACTACAATCACAAAACAAAGAACTAAAAAAAAGCAACAAAGAAACAAAAACAAAAAACTAAAAAAACAAGAAACAAAAAAAGTTGCTAAGTAAGATATCAGTTAAATACATAAAAATGTAACAAATAAATAACATTAAAACAAACAACTTAATAAATAAAATAATAAAGAAGTATATAAATAAATAAGTTAATAAGTAAATAAATAAATAAATAAAATAATAACTAAAATAATAAATAAATAAATAAATAAATAATAAATAAATAAATAAATAAATAAATTAAATAAATAAAATAAATAAATAAATAAACAGCCCAAGATTAATTTTCTGCGTTTTTATTTTTATGTATTTTATTTATTTATTTATTTATTTATTTATTTATTTATTTATTTATTTATTTATATACAGTTATCAAGAAAATAAGTAAAGGTAACAAAAGAAAAATACTGTACAGGAGAGAAATAAAAAAACAGAAAAGAGAGATATACTAACTTCCTCTGTATACGGATTTAATTTATACTATTGCATACCATTTAATGATGTGAATGTATACATTTTAGAAGTGGATTTTAAGTGTTGTTTTTGCTACGATTTATTTCAGCGTTTCAGCCCATGCTGGGAATTTCATTTTATTCAAGGACTCTGCATTTAGAGGATAATGTTTTACGCATACACATACACTGACAGACACGCTAAAGAACACAGCCTAGCCATTACAAACACGAGACAACATCAGAGCAGATTTTGAAAACGATACAGCAGGAAGAGGAAAAAAATACAGCAGCGAGTAAGAAACTTTAAAAAAACAAACATCAAATAAACTTCAGCGCTATTTCAAAATAATATTTTTTGTAACGTTTCGTTGTTAATTTATGACGTCTAACTATCAAGTTCTTAAAAATAAACAAATAACAGTCGAGAATTCTTCGAATGGAACGTCGCTGTTTTTGTTACACCGAATCTGCAGATCGTTTGCCGGATTTTCTGACAAAGGGAAAGAGCACCACTGACAAAGGTCAGTTTAATTTGGTAACGGCATTATTTGTGCAATAAACAGAGAATCGGCGATTTTGCACAAAGTCGAGATTTTTACGAAATCGTTACATTTGGTGTCAGAATGCTTTGTGAGTCGAAAGGCCTTTCGCATCGCCGATTCCTCGCCCCTAAGCATTTCTGAAAACATAAAATATACTATCACATTCGATTACCGCCAACTGTGTTAACAAGCAGGCAAATATGCGAGAGAGTGCCAGACTCCAGCAAAACAATCAATGAAATAGGTGGTCTTCATTCCTAGAATTAGACCAACAATTGTCAAAAGTGCTATTTTTTTAACCATGGATCTCTTTCCAGCACGATGACCCATCTCGAAAACAGATGTGGTTTCTTCTGGATTTTATCGCGGCAAAATAAAACAGAGCGATCGTAAATTCTGGCATATAATATGGGTTCAATAATAATAATAATGATGATGATGATGATGATGACGACAATAATAACAATACAGATAATGATACGAAGAAGAAGAAACGAACAGAAAATAGTAAAACTGCAACAATAATATTGATATATATATTTTTTAATCATTTCAGATATCATTTTATATAGTTGTCATAATCATAAATTCAAGCTCCGTTTTTCAAGAATTTATATGCTCAGAAACAAGTTTATAAAAAGTAATTATGTAAAGATTTAACGGTATTTGAGGTTTTATTAAATTAATTTTATCTACTCATTTTAATAAGACATTTTAAGATTTTTTTTCAAAATTCATTTGTGAAATTTTACTTATTTTTATTTATTTATTTATTTATTTATTTATTTATTTATTTAGTCACTTTTTAGTTACTTATTTATTATTCACTTATATAATTTTATTGTATTTGTATTTTTTATTACTTTATATTTTAATATGAAGTAATGAGAAAAGGCTTTATTACTTTCTCATTATAAGGCTATTTCTAACAGATATGTCAAACTGATTACTAATCTCGTAATACTGTCAAACATGTTTAAGATCAGTTGTTTAAAAAAAATCTTTTTTCAGCTTCTTAATGAGAGATTTGAAGCATATCTACATCCGTAACTCTCTTGACATTCAAATAAAATTATTAATCGAACATGGACAAAGAGGAATCACAAACTTAACCACAGAACCTCTATATATTTTAACAATGAACTTGTGTTTGAATTGATAATTAATCCCTTTTAATTTTCTTTCTCTTCCCCGTATCTGTTGACAATACAGTTCTTGTTAAATTATTTAAAAACTATTCCTTTCCAAAATTTGATCCAGCTTGGACTAAATTTTAATTTATTTTATTATTATTATTATTATTATTTTAGTTATATATTTAATTAATGTTAGTCTTACTCTTCGTCAAGATTCATTGATATGAAAATAATTGAATTAACTCGTCAATGAAAAATTCACCAGTTTATGACGGAAGCACTGTCATAACATAATTATCATCTATTTCTCATTTAACATATCATCAGGTTTTCCTTAACATCAAATTATAACACAGGTTTACCCAAATACATTGACCCTAGCACGGCAGTTGTTTCTGAACTGCCAGGTGACATACGCCAATATAAACAGCTATCAATACACTATTTAATACGACAATGTCCTGTGGTTCCCATGCGCCCAAAACTCATTAAAACTCCGATATTGCACACCATGCAGTATTCTGACTCCAGCATTCGTGTATATGACAATGGTAAACGGAAAAGAAAAAGCATGCCAGAGTGATGAGCAATCCCTGACAGGGATATCGGTGTCCGCCATGGAGTGCTTCTTTTGTTATGGTTCCTCCCATATCTGTGGAGCACCAACTTACACGACAAACAGGTTCGAGTGTCGTGTGTTCTTTCAGCTGGATTCTTCTGAAAATATTGCTTTAGTTTGTGACACTGTGAAAATAAACTGCTTAAACTTTATAACAAAACATTTTGAAAATCAGCTTGCTAAATTTACATTAAGAAATAAATGAATGAATGAATGAATGAATAAATAAATAGAAGGACTTTAAAATACAAAAACAAAACAAGTAAAATGAGACGTTAAAATTTTACGATCATAAAAAAATAGTATTAAAAAAATAAATAAAAGTAAATAATGAAAAAAAGGAAATAAATAAAAATAGAAAAGGAAGAAGAAAAAGAAGAAAAATTCAGTTACTTTATACATACTTGGATACATACATACATATATTGTAAAGAATATTGTTTGAGAATTGTCCCATAAAATTGTGTGGAAACACCCTCACACAAACACAAATACACACACACACATATATATAGGGAGATAGACACACATACGCATATACATACACATACGTACACACTCACGCATACTCAATCACACATGTAGACATATACACTGTGCATGTGCATACAAAAGATTATTTATGTATAAAAATGTTTTTGAAAAAAAAAAAAATAATAATAACCCATTTAAATAAGACAAAAAAAAAAAAAAAAAAAATTGCTGTAATTCCCTTGAGTACGTCATTGATGCCATGGGAAGATATTTTCATATGGAATAAACATCGCAATTCTCATACTAATTTGCAGCTGTCGTCAGTATTTTTCACTGCATGGAGAAAAATTAAGAATCGTGAAGGGTTTTTTGATAAGGCGGGGTCAAATTCACCGAGTTGCTGGGTTGTTTTGTTTTTTATCCAAAACAAACATGTTCCTGTACATGTTGAATGAAATAATGTGTATCAAAACGAGACTGTCAGATGATTGCCTTGCACGATGTCACGTGATTATAAGGGTCAAAGTTTAAGGTCCACTGAAATACGATGTGAATTTTGATTGGCGAAAACATTCATAGTTTTTAGAAATAATATTTTTTGTTAACTGATAGCTTTTTTTTACTAAGTGGATTCCTGAAAAAACCAGCAAAATAAAATTCTACACATCAACAAAATAAAAATATAATTCAAAATCGGAAATAAGTAAATAAATTAATAATATACTATCATCATCATTATTGGTGATTTTGTTGCTGTGTCTGTTTTTTTTGTTGCTGTTGTTGTTGTTGTTGCTGTTGTTGTTATTAATAGTTGTTACCGCCCATTGTCCATATTAGTGTTTTGATGAATTTCATTATTCTGGTTGTTACGTCATTCCATCTGGTCTTCCATTTGCCATCTCTGCAAAAATATATAAAAAAAAAAAAAAATAATAATAATAATAAAATTAATAATAATAATAATAAAACAAAAAATATATATATATATTTTTGTATTTATTGAAAGGCCCATATATACATTTAAGAGACTTTCCAGTTCATATATAGACATATACAGAGAGATAAATAGACAGACAGACAGTCAGACAGACATATATGCAAAGAAACATTGTACAAAATCACTATATTATTATTATTTAATTCCTTTTTACACCAAAAAGTCAAGTTCTGTAGAAAATAATTGAAACAGAAAGGGAAGCAAAAAAAAAAAAAAAAAAAAAAAAAAAGAAAGAGGAAATTGAGAGATAGAAAAAAAGTATTTCATTAATAACAGTCATTAAGTACTGGTAGTCTCGAAACAAGACGTTGAAAAGATCTTGCAAATGTGCACAACATTTTAAGCAGACAATTTGACAAGCAATTTGTAGTGGTTAGCTCCATTCGATACATCATTTGCCGCGGGGTTGACGGTGTACATTTCCGAGAAGCAGACAACACGCGCCGGCTACTGATAGCACAAACAAGCAATCAATTTAAGGTCCCATTTCAACACCCATAGAGGTAATTTTGAAGCCCGGGATCTCTCTAATCATTCATTATCTTGTTAAGTGGAATCAAATTACTTGCGAACGGCTACTTAGTGCTGATATATCGCCAAGTGGTTGTTAACGAAAACACGGAATAATGATATGCAGTGTGGACGCCTAACAGCTATTTTACCTCAGCTCGGAAAACATTCCGCGTTTGATTGCTGAAGTGGCAAGAAGAAGGAAACAGAAGGAGATAAAAGATATATGAATATGGAGGATCAGTGGATGGACGAATGGCTGAAAGTTATATATATGTACGTACGATTGTACGTATGTATGTATGTATGTATGTATGTATGTATGTATGTATGTATGTGTGTGTGTGTGTGTGTGTGTGTGTGTGTGTGTGTGTGTGTGTGTGTGTGTGTGTGTATGTATGTATGTATGGTGAGATTTATCAAGTTTTAAACGTTTTTTTTAATATAAGCTTTTATAACTGGCACCAAAATATGCATTTAAGTAGTTATACACAGTTTAAAATCGTTAAGAAGCTATAACTTTAGTCCACTAAAAAACAGAGAAAAGCATCATTTTTGTTCATAATTTTCATTTGTGAAAACAATTGTTTTGGGATCGAAACTATAATGCGACATTATTGTTTTTCCACATAATACTTTTCAAATTCATTTTCAAAAGCTACTGTTGTTGTCTATAGGTACAGATTTAATCTGAACACCAAACGGTTTCTCCAGCTAACGTGCTGAAATGTCGAATTCAAAGCAGAAATATAATATGTACACACACACACAGTAATTGAGTTATTATTATTACTCACAAACATAAATACTTTAACGAAAGATCATCGTCTTTCTTTATAGATTTCATGTCACAGGTGTGCGTGACCGGACGTTCTCGCCTTTGCACTAATGCGTCGCTTTAGGAACGAAATAAGACTTCAAAACCAGAGCCACTCTGACTTTTAGTTGCCATTTTTCTCTTGATTTCCGCAGCAGCACGTGGAGTAAACATATCCAAGCTGATAAGTTCTACACAAACCAACAACTTTCCGGTTTCTCGCCGTTTTAACAACATCGCAGGGCACTTCGGGGTCGGCAGTATTGTTGCAAGTGTTTCATGCCCCTGTGAGGTATAGCTATTGTTTCGCCTTTATTGTTACTTGCGAGCGAAGTTTCTGGTAATCATTTTCCTATTATTCAAATAGGTTTCCAAATTGATATGGTGCAGACGTTTTCAAAACATTTCTCAACACCCAAGAACGCTAATTTGATACATCGCTTCCGAGAAGCCACATTTACATGATCATTTCGCGAAATGCTAAATCTGTTTAATATTTACGACTTGTGTTGTTAGTGGAAACTCGTTGCAGGCAAGATGCGGCCGAGGGAACATCGGGGAACAAGAAGCCAACAATTCACGTGTACACAAGCAAAAACATGCTTGAAATTTCCTTTTAAGAATCTGGATTCAGATCAAAAAAAAAAAAAAAAAAAAATGGTATAGAGAAATGGTTCAAGAAGGGAATATCTATTGTTCTCAGATCTTTTTCTTTTCTTTTCTTTTTTGTTTCTTTTCTTTTTTGTTTCTTTTCTTCTTTACCTTTTTATATTTTTTAATATTTTTTTGGGGGGTGGTGATAGGAGGGCTGTTTAAAAAAAGAAATATTGGGTTTGATTTTTTATCCCAAAACAAAATGAATTGTTATAGCAGTTATAAAATATATAAAAGTATTTCCTTCATTTGACAGATTATTACTGTTATTATTATTATTAATATTATTTTCATCATCATTATTATTATCATTATTATTATTATTGTTATTATTGTTATTGTTATGTGCCAGTGATTTACTTCATAACCTACCGACTATAAATTATAGCATATGCTTAATTATACATCTGTTTTACTGAACCATTTATTTCTCAATATTTACATCTATCTGTCCATCTATATATCTGTCTGTCTGTCTGTCTGTCTCTGTATCTTTCTAGATCCATCTATTGTTTCAGTCAATCTCACTGTCTTTCTCTGTCATACCCTCTCTTTCTCTGAAATAAATACACACACACAAGAAAAAAAAGAAAAAAAAAACAGTCTGTATCAAGATTAATTTCATTATTAGATAAAATATATCAGAAAAGCTAAAATTACTGCATGTACTTTACTTTCACATAATTATTCATTATTATTATTATTTTTATTTTTTTATTTTTTTTTATATATGTTTTTATATATATACAAAAAACGGTTAGAAAGGTTTTGTTGGCTCAGTGATATTGCATTGCATATCACACTGAGCTTCTACACCGACTAAAAATGTGTTACGAAGGAATCCTTTTGAAGACGTATTAGCCAAGTGCTTCCATCCAGTCTTCCAGTTTTTAATAATCAGAACCAACACTGTCTGCATTAACCACACGCTGACGGAACTTAGCTGAGCACCCCGGGGACATGCTGCCTGATGGGAGAACCAAACACC